>OY992540.1:138321338-139521338 GCA_963921195.1 Pegoplata infirma | reverse complement strand
TTGCGGTTGAAAAAATATTGGGTGTCGGTCACACATTTGACATCACTTCGGACACTAGGGTTGCCAGACGGCCTGGATTTTCCAGTTATTTGTGGTCTGGTCCAGTTTCCAGTTAAAACATAGTTCATCCAGTTGAAAAAGGATTTCTTTTATTTTAACATTTATTTTTTTTTTATTAAATATTGTGCACAATTTTTTGGGACTACTTTTTGAATAAAACATTAATCATAAATATAACATAAATGTCTCTTTTGTATAGGGAAAATGTGCTCTTTTTTCTGCATTTTCACTATTTTTTTTACAACTTTTTCGAGCATTGAGCTCGTGGATGACTTAAGGATTCTTGGCGTACATTTTGCTTTTAAAATAAATCCATAAAAATATCAGGCCGTTCATGAATCCACAACGAAATTGAATTGGAAACGAAATTCAAATCCGTTTCCAATTTTCGAAGCGTTCATGAAACCGTGACGAATTGCTTTGTTCGAAAAAAAAATATCTATTGCGTTCGAACTTAGCGGGGACACAAGTATTTACAAAATACGACTCTGTTTTTGCAAATACAGAGTCGTATTTTATAGAAACTCTGTTAGAAAGTCAAAGTCAGAGTTGTTATAATAATGCAGTTTGTAAAAAGAAAAATAATTTGTTAACAAATAAACTGTCAAGCATTTGTTTTGAATTAATTTTTTTTTGATTATTGATCGATCCACTAAGGAAGGGATTTTATACAAATCCATCTTTTGTTTTCCTTAAGTCTAATATATACTTAGGATCTGGTATTTTGTATTGAAAAATATCAGTTGCTTCAGTTTGTTCCTTTTTTATGATTTTTTTTTTAAACATCGGTAACTTTTTGCCCATTTGGACTCTTATTATTTTTTGCGCCCAATTTTGGAATCGAAATACTCGTCCGACTAAAATTTTTTTTCGCTAATAAGCTAAAGTGTGTATGATACTTTTTTCAAGAATTTTATTAAGGGCTTTTTGCCTTTGAAAAAGTTCGTAAAAAAGCATTTCATAACTTTTCAATTCACATTTTCCGAATCACATGAAATCCAATTTGTTGTTCTGTTGTTTACGTTTTCACTCAAAGTTAAAATCGAATAACTAAAATTTTAAAATTATAGAAAAAAAGTGCATTCGTTTTACTTTTACGGAAGTTAAATCTAGGACACAAAAAAAATTTGGAAATTTTATTTTCACATTTATTAATATGAATTACTTTTGTTTATATTTAAGGCCTTAAAACACAAATCCCTTCGATATATCGGGATTTATTTCCACAAACTCATGAAGAACTAACTGCATTTTGCTCATTAATTTTGTACCTTCCCCTTATTAAAACAAAAGAGGAAAAATATTTTTTAAAAAAGTCGAAAACAAAAAAGAACATCTTACTCACATTTTTTCATTTGAGTTTTGTTTTTAATTTTTTTTTTAATTAATTATTTTCAACTTTTCTTACAAATCCCCGAAGCCAAACGTTGACGAAAATTTTCCAACTGTCAAACCAACTGAATGGAATTCATGAACGCACATTTTCGTTTTCGAACGGAAATTTTCTCTTTGATTGGAATTGGATTGGATTCATAATCACACACAGCTGATTTCCGTGAAAAAGTGTTGTCAAACCAATCCGCATTGGTTTCATAAACGCCCCGTATGTCTGGATGGCTCAAATCTGCAAATGATGGTCAGTTGTTGTCGTTTTTTTTTGTTGACTTCGCAAGTCCCGGAAATTTAAACTGTCCTCCTAGATTTCCAGATTTGACCACTTTGGACTTAATTTAGTGGGGTTATTTAAAAAGAAAAATATACTCTAACAATCCTCAGGCCAATGACGAAAAAGTAATATAAATGCTTAAAAAAGGCACATTTTGCCGTGGCAAATAGAGACGGTCCAGTTACTTTTTCAAAATCCAGCTGAAAATTTTCCATTATTCAGTTATTTGACTTGTAGTATCTGGCAACCCTATCGGACACCCTTGGAGCAGTTAGAGCGGTAGGAGCCAATTTTTATAAAAAGGTTATCTCTTCTTTTTTTGATAAAAAATATTTTCCATAAATTTTGTTTTTTAAAAACTTTTTTTATACTATATAGTGTATACACTCAAAAAAAAGAAGAAACTTAAACTTTGGAAAATTTTTCTTTAAAATAGTGTATAAATTTTCCCACAATTAAGTTAAAATTAACTAAAGGTTGGGAAATTTTCCTAACTTTTAGGAAAATATTTTAGTTTATGGACTGTTAAATATGCCATAATTTTCCTTAAATGGAATTCCCTAATACATGGAAGAAATTCTTACCGCCAAAAAAAATTTTCCCTAAATAATTGAAAAAAAAATCTTTATTTTTAAGAAGGGTGTGAAGATAGATTTGCAAGTTAGATTCGGGTTGTGAAATTTGCTAAATCTGTTATACCCGCTAAAAGTTAGATTTGAAAGTTAGATTTGGATTGTTATATCTGCTATACATAGCTTAAATCAAAAATATTTAAAAAATTAAAATAATTATTAAATAATAATGAATTAAAAATATTACTAAAAAATTAAAAAAAAAAAAATAAAACACATTCGTACGTTTTTTGTATCTTGGGTCAAATTGAACATTTTGGACAGACCTGAATGGGGTTTGTCAACTTTGGTTGATAGTCCTGGACTAGTTGAGCAACCTAGCATGCCGGTTATACCCAATTGTTTCTCAGGAAAAAAGATATAATTTTTTAAAAAAATATATTTTCCATATGGGATATATTCTGGCATTTTTTGTATCTTGGGCCAAAGTGGACATTTTGGACAGACCTGAATGGGGTTTGTTAATTTTGGGTGATAGTCCTGGACTGGTAGAGTAACCTGGCATACCGGTTATACCCAATTGTTTCTCAGGAAAAAAGATATGATTTTTTAAAAAAATATATTTTCCATATGGGACATATTCTGGCATTTTTTGTATCTTGGGCCAAAGTGGACATTTTGGACAGACCTGAATGGGGTTTGTTAATTTTGGGTGATAGTCCTGGACTGGTAGAGTAACCTAGCATACCGGTTACACCCAATTGTTTCTCAGGAAAAAAGATATGATTTTTTAAAAAAATATATATTCCATATGGGACATATTCTGGCATTTTTTGTATCTTGGGCCAAAGTGGACATTTTGGACAGACCTGAATGGGGTTTGTTAATTTTGGGTGATAGTCCTGGACTGGTAGAGTAACCTGGCATACCGGTTATACCCAATTGTTTCTCAGGAAAAAAGATATGATTTTTTAAAAAAATATATTTTCCATATGGGTCATATTCTGGCTTTTTTTGAATATTGGGCCAAAGTGGACATTTTGGACAGACCTGAATGGGGTTTGTTAATTTTGGGTGATAGTCCTGGACTGGTAGAGTAACCTGGCATACCGGTTATACCCAATTGTTTCTCAGGAAAAAAGATATGATTTTTTAAAAAAATATATTTTCCATATGGGTCATATTCTGGCATTTTTTGTATCTTGGGCCAAAGTGGACATTTTGGACAGACCTGAATGGGGTTTGTTAATTTTTGGTGATAGTCCTGGACTAGTAGAGTAGCCTGGCATGCCGGTAATACCCAATTGTTTCTCAGGAAAAAAGATATGATTTTTTAAAAAAATATATTTTCTATATGGGTCATATTCTGACATTTTTTGTATCTTGGGCCAAAGTGGACATTTTGGACAGACCTGAATAGGGTTTGTTAATTTTGGGTGATAGTCCTGGACAAGTAGAGTAACCTGGTATACCGGTTATACCCAATTGTTTCTCAGGAAAAAAGATATAATTTTTTAAAAAAATATATATTTTGTTAATTTTGGGTGATAGTCCTGGACTAGTAGAGTAACCTGGTATACCGGTTATACCCAATTGTTTCTCAGGAAAAAAAATATAATTTTTTAAAAAAATATATTTTCCATATGGGTCATATTCTGGCATTTTTTGTATCTTGGGCCAAAGTGGACATTTTGGACAGACCTGAATGGGGTTTGTTAATTTTTGGTGATAGTCCTGGACTAGTGGAGTAACCTGGCATGCCGGTTATACCCAATTGTTTCTCAGGAAAAAAGATATGATTTTTTAAAAAAATATATTTTCTATATGGGTCATATTCTGACATTTTTTGTATCTTGGGCCAAAGTGGACATTTTGGACAGACCTGAATGGGATTTGTTAATTTTGGGTAATAGTCCTGGACTAGTAGAGCAACTTGGCATGCCGGTTATACCCAATTGATTCTCAGGAAAAAAGATATGATTTTTTAAAAAAATATATTTTCTATATGGGTCATATTCTGGCATTTTTTGTATCTTGGGCCAAAGTGGTCATTTTGGACAGACCTGAATGGGGTTTGTTAATTTTGCGTTATAGTCTTGGACTAGTAGAATAACCTGGTATGCCGGTTATACCCAATTGTTTCTCAGGAAAAAAGATATGATTTTTTAAAAAAATATATTTTCCATATAGGACATATTCTGGCATTTTTTGTATCTTGGGCCAAAGTGGACATTTTGGACAGACCTGAATGGGGTTTGTTAATTTTGGGTGATAGTCCTGGACTGGTAGAGTAACCTGGCATACCGGTTATACCCAATTGTTTCTCAGGAAAAAAGATATGATTTTTTAAAAAAATATATTTTCCATATGGGTCATATTCTGGCTTTTTTTTTGTATATTGGGCCAAAGTGGACATTTTGGACAGACCTGAATGGGGTTTGTTAATTTTGGGTGATAGTCCTGGACTGGTAGAGTAACCTGGCATACCGGTTATACCCAATTGTTTCTCAGGAAAAAAGATATGATTTTTTAAAAAAATATATTTTCCATATGGGTCATATTCTGGCATTTTTTGTATCTTGGGCCAAAGTGGACATTTTGGACAGACCTGAATGGGGTTTGTTAATTTTTGGTGATAGTCCTGGACTAGTAGAGTAGCCTGGCATGCCGGTTATACCCAATTGTTTCTCAGGAAAAAAGATATGATTTTTTAAAAAAATATATTTTCTATATGGGTCATATTCTGACATTTTTTGTATCTTGGGCCAAAGTGGACATTTTGGACAGACCTGAATAGGGTTTGTTAATTTTGGGTGATAGTCCTGGACAAGTAGAGTAACCTGGTATACCGGTTATACCCAATTGTTTCTCAGGAAAAAAGATATAATTTTTTAAAAAAATATATTTTCCATATGGGTCATATTCTGGCATTTTTTGTATCTTGGGCCAAAGTGGACATTTTGGACAGACCTGAATAGGGTTTGTTAATTTTGGGTGATAGTCCTGGACTAGTAGAGTAACCTGGTATACCGGTTATACCCAATTGTTTCTCAGGAAAAAAGATATAATTTTTTAAAAAAATATATTTTCCATATGAGTCATATTCTGGCATTTTTTGTATCTTGGGCCAAAGTGGACATTTTGGACAGACCTGAATGGGGTTTGTTAATTTTGGGTGATAGTCCTGGACTGGTAGAGTAACCTGGCATACCGGTTATACCCAATTGTTTCTCAGGAAAAAATATGTGATTTTTTAAAAAAATATATTTTCCATATGGGTCATATTCTGGCATTTTTTATATCTTGGGCCAAAGTGGACATTTTGGACAGACCTGAATGGGGTTTGTTAATTTTGGGTGATAGTCCTGGACTGGTAGAGTAACCTGGCATACCGGTTATACCCAATTGTTTCTCAGGAAATTGTTTCATAGAAAATATATTTTTTTAAAAAATCATATCTTTTTTCCTGAGAAACAATTGGGTATAACCGGCATGCCAGGCTACTCTACTAGTCCAGGACTATCACCAAAAATTAACAAACCCCATTCAGGTCTGTCCAAAATGTCCACTTTGGCCCAAGATACAAAAAATGCCAGAATATGACCCATATGGAAAATATATTTTTTTAAAAAATTATATCTTTTTTCTGAGAAACAATTGGGTATAACCGGTATACCAGGTTACTCTACTAGTCCAGGACTATCACCCAAAATTAACAAACCCTATTCAGGTCTGTCCAAAATGTCCACTTTGGCCCAAGATACAAAAAATGTCAGAATATGACCCATATAGAAAATATATTTTTTTAAAAAATCATATCTTTTTTCCTGAGAAACAATTGGGTATTACCGGCATGCCAGGCTACTCTACTAGTCCAGGACTATCACCAAAAATTAACAAACCCCATTCAGGTCTGTCCAAAATGTCCACTTTGGCCCAAGATACAAAAAATGCCAGAATATGACCCATATGGAAAATATATTTTTTTAAAAAATTATATCTTTTTTCCTGAGAAACAATTGGGTATAACCGGTATACCAGGTTACTCTACTTGTCCAGGACTATCACCCAAAATTAACAAACCCTATTCAGGTCTGTCCAAAATGTCCACTTTGGCCCAAGATACAAAAAATGTCAGAATATGACCCATATAGAAAATATATTTTTTTAAAAAATCATATCTTTTTTCCTGAGAAACAATTGGGTATAACCGGCATGACAGGCTACTCTACTAGTCCAGGACTATCACCAAAAATTAACAAACCCCATTCAGGTCTGTCCAAAATGTCCACTTTGGCCCAAGATACAAAAAATGCCTGAATATGACCCATATGGAAAGTATATTTTTTTAAAAAATCATATCTTTTTTCCTGAGAAACAATTGGGTATAACCGGTATGCCAGTCCAGGACTATCACCCAAAATTAACAAACCCCATTCAGGTCTGTCCAAAATGTCCACTTTGGCCCAATATACAAAAAAAAGCCAGAATATGACCCATATGGAAAATATATTTTTTTAAAAAATCATATCTTTTTTCCTGAGAAACAATTGGGTATAACCGGTATGCCAGGTTACTCTACCAGTCCAGGACTATCACCCAAAATTAACAAACCCCATTCAGATCTGTCCAAAATGTCCACTTTGGCCCAATATACAAAAAAAGCCAGAATATGACCCATATGGAAAATATATTTTTTTAAAAAATCATATCTTTTTTCCTGAGAAACAATTGGGTATAACCGGTATGCCAGGTTACTCTACCTGTCCAGGACTATCACCCAAAATTAACAAACCCCATTCAGGTCTGTCCAAAATGTCCACTTTGGCCCAAGATACAAAAAATGCCAGAATATGTCCCATATGGAAAATATATTTTCTTAAAAAATTATATCTTTTTTCCTGAGAAACAATTGGGTATAACCGGCATGCTAGGTTGCTCAACTAGTCCAGGACTATCAACCAAAATTGACAAACCCCATTCAGGTCTGTCCAAAATGTTCAATTTGACCCAAGATACAAAAAACGTACGAATGTGTTTTATTTTTTTTTTTTAATTTTTTAGTAATATTTTTAATTCATTATTATTTAATAATTATTTTAATTTTTTAAATATTTTTTATTTAAGCTATGTATAGCAGATATAACAATCCAAATCTAACTTTCAAATCTAACTTTTAGCGGGTATAACAGATTTAGCAAATTTCACAACCCGAATCTAACTTGCAAATCTATCTTCACACCCTTATTTTTAAGACATATTTCTAAAAACAAAATTTAGTTCAAAAAATTCAGTTTTAGGACGTAATTTACTACCAGTTAGTTCATCATATTTATCTTCTTTAATTTGAGGAAGTTTTTTCCACTAGTTTAGTAAATTTTTCATAACTTGAAATTGTTTTGTTGATTTATTTTTTTTCATGCTTGCTTGTAGTTCACATTTTGTTTATTATTTGTAGTACATGAATACAAAAGGTTTGATCTTGTATAACAAGCAGTGTTGCCACCAGTGAACCAAAAAATTATCCAGGAATTTGTCCGAAATTATCCAAAATCCCAAAAATTATCCAAAAAAAATCAAAATCGATTTTTTTTAACGAAGAATACATGAACTTCTTTTTTAACCCATTTTGGAACAAGATTCAATTTTATTTTTTGAAAAAGGTACTTTTTTGGATTATTGGCACACGCTTATCTCAAAGATCTTGTCAACAAAAATTTCAATGTTCCGTTATCCCAGCCTGTATTGTAACTTGTTATGCAATTTTAATTCTTGGAATTATTTGCTATTTTAATAATTTATATCATTATTTTCAAAACAAATGGTTTCAAAATGATTAAAACTAGAGGAATTTAATAACAAATTTAATCTAAAAAAATTTAAAATTAATTAAAAAAATTAAAAGCCGCAAATAAAAAAAATGAAAAATTTTCGTTTTTGCTGGAAACATTTTCTGTGGTGATGCACATTTTATTTCATGCACTTATAAATTACAGTGGTGAAGGGGGATATTTTTTTAATTGCAGAAAGATGAGACTTAACTATGGTAACAAAATTTACCTTAAATTTGACCTTTTTCATACATAAATGTTTTTTTAAAACGGTAACAGTGATCTCTACTGTTTGAAAAATCGAACTGAGGATTGAAATGGGTTAAATAAAAATCATACATTTTGTACTGTTCAAAATAAAAAATATTTTATAATATTTCGGTTATAACGAACTCGGTTATAACGAATTCTCGGTTATAACGAACTAATTCTAAAGTCCCGACGTTTTGGCATCAATTTTCACACAAAATACTTCTTTTATAACGAACTCGGTTATAACGAATCCTCGGTTAAAACGAACTGCTTATAATGGTCCCACGAATAAAATTTCATGTGTATTAACCTTTTTATAACGAACTCCCATAAATATTTTGAAATGTGCGGCAATCATCTTTACCAAACTTACAAAAAGTTAGAAATTTTTGGTAAGAATTTATTTATATTTTTAATGTTTCTTCCCGATAAGTAGTTTATTTAAGAAAAAAGCATCAAATGAAATGAATTTGGACCAATTTTTTTGGAAATAAAACTAATTTGATATAAAACACACCCGCTTATAGCGAACTTTGCTTATAACGAACTATTCTTACTGATCCGTCGGAGTGCGTTATAGCCGGGTTCGACTGTATTACTAGTTCTTTTTCCAGTTTTTTTTAACACTTCTTTTCTGGGTTCAAAATTTAAATAAAAAACATTATATTTTGTTCGTGTAAAAATTTAAATTGTAAATTATAAAATTATTCATAAATTATCCAAAAATGTAATTATCCAAAGAGTATCCAAAAAATTTTAAATTATCCATTTTTTGGATAATTATCCAAGAAGTGGCAACACTGTAATGCACAGAAAAGAATTTGGAGGAAACAAATTTAACATTTCTTTTCTGGGTTCAAAATTTAAATAAAAAACATTATATTTTGTCCGTGTAAAACTTTAAATTGTAAATTATAAAATTATCCATAAATTATCCAAAAATGTAATTATCCAAAGAGTATCCAAAAAATTTTAAATTATCCATTTTTTGGATAATTATCCAAGAAGTGGCAACACTGATAACAAGTAATAAATTTAATATTTACATTTTTTTCTACACATGTATGTGTTAGAAAAAAAATAATATTTTAATCACTACAAAGACCTTGGCTTTAGCGTGTTTTCCCCATAGTCTAGGAACAAACGTCAAATACAAAGTTGTTGTTGTAATTTAATTAAAAAAAAACTAATGAAATTTATTACTTGTCTTTAAGAAACAAACAAATTCACATGCTATTCTATAAATAAACCATTAAAAAAATATAAAATTAAATAATTTTTAGGAAAAATTTCCTTATCAGAAATGTTTTTTTAACCAAAAAATGGAAAATTTTTTCCCATTTGCTAGTTCAAATTTGTCCTTCTTTTAAAGAAAAATATGGACTAAAAAGTAGGAGTTACATAGCAATGGAGCTAAATCATTATCAATTTTCGTTGGATTTAGTTAGTTTTCCCATTTTTTAGTCAGTTTTTTTTCTGAGTGTACTTAGCCTTAAAAAAATATAAATATCAATAATAAAAGGATTTTCTCAATTAATCCCCAGTTTACATATGTTTCAACCCACTGTTGAAATAAATTTTCAAAGTCGATTAGAAGCTAAATTTTTTTTGATTTGAAGCAAAAATTTTGAAAAAAAAACAAATATTTGCCTCTCGAAAAAACTTATAACAAGGGTTTTGTCGTGGCTGAGGTAGCTCAGTCTCGTACCAGGATCTACTTAAGGGCCCTCAAACCTTTAGTAATAATAACACGATTTATTTGCCCTTATTGGGGTTTTACAATAAATATTCTTTATTGATCGTTTTTAAAATTCACAATAGATATATACGATGTAAAAATATATCGGCAACTTAAATCATTCGTCTCCACTCTCACTCACTCGGTTTATAACGATGGTTACGGTATTCGTGAAACGTCAGGTTAGATTGTTCGGTATGACGGGTACGGTATTCGGATGGTATTCGGTATTCGATGGTTTTACGGTATTTGACTCGGCCTGGATGTTTCGGTATGACGGACGGTGCGTCGGTAGGTATGTACTTCGGCGGGTTGAGTTCCGATTGGATTCGGTGGCTTTCGTTACGACCCTCTGTTGGCAGCCCCTCGGCGGTGTAGGTTAAGACCCCTGTAATTAACTAAAATTAGCAAAGCTGTCAGCCGAAGCCGCAGGAGTAGTAAAGCTGTCAGCCGAAGCCGCAGGAGTAGTAAAGCTGTCAGCAGAAGCCGCAGGAGTAGTAAAGCTGTCAGCCGAAGCCGCAGGAGTAGTAAAGCTGTCAGCCGAAGCCGCAGGAGTAGTAAAGCTGTCAGCCGAAGCCGCAGGAGTATTAAAGCTGTCAGCCGAAGCCGCAGGAGTAGTAAAGCTGTCAGCCGAAGCCGCAGGAGTAGTAAAGCTGTCAGCCGAAGCCGCAGGAGTAGTAAAGCTGTCAGCCGAAGCCGCAGGAGTAGTAAAGCTGTCAGCCGAAGCCGCAGGAGTAGTAAAGCTGTCAGCCGAAGCCGCAGGAGTAGTAAAGCTGTCAGCCGAAGCCGCAGGAGTATTAAAGCTGTCAGCCGAAGCCGCAGGAGTAGTAAAGCTGTCAGCCGAAGCCGCAGGAGTAGTAAAGCTGTCAGCCGAAGCCGCAGGAGTAGTAAAGCTGTCAGCCGAAGCCGCAGGAGTAGTAAAGCTGTCAGCCGAAGCCGCAGGAGTATTAAAGCTGTCAGCCGAAGCCGCAGGAGTAGTAAAGCTGTCAGCCGAAGCCGCAGGAGTAGTAAAGCTGTCAGCCGAAGCCGCAGGAGTAGTAAAGCTGTCAGCCGAAGCCGCAGGAGTATTTATTTATAAGGACAATCGATATCGATCGTCCACCAAAGTTGCAGTCAGGTTCCTTTTATTTAGGAGATACGCTCAACATCCTGTTCTGTTGAACAAGTACTTGATTGTACCTAACTGGTTTGTCCACCGCTGGTGAACTGACTTTGGTTGTCTTAACCTTTACTATTCATATAAAAGGCAAATTAGACTCAACGAGAATTCAAACATAAATGTTTAACCAACCACAAGAATGTATGCTGCTATTCAAAACACACGAAAATTAGGGTGACACATATATACCGTAGGTGAAATTAATAGGGTGGCCATTATTTACATGTGTGTTCATGTTTCCAGTAAATATAATGTACTTGCGACCCTTGGCCAATATTAGGGCGGTAAATATAGTGTCGTTGTATATATTAGGGTGGTACTTATACCCCAGGGTAAATGTTGTCATTTAGCTAAAAATCACGACAATCAACGCATATAACTGTATTAAACAGCCAAAAGGCAATTTAATATGTATGTAGCGATAGATGAGTCTATTTGCTACGTTACAAACTTTAGACTATTTATTGCTTAACCATGCGAAAAAATACTTCTCTGAAATTTTAACAGCATTAAAAAGACATGCTAAACTTTAATACAAAATTATCTTTTTGAAAATTCATGGTGTCCTTTACAGGGAAAAAGGACATGCATTACATAAGGCATTACCATTTTAAAGGTTTTGTGGGTAGTACTATTTTGCATCAAGTGCCTATAAGAAAGCCAAAAACTCGTTGCCCTCTAATCAATACTTTTACAGCACTATTTGTTAATGCAAATACATTACCTTTAGTTGCATTTTCATTTACTTTATTAATAATTGTCACTTTTAAATTACCTTTTATAATTTATATTTAAAATCTCATTTAAATCTTTTTTGAATTTATTAGCAATTCCATATTAAAATGACTTGTTCTTCTAACTACTGCGCAGATAAAGTTTATAAACTAATTGAAATTGACAAAAAAGAAACTTGTATAAACACTACTTAGGAAAGAATTTTGAAACACTTATGGTGGTAAGTTCCAAGAGCCATAAAAGCCACTAAACAAAAAAGAAACACTAAAATACAACCTTTAAAAAATATATACAGTGCCGGGCAAAAGTATTCACACAGAGCTATAGTAAATTTGTTAAGGAAAAAAATTTAAAATATTAAACCTTTATAATGTCAATGAAGCTATTTTCACTATCCCAATAAAAATATTTTTCTTACTTGCGCTTTTTAAACAAGACGCGCTTAACCTAGAGGTGCAAATATTTATTTGCCCTACATTCAAAAAAAAAAAAAAAACTTGTCAAATTACTAGAAAAAGTCTCGTAATTCCATTTTACCAATATTTGACAGTTTTCCTTGTTTTTTTTAACAAATAATTATCTATCGAAATTAAAATTTTTTTGTAATTTTACAGTTTTTCTTGTAAGTTTACAACTTTTCAAGATTTTTTACAAAAAAAAAAAAAAAATCTAGTAAATTTACGAGAACTTCTTGTAAGTTTTATTTCGCAAAAAAAGTTGTAAATTTACAATTTTATTGGTAAAAATCATGTAAAATTACAAAAAAAGCTCGTAATTTTTACTAGAAATTATCGTAAAATAGGAGGTAGCAAATAAATCTAGTAAAGTCACGAAACTTCCTTGTAAGTTTTATCGGTTCAAAAATCTTGTAAATTTAAATTTTTTTGGTAAAAAGCTTGTAAAAATACAAAATGATTGGTAAAAAGCTTGTAAAATAACAAGGAATTTTTGTAAAATAGAAGGTAGCAAAAAAAATTACAAACTTTTCTTGTAATTTTACATTTTGTAAAATATCGTTGACAACACTGAAGAATACAATTAAAATGTTGTTATCATATTGCTAATGAAGATGAAATTTATGTTTGTGTATACTACTTTACTACTACATGGTTGTTAATATAAATGAATGAATGATAAATGTAAAAAATGGCAACATTTTATATTAAAATGTACAACCAACAGTGAAGGCATCCCAAGAGATTGTCAAATATCTATCTATATAAATAAAAATCAATTGTCGTTCGTTGGTAACAGCATCAGTTGAGAACGGCTGGAACGATTTGGACAATTCTTTTTTTGAAATGTTCGTCATAGCCCAACTTAGGTTTTTACGCAAAGAAAAATTGACCACGCCCACTTTTACGCCCACTTTTTTCGATTTATCTAAAATCGGAAAACGGCTGCACCGATTTGGGTAATTTTTTATTTAAATGTTCATAATAAGTAATCCAATTTAAGTTTGTACTGAAAGGAAAATCGACCATGCCAACTTTTACGCCCACTTTTTCAATTTATCTATAATCTGAGAATGGCTGGGCCAATTTGACAATTTTTTTTAATGCATTTTCATCAAATTCCAACTTTGGTTTTTACAAAAAAAAAATTTACCACTCCCACTTTGGCTAACTTTTGTTGAAAATGTTCGTCATAATTCAACTAAGGTTTTTATGGGCAGTAGAATTTTCCACGCCCACTTTTTGCTATGTATCGAAAGAACTAAGGCGGCTAGACCGATTTGGTTATAGTCCGCAAAAGATTTTTAAGGAAACAAAAATTGTGCACACGGCTCACTTTTAACGATATATATCATGGAATGGGTGGATAAATTTATCTAATTTTGTTTTTAATGTTCGTCATAGTCCAGCAAAGGTTTTCGGAAAGAACAATTTTCCACTTCTATGCCCACTTTTCAATGGATGGACCGAGTTGGTTAAATTCAAATAAGGTTTTACGGTTAGATAAGTTGTCCCACTCCTTTTTTTCGATATATATAAAATTTACTCCATAGAAAAATAAAATATAGAATAATAAAATATAAATAAAAATCATATGTAGTTCGTTGGTAATCGCATTAATCGAGAACTGACCGATTTGGATAATATTTTTCTATAAGTTCGTCTTATTTTTTTAATGTTTTTCTTTGGTTTTTTTTCGGAAAACAAATTAATCTCGCCCACTTTTACGCCTCCTTTTTTCGATATATCTGAAATCGGAGAACGGCTGGACTTAACTTTTTTTTTAATTTTCGTCATAGTCCAATTTAGGTTAAAACGGAAATAAAATTTTGTTCACGCCACTTTTATTTCGATATATCTAAAATAGTAGAATGGCAGGGCTGATTTGGCTATTAGTAGTATTTGTTGACGTTCGTGATAGGTTTTTACGGAAAATAAATTGTCCACTCCCACATCGAAGAAAGACTTGCCTGATTTGTTAAATTTTTCCTTTAATGATCGTTATAGTCCAAGTAAGGATTTTGAAATAATTACACAGTGCAACACCCAAAATCGGAATGGGATGAAACCAAAAGCAAATGAAAGTTGACATATTCTATAACAAACCCCTCAAGGCTTTTTTCTAGTTCAGAGCTAGATTTTGTTTTACACGCATTTGAAGTTAGTGCACATTTATTAAATTTATAATAATAAATGCTTGAAAACTGTATCAGTGGCGAATGATTAATATTGTAATTGCCGTTAAATAACAATCATACGCAACGGTGTCCAGTGATTTATATCAATAATTGCCTTTAAATAACAATCATACGCAACGGTGTACAATGGTTTATTTTAATAATTTGGCTATTCAGTAAATAGGTACTGGACCGATTGCAGCAAAATTCATACCAGTCAAAGCTAAAGTAATTTTCAGCTTAAGTTTGGAAACTGGACCCTACATGTTCAATAAGGGCACAACCAGGGGCCTTTAAAGTAGGACATGTTTAGTACACACAAACTTTAAATGCTTTAAAATCACCAACTTTAAATGCGTGTAAAATAAAATCTAGCTCTGACCTAAAAAAAAGCCTTGTGGGTTTTGTTATGGAAAACGTCAGCTTTCATTTGCTTTTGGTTTCATCCCATTCCGATTCTGAAAGTTCGATTTTGTAACACTGTGTTATTTGTCTCCGCACTTAAAAGCCCACATTTTTCAACATCCTTAAAATTTGCAACACTTAAGAACGCCTGGGCCGATGTGGCTAATTGTTTTAAATGTTTGTAATGTTCCATAATTGTTTGGAAAGAAAAATTGTCCTCGGTCACTTTTTTCGATACATTTAAAATTCGTTTTTACTTTAATTCGATCTATTAAAAATAAATACTTCTTAATATATTCCGCTTAAACTTGGCAAAAATGACTTTAAATCCTTTGAGATTTTTACCATATTTACAATTTTAACTTACCACACAAATTTTAACGCCCACTTTTGTCTAAATATTTCGACTACTAATGGCCGGACTGATTTTTTTAAGTTGATTATAGGTTTTGTTTGAACTCAAGACAATAGCTCACGATAAGAACGAGGAATGTGCGTAATTTATTTTTGTGTTGTTCGTAATGATATTAAAGAAGTTTTGAATTTGTACAGTATTTTTAGTTCCTAAAATATAATTTGAAGATGATACTCTCCCTAATCGGGTCTTTAAAACCACGCCTACAATTTTTTCTAAGCCAAGAAATTCATTACCCTTTTTTGCAGGGCTATATATTTGAAGCGATACGAAATATAACACTGATCTTATATTTGGGCCAGCAACGCGGACCGGGCCAGCTAGTATAGTATAAATTTTACCAAGGGAAAGTGTTGAAATCTTTAATACGGCGTGGCGGTGGGAACACCTTACCTTCGTTTAAAACTTTAACAAATTCATTTATTATAATTTTTGCACTAAAGAAAAACAATTTCATAATAATTTAAGCCATTTATATAACCACACCTTCAAAAGGAGGCGGACCAAAAAAAACAACATTTTATTATTCCGCATGTCAGAGTACAGGACTTTAAACATCTTCTAGAATAAAAAGGTTTCATTTGTTTAACAAAAACAAAAAATACATAAAAAAATTGTGTTTTTTAGATGTTGTTTACACACAAAAAAAACCTTGTCAAATTACTTGAAAAACTCTCGTAATCCCATTTTACCAATATGTGACAGTTTTCCTTGTTTTTTAACAAACAAATTTGGATCTAAATTTACATTTTTTTTTGTAATTTTACAATTTTTTTTGGTAATTTTTCAAATTTCCAAATTTTCCAAAAAAAAATCTAGTAAACTCACGAGAATTCCTTGTAATTTTTATTGCGCCAAAAAAAAAACTGTAAATTTACAATTTTATTTGTAAAAAGCTTGTAAAATTACAAAAATATTGGTAAAAAGCTTGTAAAATTACTTGGAATTCTCGTAAAATTGGAGGTAGCAAAAAATTTAGTAAAGTTACGAAACCTCCTTGTAAATTTTATCGTGTCAAAAATTTGTAAATTTACAATTTTATTGGTAAAACAATGTAAAATTACAAAATTATTGCTAAAAAGCTTGTAAAATTATAAGAAATTTTTGTCAAACAGGAGGTAGCAAAAAAAAGTTACAAGTTTTTCTTGATATTTTACAAGGTTGTTTTTAAGTGTAGTTCTTCAAAGGGGAAACTTTTTCCCCCTTGTTTTGATTTTGCTAGGCCAGACCTGAGCCTTCCTCCATTTACTTACCTGTTTGGCTTCTTAGCGTCACAGGTTTGTAAAGATAGCATGACTTCCAGTTCTTGGTTACCTTATTGAGATTTTTTGCTGGGAACTTAAGTGAGGATTGTAAATCAAAACGGATAATAGAAGAAATCTTGAATAATATTTTTCTTAATTTAATCAACAATAAAGGAACACCAATTGGGATACCTTCTCTCAAAAAAATACTACAAGCTTATTTTATAACGCTGCCTGGATGGTATTTTAGTACTTAAGTACTTGAGAAATTAAAATGAATTATAATAGACAGACCAACATGGATACAGATTGGCTAAGGCAGACGGACGTATAAAATAAGATAAATAACAAAACTCTATAGTACACACAAAAAAAAAACTTTGTCAAATTACTAGAAAAAGTCTCGTAATCCCATTTTACCAATATTTGATAGTTTTAACAAATTGAAATTTAATTTTTTTTTTTGTAATTTTACAAATTTTCAAGATAATTTAACCAAAAAAATCTAGTAAATTCAAGAGATTTCCTTGTAATTTTAATTGCGCCAAAAAAAATGTAAATTTACAATTTTATTGGCAAAAAGGTTTGTCTTGTAAATGGAAATTGTTTTTTATATATGAGGTATACCACACCAAATGTCCAGCGGAAAAAATAAATGTGTACCGTAAACTTCTGAATAGGTTGTATGGATAGCCCTATATGGAACTTAGAAAATTGCGTTTTTGGTTTTTCAATTTTTCAAAAACTGGGCATAGGAGGCGTGGTCAAATATTGGAAAAATGGTAAAATTTGTGGCGAGTTGCCTTGATTAAATATTTATCACATTAAAACGGAATGCACCACAATCTCAAAAATTTACATTCTTATATGGTTTTGTATGGGCTATCGACAAACATTTTTTTTTTTGGAAAATTTTTAGAACCCGTTCTGGAATTTTCCATTTTTAAAAAAGTAATTTTATCAAAAATCCGGCCACTTTTTTTTAATTTTTTTTTTAAATTTAGATGTTTGTCCATCCACACAAAAAAATTCAGAAACACGTTCTTCGTTTTTTTCGAGAAAATCGCATTTGAATTTTAAATTTCATAACAATTTTGTAACTTCCCAGTCAGAAAAATACAATCGCAAAAGCGCTGTGAAAGCGTTGTGGACGGTTCTACAAGCGTTCCATTTACCATCTTCAAAGCGCTTTCAGATGATCCGAATGATAACATCGATCTACGCTAGGTTTAAAGCGTTTTAAAAGCGTTTTAAAAAAGTGCTTTCAGAACGTTTTGTTTAAAGTCATGAAAGCGCTTATAAAGAGCTTAAATACAAAAATTAAAGATATTTTCCAGCGATTGAAATAAGAAAAAACAGTACTTTAAAGGACTTCATATAAAGCAGATATTTTTTTTATTCGTTAATTGTAGATATTTTTTTTATAAAAGTATTTTAGAAAATAAAAATTAAATTCAATGTAATAAAAAAAACAAGTAGAAAAGTTAAATTCAACTTTGCCGAATCTATGAATACCCTCCACAATGCATTTTTTTAAAGGGTAGTACATTTTTTAACGTGAAAAAATTAACAATTTTGATTCCAAATATTTTATTTTGAGTAAAAAACTCTTTTTTTGTCATTTTTAAAAAAAAAAAAGGAAAAATTACAAATTTTTTTTTTGAGTGTAAAATTTTTTTCGAGTGTAATGTTTTTTTTACTGTAAAAATATTTCTGAGTGGATGCACAAATTTTTTTTTGTGTAAATTTTTTTTTTTTCAGTGTAAAATTTTTTTTGAGTGTAAAATTTTTTTTTAGTGTAAAATTTTTTTCGTGTGTAATTTTTAAGTTACCAATGCTTTTAAAACTAAACAAGTTTAAAAAGCATTGCTTTAAAATTAAACAAGTTTGATAAGCATTGTTTAGTTACCACCAATGCTTTTAAAACTTGTTAAAACACATGGCATTTTAGATGAATCTAATCTGAAATTCAGGGTTTTGCTTATAACTTTTGAACCAATGGACCGATTGAGCTGAAATTTAATACCAAACAGACCCGGGGAACGGCAAAGATACATGCCAAGCTTCATTATTCTCATTATTGTCTTTAGGAAGTTATCGTTTTTATCTCGTAAATTCGCGAAACACCCTTGCCAAAATTTACTCTTTTGCTCATAACTTTTGAACCACTGGACCGATTTGGCTGGATTGCAATACCAACCTGACCAGGTAAATAACAAACATATATTCCAAACTTCAGTAGCCTCTGTAAAGTCTTTCAAAAGTTAGCGTGTTTTCTACGGACAGACAGACAGACGGACGGACGGACGGACGGACGGACGGACATCGCTAGATCGACTTAAAATCGATCGAGGATTATAAATATATATACTTTATGGGGTCCTAGACCAATATTTCGAGGTGTTACAAACGGAATGACAAACTTATATATACCCTCTATCACTAGAGTGGAGGGTATAATAAACTTAGTAAAGGTAAATTAGCTACTCTAAAAGCAAATTATGCAAAGGAAATATTAAGAAGATTTGTGGAATGTATGCCACATTTTTATGGTCCTAATTGCCAAACAATGAATATTCACAATCTCACTCATATCGCAGATGATGTAGTAAATATGGGGGCACCCCATATTTAACGACAGGGACTAGTAGGGAAACCTATTACGGTCCCGTGGTATCACAATGGACCTCAGAGTCTACGTGTGTTGACGTAAAACGTCAGCAGCCACTTACAACCTAACCTAACCTATGGGGGCACCTATATCACAGTTCTCTGCTTTTGATTTTGAAAACAGTCTGGGTTACTTAAAATCGATTGTTAACTCTCGGAACAATCCAATTGCTGAAATTCAACGAAAATTGCATGTTTTTCATACCGTTAACTCTCCAAATAAAGCTCCATTGGTATATCTTCTCTATAAAAACAAAAAGTATTCTCTTGGCAAAGTAATGGAATCCACTGAAACAAAAGTTGTGTTTTCTTTTATTAATATTCATGGTTTAAAAATTACTGCATCCCATCCTGATAACGCAATTCTACTTAGTAATGGAAATATTATGATAGTAAACCAAATTTTTAGTACAAATCGATCTAAAACACATGTGATAATATATATTTAAAAGGCAACATCTTTAATGAAATAAACGATTATTTTGTCTATCCAATTCTATCAAAAGAAATAAGACTTTATAACGTTAAAAATTTACGTGAAGATGTTATTAAAGTCAGTGTGCATATTGTAGAAGTTAAATGCATTATTTGTAAATTTTATAACGAAACTATTGCTATAACTCTTTTGCATAAATGATAATAATAAAACTTAAAATAGATTTACAAATTAAAAAATGTTTTATGTTTTCAAAATTTTGCGTTTTCAATGTGGTGGTAGGGAAAAATTATTTAATTTGATTGAAAAAAATGTTTTTATAACAATTTGTTTAAAATTGAGTATAATCTAAAAAATACTATACTTGTATGTACTACGAAAAAAACTTAAAAACGTTTGCAAAAACTGCTTTAAAACCATTTAATTTTGAAACGAACATGCATTTTGTTAATAAAGTGCTTTCAAAACGCTTTTCGAAAACGCTCTCAAGGCGTTCGAATAAAGCGTTTTGAGAATGCTTTTTTTTTTGTTACAGTGCTTTCAGAACGCTTTTCGAAAACGCTCGTAAAGCGTTCGAAAATAACGTTTTGAGAACGTTCTTTTTTTGTTACAGTGCTTTCAGAACGTTCTTTTTTTGTTACAGTGCTTTCAGAACGCTTTTTTTTTATAACCGTCGTCAATTTCTGCTTGGGTTGCTTGTATTTTCTTGTTTTAAAGATGCGAATGAGTATTAATAATTGCATAAATATTTCTCATACGCTCTGTTGAAACAAGCAAATTACAAAATTTTTATGAAATTTAAAATTCAAATGCGATTTTCTCGAAAAAAACGAAGAACGTGTTTCTGAATTTTTTTGTGTGGATGGACAAACATTTAAACTTAAAAAAAAGTGGCCGGATTTTTGATAAATTGACTGAATTGGTTCTGAAAAATTTCCAAAAAAAAATAAAAAATTAATCGATAGCCCATACAAAACTATATAAGAATGCAAATTTTTTGAGATTGTGGTGCATTCCGTTTTAATGTGATAAATATTTAATCAAGGCAACTCGCCACAAATTTGACCATTTTTCCAATATTTGACCACGCCTCCTAAGCCCAGTTTTTGAAAAATTGAAAAGCCGAAAACGCAATTTTCTAAGTTCCATATATGGCTATCCATACAAGCTATTCAGAAGTTTATGGTACACGTGTTTTTTTTCGCTGGACATTTGGTGTGGAATGCCTCATATGTGAATATTTATAGTTTCTATAAAATAAATTTTGAAAGGTTCCAACACTACAATTCTATTTCTAGCATACTTTTTTATACTTTCTTTCAACTTTTTTGTCTTTTACATAATTTCGCAAGGCGTACCAACATGATCTGGAATTGCAGACACAAATGAAGAAATTAACATTTTCCGTTTCGAAGACGTGCTTAATGGTGACATATTATGTCAGTAATTTTATTTATTGTTTTCTTCTGTAAGTACAGATTGAGCTCGGGCTCTAATTATTTTTGTTATAACGGTTTATTTTCTTTGTTTACAAACAATTGGTGGTCAAAAAGAGTTAACGGTAAAAAATGCATATTTTTTACTGCATTAAAAAAATTTTTGATTTTAGTTTGGGTCGTTGGAAAAATGAGTTGATATCTAAATTTAAACTATTGGACCATTTGTTAAGTTTAAAATGTTTGAAGTTAAAAAAATCAGCTTAAAAATATTTTTTAAAAATTTAAAAAAAAAAAACGTCTACTAGAAAACGACACCTAAACCGAATAATCGGTTTGCCTTTAATAAATACTTTTTCAAAAAATTTATATAGAAATTGCGTTTATTTGTAGTTGTCTAAATATGCATGTAAATGTAAATTTTTGTAAATATGGTGCCAGTTGTCCAGTGGCGGGTACAGCTTTTGGGTTTGGGGGGGGAAATTTTTTTTTTTACTTCGAAAAAAAAACATAAATTCATCTTTGTTGGACGAGCAAAAATAGGGATTCGTTTTATTTTTTGCGAAAAAAAGGTGATGGAAACCTATAAAATCATCAAATTTATTAGTTTTTGCTAAAGGAGGTTTGTTTTTCATGATCATAAGTACATATTTCGTTTAGATATTGTTTTTTTAATTTGTCTTAAAAGAAAATTGTACATTTTCGTATACTTAATCTCAGATTCTAACACATTTGACGTATAAAAAGTCGAAATCTGAGACTTCTTCTTTACAAAAAAATTTCTCAAAATCGGGGACTTTTTCGTATTGAAAAATTTTCAGATTCTTAGAACTATTTTCCACAAAAAAGTCTAAGATTCTGAAACCTTTACGATAGATAGTGTCTCATATTTAAAAGCATTTTTAATATATTTTTCTTATAAAAAAGGGCTCAGATTATTTGTTTCGTACTGAAAAAAAAAAACTAGATTCTGAGACCTTTTTTCTATAGAAAAAGTCTCTGATTCTGAGACCTTTTTCATAAAGAAAAAGTTTCAAATTCGCCGACCTTTTTCCTATAGAAAAAGTCTCACTTTTATCCCTAAAGAAAAAGTGATAGATTTTTCCATTATAAAAAGTCTTAGATTGTCATACCTTTTTTCTTCAAAAAAGTATCAATTCTGAAACATTTTCCTACAGAAAAAATCTCAGATTCTAAGACCCTTTTACTATAGAAAAAGTCTGACATTGTGAGACTCTTTCCAAAAGAAAAAGTCCCAGATTCTGAGACGGTTTTCCTATAGAAAAAGTCTTTTTTAGGTATATAAAAAAGTCTAAGATTCTGGCACTTTTTTTTCTAAAAAAAAATCTCGCAGATTTTGAGACCTTTTTCCTATAGAAAAATTCATAGATTTTTAGACCTGTTTCCTATAGAAAAAGTCTCAGATTCTAAAACATTTTCCCTATAGAAAAAGACTAAAATTCTGAAATTTTGAGACCTTATTCCTATAAAAAAAGTCTTAGATTCCTTTTTCCCATAGAAAAAGTCTCAGATTCTGTGGCCTTCTTGCAATTGAGAAAGTTTAAACTTCTGAGACTTTTTTTCAACAATAAAGAATCTCAGACTTTGAGACATTTTTCCATTTTCCTTAAAATAAGTCTGAAATTAAGAGATTCTGAGACCTTTTTCCCATAGAAAAAGACTCAGACTCCTATCGAAAAAGTCTCAGATTTTGCGACCTTTTTCCTATAAATAAGTCTCAAATTTTGAGACCCATAGAAAAAGACCCAGATTCTGAGACCTTTTTGCTTTAGAAAAAGTCTCAGATTCTAAGACTTTTAGAATTTGGGTATTCCTCTACAAAAATTCGAAAAAGAAAATGTTTGAGAATGTGAAAAATTTTAGAGATTTTCTGCACCTTCTTCTATAACAAGTCTCAGATTCTGAGACCTTTTTAATATAGAATAAGTCTCAGATTCTAAGACCTTTTTCATATAGAATAAGTCTCGAATTCCGACACATTTTTTCTATAGAAAAAGTATCAGATTTTTCACAAAGAAAAATTTTTCAATCCTCAAACATTTTTTTTTATAGATTTTTGTAGAAAAATTCCCAAAATATAAGTACACTCAAAAAATTATGTAGGTAAATTCCAGTGAATATTCACTTAAAACAAATGAAATTTTATTTAAAAACCATTCCACTGTTTTTTTATTTAAAATAAAAACACATTACAGTCAATTTTAAATGTTAATTTAATGACTAACCAAAACATTAAAAAACTACTGAATATTCACTTATTTTGTATTGAAAAACAGTAAAACTATAGAAGAAATTTTTTACTGCCGAAATTAAATGTAACAGAAAATTCGTTTTTTAAAACAGTAAATTAATTTTTTTAAACTACAGAAACAGTAGAAAATAATAAGTCCGTAATAAAATTAATGATTTTTCTTTTAAAATAACTTTACTGATTACTTTTTAAAATAACCTACAAACAGTTAATGACAAAATTTTCTTAGTGTACTAATAAAATATACCAAAATTCATAATAAGATTTACAGATATTTTTTTCACGGAAAGTGTTCAGATTGAGTCACATTTTTCCTTTAAAAATGTTTAAATTTTCCCTATAAAACTTTCATATTTTTTCTATGAAAAATTTTCGGATTTCGAGATTTTTTTCAGTACGAAATTTTTTTTGGAAATTTCCTTCCTCCTTCTTTCTTTTTTTCTTCCTTTTTCTTTCTTTTTTCTTTTTTTTTTTTCTTTTTCCCCTTTTTTTTTTTCTTTTTGAAATTTGGTCTGGGGGGGGAAATTTCCCCTTTTTCCCCCCCCTTGTACCCGCGCATGCAGTTGTCAAAATATAAAATATGTTGTTGTATGCCATTGATGTTGTTTTTGATGACGATGATGACGAAAATCATGATGAAAATCATGATGCTGCTATTTTTGTTGTTGCTATCTACAATATGACTTGTGTTGTATTTGCAACTCTGCCTCATGTGTCAAATACACACTGCGTGTTTTTAGTTTTTGGCTAAAGTACATTGACACACGTTTCTTACAAAACAAACTTGGGGAAGTTGTCCCAAATGATAAAAAAAAGATTTTTGACAAAATTCTGATAAATGGTGATTATCAGGGATAAAAAATGCAGTATATTCAAAAGAAAAACTCTGTCAAAAAATCTGTAAAACGACTTTCAATTTGATTTAGCAAACTTTCAGCAGATATTTCTCCCAAAATTTATATTTTTACTAAATACTGCGTATTTACTGATTCTGTTTACTGAATTTAAAAATATTTTTGAACATATTTTTAGCAGATTATTTTTTTAATTATACGGAAATAGTTTGCTGTCATTCTTTTTTCAAGAATTTTTTTTTTGTTTTTCTTTGCAATCAAACCAGTATTTTTTAACATATTTTTAGCAGATTATTTTGCAATTTTACAGAAATAGTTCGCGGTCATCCTTTTTTCAAGAAAACTTTCTTAAGTTTTTTTTTCAAAGTATAATTTTTTTTTGTTTTTTATACAATTTTACAATTTTTTTTTTTTTAATTTTACAAATTTCCAAGATAATTTTACAAAAAAAAAATTAGTAAATTCACGAGAATTCCTTGTAATTTTAATTGCGCCAAAAAAACTGTAAATTTACAATTTTATTGGTAAAAAGCATGTAAAATTACAAAATCATTGGTAAAAAGCTTGTAAAATTACTAGGAATTCTCGTAAAATAGGAGGTAGCAAAAAATTTAGTAAAGTTGCGAAACCTCCTTGTAAATTTTATCGTACCAAAAAATTTGTAAATTTACAATTTTATTGATAAAAACATTGTAAAATTACAAAATTATTGGTAAAAAGCTTGTAAAATTACTAGGAATTTTTTTTAAAATAGGAGGTAGCAAAAAAAGTTACAATTTTTCTTATAATTTTACAAGTTTTTTTTTTGAGTGTAAAATCAAAAATTTTCTAGAAAATGTCTTAGCAGATTTCTCTGCTGTTTTGACAGATTTCTCAGCTGATTTCACCTAGATAATCATGACAGATTCTCAGCAAACCGTGTCTGCTAAAATCAGCAGATTTCTCATATGGCTCAAAATGGGGTTATTTTCAGCAGATTTTTCTGCTGATTGGACAAAGAATTTATTTTGAGTGTCGTACAGAGTATTATAAGCTTGTGTCGATGTTTGCAACTATCCGAAATATTAGATCCTAGACCCACCGATCGACTCAGAATCACGTTTTAAGTCGATTTAGCAATGTCCGCCCGTCTGTCCGCACAACCGTCTATCTGTTCGTCTGTCCATGTAAACGGTGTAAACACGAAAAAGGTCGTAATTATCTGCTGATTTGGCTGAAATTTTAAACTTCAGCTTCGTTTGGCCCAAGGACAAATCGGTTCAAGTTTTGACCTACACTCAAAAAAAACCTTCTAAAGTTACCAAAAAAATTTCGTGATTTTACGAGGCTATTCTCGTAAAATAGGATTTAGGTAAAATTCTCGTAAAATTATGAGGATTTCCTCGTAACTTTGAATGTGCAAAAAATTGGTAAAATAAACAATTTTATTGGTAAAAATATTGTTTTAAAACCGGAAAATAAATAAAAAATGGTAAACTTACAAGAAAAAATGGTAAATATGTTTAAAAAAATGGTAAATTTACAAACCAAACTGGTAAATTTACAAAAAAAAAAATTTTTGTTAAACAACATAAATCCTCGTAATAAAATCATTATTGTAAATAAAATCATTTTTGGAAATTAACTAGAATCCTTGTAATAAATTTTTCAAAATTTTGTCAAAAAAAACAAAAATTTTGTCCGGGACTTGGAAAATTTTTTTTAAAAAAATAGAAAATTTACAAAAAATAAAATTGTTTTTCTTTGTTAAACATAAATCCTCGTATAACATAATTTTTGTACAATAACAGTTTTTTTTTGTAAATCAACTAGAATCCTCGTAATAAAAACTTTGTTGTAAAATTACAGTTTTTTTTTTGTAAAATAACATTTAAAAATGGTAAAATACAATTACGAAAATAAATTTGTAAAATTACCAATAAAACTGTAGTTCTCGTTTGAGCAAAGTACAAGAGTTTTTGTTAAAAAACAAGGAAAATTGTTAAATATTGGTAGAACGAGATTACAAGGCATTTTATCAGGCGTTTTACCAGTTTTTTTTAGTGTAATATCTCCCGTATCGCTTGAGATATCTTTCCCTATTAAACTACAAAATAAAATTCATACCAACATGGATATTAGGTTGACGTTGTTGCATCATTTGCTAAAGAGTTAATGTTGCAGTTGCCACTGACTTTGCCGCCAATATGTTCATTCTTCACAGTTTTGATATGATGCAATAAAATTTTTTTTCATACTTCAATTTTTTTGTGTGTCGTTGTATTTTTTTATGTTTTTTTTTTTTTTTTATCTAAAATTAAAAATAGTTTTGTTTATTTGAAAATTGTCATTTATGTGTGACAAAACAAAAACAACAACAACAAAATTGTATTGCCAAAAAGAGTCGTCTTTTAGTAAATTGCAGCTGAATATGCAACATCTAGTAATGACGTCTGTGTGTGGCACATTTAGTCATGTTTCAACAAACATGATGGGTTTTTAACAAATAAATTTACAAAGTACTTTAAGTAAATTTATTTATTTTTTTTTTTCTAATTTTATTACATTTTTTTTAAGAGTACAGTAAAATAAAATTTATACAAATACTAAAAAACAAGTGAGAGTGTTAAATTCGGCTGTGCCAAATCTTTTATACCCTCCAAAATGTAAAAAAAAAAATTCAGGGGCGTCTTTTTTTGTGAGGGGGCGGGGTTTGGGGGTTTGGTGGGTTACATTGGGGGACACCTTCCCCTTGCGATAGATGTTAGCAAATGGATTTATTATGATTCTTCCAATTATTTAATCCAATTAATCACTATTAAAATACATTTTTTTATATCCACGCCCACAAAAGGGGCGGGTCAAACTTTTTTTAATATTTTCTTTTATCTGCTGGGTCCACATGCAGGGTTTTGAGCTTCCTCTGACATAAAAATGTTGCATTTGCTTAAAAAAAGTACAAAAAACCCTGCAAAAAAGTACCGTTTTTCAGAGGTTGGTTTAGTTCTCCAAGGGGGAACTTTTTCCCCCTTGGTCCGATTTTGCCCATTTCCGAACTTAACCTGCCTAGAAATATAGGACATAATCGTGCCAAACTTTGAAAGCCTTGCTCTTTTATTTTGGACTGTATCGTGTCCTCTACAGACGGACAGACGGACGGACGGTCGGACATCGCTAGAACATCTTAGAATCGATCCCTGATCAATAATATATATACTTCATGGGGTCCTAGACCGATATTTCGATGCGTTACACACGGAATGACAAAGTGAGTATACCCCCATACTGTGGTTGGAGGGTATAAAAATGCGCAAAATTTTTAATTAAATTTCTATTTTTATGAACTATTTGCAAAATAGAGAAACAAGCCATAACTATTGTAAACAATGAATTGAAATTGATGTACAGTTTGTGGTTGCAAATTAAATTGAGTTTTTTTTACACGTGATTCTGTATTGCAAACGGGGAATATAATTAAAAATTAAATTTCCAAAATTTTTAAAAATTTAAAAGTCTCAGATTTTGAGATATATTTCTAATAGAAAAAGTCTCAGATTCTGAGACATTTTTCTTATAGAAAAAGTCTCAGATTCTGAGACATTTTTCTTATAGAAAAAGTCTCAGATTCTGAGACATTTTTCTTATAGAAAAAGTCTCAGATTCTGAGACATTTTTCTTATAGAAAAAGTCTCAGATTCTGAGACATTTTTCTTATAGAAAAAGTCTCAGATTCTGAGACATTTTTCTTATAGAAAAAGTCTCAGATTCTGAGACATTTTTCTTATAGAAAAAGTCTCAGATTCTGAGACATTTTTCTTATAGAAAAAGTCTCAGATTCTGAGACATTTTTCTTATAGAAAAAGTCTCAGATTCTGAGACATTTTTCTTATAGAAAAAGTCTCAGATTCTGAGACATTTTTCTTATAGAAAAAGTCTCAGATTCTGAGACATTTTTCTTATAGAAAAAGTCTCAGATTCTGAGACATTTTTCTTATAGAAAAAGTCTCAGATTCTGAGACATTTTTCTTATAGAAAAAGTCTCAGATTCTGAGACATTTTTCTTATAGAAAAAGTCTCAGATTCTGAGACATTTTTCTTATAGAAAAAGTCTCAGATTCTGAGACATTTTTCTTATAGAAAAAGTCTCAGATTCTGAGACATTTTTCTTATAGAAAAAGTCTCAGATTCTGAGACATTTTTCTTATAGAAAAAGTCTCAGATTCTGAGACATTTTTCTTATAGAAAAAGTCTCAGATTCTGAGACATTTTTCTTATAGAAAAAGTCTCAGATTCTGAGACATTTTTCTCATAGAAAAAGTCTCAGATTCTGAGACATTTTTCTTATAGAAAAAGTCTCAGATTCTGAGACATTTTTCTTATAGAAAAAGTCTCAGATTCTGAGACATTTTTCTTATAGAAAAAGTCTCAGATTCTGAGACATTTTTCTTATAGAAAAAGTCTCAGATTCTGAGACATTTTTCTTATAGAAAAAGTCTCAGATTCTGAGACATTTTTCTTATAGAAAAAGTCTCAGATTCTGAGACATTTTTCTTATAGAAAAAGTCTCAGATTCTGAGACATTTTTCTTATAGAAAAAGTCTCAGATTCTGAGACATTTTTCTTATAGAAAAAGTCTCAGATTCTGAGACATTTTTCTTATAGAAAAAGTCTCAGATTCTGAGACATTTTTCTTATAGAAAAAGTCTCAGATTCTGAGATATTTTTCTTATAGAAAAAGTCTCAGATTCTGAGACATTTTTCTTATAGAAAAAGTCTCAGATTCTGAGACATTTTTCTTATAGAAAAAGTCTAAGATTCTGAGACATTTTTCTTATAGAAAAAGTCTCAGATTCTGAGACATTTTTCTTATAGAAAAAGTCTCAGATTCTGAGACATTTTTCTTATAGAAAAAGTCTCAGATTCTGAGACATTTTTTCTGCAGAAAAAGTCTCAGATTCTGAGACATTTTTTCTATAGAAAAAGTCTCCGATTCTAAGACATTTTTTCTATAGAAAAGTCTCAGATCCTGAGACATTTTTTCTATAGAAAAAGTCTCAGATTCTGAGACATTTTTTCTATAGAAAAAGTCTTAGATTCTGAGGCATTTGTTTTTATTGAAAAAGTCTCAGATTCTGAGACATTTTTTCTATAGAAAAAGTCTCAGATTCTGAGACATTTTTTTCTATAGAAAAAGTCTCAGATTCTGAGACATTTTTTCTATAGAAAAAGTCTCAGATTCTGAGACATTTTTTCTATAGAAAAAGTCTCAGATTCTGAGACATTTTTTCTATAGAAAAAGTCTCAGATTCTGAGACATTTTTTCTATAGAAAAAGTCTCAGACTCTGAGACATTTTTTCTATCGAAAAAGTCTCAGACTCTGAGACATTTTTTCTATCGAAAAAAGTCTCAGATTTTGAGACATTTTTCCTATAGAAACATTTTCAGATTCTGAGACATTTTTTCTATCGAAAAATTCTCAGATTCTGAGACAATTTTCAATAGAAAAATTCTCAGATTCTGAGACATTTTTGCTATAGAAAAATTTTCAGATTCTGAGACATTTTTGCTTTAGAAAAATTCTCAGATTCTGAGACATTTTTGCTATAGAAAAATTCTCAGACTCTGAGACATTTTTTCTATAGAAAAAGTCTCAGATTCTGAGACATTTTTTCTATAGAAAAAGTCTCAGATTCTGAGACATTTTTTCTATAGAAAAAGTCTCAGATTCTGAGACATTTTTTCTATAGAAAAAGTCTGAGATTCTAAGACATTTTTTCTATAGAAAAAGTCTCAGATTCTGAGACATTTTTTCTATAGAAAAAGTCTCAGATTCTGAGACATTTTTTCTATAGAAAAAGTCTCAGATTCTGAGACATTTTTTCTATAGAAACATTTTCAGATTCTGAGACCTTGTTCGTATAGAAAAAGTCTCAGATTCAGAGACATTTTTCTTATAAAAAAATTCTCAGATTCTGAGACATTTTTCTTATAGAAAAGTCTCAGATTCTGAGACATTTTTCTTGTAGAAAAAGTCTCAGATTCTGAGACATTTTTCTTATAGAAAAAGTCTCAGATTCTGAGACATTTTTCTTATAGAAAAAGTCTCAGATTCTGAGACATTTTTCTTATAGAAAAAGTCTCAGATTCTGAGACATTTTTCTTATAGAAAAAGTCTCAGATTCTGAGACATTTTTCTTATAGAAAAAGTCTCAGATTCTGAGACATTTTTCTTATAGAAAAAGTCTCAGATTCTGAGACATTTTTCTTATAGAAAAAGTCTCAGATTCTGAGACATTTTTCTTATAGAAAAAGTCTCAGATTCTGAGACATTTTTCTTATAGAAAAAGTCTCAGATTCTGAGACATTTTTCTTATAGAAAAAGTCTCAGATTCTGAGACATTTTTCTTATAGAAAAAGTCTCAGATTCTGAGACATTTTTCTTATAGAAAAAGTCTCAGATTCTGAGACATTTTTCTTATAGAAAAAGTCTCAGATTCTGAGACATTTTTCTTATAGAAAAAGTCTCAGATTCTGAGACATTTTTCTTATAGAAAAAGTCTCAGATTCTGAGACATTTTTTCTATAGAAAAAGTCTCAGATTCTGAGACATTTTTTCTATAGAAAAAGTCTCAGAATCTGAAAATTTTTCAACAGAATCTCAGATTCTGAGGCATTTTTTCTACAGAAAAATCTCAGATTCTGAGACAGTTTTTCTATGAAAAAAGTCTGAGATTCTGAGACATTTTTTCTATTAAAAATTTTTCAGATTCTAAGATATTTTTAAAAGATAAAAACTTAAAATTGTCAAAGTGTAAAAAATAGCAAACTATTTTGCTAATTTTACAAAATCATTTGGTTAATATGTATCCTGTTTTTTAAAGTTTTAAAACAAAAACGAAATTAAAAATGTTTTTACTCGCATTTAATATATTTTAAATGTTCAGATTTTTCTGCTAAAGTCAGCAGATTTTTCTTCTAAAATCAGCAGATTTTTTTTCTAAAACCAGCAGATTTTTTTTCTAAAATCAGCAGATTTTTCTTCTAAAATTAGCAGATTTTTCATCTTAAATCAGCTGATTTTTCTGCTAAAATTAGCTGACACTTTTAGCTGAAATCAGCTGTTTGTACAGGATTTTCTGCTGACTTTGCTCACATTTTCGAGACTGAAATGAACAAATAGCGCACAGAAAAAAAAAATAGTAAATTTTTAATACTATTGAGTAAAAAATTAATCGATTTTTCACCAGTAAACGATTTAATAGTTTTGAGTAAATTTTTAATAAAAAAATTATTAAAAAATTTTAGTAAATTTTTAATGGACGCAGTTAAAAATTTGATTACAATTTTTTCGATTTTTTTAAGTAACTTTTTAATTGTGTCAAGTAAAAATTTACTCAAAATTTATCAATGTATTTTTTTAAAAAGTTTAAAAAAGTTTTACATTTTTTTTTTTCAAACTTTACCAAATGTATTTATGTCTTTATGACATAAATAGGAAAATTTCATAATGATGATTTCAAACTTTCATATACATTTACAAAAAACTATAAACTAAATGAGAATTCAAAACACGAAGAGAATAAAAATTTTCTAAATTTTTTTTTTAAATTTTTGAGTAAATTTTTAATTGCGTCAATTAAAAAATTACTCAAATCTTATTTCAAAATTTAAACAAGTGATTACTCAAATTGTTTTTCTCATTATTTTTTTCTGTGCGTGGCTAAAATAAGCAGATTTTTCATATGGCTTAAAATGGATGTGTTTTCAGCAGATTTTTCTGCTGATTAGATAGAAAATGTATTTTGAATGTTAAGTAACACTTTCTCTTAGCGAAATTTATGGTCACTTTGTTTGTTTCATTTATAACAAAATAATTTTATTTAAGGTTATCTTTACTTTAAAAGGGTTAAATTAAGACAACATTGTATTTGGCAATTGGTGAAAGTTATTATAGCAATTAATGTCATTATTTATAGTTATTTTAACATATCATTATTAGTTTTTTTTAATAATAAATGCAAAACTTTGTTGTTGTATAAATTATAAACAATTGTCAATTCGTGTTTAATACATCTATTTTTTTATTAAAATCTAAAATCTACATTGAATTGTTTATTTATGTCTTCTATTTTTAAAACAATCATAAACAGCAAAAAAAATCTTTAATATGCCAATAACACAGTGATACAAAATCGAACTTTCGGAATCGGAATGGGATGAAACCAAAAGCAAATGAAAGCTGACGTTTTCCATAACAAAACCCACAAGGCCTTTTTTTTAGGTCAGAGCTAGATTTTATTTTACACCCATTTAAAGTTGGTGATTTTAAAGCATTTAAAGTTTGTGTGTACTAAACATATCCTACTTTAAAGGCCCCTGGTTGTGCCCTTATTGAACATGTAGGGTCCAGTTTCCAAACTTAAGCTGAAAATTACTTCAGCTATGACTGGTATGAATTTTGCTGCAATCGGTCCAGTACCTATTTACTGAATAGCCAAATTATTCAAATAAACCACAAAACACCGTTGCGTATGATTGTTATTTAAAGGCAATTATTAACATAAAACACTGGACACCGTTGCGTATGATTGTTATTTAAAGGCAATTACAATATTAATCATTCGCCACTAATACAATTTTCAAGCATTTATTATTATAATTATAATAAAAGTGCACTAAATCTAGCTCTGAACTGGATAAAAGCCTTGAGGGGTTTGTTATGGAATATGTCATCTTTCATTTGCTTTTGGTTGCATCCCATTCCGATTTTGGGTGTTGCACAGTGTAATTAATGATTTCTAACATGATTATTATAATTTTTTAATTTTAAAATAAATAGTCTTCTGATGCTGCTTGTACTTCGAACATACAGTTGTGTTTAGTATAATAGCAGTGAAAATAAAAAAATATTGAAGTACATTAAAATTTGAAAATATCTTCGAAACTACACTCAAAAAAAAAAAAAAAAATGATAAAACGCCTGGTAAAATGCCTTGTAATCCTGTTCTACCAATATTAACGAAATTTTCTTGTTTTTTAACAAAAAATCTTGTACTTTGCTCAAACGAGAACTACAGTTTTATTGGTAATTTTACAAATTTATTTTCGTAATTGTATTCTACCATTTTGAAAATTTGACCATGTTTGGACACGTTTTTTGCACACGAAGATAGGTTTTCCAAAGACCTTTCATTTGGTATATAACAAGACTACGTTTTTTGTATAATATAGGAGATAAACGCAAAAAACTGAAAAATTACCGTTTCTTCCCTCCTCATTTTCACTCCATAAATACGAATTTGGGCCGCTAAAAAAAATACGTGTTTCCTGCTCTACAAAATAAAACCAATTCCATAAAGTTCGGCGGTGACACCAGGGAAACTTTCCTTGTTAGTTTTTAAAATATATACAAATCTAGTCCCTGAATAGATTATGGGAAAAGTAATTAAAAAAGTAAAAAAGATTTTTATATAATGTTATATAATTTATATCAAATTATATATGGGGCATTCCAAGCCAAATCACTCACTTTTAGACCCGACCCCTTTCGATTTATTTTATTTTTAGATATGTTTTAGTAATTATTAAGTGCAACTTGGACACCAATTTTCAGCTTTTTATTTCAAGATGGTGTTGAGTAATCAATTTTTCAAAATGGCAATTTTCTCAAAAAAATTAAAAAGTTGAAATTTTTAATTAATTTTGACCATTAAAAAATACAGATATTTTAAAAAAATTTGGGCAATGTTTTGTGGGTAGTTTTAGAAAAAAAATATGAAAAAATTATTCGAAGTAATTATCACTTATTTTTTGACGTTTAAAAATTAAAGTCGACTTTTTGAAAAAGTCCGAAACCTTCGATTTTTTTGTAAAAAACTAAAAAAAATTCTACTCTAAATTACGCAACTTTTAAGCCATAATTCGAGATGTGATCACAATTCTTTCTATTTTTTTTTTTTTTAATTTTAAAAATTGCACCTTTTATTTCTTGGCTCTGATTTATTTTATATGGTGCTCCAAAAAAAATAAATTGGTATATATTGACCCTAACTTACCCCAGATATATTTATTTCGAGGTAAAAATACGTCTCACAAAAACTTAGAACGATCGGAAATGGGTAAGGCGTTTAGCATGGTGCTTGAAATTTAAAAAACGGATTACAAGAAAAAATATGATTTTTTTTCTGTTTTCATAATATTTTTGGTATTTAAAGTTAATTTTTATTTCAAACAATCACAGAATTATGATGTAGAGTAAAATACCTTTCTAATAAGGTACTAAGAACTAAAGTCGGTTGAAAATCAGCCAAGTTATTACAACTTCCCCAGGCATCTAACGTGGGGCAGACGACTTGATTAAGCAATACAATCCGATTTTTGAAATTCATTGAAATTTTCTACTGTAATACCATTTTTTGATTCTTCAAGTTCAAATGTGATTTGATGACAAGTATTTTTCATATTGTGTTTTGCTAACATTTTTTAAATTAATGCTAAAAATGCCTGCATTTTCAACACCCTTTTGAAATCTCTATTTTAAAATTTTTTTTTTTTTTTTATTTTAAAATTTGTAAAAACCAAAAAAATATTACACTGAAACATGAATAATGAAAAAATGTTATTACAGTAGAAAATTTCAATAAATTTAAAAAAAGGGACTCGTATTCTTTAATCAAGCGGTATGACACACGCTAGATGCCTGGGGAAGTTGTAATAACTTGGCTGATATTCAACCGATTTTAGTTTTTAGAACCTTATTAGAAAGGCATTTTACTCCTCATCATAATTCTGTAATCACTTGAATTTAAACTTAACTTAAAATACCAAAAAAATTTCGAAAACAGAAAAAAATCATATTTTTCCTTGTAATCCGTTTTTTAAACTTCAAGGACCATGCAAAACGCCTTACCCATTTCCGATCGTCCTAAATTTTTGTGAGACGTATTTTTACCTCGAAATGAATATATCTAGGGTAAGTTAGGGTCAATATCAACCAATTTATTTTTTTTGGAACACCATATAAAATAAATCAGAGCCAAAAAATAAAAGGTGCAATTTTAAAAATTAAAAAAAAAAATATAAAGAATTGTGATCACATCTCGAATTATGGCTTAAAAGTTGCGTAATTGAGAGTAGAATTTTTATAGTTTTTTACAAAAAAAAATCAAAGGTTTCGTACTTTTTCAAAAAGTCGATTTTAATTTTTAAACGTCAAAAAATAAGTGATAATTACTTCGAATAATTTTTTTAATATTTTTTTTCTAAAACTACATTTAAATACCAACAAAACGTTGTTCAATTTTTTTAAAATATCTATATTTTTTAATGGTCAAAATTAATTAAAAATTTCATTTTTTTAATTTTTTGGAGAAAATCACCATTTTGAAAAATTGATTACTCAACACCATCTTGAAATAAAAGGCTGAAAATTGGTGTCCAAGTTGCATTTAATAAGTACTAAAACATATCCAAAAATAAAATAAATCGAAAGGGGTCGGGTCTAAAAGTGAGTGATTTGGCTTGGAATGCCCCATATAATTATATAAAATTATATATAGAGGTAAAATTATCCAAAAAATTGTATAAAATTATATAAAATTATATATAATTTGATAAAATTATATATAATTATATCCAGGATTTAATGGATATAATTATATAAAATTATATCAAATTATATATAATTTGGTATAATTTTATATAATTATGTCCACCAAATCCTGGATATAATTATATATAATTCTATCAAATTATATATATTTTTATACAATTTTTTTGGGAATTTTACCTCTATATATAATTTTATATAATTATATATAATTTTATATAATTTTATCAAATTATATATAATTATACAAAAACTTGTTGACTCGGGTTGTTAAAATAATATTTTTAAGCTCAATAAGATTAATCCGAAAAAAATCAATTTATTGAAAAACACATCATATAACTTTCTTAATTGTTCTTTTTTTTGAAAGATTGTCTGTCAAAACAATATAAATAATTGATTAAATGTCATCCATTCACTTATATATTTCTTGTAATTGTTGACTTTGTAATAATGGTTTTGAAGTTTAAAACTTACCCAGCAAAATTTTTAGGTTTCTTAAACTTATTTTTTTTCTGTTAGATACCAACTGATTTAAGGGCAATTCCATCCATAACTCCAAAACCAAATGAGTGTCCACCGTGAAATGTTGATATGAATGTAGAGGAAACCTTAATTTTTATCAAATATTTATTACAGAGTAAAAAAAAGGATTTTAAAATATAAGGCTTTTAATATTAAACCTGAAAAATAAAAAAAATTGAGTAAATTTTTAATACTATTGAGTAAAAAATTACTCAATTTTGCATTAGTAAACAATTTGATAGTATTGAGTAAACTTTTAATAAAAAATTATTAAATGCTTAATAAAAAACTTTACTTAAAATTTTTCAATATTTTTAAGCAACTTTTTAATTGTGTCAAGTAAAAATTTACTCAAAATGTATCAATTTATTTTTTAAAAGTTAAAAAAGTTTCGATTTTTTAAAAAAAAAAATTGCTTTTTCAAACTTTACCAAATATGCTTATGTCTTCAAGACAAAGAAAAATTTTATAAAGATGATTTCAAACTTTCAAAAAAATATTAAATTTGTATTAAATAATTTACTCAACATTTTATTTTAAATTTTTGAGTAAATTTTTAATTGCTTTAATTAAAAAATTACTCAAATTTGTTTTAAAAATTTTAAGAAGTGATTACTCAAATTGCATTTCTCAATATTATTTTCTGTGTAGGTAATGTTGTCACCTTTTAAATGGTACCTACACAAATCATAAGTTGTATGATTTTAAAATTTTGGGCGACTTTGTATCAGACATGGGGGTTAATGATTACATTGTGTAATTGATTACAGTTTCAATTACAATTACATGTAATTAGTAATTGAAAATTTTCAATTACTAATTACATGTAATTGTAATTGAAAAAACTCAATTACAAATTACATGTAATTGTAATTGAAAAAACTCAATTACAAATTACATGTAATTGTAATTGAAAAAACTCAATTACAAATTACATGTAATTGTAATTGAAAAAACTCAATTACTAATTACATCTAATTGAAAAATGTAATTGATTTTAATGTAATTGTAAGAAACATGTTTATAATTACATTTAGTAGTTAATTACTAATATTGTCAATTACACATACATATTTATTCAAAAATCTTTATGCATAAAATCGTTAGTGCAATTGTTTGTAACGCATGATCTCTGGAATCATAAGAGCTACCAACCTAAGACATACATATTAGATGCTGAACAAGGTTTTAAAGATTTGATTTTTTTCGACCCTGCAGGTGGCGCTGGCCTCAAGTTGTAAACAGAATTGTGGGTGCCACAATACTGTAGTCATTCGCAACAAACTGGAAGCAAAAACTCCAAGTCAAACGAAGATAACGAGAGTTTTTGTGGTAGTCTTTAAAAAAACTTAACAATGACTACAGACGACACAAAAGAAATACACAAAATAGACCGTACAATGCGAGTAATAATCACCACATTAATTGGAATGCAAACATTTTAGTTAAACAAATTAAATTTAACAAATATTTAGGTAAAAAATCGTTTAACTAAATTTGAATTCATAACTGAAATAGACAAAAAATCTAAAACTGATAGGGTTTAAATAAACCCAGATCTTTTATACAATGAATTTATTCATTAAATTTTTAGTTTTGAAATAAAGTTTAAAGTATTCATTTTCAACTGAAACATGAATCAAATTAATTTTTATTATTATGCATCCGAATACCATGAAAAAGAATAGTTGTATATTATAAGTAGTTATTTATTATGATTTTTTTACATTATTAACCGTTTTTTTACAATTTGGAAAGAAAAAATTATTTTATCAAATTTTTTTTTTCCTGTGAATTTTAATATAATTTTACCTAAGTATTTTTCAAAGCTAAACCAACATATTGTCAATGATATGTCCGTCCATCTGTAACATATTTACACAGATTAAAAAAAAAATTTAATTTTATCGTTTTTTAGCGTCAAAAAAAAAAAAAGTGTAAATACAACAGGTGTTAATACATTAGAATATTTTTTTTTTAAAACAAAAAGTCACAAACAACTGTTATATTTGGTCTCTGAAGAGAAATCATAATAAAATTTATTTGTTATATGGAGTTCACACTAGCGACTTTAAACAAGTTGTTTAACAAAACACCAGTAACAGAATAAAAACGTAATGGATACAGAACAAAGACTTTTTTAAACATCTCACTTTTAAACACTTCAAAACAGCAAGTGTACGATTTCTATTTTTGTCGACCATCCAAATTTTGATTTAATTGCTCAAATAACGTATTTTTGTCATAATATGACATATTATGTATGCTAATTAAACGTAATCTTATCATTTGATTGGAAAATGATGTTTGAATGATTTGTTGCATGATTCTCTTTAACATGGATTTTATCGCGAGTAGATCGGATGTAAACAACGCGAGGTATAACGAAAATAGTCGAAAAATTTAAAGAAACGCTAAACAAATTTTTAATATTACTGAATCCGTGAAAAAAAATTTTTGATATTTTTTTTGAGTTAGTAGTCTGTAATATATAAAAAAATATAGTCACGTTTCGTGCGCAGAAATTTTTTTTTTATTTTGTAAACCAGTGTTATTTATCAAGCACAACAAAAAATCTTTGAAAGAATATAAATTTGGCTGAAAACCACAAATTTTCTTTAAAAGATAAAATAAAATAATTCAGGTAATAAATATTTGCAAAAGGGAAAATTTTATCCAAAAAAAGGTCAACATTTTTTAGGATCTGCGTTTATGGCACATATAAAAGCAGATAATAAAAAAAATTAGACCTTTTCTGTAATAATAATTTCACTTTTGGAAATATTTATTGCGATATGCAGCCGCTCCATTAAATGATAATGCAATGTCTTTAAAAGGTAGTTTCTTTACATATTTCGCGTTGCAAAAAAATAAAATACTAATGTCTTTTTGGAAATCCCGATATTTTTAACCCAACTTGATTTTTATGACCACACATATAAAAAAAGATCCTATAAAATGTAGACCTTTTCGTGCAAAATTTTCAATTTTTCAAATATTTATTGCGATGTACAGCCACTCCATTGAATTTCAATGCAATGTCTTCACATATTTTGCGTTGTAAAAAAATAATAGTGTCTTTTAAATTCCTTTTGGAAATCCCGATTTTTTATGTCTTTATGACTTTGTAGCTGTTTCCTTTTTGTTATATGTTAAATTATGCAAGCGATCACTTATGCAGGTAGGATTTTGCTTGCTGGCATGCTTTAAAAAAATCCAACAAATGCGTGTGTGTTTTCTGATTTCACTATACCTGCGAAATATTAATTATTTTTAAGATAATATAAAGTCGTTAGATTTCCTGCTAACAAATAAAATAATTTTTTGACCGCTAGATGCAAATAAAAAACGCAAAATTTAGTCGAAAAAACACCAAATTACAAAATTCTTTCGAATTTATTTATTATATTAATGAGTTAAAATTTTTCAACATGAACCCCTGATTTCCTTCAATGTCTCCGAATTTGATGAAACTTTGTGTATATGTTGGGACTTATAATACTTATACTCAGACAAAATTTGAGACGATTAACTTCCGTGGTTCCAGAAATATGGCGAGTCAAAAGTCAAGAAAATCTTTTAAAGGATTAAATATATGGGTGAAATCAAAAAATGTCAACCAAACCATGTAATCGTGTAATATCTCATACATGGGTTAAAGTATTCGCATATTTTTTAATGTACAACGTCGCATAGATTGGCGTTCTACATAACTAACAACAATCCGGATACTAGTAAGCTATTTTAAACAAGTTATTTTCATTTTTGTAGGCCAAATGTAAACTCCGTCGCCAGTAACAATTTCAATTTTTAAACTTTAACCGGTTATATCTTAAAAACCGATAACCCAAACTCTTAATAATTGACTACATTTTTAAAGAGGGCATGTTGACGTTCTTAAAAAATATTTTTGTATAGTCATAACTATCTCTTTTACCCATACAAACACGGCTTCAATTGTGTAACGATTTTTCGACACTTTTTTTTCGACATTATGGAACCTGACAATTTTGTTGTTTTTGACGTATTGTGTTTAGAAAAATAATAGGTTATTGCCCCATTTATTAAACGCGAGGCAATAAAGTATCATTTTGCATCATTGGTTTCAAGTTTGCTCCCTGCATATTAATTTCCCTGTATGAAAAGCTAAATCATAAATGAAAAATCGAAAAATGCTGTAAACTCCGTCTCCACGTTTACAACAAAACTACTTAGCGTGCATCTGAAATATCGTCATATTTTGACGTATCTAGTTGACATCTAATGATTTTTTTTCGGAAACCAATTTCCGACAAATAGTTTTCGAAAAAAAGGGCAAAAAGTGACGAAATGTAAACTCCGTCTCTGTAAACTCCGTCAACTTTTTTTTTTTTTTGCAGATTGCATTAAAAAACCTTATGAAGTGGTTAAAACCAACGCAAATATTAACACTAGTCATTAAAAAAAGTAAAAAAACTTATTTTAACAGAAATAATAATAAATTTATTTTACATTTCCTTAGAAAAATCCTATTAAAATAAAAAATAATTGTAAAATCTTTAATAACAAAAACCAGAAAAAAATCCTAATTACAAAAATTGTTAGCAATTACATAAATAAGTGTTTTAAATTACAATAAAATGTTTTCAAAGAAAATTCAAAAAATTTAATGTATTTTTCTAAGGTGAATGTAAACTCCGTCACCAAAAAAATCATAAAAATATCGATAAAATTTGTTTGAAACAGTTTGTAGAAGAGATCTTTTATAGTTATATTAGTAGTGATGTAACATATCGATTTTAATAAAAAAATTTACCAAAAATTAAAATTTGTTGTTTGTACAATTTTGGCTCAAAAACACTGACATTTTTTGATTTCACCCATATACATTTATATCTTCAAAAGTATTTCAGCTATATTACTTCCTGATAGCTTGTTTTGAAGGTAAAACCACGACCTTTCAAATAATATTTTGCAAAAATTTTTATTTTGGAAATTTTTTTTATTTCTGCAAAATTCGCGATTCGCAAAAATATATCTGAAAAAGCGACATTTTTAAAAATATGAAAAAAATATATGTTAACGGCTGTTATCTTAGCTACAAGCTGTAAAAATTTTGGGTTGGTGAACGTATTAAGACCAGAGATATGAATAAAAATGTGTTGCCAAGTAGGAATTTTTTATCAAATCTGATGAATATTTAATTTTTATTTTTGAATATTTTTGAAAATACATATAATAAAACGGTGAAAAAAGTAAAGTTTATAGTACAGACGGGTACTACACATAGATACAATATAACATGAATATTTATCAATTACACTACTCTACAAAAATCAACTTTTTTTTGCACAGACTCCTAGAATACATTTGCTAAAGTATTTTGACCTCCTTAACACGAATCTGTCATCATAAAAAATTTATAAAATCCCCTTTTCGAGATAAGACCTTTTTTGCGGTCCATGCCGATAAAAACCAACGAATGACTTTATATTTCATTTTTTTATATAATCAAATTCAAAATGCATATTATTTCAAATTCAAAATCAAAAATTTTAGCAAAATTTGCATATATTTTTTGCATATACTTTTTTCCCTAATATTTTTATTTTGTAATTTTCATTGTTTAAAATACATTTTATTAAGTATTTTGCCCTCTTAAACGCGAATCCATTGTCATTTTTATATAATCGCGTTTTCGAAATTTGCCCATTTAGTTTTTGCAGCTGAAGCATACAAAAATATTAAACGAACAAATAATATGAGGTATGTCAATGTGAAACATTTATTATTACCTTTCTTTTTTGGGTTTGAGGGTTTAGTCTGTTAAAAAGGCCTATATGTTCAGAAGACAGTTTGATAAAATGTTTATGATGACAGATTCGTGCAGGGCAAATACTTTCAAAAATGTGTTCTAGAAGTCTCTGCAAAAAAAAGTTGACTTTTGTTAAGTAGTGTAATTGATAAAAAGTTATGTTACATTGTATTCATGTGTAGTACTCGTACATTACCATCAACTTTACTTTTTTCACCGTTTTATTTTATGTATTTGCAAAAATATTCAAAAATAATAATTAAATATTCATGAGATTTGGAAAAAATTTCCTACTTGGCAACACATTTTCATTAATATCTCTGGACTTAATAAGTTCACCAACGCGAAATTTTTAGACCTTGTAGCTAAGACTCAAACCATTAACATATATTTTTTTCAGATTTTTAAAAATGTCGCTTTTTTTGATATAATTCCGCGAATCGCGAATTGTGCAGAAATACAAAAAAGAACACAAAAATTTTTTTTCGCGAAATGATATATTAAAAGTGATGGTGTTGCCTTTAAAAAAAGCTATCTGGGAGTGATATAGCTCAAATACTTTTCAAGATATAAATATTTATAATTTACCCTTTAAAAGATTTTCTTGACTTTTGAAACGTCATATTTCCAAAACTACGGAAGTTAAAAGTCTTAAACTTTGTTTGAGTATTAGTCGAGTAAGTCCCTACATATATACCGAATTTCACGAAATTTTGGTCGATTGACGTCAAAAATTAAATTTTTTTTGCTATGTTGATATGGATTTACTCTAATATATTATTTTCTATTAGTACCCCTTGCTGTAACTACTTGTAATAAACGATATCACTACTTACCATTACAATTTTGGCAACACTATTTTTATACCCTACACCACATTGTGGTACAGGGTATAATGAGTTTCTGCTGATGTTTGTAACTTCCCGAAATATTGGTCCTAGACCCACCTTCAAGATTGACTCAGAATAACTTTTTGAGTCGATTTAGAGATGTCCGTCCATGTAAACGTTGTGCGCACGATACAGGTCGCAATTTTTAACCGATTTATCTGAAATTTGAGACTTAAGCTTCTTTTGACACAACGACGGACGCTATTGAAATTTGCAAAAATCGGTCCATGTTTTGACCTAGCCCCCATACAAACGTCCCCTTAAAATATGAGTCAAATGACTCTAACAATAACAATAGGTATCCTTTCGAAATTTGGCAGGTAAACGTGTTTTGTATTCACAAATCACCATTCCACATTTTAAAGCAATCGGACCAGTTCTTCTTGTAGCCCCCATAAAAACCACCCTCCCGATATTCACATAAATCGCTAAAATTTCATGAAAATAGGAAATGATTATTAAAATTTTGTTTATTTTTAACACGTACTTTAATTACCCAATCAAAATTTGATTATAATCACACCATTTTTGGACTTAGGTCCCATATGAAAATTTCGCCCGCTATTCACTTAAATCGGTTAATTTAAAAACAAATAGACGACTATTTCACTCAGATTTGGTTTGTGAGTGTTTTCTACACTTATTAAAGATTTGACCTAAGATAAACCACATCGGTCCATGTTTGGACTTGGGACACATTTTCCGGAAAACACTGGTGTAGGGTATTCGGTCGGTCTTGACCGACTATAATTTTCTTACTTGTTTTTGTATGTATGTATGTATGTATGTAGTTGGTATCACTTATTTATTATATTTTATTAAAATTATTTAATTAATATTAATACATATAATTATTTTATTAAAATAAATATTATATAATTTCGGTGTTAGTTTTAAATCATGTGACATGTCACCAGTAAAAGCCATGGTAACGTAGTAGGAAAAAGAAAAGTTTAGTTTAGTTTCAAGTTTAGAATCTGCCACCATAACTATACACACAAATTATATATTTATGTCACAAATTTTATGTTATATTTTTGACTTATATTTTTTTACACTAGTTTTAAATATCATATTTAGAATCGACCGCAATCACTTAACTTGTCCAAAATGCTTCTGATGTTGAATTTCGCCAGTCACTATTAGTTTGTTAAAAATAAAACTTTGTCAGTTGTCAGATTTTTTTTTGCATGTAATGGAAAACACTGTAATTTGAACGTTTGAATTACGATTACATGTAATTAGTAATTGAGTTTTTTCAATTACAATTACATGTAATTAGTAATTGAATTTTTCAATTACATTTACATGTAATTAGTAATTGAGTTTTTTCAATTACAATTACATGTAATTAGTAATTGAAAAAACTCAATTACTAATTACATGTAAATGTAATTGAAAAATTCAATTACTAATTACATGTAATTGTAATTGAAAAAAATCAATTACTAATTACATGTAATTGTAATTGAAAAAAATGTAATTGGTATCGCCCATGTCTGCTTTGTATGTCATATTTCGACAATCGAAAGGGGTTGAAGTCGGAAAGCTTATGATTCTATATGCTCTGAGATAACAAATCCAAAATGGACAATTTTCTGTGCCTTTTGACATGTAATCTCCCTTATCTTATATTTTTTTTTCACGAGAAATGAGTTCTAAAACCAATTCTATAAATGTCGCTAAATGATTTTGCTGTTGAAATAAATGCGTTACTTACGGCTCCAAAAAATGTTCCTGGGTAACAATTATTTGCTTTAGTAGTTTCCAGAAACATATTTAAATCAATAAACATTATAAAGTCTGTTTTATTTATTTAAAAAAAAAATGTAAATTAATATAAATCTTAACAACACAATAGTCCAAAGATCATACAGGATCTTTGATTACAAAGAGAACAAACGCATAAAAAGATTGTTGACAAGACTTTCTTATATTCTAGGTCATAGAAATTAATTAAAGCGTATTACTACGCTGCACAATGGTGCAACAGAAAAAATATTTTGAAAATATATTAATCAATTTTTACTGGCTGCACTCAAAAAATTATGTAGGTTAATTCCAGTGAATATTCACTTAAAACAAATGAAATTTTATTTAAAAACCACTCCACAGTTTTTTCATTTAAAATAAAAACACAATACAGTCAATTTTAAATGTTAATTTAATGACTAACCAAAACATTAAAAAACTACTGAATATTCACTTATTTTGTATTGAAAAACAGTAAAACTATAGAAGAAATTTTTTACTGCCGAAAATGAATGTAACAGAAAATTCGTTTTTAAGACAGTAAATTATATTTTTAAACTACAGAAATAGTAAAAAAATTAAATCCTTTATAAAATAAGTGATTTTTCTTTTACAATAACTTTACTGATTACTTTTTAAAATAACCTACAAACAGTTAATGACACACTAAGAAAATTATGTCATTAACTGTTTGTAGGTTATTTTAAAAAGTAATCAGTAAACCCGGGTAAAAATGAAATATATATGATCATATATGAAGATATATGGATCATATATGGATTTATATAACCATATATTATCATATATGCCTCCATATATGTTCATATATGATCTGATCCGAAAATTGGCCCGATATGACCTCATATCGGGCCAATTTTCGGATCAGATCATATATGAACATATATGGAGGCATATATGATAATATATGGTTATATAAATCCATATATGATCCATATATCTTCATATATGATCATATATATTTCATTTTTACCCGGGAAGTTATTTTAAAAGAAAAATCACTTATTTTATAAAGGAATTAATTTTTTTACTATTTCTGTAGTTTAAAAAATATAATTTACTGTCTTAAAAACGAATTTTCTGTTACATTCATTTTCGGCAGTAAAAAAATTCTTCTATAGTTTTACTGTTTTTCAATACAAAATAAGTGAATATTCAGTAGTTTTTTAATGTTTTGGTTGGTCATTAAATTAACATTTAAAATTGGCTGTAATGTGTTTTTATTTTAAATGAAAAAACAGTGGAATGGTTTTTAAATAAAATTTCAGTTGTTTTAAGTGAACATTCAGTGGAATTTACCTACATAATTTTTTGAGTGCATAATTTTCTTAGTGTGGTAGTAATTAAATTTAACATTGTAGTAGCAGAGGAGTTTTAAAGCGTTACACTAAAAACAAAATCGTGTAAAATTACCAAAAAAAAATCCTCGTAAAATAACGATTTGCTACCTCCTATTTTACGAGACTTCCTAATAAAAATAAAAATTTTATTGGTAAAACTTGAATAAAATTACAAACAATTTACAAACTTTTTACCAATAAAATTGTTAATTTATAATTTTTTTGACGCGATAAAAATTACAAGGACTTCCTGTTACACAGAAAAAATTTGAAACGAATTTTAATCAACGAAAACGCGGATTCAATAAATTTTTTGATGGAAATTCATTCAATTAAAAAAATTGTTATACCCAGTGGCGGGTACAGCTTTTGGGTTTGGGGGGGGAAATTCTTTTTTTTTACTTCGAAAAAAAAAAAAATCATAAATTCACCTGTGTTGGACGAGCAAAAACAGGGATTCGTTTTTTTTTTTTTTTTTTTGCAAAAAAAATTTGATGGAATCCTATAAAATCATCAAATTCATTAGTTTTTGCTGAAGGAGGTTTGTTTTTCATGATCATAAGTATTTCGTTTAGATCATTTTTTTTAAATTGTCTAAAAAGAAAATTGTACATTTTCGTATACATAGAAAAAGATTCTAACACATTTGACTTATAGAAAGTCAAAATCTAAGACTTCTTCTTTACAAAAAATGTCCCAAAATCTGGGGCTTTTTTCGTATGAAAAATTTTCAGATTCTAAGAACTTTTTTTCACAAAAAAGTCTAAGATTCCGAAACCTTTTATAGAAAGTCTCTCATATTTTAAAGCATTTTAATATATTTTTCTTATAGAAAAGGTCTCAAGTAAGTATATTTGTTTCGTACTAAAAAAAATTATATTCTGAGACCTTTTTTTAATAGAAAAAGTTTCAGATTCTGAGACTTTTTTTCCCAAAGAAACAGTTTCAAGTTCTCAGACCTTTTTCCTATAGAAAAAGTCTCTAATACCCTATTCCTATAGAAAAAGTCTGACAATGAGATTGTAAGACTCTTTCCAAAAGAAAAGGTCACAGATTCTGAGACGTCTTTCCTATAAAAAAGTCTTATATTCTGAGACGTTTTCTTAGGTATAGTATAAGTATAAGTCTAAGATTCTGGCACATTCTGAGACCTTTTTCCTTAGAATAAGTCTGAAATTAAGAGATTCTGAGACCTTTTTCCCATAGAAAAAGTCTCAGAAAAAGTCTTCAAAAAAGTCTCAGATTCTTATACCTTTTTCTTTTCAAATTTTGAGACCCATAGAAAAGACTCAGATTCTAAGACCATTTTCCTTCAAAATAAGTCTCAGATTCTGAGACTTTTAGAGTTATGGAATTCTTCTACAAAAATCCGAAAAAGAAAATTTTTGAGAATATGAAAAATTTTAGAGTTTTCCTGCACCTTTTCTATAAAAAAAGTCTCAGAATCTGAGACCATTTTAATATAGAATAAATCTCAGATTCTAAGACCTTTTTCCTATAGAATAAGTCTCGAATTCCTACACATTTTTTCTATAGAAAAAGTATCAGATTTTTCACAAAGAAAAATTTTTCAATCCTCAAACATTTTCTTTTGCGGATTTTTGTAAAAAAATTCTCAAAATATAAGTACTATAAAGATACCAAAATTCATAATAAAATTGACAGATATTTTTTCTCAGAAAATTTTCAGATTGAGTCACATTTTTTCCTTTAAAAATTTAAAAACTTTCAGATTTTTTTATGAAAAATTTTCGGATTTCGAGATAATTTTCATTCGGAAATTTTTTTTTTGAAAATTTCCTTCTTCCTTCTTTCTTTTTTTCTCCTTTTTCTTCCTTTTTCTTTCTTTTTTTTTTTTTTTTTTTTTTTTTTTTCTTTTTGAAATTTGGTCTGGGGGGGGAAATTTCCCCTTTTTCCCCCCCCTTGTACCCGCGCATGGTTATACCAATCATCAAATTGTAGGTGATTGATTGAAAATCTTTTCAATCAAACATTCGTATTTGATCAAAAGATTGATCAATTTTTAATTTATAGGCTATCAAAATATTGATTGATTTAAAAAATGAATTGTAAGCTTATGACAAAATTATCAAAAAATGCATATTTTTTGCTTTCCAATATATTGCCAACAATAAAAAAAAGTAAAACCCGATTATTTTGTATATTTTTGAATTAATCTATTCAAATAAATTAAAGCAAGAAAAAATCGGGTATGTTGAAAATTTGTAATTCGACAGTTGAAAAAAATATCAAAAATTTTAATCAAAACATTGATGGACTCATTTTAATTTTGTTGATCAATAGATTTAATTGAAAATTGTTGGCCAATAATTTTTTGTGTATACTTTACTAGATTTTATGCTACCTCCTATTTTATGACAATTTATAGAAAAAACTGCGAGCTTTTTTGTAATTTTACAAGTTTTTTATACCCTCCACTCTAGTGATAGAGGGTATATGGGGCAAAACGCGTCAAAGGTCCACACCAAAAAACAAATGTTGTCCAATTTAAGTATAATTTTGGTAAAATAGTAGGTTAATGATATTTATTCTAAATTACAAATATAAAATTTGTTGATGAAATATTGGCAGATTTACAGGGTTGGAAAGTTTTGATGTTTTTGAAAAGAACATATTTTGGTGAATTTTAATTAACATTTTGATGAAACAAAAATTATAATTTTAAAAACGACTTTTAAAGTATTTTTGACGGCCTTTAAAATGGCATTTGTGTTTTTTTTTTTAAAAATAAATTTGACCTTAAAATTCAAGGTCAAAATATTAAATTGTAATTATCTTATAAGGGTCGCACTTTTAGATTTTTTTCACTAAGCCCACTAGAAAGGTTGAAATTTTTTTTAATTTCGGTTTTTTTAAAAAAAATGGTATGTATGATACTTTATGAGAAATCAATTTTTTTACGAGTACATAACACCCAAACTGTACTGATTTCTTTTTTTTTTATGCGTGCAACGTTTGTTGTGTGTGTTTACAACGCACACTTCATTGATTTTTTTGTTGTTATTATATGCAGATTAAAGCGATTTCAGTACAATTTGAGTGTTATATACTCCTAAAAAATTGATTTCTCATAAGGTATCATACACACCATTTTTTTTAAAAAAACCGAAATTAAAAAAAATGTCAAGCTTTCTAATGGGCTTAGTGAAAAAAATTTAAAAGTGCGACCCTTATAAGATAATTACAATTTAATATTTTGACCTTGAATTTTAAGGTCAAATTTATTTTTTTCAAAAAAACCATAAATGCCATTTTAAAGGCCATCAAAAATACTTTAAAATTAGTTTTTTAAATTATAATTTTTGTTTCATCAAAGTGTTAATTAAAATTCACCAAAATATATTCTTTTCAAAAACATCAAAACTTCCCAACCCTGTAACTCTGCCAATATTTCAACAACAAATTTTATATTTGTAATTTATACTGCCTATCATTAACCTAATATTTATCCAAAATTATACTTGAATCGGACAACATTTGTTTTTGGGTGTGGACCGTTGACGCGTTTTGCCCCATATATAAGTTTGTCATTCCGTTTGTAACACCTAGAAATATTGATCTAGGACCCCATATTCATGATCCTCCAACGATTTTAAGACGATCTAGCGACGTCCGTCCGTCCGTCTGTCTGTCTGTCTATTGAAAACACGCTAACTTTTGAAAGACTCTACGAAGGCTCCTGTAGTTTGGCATACATATTGGGCGTTTACCTGGTCAGGTTGGTATCGCAATACAGCAAAATCGGTCCAGTGGTTCAAAAGTTATGAACAAAAGACTGAATTTCGGCAAGGGTTTTTCGTGAATTTATGAGATAAAACACACGCTTACTTTTGAAAGACAATTCTGAGGATGCTGAAGCTTGGCATATATATTTGTCGTTTCCCTGGCCTGGTTCTTATTGAATTCAAGCCAAATCGGTCAAGTAATTCAAAAGTTATTAACAAAACCGTGAATTTCAGATTAGTTTCACCTTAAATTCACGTTTGAAAACCCGTTAAACATGTCTTAAAAACATTGCTAAGTCACAAAAATATTTTACAACGTATTTTTGTCACTCAAAAATATTTTTACACTAAAAACAAAACAAATATACACTCGAAAAAATTTTACACTCAAAAAAAAAATACACTCAAAAAAAAAATTTGTGAATTATTTTTTTTTTTTTCAAAAATTACTAAAAAAAAGTTGTTGTACACAAAATAAAATATTTCTAATCAAAAGTGTTTTTTTTCACGTTAGAAAATTTACTATCACTTAAAAAGGGCATTGTGGAGGGTATTCATAGATTCGGCCAAATCGAATATAACTTTTCTAATAAATAGTTTTAGAATTATTAAAATTATAAAAATTAAAAGCCGAAAATAAAAAAAAAATGCTAAATGTTCGTTTTTCCTTGAAACAATTTCTGTGCTAATACACATTGCAATTTATGCACATATAAATTGCGGTCGTCAAGGGGGGGATATTTTTTTTTAATTGCAGAAAGATGACACTTAACACTCGTAACAAAATATACCTGTAATTCTACCTTTTTCATACATAAATATTTTTTTTTAAAAAAGTGATCTCTTCTGTTCGAAAAATCGAACAGTGGATCGAAATGGGTTAAATTTTTTTTTTTTTTTTTAAATGGATCGCGAGTTCCCTACTGCGAAAATTATTTTTTTTTTGTATAAAATAACACTTAAAAAGTATAAATACCTCTTGTATAATAAGTAAATAAATAAATTACTTCGAGTTTAAGCCATATGATAAATCTGCTGATTTTAGCAGACTCAGTTTGCTAAGAATTTGTATTATGCAATAAAAAAATTAGAATTGTAAGAAAATACGACTTTTTCTAGTTTCCTGAGTTCAAGTACATTACTTTGAACTAGAGCTGTGCGCGTGAATGGATTTTGACTCACACTCGCTCACTCAAACAATATTCGAATCACTCACTAAACACTTAGGCAATTTTTTTGTTTAATCACGATCACTCACTAATCACGTGAGTAAAAAAATGCTGACGTTCACGCGTGACTAACGCCAGATTTAATTACGTTCACGCGTAAATCACGCAAGCTCTACTCACGCTATTGAATTTAAAAACATTTCGTTTGGTAGGGGCACTTTTTGACTGCATCGAAAAATTAAATTGCGATTTTTAATATTTTTATGGCCTTTTTGGTTAGAGCATGTAAGATTTGATGTAAAAGCGTTTGGGTAATTGTATAAAAAAAAAAAACAATTTGAAAAAAAAAAAATCTTGAAAAAATAATGACAGCAAACTAATTCTGTAAAATTTTAAATAATCTGCGTAAAATATGTTCAAAAATACCTTTTTAATTCTTTAAAAATCAAAAAAGAAATTTACACTTAAAAAAAAAAAACTTAGAAAATTTTCGTGAAAAAAGAATGATAACAAATTATTTCTGTAACATTACAAAATAATCTGCTAAAAATATGTTCGAAAATATTTTGAAATTAATTTTCAAGAAAAATATTTTTCTGTTTTTAAATTTATTTATGCTGGTAATTTTTTGCAAGACTTAATTTCGGAATTTGTCAGGTTCCATTGTCAAGACTATTTAGCAAATATAAAAACACTATACTACAAGTAGCAAAGGGAATTTAAATGACAAATGGCTTATGTTAAAATTTTTTATAATTGCTAAATAGTCTTGACAATGGACAAGACAAAAAAAAATTCGGTTCCCTTTTTAATTTTTTTTGCACAAAATGTAACAAAATTCGGAGGTATCCCCCAAGAAAAAAAACTTCGTTTTTTTTCTGGGCAGTCTTCTATATCACAACAAATTTTAATATGCGCAGTTTTTTACAAAAATTTATAAATTGCCTAAAGGTTTAATTTTAAACAAATTTGTAACAACTGAATATTTGCAATAAATAAACAAATAAAATGATGATATAAAAACAATTTGACTTTTGTAAATTTGTTTTGTACAGGTAAAATGCGTTAAATTGCAAATATTGCAGGTGCCAAAACTTTACTTTTTTTTTTAGATAAAAGATATTAATGACATTTTTGAATGTATTGTATTTTACATTTTTTATTTCATATTTTTTTGTTATCTGCAATAAATAACATGGTTTTCATTTATATTGAAATAATACTACTTTACGCCATTCCATACAAACATTTTATGACTGCAGGTTCTGTCTGCTACATTGTCAAAAACCTTTAGGGGCTAAAGAAATTTAACAACAAAAAGTTTCCTGAAACTTTTATTTATTTTTGTTTTAATACCCTCCACTCTAGTGATAGAGGGTATATAAGTATATAAGTTTGTCATTCCGTTTGTAACACATCGAAATATTGGTCTAGGACCCCATAAAGTATATGGGGCATTCCATGCCAAATCACTCACTTTTAGGCCCGACCCCCTTCGATTAATTTTATTTTTGGATATGTTTTAGTACGTATTAAATGCAACTTGCAGCCAAATTTTCAGCCTTTTATACCAAGGTGGTGTTGAGTAATCAATTTTTTCAAAATGGCGATTTTTTCCAAAAAATGAAAAAATTTTAATTTTCAATCAATTTTGACCAGTAAAAAATATAGATATTTTAAAAAAAGTTGGACAACGTTTTGTTGGTATTTAAATGTAGTTTTAGAAAAAAAATGTGAAAAAATTATTCGAAGTAATTATCACTTATTTTTTGACGTTTAAAAATTAAAATCGACTTTTTGAAAAAGTCCGAAACCTTCGATTTTTTTGTAAAAAACTAAAAGAATTCTACTCTAAATTATGCAACTTTTAAGCCATAACTCGAGATGTGATCACAATTCTTTCTATTTTTTTTTTAATTTTTAAAATTGCACCTTTTATGTTTTGGCTCTGATTTATTTTATATGGAGCTCCAAAAAAAAAAATGGTAGATACTGACCCTAACTTACCCTAAATATATTCATTTGGAGGTAAATATACGTCTCACAAAAATTTGGGACGATCGGATATGTGTAAGGCGCTTAGCATGGTCCTTGAAGTTTAAAAAACGGATTGCAAGTAAAAATATGATTTTTTTTCTGTTTTCGCAATTTCTTTGGTATTTTAAGTTAAGTTTTAATTCAAGTGATTACAGAATTATGATGTGGAGTAAAATGCCTTTCTAATAAGGTACTAAAAACTAAAATCGGTTGAAAATCAGCCAAGTTATTACAACTTCCCCAGGCATCTAGCGTGTGCCATACAACTTGATTAAAAAATACGAGGCCCTTTTTTTAAATTTATTGAAATTTTCTACTGTAATAACATTTTTGCATTATTCATGTTTCAGTGTAATATTTTTTTTGACTTTTCCAAATTTTAAAACAAAAAAAATATTTTTTTTTTTTAAATTATTAATGACATATTCTTAAAGAACTTAGTCTATTCACATACATCTTAAAAGAAATAAAAATAAACAAAATAAAAAAAAAGTATGTATACATATTAAATATTGCATAAGTTGCTAACATATAACTTCCACAGATCTCTATCACGCGCAATAGCTCTCAATTGACCAAAAGATTTCCTCGTTTCTTGCATTACAGTTCTACGCCAAGTTTGCTTTGGCCTACCTCGAAGTCTACGTCCTTGTGGATTCCATTCTAAAGCAAAGTGTGCTGCATCATCGACAGTTTTTCTAAGAGTGTTGCCTAACCATTGGTATTTTCTTTTACGGATTTCAAGTTCTAGCTTTGTTTGACCGCATATTCTCCAAAGTTCTTCATTTCTTATAGTATTTGGCCACCATATTCCAAGTAAACGTCGTAAGCAACGATTTATGAAGGTCTGAAGTTTAGTTGAAATAGCTTCTGTAACTAGCCAAGTCTCACTACCATACAACAACACAGATTTTACGCAAGCGTTAAAAATTTTTATCTTAGTTTGCGTAGAAATTGTTCTAGCTTTCCAAACTTTCATTAAGGACCCATATACATTTTTCGCTTTTCTCATTCGGTTTTCGACATCTGCAGCAGCACCACCATCTGTTGTAAGCACACTTCCCAGATATTCGAATTTCTCCACATCCTCCAAGGCTGTTCCGTTAATAGTAAATGTGGAGTCGTTATTGGTATTTAACCTCATAACTTCGGTTTTTCCCACATTGATTTTTAGACCCGCCTTTGCTGATTCGGATACAATAGTTGATATTTTGCTTTGCATATCGTTATATCTATGGGAAAAGAGGACGATGTCGTCTGCATACTCTAAGTCATCCAACTTACGCCGAAACCCCCATTCAATACCGCTAGGATTAATATTAGCTGCAGCCAGAATAACATCGAGTGCAGCTATAAACAGTAAAGGTGAAAGTGAACAACCTTGCCTTACCCCGCTACATGTATGAAAAGTCTCACTCAGCTGTCCTTCGTGAAGAACTTGGCTTGTAATACCGTTATAACTATTTTTAATAATGTTTACCAGTTTGTCTGGGACACCTCTTGCCCGTAATGATGACCAAATGTGGTTACGTTTAATTGCATCAAATGCTTTTTCGAAATCAATAAATGTTAAATACAATGGAGCATTGTATTCAACTGATTGTTCGATTATCATTCTGGTTGTATTAATGTGATCAATACAAGATTGACCCGAGCGAAAGCCAGCCTGATTCTTACTGATGACATTATTAAGGTGATCAGATATTCTATTTAAAATTAAAGAAGTAAAAATTTTGTCGCCTACGGGTAGAAGACTAATTCCTCTCCAATTAGAGCATTTTCTTCTATTTCCCTTTTTTGGGATCTTTACAATAGCAGATTCTTTCCATTGGGCCGGGATATCCTCATCCCTCCAGATGCGCAAAAAAACAGGGTGTAGAAGATTTGACATACTATCGGGATCGATTTTAAAACATTCAACTGGAAGCCCATCTACACCAGGAGCTTTACCGGGTTTTAAGGACATAATTACAGTGCTTATTTCGCTAACTGACGGTGCATCACAGTTTATTAATCTGTTAGGATTGTTTCTTCTAACGATTGGTACATCGTCAGATATGTCGTCATGGTTTGTATTAAGAATCGATTCAAAATGCGTCTTCCAAATCATCAGTTGGGCTGATTTATCTGTAACTGATGTACCATTTTGATCCTCAATAGGCATGTTGTTAACATATGATTTACCACCAATCTCTTTGCATATTTTAAACAGAGTTTTCATATCGCCTTTGTTTGCAGCAGTTTGAGCATCGTTTCCCATTTTATCATAAAATAATTCTTTGTCGGTTTTTATTTGTCTTTTGATACGTTTACTCATTATGCTGTATGAGTTTTTGAGCTGCGCTTTACGTTCTCCGTTCCTTTCACCAGTTATTTCTATTTTTAACTTCCTTCGCTCTTCAATTAGATCCCAAGATGCCTGCGACAACCAATCTTTCTTTTTGTCTTTATCCTTGAAACCAAGCACATCCGAACAGATTTGGTGCAGATTCGTCACCAGTTCGGTCCACATCTCGCTACTTGAACCACTGGCATCAATGACTACTTCACGAAGTCGGCCAGTAAATGTATCCTTTTTTTAAAATAGAGATTTCAAAAGGGTGTGGAAAATGCAGGCATTTTTAGCACTAATTTAAAAAATGTTAGCAAAACACAATATGAAAAATACTTGTCATCTAATAACATTTGAACTTGAAGAATAAAAAAATGTTATTACAGTAGAAAATTTCAATGAATTTCAAAAATCGGATTGTATTGATTAATCAAGTTGTCTGCCACACGTTAGATGCCTGGGGAAGTTGTAATAACTTGGCTGATTTTAAACCGATTTCGGTTTTTATGACCTTAATTGAGAGACATTTTACTCTACATTTCAATTCTGTAACCATTTGAATTCAAAATTAACTTAAAATACCAAAAAAATTAAGAAAACAGAAAAAAATGCATATTTTCCCTTGTAATCCGATTTTCAAACTTCAAAGCCGATGCGGCACGCCTTACCCATGTCCGATCATCCTAAAATTTTCTGAGACGTATTTTTACACCCAAATTAATATATCTAGGGGAAGTTACGGTCAATATTTACCAAATTATTTTTTTTGGAGCACTATATAAAATAAACCAGAATCAAAAAAAAAAAAAGTGCAATTTTCAAAATTTGAATAAAAATAGAATGAATTACGATCACATCTCGAATTATGACTTAAAAGTTGCGTAATTTAGAGTAGAATTTTTTGACATTTTTAAAAAAAAATCGAAGGTTTCGGACTTTTTCAAAAAGTCGATTTTAATTTTTATACGATAAAAAACAAGTGATAGTTACTTCGAATAATTTTTCATATTTTTTTTTTCTAAAACTACATTTAACTACCAACAAAATGTTGTCCATCTTTTTTTAATATATCTATATTTTTTACTGGTCAAAATTGATTGAAAATTTAAATTTTTTCATTTTTTGGAAAAAATCGCCATTTTGAAAAATTGATTACTCAACACCACCTTGGTATAAAAGGCTGAAAATTTGGCTGGAAGTTGCATTTAATACGTACTAAAACATATCCAAAAATAAAATTAATCGAAGGGGGTCGGGCCTAAAAGTGAGTGATTTGGCATGGAATGCCCCATATATATTCATGATCCTCGATCGATTTTAAGTCGATCTAGCGATGTCCGTCCGTCTGTCTGTCTGTCTGTCCGTCCGTAGAAAATACGCTAACTTTTAAAAGACTTCACAGAGGCTACTGAAGTTTGGCATATATGTTGGTCATTTACCTAGTCAGGTTGGTATTGCAATCCAGCCAAATCGGTCCAGTGCACATTGGGTTGAATGAGAGGCAAAGTGGCGCTTTATTCAGGGAAGCAGTAATTTTAACATATAATATTTTTTGATTGATGAATGATGAATAATACATTAGAAGGCACCCTTTTGAAGAAAAAACATGTGTTTTTTATTTTTTTTTAACCTGTCAGAATTTTTTTAGTGTTTCTTGAAAATTGAACTTGATTCACAATTTAAGCTGTAACTTTTAAACCAAAAGCGATAATTTAATGAATACAGTTGCAAATTAAAGTATTTTTAATGGGATAATAAAAATTTAAAACAATAAAAAATAAATATGTATTAATACTTGCATAAAATTTGTTTAAAGTCGGATTTTTGTGTTTCACCAAATTTTAAATTTTTCTAAATTTTCCATAAAAAAGTCAGGAAACTTGTAAGTTGACCAACAATAAGTTAACATTTTTTTAAATTTTATTTCGGTATGTAATGTTCAAGTCTGATTTATTACGAAGAAAATAAGAGGTTTTTTCATAAAATCCATCAAAAATTGCAGAAATTACTTGCATTTGAACAAAAATGCATTAATTCACAACATAAATATAAAACTGAATATACGCGTTTTTGTTCAAATGCATGTAACTTCTGCAATTTTTTACGGATTTTATTTAAAACCCTCTTATTTTCTTCGTAATAAATCAGACTTGAACCTTACATACAGAAATAAAATTAAAAAATTTTGTAACTTTGTCAAATTCACAAGGAAATTAGGTGGGTTCACTTTGCGGACTTTCCTTGTAAATCACAGGAAACCCCAACTATAGAATTCAATTCTGATGGCAGGATCGATTTCAGAAGGTCAAAATACATAAGGATAAGTGGGTCTAGTTTCTGGGTCAGAAACTTTTTTGTTTTTTTGTGATGATGTGTTATTGAAGCCACCATATTTTTTCATAAAATCTTAAATAAAAAAATAACGGCATTAAACGCGGACGTTTTTTTTCTTTTAAATTAAAGCTTATACTATATGCTTTATTATCACAATGTATAAGCAATAACAACCTCTTACATTTTTTTTTTATATTCCATCAAGTATTAAAAATACTCCAATTTTGGAACATTTTACAAAAAAATTTCAAAAATATTTTTACAACAATTTTCAAAAAACAAAAAACAGAAATATATTTGAAAATACCTGAAGTTGATGGTTCCATAATAAAAAAATTACCTTTGAATGAATAAATACCAAAAAAAAATTCTAGAAATAAGTTGATTTTCAATTTTTAGCACCATATTCAAAAACACAAAAATTTATTTGATTTTGACGGCGGATTGCAAGAAAAGTAAACAACTCAGAATAATAGTTGTTACAGATTTTTTAGTTTTATTTTATATACTTTAATCCTAAATTAATAATTTTTGTAAAAAAAAAATTTTCAGTTTTGAATAAAGCGCCACTTTTGATCCATTTCAACCCAATGTGCAGTGGTTCAAAAGTTATGAGCAAAAGAGTAAATTTTGGCAAGGGTTTTTCGCGAATTTACGAGATAAAAAACACGATAACTTTCGAAAGACAATAATGAGACTGCTGAAACGTGGCACATATCTTTTTCCACATTTCTGTTTGGTATTGAATTTCAGCTCAATCGGTCTAGTGGTTCAAAAGTTATAAGAAAAACCCCGAATTTCAGATTTTGTTCATCTTAAATGCCACGTGGTAAACAAGTTTTAAAAGCATTGGTGGTAACTTAGCAATGCTTTTCAAACTTGTTTAGCTTTAAAGCAATGCTTTTTAAACTTGTTTAGTTTTAAAATCATTGGTAACTTAAAAATTACAGTCGAAAAAAATTTTACACTCAAAAAAAATGTTAAACCCAAAAAATTTTTTTTTTTTTTTTTTTTCAAAATGTCAATATTTTGTATATTCAATATTTTTGTAGTCAATATTTTGTGCATTCACTCAGAAATATTTTTACAGTAAAAAAACATTACACTCGAAAAAAGTTTTACACCCAAAAAAAAAATTTGTAATTTTTCTTTTTTTTTGTTTAATGACAAAAAAAAAGAGTTTTTTACTCAAAATAAGATATTTCTAATCACAATTATTAATTTTTTTCACATTAAAAATGTTCTATCTCTTGAAAAAGACACTGTGGAGGGTATTCATAGATTCGGCAAAGTCGAATTTAACTTTTCTACTTGTTTTTTATGCGATTTTGAATTGAACTTCGATTAATTGACATGTTTTTTGTTTATAGACAAAAACAAAGTCCCGTGTTTTTTGTTTATATACAAAAAAAAAAATATCAAAAAAAAAAATAAACGTGTTTTAAAAATTGTTAATAAAAAGTACCATAGAGAGTAGTGATGAAAAAGTGGTTTCATAGCCGATGCACAGTAAGAGAAATGTCTAATTTTTTGGAAATAATTCAGCCAGTCAGTAAGTTCTAAACCGATTACCATGAAATTTGACACGGTCATAGCTAACGTTTTTTCGGGCTTAAGTTTAGAAGTTCGAACCAAGCGGTTGTACGGGCAGGCAGCAGAACCAGACGCTCTTAAATTATGGTTGCCACAATTATATATCTTCCCTGAGTGTACGTGGAGTAGACTGGCATTTTTTTGTCGACTTTCGATTTTCCCAAGTGTCCGGGCAAATTTTTATGGTCCTAGGTCTGAAACTTATGTGGTACAAATTTGAGGTCAATCGGATTAAATTAGACCTTGGCGCCCGGCGGTCAAAGTTTTTGATTTTTGAAAAATTTTTACAAATAAAATTAAAAAAAATTTTTCTTTCGACACATCATATTTGTTAATTTCGATGCGCTGAGCACGAATATCAAAAAAAAAAAAAAAAAAAACCCTCGATCGGTTTTCGAGATATCGCCATTTAAAATTTGTAAAAAATGGCGGTTTTTTCCTACGTTCAAGAAATTTTTTTTAAAAAAGTCTCAAAATTTCATTCCGCCTACCCTTTTGTAGAGCTTGAAACAATCTTTCATTTAAAACCAATTTGAGCCAAATCCGATCATCTTAAGCTGTGGCGCCCATCGATCAAAGTTTTGGCTTTTTAGAAACTTTTTACCAAAAACCCTAAACTTTGATCGAAGGGTGCCACGGGTTAAAATGATCGGCTTTGGCTTAAACTAAGCTTAAATGAAAGATTGTATCAAGCTCTATGAAAGGGCTAAAATAAATAAATTTTTAGAGTTTTTTTTTTTTAAATTCTTAAACGTAGGAAAAAACCGCCAATTTTGCAATTTTTTGGCATATTTTAAATGGCGATATCTCGAAAACAGTTCTACCGATTTTATAAATTTTTTGATATTCGTATTCAGCATGATAAAATTAATAAAAATAATGTATCCCAAGATATTTATTTTTTTATTTTTTCATTTTCAAAAATCCAAAATTTTGGTGGAAATTTTGCAAAAGTCCAAAACTTTGATCAAAGGGCGCCACGGGTTAAAATTATCGAATTTGACTTAAATAAGTTTTAAATGAAAGATTGTCTCAAGCTCTACAAAGGGGCTGAATGAAATTTTGAGACTTTTTTTAAAAAACTTTTTGAACGTAGGAAAAACCCGCCATTTTTTGCAAATTTCAAATAGCGATATCTCGAAAACTGTTGGACCGATTTTAATTTTTTTTTGATATTCGTGCTTTTTAATTTTTCAAATATCCAAAACTTTGACCGCCGGGCGCCACGGGTTAATTTAATCCGATTGGCTTCAAATTTGTATCACATGAGGTTTACGCCTAGTAGAATAAAAAAATGCCCGGACTTTGAAAATCGGAGAAGAAAAAATTTTGCTATACAGAAAAATGCCAGTCTAATGTGGAGGGAAGAGAATGGGAGTGAACCCCTAAAAAGACCTTGTCAGTTGAGGGTATGGAACGTTTTAAATATATTTTTTTTAATTTTTACTTTTTTTTAAAAAATTCCTGTTAAATTTATTTAATTTTTTAAAAATGGTCTCCAAAAAAAATGGATAAAAAATAAATTTTGGAAACATTTTTTGCTTGTCTCTTGCCCCAATTGTTACTTAACTCTAAGAGAAAAGTTGACCTTAAAAGTTTCGTGAGTACAAAAATCTCTAATTGTAAGAGAGATCACGTAAACCTTTCTTTCTTTATTACTCTATGAAAGTAACCATAAAAAAATTCATATATTTTTTAAACCAATATCACTCGTTTAAATAAACAAAATGTGATATTTAAATATTTAATTTAAAAAAAATAAAAAAATATTTTTTTTACAAATGATTCCAACGAATTTGTCATTTAGCACATTAACGCTATAATTATGGACTTATTAATTTATTTGAATTTACGAGTATGTTATAATATTTGTATTACGATTGATTGTATGATTTATCAGTGAAAGTTCGCTAAGAAAACAACGATTAAATAACTACACTCTAAAGAAAAAGTCTGTTTAGAAAAATATTTAAAATATAAACATTATATCGCTCATTTGCTACAAGAGTGACACAACTCAAAAAACCTAATTTTGCAGGAAACGTGTTCTCAGTGAACTCATTTGTGACTAAAAGGAAACCAGAAGAAAAAAATCGCTTCTGGCCTGTTTTTATGAGAGGCAAAACCATAGTTTTCGATCACGCGTTTTTACGTAACCAACGACTTTCTAGAACTAACGATTAGGGCTGAGAACCAGTGTTGCCACTTCTTGGATAATTATCCAAAAAATGGATAATTTAAAATTTTTTGGATACTCTTTGGATAATTACATTTTTGGATAATTTTAGAATTTACAATTTAAAGTTTTACATGAACAAATTATTTTTTTCTTTATTTAAATTTAAAAATTTAAAAAGCCACCAATTTTTATTTACTTCTTATTCGACAGCACTTTTTTTGTTTTTAGTTTTGGCAATACTTTTTAGATTTTGAGCTTTTCAAATTATATGAATCTATAGGCCTTTCATGTAAAATGTTTTCCATAAAAAACAGAGTATTTAGCTTAATACATAAAATTTGAAAAAAAAAAACAAGTAGAAAAGTTAAATTCGACTTGGCCGAATCTATGAATACCCTCCACAATGCCCTTTTTAAGTGATAGTAAATTTCACTAAAGTGCAAAAAATAACATTTTTGATTAGAAATATTTTATTTTGTGTAAATAAACTTTTTTTAGTAATTAAAACCAAAAAAAAAATATTTTACTAATTTTTTTTTGAGTGTAAAATTATTTTTTGAGTGTATTTTTTTAGTGTAAAAATATTTTTGAGTGACAAAAATATGTTGTAAAATATTTTTGTGACTTACCAATGTTTTTAAAACGTGTTTAACGGCTTGTCAACACGGTAATTTAAGGTCAAACAAATCTGAAATTCACGGTGTTGCTAAAAACTTTTGAACATTCAATACGAACCAGGCCAGGGGAACGACAAATATATATGCCAAGGTTCAGCATCCTCAGAATTGCCTTTCGAAAGTTATCGTGCTTTTTATCTCGTAAATTCGCGAAAAACCCTCACCGAAATTCACTCTTTTGCTCATAACTTTTAAACCACTCGACCGATTTCGCTGGATTGCAATACCAACCTGAACAGATAGATGACCAACATATATGCCAAACTTCAGGAGCTTCCTTAAAGTCTTTCAAAAGTTAGCGTGTTTTCAACAGACTCACGGACGGACGGACATCGCTATATCGTCTTAAAATCGATCGAGGATCGTGAATATATGGGGCATTCCATGTGAAATCGGACACTTTGAAAAACTTTTTTTTTAGATTTTCCCAATTTGTTTACAGTTTTTAGTACCCTTCGAAAACTCCTTCGTGGTAAATTTTCAGATTTTTTTGATGGCCCGTTCAAAAAATATCGAATTTTTAAAAATTGGTAGTTTGTTCCTTTACTCAAACTTCTTTTAATCATAACTTCTTCAATAATGGTCCAAATTTCAATTTTTTTTTTTCAAAATTTTTGTTTTTTTACGTACTTTTTAAAAAAAAAATCCCAAAAAATTCTTAAAAGCGCTCTAGTATGAAATTTTTAAGTTTTAAAATTTAAATCTCATTTTTGAAAATGTTTGTACTCTTCGATTTTTTTGACATTTTTTTGTGTAAAACTTCTATCAATTCTACAAATTTTTTGCCCCGGAGGATCGTGGGATAACGATTATTACTATTTTTTAAAATTTTTTGAAAAAAATTTATTGTAATTTTACAATCTTAAAATCATTTCTACTGCTCCAATGGTGCGTCATAGAGGGGTCCTTTATAAGACCGACCCCCATTAATTTTTACGTCTTAACATTTCTTTGGAACAAACTTATACCCTATCTCCAATTTCTAAGGGGGCTCCCACACAAAACGACATTTTTTAAAATTTGTTCCAACCGCTCTAACTGCCCCAATAGTGCCCTTAGAGCAACAAAATGTATGACCGACCCACAATATTTTTTTAGTCCAAACATTTTTTCTGAACACACCTACCCTCTATCTTTAACTGTTAAGGTGGTCCCCATACAATTTTTTTTATTTTTTGTAAATTTGTTTTATTTCATCAGCTTCTACCGGCCCAATGGTGCGTCCGAGAGGGGTCATTAGTGAAACCGACCCCCATTTATTTTTACCCTTTAACATTTTTTCAAAATATACCTACGCCCTATCTCAACTCCCTAGGTAGGCTCCCATACAAAATTACATTTTTATAAAATTAGCTCCAACTGTTATTTGTATGGGAGCCTACTTAGGGAGTGGAGATAGGCCGTAGGTATGTTTTGAAAAAATGTTGTAGGGTAAAAATAAATGGGGGTCGGTCTCACTAATGGCCCCTCTCGGACGCACCATTGGACCGGTAGAAGCTGATTAAATAAAACAAATTTACAAAAAATCTAAATAATTGTATGGGGACCCCCTTAACAGTTAAAGATAGAGGGTAGGTGTGTTCAGAAAAAATGTTTGGACTAAAAAAATATTGTGGGTCGGTCATACATTTTGTTGCTCTAAGGGCATTATTAGGGCAGTTAGAGCGGTTGGAACAAATTTTAAAAAATGTCGTTTTGTGTGGGAGCCCCCCTAGAAATTGGAGATAGGGTATAAGTTTGTTCCAAAGAAATGTTAAGACGTAAAAATTAATGGGCGTTGGTCTTATAAAGGACCCCTCTATGACGCACCATTGGAGCAGTAGAAATGATTTTAAGATTGTAAAATTACAATAATTTTTTTTCAAAAAATTTAAAAAAATAGTAATAATCGTTATCCCACGATCCTCCTGGGCAAAAAATTTGTAGAATTGATAGAAGTTTTACACAAAAAAATTTCAAAAAAATCGAAGAGTACAAACATTTTCAAAAATGAGATTTAAATTTTAAAACTTAAAAATTTCATGATAGAGTGCTTTTAAGAATTTTTTGGGATTTTTTTTAAAAAGTACGTAAAAAAACAAAAATTTTGAAAAAAAAAATTTGAAATTTGGACCATTATTGAAGAAGGTATGATTAAAAGAAGTTTGAGTAAAGGAACAAACTGCAAATTTTTAAAAATTCGATATCTTTTGAACGGGTCATCAAAAAAATCTGAAAATTTACCACGAAGGAGTTTTCAAAGGGTACTAAAAACTGTAAACAAATTGGGAAAATCTAAAAAAAAAGTTTTTCAAAGTGTCCGATTTCACATGGAATGCCCCATATATACTTTATGGGGTCCTAGACCAATATTTCGAGGTGTTACAAACGGAATGACAAACTTATATATACCCTCTATCACTAGAGTGGAGGGTATAAAAAAATAACGGGTACCGTCTCAACATTTCCAATATAAGGGGCACTCTACAGGCGCGGATCCACGGGGGAATTCGAAATTAAAAAAAGGGGAAAAAGGAAAGGAAAGAAGAGAAAAGGAGAGGAAAAAAGAAAGTGAAAAAGAAAATGAAATAATCTGAGAACTTTTTTCTAAAGGAAAAATGTTTCGGAATGTTCGAGTTTTTCTATTGGAAAAATTAAAAAAAAAAAAATCCAAAGGAATAATTTGGGAATTTTTTTATAGGCAAAACCTTAGAATTTTTCAATAAGAAACATCTGATAATTCTTCTGTTGGAGAAATTTAATAGAAATTCTTCTATGATAAATGTCTTAGAATCAAAAAAAAAATTTTCAGAAAAATGTTTCGGAATGTCAACATTTTTTTAATATGAAAAAAAGTCTCTAAATATTAAAATTTTTCTTTAGAAAAAATAAGAGAATTTTTCTCAAAAAAAAAATTTGGGAGTTTTCTAAACGAATAATCCTGGAAATTTTCTAGATAAAAATTTGGGAATTTTAGGAAAAATTTTTCTTAGAATTTTTTAGGAAACCCCTGAGAATTTTGTATAGAAAAATCGAAATATTTTTTATGGGATAAATCTGTGATTTTTTTTTAGAAAAATCTGATAATTCTTCTTTGGAAAAAATCTGAGAAGAAGATAGGTAAAAGGAAAGAGAAAAAAAAAATTTGGGAAAATTTTCTTTAGAAAAATTTCTAAGAATCTTAAAATTTTTCTATAGATGTTAAATCTTTTAATTTTTTATAGGAAAAAAGTTTTAGAATCTTTAAATTTTTCTATAGCAAAAATATTTCGGAATCTGAGATTTTTTTCTTTTTATTACTTTATGACTCTGAGATAATGTCTCAGAATCTGAGATTATTTTTGTTTGAAAGATATCTCAGAATCTCAGACCTTTTAGTAGAAAAAGCTGGACAATTTCTATAAGAAAAATTTCTTAGAATCATTGAAAAAAGTGTCAGACTTTTTTGATAAAAAAAATGCCTCAGAATATGTGAGTTTTTATTTAGAAAACAATTTTCTAGAATCTGAGACTTTTTCTAATGAAAAATAGAATCTACGACTTTTTCAATAAAAAATGCCTTAGACTTCTGAGACTTTATTGGAAAATATTCCAGAATCTGAGAAAATATCTTAGATTGTCATTTTTTTTCTATTTAAAAAATGTCTCAGAACAGGAAATATATATCAGAAAAAGTTTGAGAATCTTTGACTTAAATTAAATTCCTGAATTTTTTAATCTCAGGCACTTTCTGTAGAATAGTGTTTCAAAACCTTAAAATGTTGGTGTAGAAAGAACGTTTCGATATCTTTGACTTTTTCTGTAGAAAAAAAATTGTCTATAGCAAGAATTTTACAAATTATAAAAGCTTTTCTGTAGCAAAATTCCTCAGAACCTCAGAAATTTTCTATTGGAATAATGTGCCAGAATCATAAACTTCCTCTTTAAGCAAATGACTCAGAAAAAATTCAAAATCAGGAAACTTTTTTTAATAAACAAACAAAATCTGAAATCTGATATATTTTCTATTGGAAAAATATTTCACAATTTAAGAATCTGGGGGTTTTGCTGTTAGAAAATTGTTCAGGACCTGAGAATTTCTTCAGGAAACATTTTTTAAAATATTTTTATAGGAAAAAGATTTTAAAATTCGAAAATGTTTCTATAGAAAAAAATCAAAATTAATAAGAAGTAAACACTAAAAAACATTAACGAATGTTTCCAATCCGACCTAAGGTTCCCCAAAAAAAAAAAAAAATTGGGGAAAAAAAAAAATTGGGGGAAAGCAAATAATTTATATAATGATGAAATTGTATATCTTTTTTACAAAAAGCATAGTAATTAAATTTTTAAAAAATTTTCACCAGAGAGGAGGTGTCCCCAAGGACCCCGACAAGCCCGACCCCCCCCCCCCCCCCTTCCCCAAAACACGCCCCTGCAATTTTTTTATTTTTATTTTTTTTTAAACGTTGGAGGGTATACAAGATTCGGCACAGCCGAATTTAACACTAACACATATACCCATGGAATGCCCCATATACCTTATAGAGTCCTAGAACGTTATTTTAATGTGTTACACATGGGATTACAAATTTCTATATAATTATGCTAAGTAATAAATACATTATTTTGCTAATTACTAATTTTAAATTATTTTCTTTTTCTTTTTAGGTAAGTACCTTTGGAAAAGATTTTAAAAATAATAATTTATCGATTACAAAAGGATACGTAAGAACATTTTAAGTATTTTTATTTTTAAAAATTTTATGGTAAAACCATGAACTAAAATCAGTTCCGTTTTAAAAAATCTTAATATTTTTCTTGAAAATGTCTATGAAATTTGTTATAGAAAAATTGTCTAAAAAAATCTCGAAACCAACACAGAAAAAAACAAATTGTTATATTTAGAGTGCTCCTATACTGAAATTTGTAATATCAACAAACTTTTGTAAATTTTAATTGTTGAAAAAAGTTTTTTTGTGTTTTCAACAAAGAAATTCAACAAACACAATTAGTTGTTCTGACAAAAGTAAAAAAATCTTATTTATTTTTCAACAAAAAAATTCAACAAACACAATTTGTTGATCTGAAAAATGGAAATTTTTTTTCAACTAAGAAATTTAACAAACACAAACACTATTTTAAATCGAAGTTTTGTATTATTAACAAACACAAACACTATTTATTAACATGATAAAAGAATTTTGAAATAAAATTACTTGACTGACAAGGGAAGTCTCCCTAGTGTCACCCGCGGATCTTTATGGAATTGGTTTTATTTTGTAGAGCAGAAAAAATAAAGGGACACGTATTTTTTTTTAGCGGCCCAAATTCATATTTAGGGGGTAAAAAGGAGGGGGGAAGACAAGGCCATTTTTCAGTTTTTTTCGTTTATCTCCTATACTCATGTTGCATACCAAATGAAAGGTCTTTGGAAAACCTATCTACGTGTGCTAAGAACGTGTCCAAACATGCACAACTTTTCGTCATATTGAGTAAAATACTAAAATTTTAGGACATTTTTGTTAATAAGTCGAAAAATATTAACTTCTATGGCCCGTTGTTAACACCACGAGATAGGTATTTTTAATACCTTTAATCTGATACCACACATGCCTATATTAATTTTGTTTAAATAGGCTTAAATCGTGAAAAACTGAAAAAGGTCAATTTCCCCCCATACAAATCGACCCTCTAAAAAATGAATTTGGGCCGCTAAAAAAAAATACGTGTCGAATTAATTTTCGTTCTTAACAACATATCCAAATTTCATGAAGATCGGAGGGTGACACCAGGGAGACTTCCCTTGTGAGTTTGTTGAAAAAAAAATCGAAGTTTTGTATTATTGACTAAGAGGCAGCCGTTTTTACTAAATGTTTGGTTGATATCATGTTTGGTTGACTAACAATTGATGTTTGTTGATTAAAATTTGACGATTTAATTTTCTGTGTAAGAATTTTTCTATAGGAAAATTTAAAAAAAAAAAATTCATTAGGAAAATTATATTTTTTTTTAACTGTAGAGAATTTAAGAATCTCAGACTTTTTCTATAGGAAAATGTCTCAGAATCTGAAACTTAGTGAAAGCGTTTCAATTATCTGAGACTTTTTGTAAGAAACATGCCTCAGAGTAAGGAACATACCTCAGAGTTTTTTAGAATCTGAGGCATTTTATTTACAAATTTGTTCAAGAATCTTAAATGTTTCAAAATTTTGACTTTTTCTATGCGAAACACGTTTAAGAGTGTGAGACTTTTGTTTTATTGAAAATGTCTCAGAATCTAAGACTATTTCGATGGGAAAATTTTATCAGAATCTGAGACTTTTTCTTAAAAAATGTTTCAGAATTAAAGGTATTTTATATATGATTAATTTTGGCCACCGGTAAACTGTATTAAAAAAATTAAACCTGTGTTTATTTTTTTAAATTCCACTTGTTTGCTAACATTAACGTTAAATTCTCATTAAATCAATTTAAAACACATTTCGGTCTTTTTTATGATATTAAAACATTAACATACTTTATGTTTTTTAAATTTTCTTTCCTCAATAAAATTTTAATTATTCTAAATGCATACTTTAAATTATGGTCACATAAAGGTTAATAGTTTTTTATTAAAAACATTAAACATGTCTTAACGTAAAGTTTTCTGTGCCGAATCTAAAATACCCTTCATAATGACAAGGGATGAGATTTCCATGCAAATGCATGTTTTTTGTCGATAGTCTAAAAACGATATTGACCAATTACACCGCTCTACAAATCTGAGGTTTGTCGCTGCGTTTTGGATGAAACCAAAAAAAGTTGATAGGGTTTGGTGCCCCGATTCCAAAACGGTCACTCAAATTTTTCTATCACGTCACAATTTTGAGAAAATCGCGGTTAAAGTGTCAAAAAATTACCATTTTGACCATTTTTGAACGCCTATAAAATAAGATCCTGACATGCAAATGACTTGGTATCAAGCTCATTCAAAAGTGTGTAATTTTCACTTTCAGACAAGATCGAATCTTCTTGGAATTTCATTTTCTAAAGTGGTACAAAAATCATTAGCCACAAGTGCTTTAAATCTAAAATTTACGTATGAATTTGTATGGAAATTTGTTAAAAAAACACTGTGTAAATAAACTAAATATTAAAAAAATGGAAGGTTTTTTGCTAATGATATTTTTACCATTTTCGAAAATTAAATTTTTAGAACATTTTATCTAATATTTAAGAGAAAATTACAGGCTTTCGAATGAGCTTGATACCAAGTCATTTGCATGTCAGGATATTATTTCATAAGCTTTTAAAAAGCGTCAAAAATGCCCTTTTTCGGCACTTTAACCGCGAATTACTCAAAATCCTGACGTGATAGACAAATTCGGGCTCCGGATTTGAAATCAGCGCAACAGACACTATCCAAATCACTAACCAGAATCCAATACGCATTTTCTTGTTGAGCTGTGTTATCTTTCCGAATCAAGAAATTTGCGTTAAAATGGCATCGATTTGTTTTTGCATATTTTGGTGAAAATGCATATTTTTGCATATTTTGGTTTTAAATGCATATTTTGTGCATATTTCCAACTTTTAAGTGCATATTTTGGCATAAATTAGCAAAAACACAAATTGAATTCTATTTCTTTCAAAAACTATTTTAAATTTTAAAAATTTATTTTGGAAATAAGAATAATTATTTTTTTTTTTCTTAAAATTTTTTTTTATAGATTGTCTTAAGTTCTAAAAAATCTTGCTTATATAAAGTTTTAAATGTTACTATTTAAACCCGGCGTTACTTTTTGCTTTTAAAGAAGTTTTTCCTATGAAAACAAGATTTTTTCCGCACATCAGCAAGGTTTTTGCACAGACATTCTGAACACATTGTCTAAAGTATTTTGGCCTCCTAAACACGAATGTGTCATCAGAAAAGTTGTATCGAATCGCCTTCTCGAGATATGGGCATTTTCATTTTATGTGGACCAAGCCCTTAAATCGAAAATTGTTTTAATATTAAAAAAGTGTATGTTACAGTTATTCATATTTCTTTTATTCGAATTCCCAATAAAATTACCTAACTTTTGCAAGAAATCCGGACTCGATACGATCAAGGATACCATCAGGACATTATAACGAAGTTCAAAATGTCCTTTTTTTGGTTATTTCCGTAAAGTATCCGAATTTTATTTTTTTTTAAACCAACACTCAGGGGATGCTCCCTATATATGCATTGCATTGTGCTGATATTAGGAAATAAAGGTTAGTGGAGGAGGAAAGAGGGAGTAGTGTTTGTGGATATTTGATTTAAATTTTATGATATCGTATGTAGCAGGAAAAACGTGTGAATGTAATTCGTTCCATAAACGTATAGTTCGGCCAAAAAACGAGTTTTCCCTGTAATGTGTAGTACGATCAGTAGACCATTCCAAAACAAATGGATGGGCTCTACCAGAGAGACGAGTACTGCTTTGAAATACACGATCTTCAGGGATAATGTTGCTAATTTCAGCGGAACAATTTCCGTGAAAGTATCGATAAAACAGGGACACACTGCCCACAGTTCGACGGTGTTGCAAGGAGTCTATGGAATTAGACAAAGCGTCATCGCCTATAAGGACCTGTGCCCTACGTTGAACTAGGTCAAGAAGCTCCAAAGCGGTTTTCGAGGACCCCGCTCAAACATGTGAGTTGTATTCCATTTTCGGTCGGATATATGTGGTATATATACACAAAAGATCCGCTGAAGAAAAGTAGTTTCTGCAGCGTTTTAGACAGCCTAGGCACTTGAAAGCTACTTTCGCCACTTCGAACACGTGCATATTCCACCGTACATCACACTGTATTTTCATACCCAGTATTTCTAAGGAATCCGACTCCTCAATATTAACACCGCCAATTGACAATGTTGGCAATTCTGAATTTACTAGCCGTTTATGTGTCAGAACACAACATTGGGTCTTACGAGCATTAAAATCAACTCTATTCACACGACTCCATTCGGAGATATCCTCTAAGTTGTGGTTAAGTGAGTCATTCATGTTAAGTCTAATGGAATCAATCTCATAACAATTGGGTCTATAATCGAATGAGTATGAATAACTAATGTTGCTGTCATCAGCAAAAGAATATATGGGGTTAGACGTTGAATTTAGTAAATCGTTCAAAAATATCAAAAAGAGAGATGGCGAAAGAACGGATCCCTGAGGGACTCCCGAATTTAATATAAAATCACGGGAGGAAAAACAATCGATAACAACACGAATAGTCCGTTTATGTAAAAAGCTCGATATAAATCGAGTAAATTTGTTGCCAACACCGAAAGCTATCAATTTCGAGATAAGTGCACTATGCCAGACTCGGTCAAATGCCTTTGAGATGTCCAAAGCAACTACTTTACTCTCACCTAGGCGTAAATAGAACGAGTTCATTGTTCCGAAAGAAACGCCATTAGGTCACCAGTAGAACGACTTCTACGGAAACCGTATTGACGGTCATTAAGAAGATCATTGGATTCTAAGTAGTTGACCAGATGAAAATTCAACATATTCTCCATAACTTTTGAGAGAGTAGAGCAAATTGCTATGGGGCGGTAGTTCTCCGGGTTGTTAGCGGCACCTTTTTTAGGGATTGGTTGGGCATTGGCGATTTTCCAACAGTCGGGAAATATACCTGCACGGCATGAAATGCAGAAGAGATTACGCAGAGGTCGAGCCATGCCGAATAGCATTTCCTCAGAACCAAGGCTGGAATACCGTCGGGGCCCGGAGACTTATTTACATCAAGTTCTGATAGAACCTTTTTAACTGCACGTGTACGAAAAAAAACATCGGGCATTGTACAAGATACTCTTGGGAGTATGGACGGGGTCAGATCACTATCTGGAAGAGAAGCGTTCTTAGCAAAAGTTTCGGCCAGAAGATTAGCCTTATCGACTGGTTCGGTACAGATTCGATCACCATCTAAAAGTGTCGGGATTGAAGAGCTTGAATTGTTCTTAGTTCTTTTCGTTTGCTAAGCAAAAATACAAAAAATCTATAAAAAATGGCGTTTTTCAGAGGTTGGTTTAGTTCTTAAAAGGAGAACTTTTTCCCCCGTGTTCCGATTTTGCCCATCTCCGAACTAAACCAGCCTATGACCATTAGACATATTCGTGCCAAATTTCAGGAGTCTAGCTCTTTTATTTTGGACTGCATCGTGTCCTCCACAGACGGACGGACAGTCGGAGGGACGGACGGACATCGCTAGAATGTCTTAGAATCAATCACTGATCAATAATATATACACATAATGGGGTCTCCGACCGATATTTCGATGCGTTACACACGGAATGACAAAGTGAGTATACCCCCATACTGTGGTTGGAGGGTATAAAAATGTGTTAAAAGTAGAGTTAACATTATTATGTACCCATAAGGTAACCGACCGTCAATATTTATATATTTTTTGACATTGTAAATAACAAAAACCACACACATAAAGCAATTGTTTCAATTATCAGCGGTTCTTAATATTTTATATGCGGCAATTAGAAAACTTTAGACAAATATTCTATGATTTTTTTTTTAATTTTTTGAATTTAGTGACCTGTCAAACAATGCGCATTAAAGGCCGTTTGTCACGATAAAACTCAGTAAAATGATCTGTCAAAAAATCGTATAGAATTTAAAAATGTTATCGTATACATGCGAAATGTAATGACACGGACGGGAATACGGAAGAAATTTTGACAGTCGTATAATACTCGTCATTTTTAGAAATATTTCTAAAAGCTGAGACTTTTCATTTTATCAGGGATGTATTTTTTTTAATTTATTGCCAAAAACATAAAAACAAAAAGCTAAAGATAGAAAGTTAAGGTTATTAATTTATAAGTCTCTTATTTTAATGAATTTTTTAAAAATACGCAACAAATTGTCTTTTTCAGCATTTATTTTTCTAAACAGCTGTTTTCATATTATTTGAAATGTGATGGTTGCAAAGAGCAATGTATCGAAAATATTTTTTGGTTTGATTTTTTTGGCATTCAGACCAAATTTAATTTTATTTTGGTTTAACAAAATCATACGACTCTGTATAATCGTGACAAACGGCCTTAAAGGTGGCTTCAGACTATAATATTTGTAATAATATCTGTCAAAATTTTCTGTAAAATCCATGAAATAGTATAGTGTAAACACAAATCGGTATAAAACCAAGAGAAATACGGACTGAAAAATGACAAGCGGATATGTATTCTCATTTTTAGAAATTTCTCTAAAAATGAGAAAACGTATACGTTTTTCATAAGACCAGGGTTGTATTTGTTTTGATACCCAGCAGAAATTTTGCTGAACGTTCAGCAGCTTTTGGAAGGGGAACTTGAGTAAAGGAGCGCATCCAATTGCGCTGAATTCATGCATGATTCTCTAAGGCGATGTCCCACTTTAGAGCGCTAGTTGGATACACAGAAACAGCGCTCTTTAGATGCACTGAAATCACGTGTCTTTAGAGCGCTGATTTAAGCAGAATAAAGATGCTGTAAATTCATGTATCTTTTTAGCGCTGATTTAAGCAGATTAAAGATGCAGTGAATTCATGTATCTTTGTAGAGCTGATTTAAGCAGAATAAAGATGCTGTTAATTCATGTATCTTTTTAGTTTTTGTAAAAATGAGATAAAAAACAAAAAATTTACCAATAAATGAAAAAATATTCAAAAGAAGTTATAACAAATGGATCTTAGTTTTTCTGTTTTTTCGTGATTAGAGTTTGTGTTTAATCCAAATCGGTTTATTCATCGAAATAACAAATAAGCATTGGCTGTTTTTTGGTTGGCCTATTTATCATCATTTAAAATGTGTTAAAGGCCTCTGTTATGTCTTTCAAAACTTTTCAAATCACATGATATTTTCCGAATCACATGAAATCGAGTTTGGTGTTTGTTTACGGGTTCATTCAAAGTCAGACAAGCAAAAACAATAAAATTTAAAATTCGTTATTGATAAAATTCAATTTTGAATTTTTCAAAAAATTCAAGAAAGAATTTTAAATATAATTCTTAAAAATTTTATTTTAAATTCTTAGAAGAAATAAAATTCAAAAAAATTTTATTTAAAATTCTTTACAGAATTTTATTAATAAAAAAAAGAATTTTATTTCCATAATAACAAATATATTTTGAACAAATAAATATTCAAACCAAAAGTAAAATAAAATTAAACCAAAAATAAAATTCAAAAATAAAATTCAAACCAAAAATAAAATTTTTTTTTTTTTGAGAATTTTATTTTTGGAAATAATAAAATTCAAATGTTTTTGAGAATTTTATTTAAACAAAAATTTTATTTCAAATACCTTATGAATTTTAAATAAAATTCGAATTTTTTCCTTGTCTGTTCAAAGTTGAAATCAAATAACTAAAATTTAAAAAAATATAACAAAAAAATTCATTCGTTTTACTTTACAAAACTTTATTTATGTGAAACAAAATGAAAAAAAAAAATCGGAAGTGAACATCAAAAAAATATCGGAAATTTTCATTTTCACATTTTTTTTGGGATTTTTTTTTGGGAACAGCGGTCAAAGATGCTATGATTGAAGCGCTCTTTGCAGCGCTGATTAATGCGCAATAATGATGCAGTCAAATCATGTGTCTTTGTCTAAAACTCATGTTTTTTTATTCAAAAAGTGTTAAAAATATTAAAAAGGAAAGCAAGTGTGAAATTTTATCAAAAAATAATTACACATTATAAGTTTTACATAAAAAATCTTTAAAAAAAATTAAAATTTTTTCCCCTTCCTTTTATTGCATCCCTAAGAGCGCTCTTTGGATGCGCTACGGTATGCTACACAGAAAAAAATATGGGGAAAAACAATTTGAGTAATCACTTGTTTAAATTTAAAAAAAGTTTTGAGTAATTTTTTAATTGACGCAATTAATAATTTACTCAAAAATTTAAAAACAAATTGAGTAAATAATTTAATAAGAATTTAATAGCTTTTTTAATTTTTTTTTGGAATTTTCTTAGTTTTTTTAATTCTCGTTTAGTTTATAGTTTTTTGTATATATACATGAAAGTTTGTTATCATATTTATAAAATTTTTTTATGTCTTTAAGACAAAAATATATTTGGTAAAGTTTGAAAAAACATGTTTTTTTTTTTGTAAAAAAATATGAAATTTTTTTAAACTTTGTTTTTTTTAAAGTAGAAACAGAATAAGCCCGGCACGACTTTTTCCATACGGTTTGGCAGATTAAACCGGTGGCCGGCGCCGATGTGAAATAAAACTTGTTCTGTTTTTAAAAGGTGGTGATTCTTGTTCTGTTCCTGCACTTAATAGTGTCAATTAAAAATTTACTCAAATTTTTTTGGCAAACATTTAATAAATTTTTATTAAAAATTTACTCAATACTATTAAATCGTTTACTGGTAATTTTTTACTCAATAGTATTAAAAATTTACTCAATTTTTTTTTTTATTTCTTTCTGTGTATAAACAGATGCTGTGTCGCCAAAATCTCGATTTATTTCTGCTGGGTAATATTTAAAATGTGATGGTGTAAATACACAAAGGACTTTCTAAAAGATTTTTTGACAAGCGGAGAAAATTTCGTATTATTTTAGATACGTATTTTCTTACGACTCAGTATTATGGTCTGAAGTAGGCTTAAGGAGTTGTTTATTAATGTCTTACAGGGGAAGTCTCCCTGGTGTCACACTCCGATCTTCATGAAATTTGGATATGTTGTTAATAACGAAAATTAATTCGACACGTATTTTTTTTAGCGGCCCAAACTCATTTTTAGGGAGGGTCGATTTGTATGGGGGGGAAATTGACCTTTTTCTGTTTTTTACGATTTACGCCTATTTAAACAAAATTATTATAGGCATGTGTGATATCAGATTAAAGGTATTAAAAATACCTATCTCGTGGTGTGAACAACGGGCCAAAGAAGTTAATATTTTTTTTTTTTTTTTTTTTTTTTTTTTTTTAAAAGAAACAACACTCAGGCAATGCTGCCTATCAATTACTAATGCAACCGTGATGTTTCTTTCGGAAAGGGGATAGAAGAGAGAAGAAAGATTTGAAAGATAGAAGGGCTTCAGTATGGCAACACTGTAATTGCGCGTGTTAATAATTTTGAGTACAGTTGTTGCATCGCCATCAGTTATTGATCTGGCGAATTATTAATGAAGCTGTGTTTAATAGCCATTATTTTATTATTTTACTTCGTTGACGTTTTAGTGCTATTTATCAACGAAGGAGGGTGCTGCGATAAATATTAGTTATAAATAGAAACTAATAAATATCTGAAAAAATGTTGTTCTGCCTGAGCCGGGAATCGAACCCAGGCTTGCTGGCTAGTAGTCCAACGCGCTAACCACTAAGCCACAGCACCCACATGACTAGGTATCTTTGCATAATATAGGAGATAAACGGAAAAAACTGAAAAATGGCCTTGTCTTCCCCTCCTTTTTATCCCCTAAATATGAATTTGGGCCGCTTAAAAAAAAAATACGTGTCCCTTTATTTTTTCTGATCTACAAAATAAAACCAATTCCATAAAGATCCGCGGGTGACACTAGGGAGACTTCCCTTGTTAGTAAGATCACGATCGTCAAATAACCACAAAAAAATATTTACTGTTTTTTAATAAATTTATTCAAAAGTTTAAATTTTTTAATATTATTTTAATTATTAAGAAAAAAAAATGGCATATTGAAGAAATGTGTCATTACTTGTTTCGTCAATTTTCATGACATATTTCATCATATTAAAGAAAAATTTCATTAATATGATAAAATTTGTCATCGAAATTGATGACAGTATGTGATGACCCCGTCTTATTAATACGATGAAGCATTTTTCTATCTTAGGTTTAACCAAATATTTTTGTGTCGCCGATTAGGAAACTCTGACTTAAACTATTAATAATTACAAATACCTAAAGTAGTTATTAAAAGACATTATGGTTTCTGTATTGAATTTGTTTATTTTTTTTTTGTTTGCAAATTAAAATTTTCACTTTTGTTGTTTGTTTTCTAATTGTTTTTTGTTTTATAGTAGTAGTTTTTGTTTAATTATGGTTTGTGCTAATTTATAGTTTTGTTTATTTAATATTTTAAATAATAAATAAAATTAGATTTTTTTTTTTATTTATGTCTGACAGTTTTTTTAAATTCAATATTTGTTTTAATTTAAATTATGTTAACATTTTTTATCCATCCACCAAATATATTTTTTGTCAATTTGTTTGATTTATATTTTGTTTATCCAAAAAATACCCAAAATATTTAATTAATCAAGGTTTACTAATTTCGTTAATATTAATTAATGTTAATAATGAAAACTTTAAAATTTCAACCACTATTCGTTGTTAAACTAGTATTTTTATTTACTTTTTATTTTTTGTTTAATCAAAATGTACAAAGTTCATAAATATTTAATTTATTTTTTTAAGATAAAAATCTTTAAAATATTAAATTTTCAAATTTCTTGCATATTTAATTAATTTATTTTGTCATTTATAAATAAAACACTTGCTTTTTTTTTGTTTTAAATAACAAATTTTTAGGAAAATTTTTAAGTTTATTTTTAAATCTTGAGAAAGTTTTTTATTTTTTTTATTTTAAAAACTGAAAACTACACTCAAAATAATAACTTTGCTAAATTACAGAAAAACTCTGCTAATTTAACAGAGTACACCATATTTTTCCAGCTAGCAACATTTCTTGGTTATTTTACTATAAAACTCTGTAAAATGATTTTGACAAAAAAAAACTGTTAATTTACAGAGTTTCTAGTAAAATATTGGTTAAAAAAACGCCATTTAGCAAAGAAAAGCTCTGTAAATTTACATATATTTGTAAAATGCATTTGATGCAACCAAACCTTTACAGAAAAAAAACTCTGTAAACTTACAGAGTTTATTTCTGTAAAGGTTTATGTTATTTTGTAAAATTTTTATAAAAATTTTGAAAAGATTTTTTTGGTACTTGTTTAACATTTTGTCAAAAAAAAAAAATACAGATAAAATTTTGGTGTTTTTACAGAAAACTCTGTTTTTAACTATGAAATTAAGATTACATAGAAGAAGTAAAAATACCTATAAAACTTAGTTTTTTGGTTATAAAAAATACAGAGTATTTCGCTTAAATCTATATTTTAGCAGAAAACTCTGTTAATTATCTGTTAAATAAAGATTGCAAAGTTAAAAGTTATATAACAGATAAATTTTTGTTTTTTTGTCACAACAAAATACAAAGTATTTTCTTTAAATCTGTATTTTGACAAAAAACTCTGTCAAATATCTGTTGAATTGAGATTACAGTCATTTTACAGAGATATAATTTTGAGTGCAGAATTATCAATTGTGGTTCAGAAATTATAAATTGTATTTTAGAAATTAACAATTGTGTTTCAGATATGATAAATTGTATTTCACAATGTATATTTCTCTGAATTAACATCGTTGTTATCGAAATATTGGTCCTAGACCCACTTTTAAGTATACCGATCGACTCAGAATAACTTTTTAATCGCAATTATCAATCGATTTGGTTGAATTTTAAAACTTAATCTTAGTTTGGCCTAAGGACGAAGACTATTGAAATTGGAAAAAATCAGTCCATCCCAGCAAAACTTAGATTACCAAATAAGGTATAGGATCTCTTATTTTATACATTGCAGCATTGATGATTTTAACAGGCGATGAGACTCAAAGTAATGCATCCACATTATCACAAAGAATACCAGTAAGGTATAAAATAAGTCATAAATTTATAACGAAGAATACGAGTAAGGTGTAAAATATATGATATTTTATAGGTTACGAGAAAAAAGATAATATAGCATACCAGCAGATAATATGTAAGGTGTTACGAGTAGTGAAAAAGTAATTTTGTATTAAATTTACTCACGTGATTGTAAGTGAGTATAAGTAGATAAAATATGCTCGTAAGTGTGTGTCGTTAGAAATTTCCTGTCGTGAGCCCATCTCTAATTTAAACTTATGCATTTTTTTATAAAATAATTATTTTTTATGTTATTGTAATGCATTATGCATCCAAATATAAATAATACATTATTTCAAACTTTCAAATAATACATAATGTAACCAAATATAAGTCATCCATGATTTAATGTTTAGAAATAACAAATATGAAACACATTTTTTCCAATAATCATGCATTACGTAGCAAATTATTAGTAATGCATTATTTTTCACTTGAAAATAATACGTTGTGGAACAAATGATTGGTAAGACATCATAAAATAATGCTACAAATAAGTTATATGCATTACCTGGTAATGTGTTATATAATCACTACCCATTGCCAAAGTTTTGCTGGGATGTTTAGACCTAGCTCCCATACAAAGGTCCGCTTAAATTTGGCTCAAATGGCTCTAATAACCGTATTATAATAGGTATCCTTTCGAAATTTTGCAGGTAAACGTGATTTGTATTCAATAATTACCGTTCCGAATTTTAAAGGAATCCGACCAGTTCTTCTTTTAGATCCCATACAAACCACCTTCCAAATATTCACATAACCCAGCAGAAATTTTGCTGAACTGCCAGCAGCTTTTGGAAAGGAAACTCGAGTCAAGGAGCGCATCCAAACCTGCTGAATTCATGCATGATTCTCTAAGGCGATGTCACACTTTAGAGCGCTAGTTGGATACACCGAAAAAGCGCTCTTAAGATGCTTCAAATTCACATCTCTTTAGAGCGCTGAAAAAATCGCTATAAAGATGCAGTGAATTCATATATCTTTTTAGACCTGATTTAAGCAGAATAAAGATGAAACACATTTGACAATTTCTGATATACACTCAAAATAATAACTCTGTTAAATTACAGAAAAACTCTGCTAATTTAACAGAGTACACCATACTTTTCCAGCTAACAACATTTCTTGTTAATTTTCTAAAAAACTCTGTAAAATGATTTTGACAGAAAAAAACTGTTTATTTACAGAGTTTATAGTAAAATATTGATTAAATATGAAAGCTTTTTTACAGAGAAAACTCTTGAATTTTAACATAAAACTCTGTAAAATGATTTGAACAAAAAAAAAAACTGTTAATTTACAGAGTTTCTAGTAAAATATTGGTTAAATAAACCACCATTTAGCAAAGAAAACTATGAAAATTTACCTATATTTGTAAAATACATTTGATGCAAAACAAATTTACAGAAAAAACTCTGTAAATATACAGAGTTTAGTTAAATGCATGTTATTTTGTAAAATTTTAATAAGATTTCTGAAAAAAAAATTTTGATGACTTTTTTTGCTACTTTTTCAACTTTTTCTCAAAAAAAAAAATACAGATAAAATTTTGATGTTTGGTAACAAAAACAAAAACTACTCAAAACAGAAAACTTTTTTGGTTATAAAAAATACAGAGTATTTCGCTTAAATCTGTATTTTAGCAGAAAACTCTGTTAAATTATCTGTAAAATTAAGATTGCAAAGTAAAAAGTAATATAACAGAGAAAACTTTGTTTTTTTGTCACAACAAAATACAAAGTATTTTCTTTAAATCTGTATTTTGACAAAAAACTCTGTCAAATATCTGTTGAATTTAGATTACAGTCATTTTACAGAGTATTTTACAGAGTTATTATTTTGAGTGTACAAATTACAAAATCTGCAATACAATTGACTATTTCTGAATACAATTGGAAAATCTTAAATACAATTGACTAATTCTGAAAATCAGTTGACTCCCTGCAAGCATTTGGAAGAAATATCGCCTAAGACATACAATTACATTTAAAAAAATTCCAATTATGTTTTGAAAATTTCAAATTATATTTCAGAAACTTCCATTTATATTTCAGATATTACCATTTATAACCAAAAAAATTTTAATTACATTTCAAAAATTTTCAATTGTATTGGAAATTTTTGAAATATAATTGGACATTTTTAAATATAATTCAAGACTCTAAAATATGATTGGACATTTTGTATAATATAATTTATATTTTCTGAAACTAAAGTAGAAAAGGTGTCCCAGCAGAAATTTTGCTGAACGTTCAGCAGCTTTTGGAAGGGGAACTTGAGTAAAGGAGCGCATCCAATTGCGCTGAATTCATGCATGATTCCCTAAGGCGATGTCCCACTTTAGAGCGCTAGTTGGATACATAGAAACAGCGCTCTTTAGATGCACTGAAATCACGTGTCTTTAGAGCGCTGATTTAAGCAGAATAAAGATGCTGTAAATTCATGTATCTTTTTAGTGCTGATTTAAGCAGATTAAAGATGCAGTGAATTCATGTATCTTTGTAGAGCTGTGGGGGTGTTCTGTAATTTATGCGAAAAGTTTTCGCATCGAAAAGTATGAAACAAAAAATTCCATCGTTTCTCGATTCTGGAAAAAAAGCTGTTTCTGTATATCAATGCGAAAACGGCAGCATTTTTATTGGAATATTCCAAATCAGCTGTCAAAAAGGTAAACAAGGCGAGAAAATAATAAAAATCACAACAAAAAAAAACGCAATTTCACAATTTTTTAAACAACACTCGTAACATTGGCAAACAAAAATGAAATAATAAATTAAATTAATAAAAATGATGTGTAGTATATCATTAATAATATTAGTTGATAGTATTTTCTTGAAAAAAATATTGTTTTTTATTTATTATAACTCAAAAGTTGTTTAATTTACGAAATATCGCACCATTTTTAAATGTGAGTGATTTTGACACTTCAACTTCAAAAGTTTTCGATCAATTAGTTTACAGAAACAGTTTTTCTCGTATCTTTCCAATAATTTTGAAAAAAATCATATTTGACAGAAAGTTTCCGCATAACAAAATTACAGAAACAGTCGAATGCGAAAAGTCAGGTTTTGTGCCGATTCACGATGTTTCTGTTTCGTTTTTCATATTCCATGCGAGAAATCTTTCGATTCGAGAGTTATAGAACACCGCTACTGATTTAAGCAGAATAAATGCTGTAAATTCAAAGTTGAAATCAAATAACTAAAATTTAAAAAAATATAACAAAAAAATTCATTCGTTTTACTTTACAAAACTTTATTTATGTGAAACAAAATGAAAAAAAAAATATCGGAAGTGAACATCAAAAAAATATCGGACATTTTCATTTTCACATTTTTTATGGGATTTTTTTTGGGAACAGCGGTCAAAGATGCTATGATTGAAGCGCTCTTTGCAGCGCTGATTAATGCGCAATAATGATGCAGTCAAATCATGTGTCTTTGTCTAAAACTCATGTTTTTTTATTCAAAAAGTGTTGAAAATATTAAAAAGGAAAGCAAGTGTGAAATTTTATCAAAAAATAATTACACATTATAAGTTTTATATAAAAAATCTTAAAAAAAAATTAAAATTTTTTCCCCTTCCTTTTACTGCATCCCTAAGAGCGCTCTTTGGATGCGCTACGGTATGCTATAAACAGATGCTGTGTCGCCAAAATCTCGATTTATTTCTGCTGGGGTACTAAATTTTTTTTCATTCAAAATGTGAGGTGTTATGATTGAAGCACTCTTTGCAGCGCTGATTAATGCGCAATAATGATGCAGTGAAATCATGTGTATTTGTCCAAAACTCATGGTTTTTTATTCAAAAAGTGTTAAATATATTCAAAAGGAAAGCATGTATGAAATTTTATCAAAATATAATTTTATATTTTGAGTTTTATATAAAAAATCTTCACAAAATTTTTTTTATTTTTTCCCCTTACTTTTACTGCATCCTCAAGAGCGCTCTTTGGATGCGCTTCGGTATGCTATAAAAAGATGCTGTGTCGCCAAAATCTCGATTTATTTTTGCTGGGAAATGTCTAAAATTTCATGAAAATAATAATTTTACTAAAATTTTGTTTGTGTGTGTTTAATGTGTACTTTAATTTTTGGACTTAGGCCCCGTATGAAAATTTGGTCCGATATTCAGTTAAAGCGGTTTATTAGCAACAAATAGAAGCCTATTTCACTCAAATTTGGTTTGCATGTCTTTTTTACACTTATTAAAGATTTGACAAAAGATAGATCCAATCGGTTCATGTTTGAGCCCATTTTCCGGGAAACACTGGTGTAATAATTTTCTTACTTTTTGTACCCTACACCACTCTGTGGTACAGGGTTATAATAAGTTTGTGCTGATGTTTGTAACTACCCGAAATATTGGTCCTAGACCCACTTTAAAGTATACTAATCGACTCAGAATCACTTATGAGTCGATGTAGTGATGTCCGTCCCTCCGTCCGTTTGTGAATAGAAAACACGTAAACGTGTTTTCTATTCACAAATTTTCAATTCCGAATTTTAAAGAAATCGGACAAGTGTTTCTTGTTGCCACCATACAAACCACCTTCCCGATATTCACATAAATCTCTAAAATTTCATGAAAATTTAAAATATTTAATTGAAATTTCGTTTGTGTGTGTTTAAAGCATACTTTATTAACGCAATCAAATCCGATTATAATCGGACCATTTTTGGACTTAGGGCCCATATAAAAATTTAGACCGATATTCAGTTAATATGCTATTTACATATACCCCGAAATCCATATAAATTTTGATTTCAAATCCAATTAAATTCTATAACGTTTACATATGCTTTTTTGACATTTAGCGGGATTTTGTTTGTACTATGTATTTTCTTTTGATTTGTGTACAGGGTTGTTAGTGGGAAAATTACCCAATTTTATAAATATTTCTAAAAACAATGATTTTTCTTTGCCGGAGCCAATATTTTTAATCCCACTAGTATATGTTGGGACCACAATATCAAAAAATGTGTTTTTATGTAGAGCTGCTTCTTTAAATGCAAGAAAATTAACATTTTTGCCAAGTTTGGGGCCGCCACCAACTAAATTGTGCGTTTACCATTTGCAATGGTAAATTTTAAATGAAACATTGTTAAACATTGTTTTTATTAATCTTTTAATAGTTTTTAAAAAATAAATTTTAATTGTTTTTTTACTTTATAAAAAACAACAACAGCTGATAAAAAAAAATCGTGTGCAGCGTTGCAAAAAGGCATTAGGGATGATTATTTTGTGAAAAACCATAGTTGTACAATTAAGTAGTAGAAAATTTTTGGGATTTTGAATTGCGATTTTACGATTTTCCCAAAATCCAATTTTTTTTTATATGTGATTTGACATTTGAAATCCAAAAAAGTAATGGGATTTACTTGGATTTTCATTGAAATCCCATTTTTTCTGGATTTCGAGGTATATGTAAATGGCATATAAAGGGTTTTTGGGCAAAACAAAAAAGCATATTACACTCAAATTTGGTTTGTGAGTGATTTTTACACTTATTAAAGATTTGATAAAAGATAAATCCAATCGGTCCATGTTTTAACTAGGGACCCATTTTCCGGGAAACACTGGTGTAGGGTATTATATGGTCGGTCTTGACTAGTGTTTCCAATTCGGTTAATCGATTAACCGATTCCTCGATTAATCGCCTCTATTTCGGTTAATGTCGAAACAAATAATTTAAAACGCAAATAATTATTCGACCCGATTAATCGGTTAAAATGGTTCGATTAACCGGTTATTATTATCTCTATATTCTACTATAATTTGTTTGAAACACTTCCTCTTTTTTACAAACACTTCTGAAAAAAGTCAAAACTACAGGAAAAAAATATTCAGAAACCAAAAATTAACAGTTTAGAAAAGCAAAATTAAAAATTTAGTAATTTAAAACTCAGAAATCCTAATTAAAGTTTTCAAACGCCATATTGAGAATCCCAATTAAAATTCAGAAAATCCCAATTGAAATTCAGAAAGCTAATTCAAATTCAGAAATCCCAATTGAAATTCAGAAATCCAAATCGAAATTTAGAAACGCCCAATTAAAACTTACGAAAGCTCAATCCAAATTCAGAAAAGCTAATTGAAATTTAGAAATTTTAATTGATATTCAGAAACTCCCAATTTCACAAAATTGAAATTTACAGAAGCCTGCTGAAATTAGGAAATCTCAATTGAAATTTAGAAAAGCAAAATTGAAATTTAAAAATTTTAAATGAAATTCAGAGAAGATAATTCAGTTTCTGAAGATCAAATAAAATTCAGAAATCTCAATTGAAATCCCAATTGAAATTTAGAAAAGTGAAATCAAATTAATAAATCAAAATTAATATTTAGAAGACACCAATTAAAATTCTGAAAAGCACAATTAAAATTTAAAAATCCCAATTGAAATTAGGAAATACCAATTGAAATTTAGAAAAGCCAACTGAAATTCACAAATCTGAATTGATATTCATAGTTTAGAAAATCAAAATTTAAATTTAAAAATTACAATTATAAGTAAATTGAAATTCCAATTGAAAAACGGAAATGGCCAATTGAAACTCAGAAATCCCGATTGAAATTAAGAAAATTCCAAATAAAATGTAGGAATTTTTATTATATCTAAATTTCAATTAGTTCCGTTTTGGGGTTTCCTTTAAAAACTGCACACAAAACTTTTAAAGAAAAAAATTTTAATTCAAAATTTTTAAAAGTACGATTTTGTTTTAATTAATTTTTTTAATTGATATGATTAAATTTTTTAATAGATTTCGAAAATTTCCGTGAATTGAGAATAAATGCAATTTGCGATATTAAACTTTTACAAATTTTTGTTATTAATACTATTACTTTCGTGATAAGTGCAAAATCAATTAAAATAGTAATTGAAACTCATTCTAATTTTTTTTTGTGTGTGTATAAAGACTGAAAATTAAATTTTACTTCAAATACTTTTATTTTTTGTTACATTACTTTTAAAAAATCGTTAAAAATTAATTTTTCATTGTTTTTTGACGATTAATCGATGAATCGCCACTTTTTCCGATTAATCGACCCGAATAACCGATTAACCAATTTAAGTCAATTTTCGAATAATGCCCTAACCGGTTAACCGGCAGGGTCGAATAATTGGAAACGCTAGTCTTGACCGACTATAATTTCTAACTTATTTTTTTTTAATTTTTGATAATTATTAATTATTTATTTAAAAGAAAACGCCATACAATTTGAGGATGTCTAACAAGTTTAATGTGCAGTTTTGTGATTTATTCGACAAAACCAACTACCTATACTATGTCACATTAAAATTATTTTTTCACTGAAGCACAGTGTAATTATTTTGTTATTTAATATGTATCTAATACAGTTAATAGTAAATATATTTATTGTGTAATAATGTATTAAAAATAGTAAGTATTTGAAATTTGATACAATTAATACAAAATTTGAACTGCATACACTTCTCTTTATTTAAAAAAATTATTTAAATAAAGTATCAAATATAAATATTTTTTTTCTTATTTATAATAATTGTTAAAATAAATACAGACGAACCTAAATTTTCGCGTATAAAGGGGATCATTAAAATTTTCTTGAACATTTTTTTTCAATTTTCTAAAATTTTAATAGTTTATTTATTTAATTTAATTCCTGCTGCATCCCACACGTCCAATTCGTTTAATACATTCGTTTTTCTAATCATTTCTAGAAAAAATACAAGTTTTTTTATAGACTACAAACAACTACATAAAACAACTGATACTATAATGTAGTATATTTTTTGTATTTATTTATTAAAACAACTACATAAAACAACTGATACTATAATGTAGTATATTTTTTGTATTTATTTTTTAAAACAACTACAAAAAGAAGTTGTTTGAAATTATAGTGGAAAACAACAACTACTACATACTACACAAATTTTCTGAGAGTATATTTACAAATCAAACCCTAACCCAGATAAATTTAATGAGTTTTATGAATGTCCGTCCGTCCGTCTGTCTATGTATAACACGATACAGTCCCAAATAAATGATCTAGACTCCTGAAGTTTTGCACGAATGTCTTTTTGTCTTAAGCAGGTAAATTTCGTAAATGGGCAAATCGGAACAGGAAAAAAGTTTACCTTGAGGAATTAAACCCAAACTACACCATTTTTTTACCCTACAGCACTCTGTGGCGCAGTGTATAATAAGTTTGAGCTTGTCCTAGAACCTTTAAGTATACCTATGGACTCAGATTATATTTTTGAGTCGATTAAGAGATGTCCGTTCGTCTGTATCTGTCCGTCCGTCCGTCTGTGATTACGATACTGCACTGTGGCCGAAATCACTGATCTAGAGGCGTTTTAGTCAAAATTAAAAAAATTAAAACTGATAAATGTTTTGCACTGTATCGATTACCTATACTTTACAGAGAAAATTAACGTTTTCACTTTTGTTTTTCTCTTAATTTTCTCACAGCTGTAAGCTATCAAATATGCATTTTCTGCAGCAAGTGTATTAAAGGAATTTGGGGCCTAATTACTCAGTGAGTTTTTCTTGACACTTTTAAGTCAATTGTTTACACATTTTGAGCCAAAAAGTTTTAATTAAAAGCAAAAGGTATGTTTTAACTAAAAAATAAATGTTTGTGGCCTGTGTGTATCTAGTTTATTATTAGTTCATTATAGGAGTTTACATTTGTGATATTAACTATAGTTTCATGGACTGCAACTTTTGGAATTCGATCGTATTCGGTCCAATTCCTGTTTTGTTTATTATTTTGGGTTATTTTTGGTGTGACGTTTCAGTATGGCGTGCATTGGCGTAGATAAGCCCCCCCTAGAATAATTTTAGCCCCCCCAGAATTTTAATCATTCACAATTTTTTTTTAATAATTTAATGATTATTCAATGAATCTTAAGGACTCGTAATGATTATTATATAAGATGTAATAGTTTTTCCTATTGAAAAATAGTCTGAATTATTGCAAAAAGTTTTTATATGAATCTGATGTTTTTGTCAGTAATAAAAACTTTACCGAATCTTAGGATTTTAACTTCAGGAAAACATTTTAAGTTCTTTGATTTAAAAAAGTTTATAAATTCTAAGTGGTTTTTTATAGACAAAAGTTATTGGAAGAAAGAATCTGAGAATTTTGACTAATAATCATCAACTTTTGCAATCATCAGAACTTTTTCTTGAAAAAAATCATAGTAATCTAATGATTTTACTATAGGAAAAACATTAAAAATCTTTCATTTTCATAACATATCTGGGACACAGACTAATACAGACTCGACATAAGTGACAGGTGTCAAAAAAGTAGTTCTGAACCATATGATTAATATTTTCAAATTATTCTACGAATTAGGTTAGAAAGAGAAAACTAATATAACGCGCCTTACGAAAAATAGATGCCAGATCGGTTTTTGTTGTTTCACTCACTCCTAAGTCGTAGAGAGTGTTGCCATGTTAGCGTAAAATGGACTAAAAACCGCTCTGTTTTCTCCTAAATCGCTAAAATCGCTTAGTTTTTCCCCATTTTTTCTCATAAAACTCTACTGTCGAGTCTGTTTATAGTCTGTGTCTGGGAGTTCTAAATTTCCGAAAAATCTTCAGAATCAAAATTTGTTTAAAAAAAATATGAATTTTTAACCGCTTTCGGAGGGCATTCGTTTCTAGGACACCTAGACACATGATATAGGGAACGCTTCAGAAATAGGTCTGGGGTTTTCTATTAAAAAAAAAACAAAAAATTCAAAAAAATCTGGGGGGGCTTTAGCCCCCCCCAGAAATGTTGGCTTCCTACGCCAATGATGGCGTGCTAGTTCGCGCAAGTTGCTCGGTTTTTTAGGGTCCATCTGCTGTCCAAAAAAACAGTGTAAACGCGATACAGACCACAATTTTCAATCGATTTGGCTGAAATTTGAAATTTAAGTTTCTTTTATCGCAAGAACAAAACCTATTAAATTTTGACAAAATCAATTCATGTTAACCCATAGCCCCCATGTAAATGTACCCTTCAAGTTTTACTTAAATACCCCTAACAATAGTATTCATGATATCCTCTTGAAATTCGACCAATAAATGTTTTTTATATTCATAAACAATCGCTCTAAATTTCAATGGAATCGGACCATTTTAATTTCTAGGCCTCATACAAACCACCCTCCCAATATTCACATAAATTTCCCAAAATACATAAAAATAAATAAATATTGTTTAAAAATTAATTCTTTTTAAATTTTATAATCGCAAATAAGCATTAGTCTTTATTATTTTACATTTCCGAATTAAGCGCCGCTAGATTGGCCATTTCGGCCACTGTGTACTGGTCGCAATTATCAACCGATTTGGCCAAAATTTAAACTTTTTTTAGCCAAAGGACGAAGCGGATTTAAATTGTAAAAACATAGGTATATGTTTAGACTCAGCCCCCATACAAAAGTCTTTTTTCACTTCGCCACAAATAACACTAATAACCGCATAATAATTATAAACGTATTTTGTATTCACAAATCATCATTCCAAATTTTAAAGAAATAGGATCACTTCTACTTGTAGTCCCCATACAAACCACCCTCCCGATGTTTACATAAACCTCTCAAAACTTTTCAAAACATAAAGTGTTTGATTTAAATTTTTTTTTTGTCTTAAACGAATAATTCGAAACCCTCATCAAAATCTGTTTATAATTCAACCAATTTTGGACTTAGGCCCTATATAAAAAATTTTTCCGTTTTTTAGTTAAATCGGTATATTGGCAACAAGTAGAAGCCAATTTCACTCGAATTTGGTTTGTATGTGTTTTCTACACTTATAAAAGATCTTGCAAAATACAGATGCAATTCGTACATGTTTGGACTTGGGACCATTTTCCGGGAAACACCGGTGTAGGGTATTCTATGGTCGGTCTTGACAAACTATCGTTTTCCTTCTTGTTTTTATATTGGAAATTGTTTTAAAGAATTTTGGATTTTTTCTTTTGAGAGTGGTGATTTTGGTACTTTTATGTAAAGGGCTAAACGGAAAACCTTAAAACTACCAGGTTTCCCCTACAATGTCCCTGTATTTTCCTTTCTGTCCATCGAAAGATCATTTTTTTCGAAGTCATGGATTAAATAATATTTTTCCTACACTAAATCACAATGTTTCGCATTATTGTCTGTCAGTTTATTGCTCTGATTATAGCTATTTATGCAAACCGCCCAAAAAAATTCTCACATAAATTGAGGTCTACCTGCAACTGATACATTTTTATAGAATAACAATAAAAAACAAGTAAGAAAATTATAGTCGGTCAAGACCGACCATATAATACCCTACACCAGAGTTTCCCGGGAAATGGGTCCCAAGTTGAAACATGGACTGATTAGATCTATATTTTGTCAAATCTTTAATAAGTGCAAAAAGCACTCACAAATCAAATTTGAGTGGAATAGGCTTCTTTTTGTTGACAATAAACCGCTTCAACTGAATATCGGGCGAAATTTTCACATGGGACCTAAGTCCAAAAATGATCCGATGATAATCAGATTTGATAAGGTTATTAAAGTACGCGTTTAACATACACAAACAAAATTTTAATTAAATATTTTCTATTTTCATGAAATTTGAGGTATTTATGTGAAAATCGGGAAGGTGGTTTGTATGGGGACTACAAGAAGAACTGGTCTGATTTCGGAATGGTGATTTGTGTGGATGAAACATGATTGCCTGCAAAATTTCGAAAAGATACCTATTAAAATGCGGTTATTAGAGTCATTTGAGCCAAAACTAAAGAGGACCTTTGTATGGGGGCTAGGTCTAAATATGGACCGATTTTTTCCAATTTCAATAGTCTTCATCCTTGGGCCAAAAGAGGATTAACTTTCAAGTTTCAAGTCAATTGATTAAAAATTGCGACCTGTATCGTGTTTACACCGTTTACATGGATAGACGGACGGACGGACGGACGGACATCGCTAAATCGACTCAAAAAGTGATTCTAAGTCGATCGGTATACTTAAAACTGGGTCTAGGACCAATATTTCGGGTAGTTACAAACATCAGCACAAACTCATTATACCCTGTACCACAGTGTGGTGTAGGGTATAACAAGTAAGAGTGTTAAACTCGGCTGTGCCGAATCTGATATACCCTGCAAAATGTAAAAAAAATTAAAAAAATGGCTGGGTCGTGTTTCGGGGGGATCGAAAGGGTCTTTGAGGATACCTTTTTCCTAGCGCTAAATGTTTTCTTAAGTAATAACATCCACCCCCACAAAAGGGGCTGGCCAACAAAAAAACAGAATTTTCTAGACCTCTGGGTCCAAGTTATATGTATATAAATGGATTGTTTTCGATGTTGGTTTAGTGCTTCAAGGGGGAACTTTTTCCCCCCTGGTCTGATTTAGTCCATCTCCGAACTTGATCAGCCTATGACACATTCGTGACAAACTTAAGGAGTCCAGCTCTATTAGTTTAGACTGTATCGTGTCCTCCATAGACGAACAGAAAAACGGACTTCGCTAGAATGGCCTCGAATCGATCAGTGATCAATAATATACATATATACTTTCTGTGTTGCAATATTTCTATGTGTTACACACGGAAAGACAAACCCCCATACTGTGGTTGAAGGGTGTAAAAACAAGTGCGAGTGTTAAATTCGGCCAAATCTTTTATACCCTTCAAAAATTAAAAAAATATATAAAACAAAATATTTACCGGATGTGTTTTTTGGGGGAGCCGGCACATTTCACCTCGCGACAAATATTAGCAAATATAAAACCGAAAAGAATTTTACCAAAAAAACTCTGTCAATTTACAAAGTTTTAGTTAAATGCATTTTATGAGTTCAAAATTTTACAAAAAAAGACTCTGTAAATTTACAAAGTTTTTGTTAAATCCATTTTATGAGTTAAACTCATAAAATTAAAATTTTGTTAAATTTGCCCGCTTTAATGCTTCGAAATTGTAAATTAACGTTTTTATTTATTTTTTTTTAAGACACTTTTTAAAGAGGGGTTTATCGGTCATAATTGGATATTTTTTTGAAGTGATTTTTATTTTTACAGAGCAATAAGTAAAATTACAAATGGAATTTAGTATTTTGGTTACGAGAAAAAAACAAAGTATTTTTCTAAAATCTATATTTTAACAAAAAAACTGTTTATTATCTGTAAAATAGAGATTAGATTACAAAGTAAAAAGTAAAATTACAGATAAAATGTTGTTTTTCGGTCACAAGAAAATATAAAGTATTTTCTTAAAATCTGTATTTCGACAGATAATTTTGTCAAATATCTGTCGAATTGAGATTACAGTCATTTTACAGAATATTTAACAGAGTAATTATTTTGAGTGTATGAAAAATGGTATTTTTATACCCTCCAACTACAGTATGGGTATACTCACTTTGTCATTCCGTGTGTAACGCATCGTAATATCGGTTTAGGACCCCATAAAGTATATATATTATTGATCAGTGATCGATTCTAAGACATTCTAGCGATGTCCGTCCGTTTGTCCGTCCGTCTGTCCGTCCGTCTGTGGAAGACACGATACAGTCCAAAATAAAAGAGCTAGACTCCTGATATTTGGCACATATATGTCTTATGTTCATAGGCTGGTTAAGTTCGGATGGGCTAAATCGGACCAGGGGGGAAAAATTCCCCTTAAAGAAGTAAACCAACCAATGAAAAAAGGTAACTTTTTTATAGGTTTTTTTGTATTTTTGTTAAACAAATTAAACATTTTTATGCTTGTAAAAGTTCAGAGTCTTATACTTGGACGCAGGGGATTTAAAAACTACTTTTTTTCGGTCCGCCCCCTTTTGTGGGCGTGGATATTAGCAAATAATTTATATAATGATGAAAGTGTATATCTTTTGTGCAAAAAGCATAGTAATAAAATTTTTAAACATTTTTGACCAGAGAGAAGGTGTCCCCCAGGACCTCCGACAACCCCCCCCCCCAACCCCCCCAAAAAAAAGCGCCCCTGCATTTTTTTTTTTTTAATTTTTTTTAACGTTGGAGGGTATACAAGATTCGGCACAGCCGAATTTAACACCCCCACTTGTTTTTTTTAAAAGTGAGAAAAGGTCAGAAAAATGTCAGAAACAATTAAAACAAGTAAGAGTGTTAAATTCGGCTGTGCCGAATCTTTTTTTCGCAGGGGCGTCTTTTTTTTGTGGGGGGGGAGGGGGTCGGGGGAGTTCGTGGGGGACACCTGTACCCCCGCTTTATATGTTTACAAATTATTTGTTTATGATATTTACGCTTAAATAATAAATTTTTATCTTTATTTTTAATTAATTTCTATAACCACGCCCACAAAGGGGGGCAGCCTGAAGAAATCTAATTTCCTGACCCCCTTGGTCCAAGCGCAGGTCTATGAACATAATATGGCATACAAATGTTACATTTGTTGAGCAAAATCAAAAAAAAACTCGTAAAAATATCGTATTTTTCAGGGGTCGTTTTAGTTCTTTAAGGGGGAACTTTTTTCCCCCTGGTCCGATTTTGCCCATCTTCGAACTTAACCTTACCAGTAACTCTTTTGGTTTGGACTGCATCGTTATTTCTACAGACGGACGGACGGACATCGCTAGAATTTCTTAGATTCTATCATGGATCAATATTATATATACTTTGTGGGGTCCCCGACCAATATTTCGATATGTTACTCACGGAATGACAAAGTGAGTATACCCCCATACTGTAGTTGGAGGGTATAAAAATAAATTAACGGAAAATATATTATAATCTTTTAATTTTATGCACTCAAAAAAAAAACTGTAATGTTAGCAAAAAAAGCTTGTAAACCTACAAGAAAATTTGCTGATTTTGAACCCACAATTTTTTTGGTAAAGTTAGCAAAAATGTTTTGCCAAAAATTAGTTAACTGAAATTTTTTTATTTCAACTTAGTTCATACACATTTGAGGACCCCATAGGTCCAGACCCCGATGGGCCTAGACGTAGTTGGGTTCCTTGAAAATCGTCATAGTTTTTGATCCAAAATTTGTATCCGTTTCGCTCTACCTTGCTTAGTTTTTGAGATACGTGATTTTAGGGGACCACCGGGTTTTTGAGGATTACAAAACTCGAAAACTTCAAAAATATTACCCGGAGAGCTTTTGATTATTTCGCGGCCTTGGTCTACGTGTTGAGAGCTACAAAAACGCATTTGGACTTTTTGTTATGTCGGCAATATTTTCCGAGATATGAGCATTTTAAAATTTTCGGAACTTTTTTTGGATCCAAAGTTAGGACCCATTAGGGTCCACACATGTGAAGAGGACTGGCGATACTATGGAGAACCCGAAAACCAAAAATGGCCTCCATTTTGCTCTATCTGGCTTAGTTTCCGAGATAGCGCCATTTTAAGTTTTCTGAAAATAAAAAAAATTTACAATTTATTTTTGCTAATATTAGCAAAAAAGCTTGTAAAAATTTGGTCAACTCAATTTCAAATTTAGCAAAAGAAATTAGTTCAAAGTTTGTTTAAAATTGCTAATGTGCTAAATGAAGTTTACAAGAATTTTTTGCTAACATGCTAATCTCAACGAAAAATTTTCTAAAAGTTAGCTAACTAGCGTTAGCAAAAAAAAAATAGTAAATCTACTAATGTATTTTTTTTGAGTGTACAATTAGTTGAAAAATGTTTGTGTCCGGAACTTAAAAAATTTCCAAATTTTTTTTTCGTGAAATTTTATATTTATTAAAAATTATTTTTAACTAAATTTTTTACTCCAAAAAGCAAAAAAAAATCTGAACTTTTTTGTTTAATTACATTTTTTTGTGTTAAAAAATTGAAAACCTTTTAAACGATCTTTAAAAAAAATGTTTGTAATAAAACATTTTTTTGGTAGAAAGACTAAATAACATCAAGAAAAATTTTGTTGTACAATTAATGTTTTCTTGTGTAAAAAAACTAAACACCTTGTAGTATTTTTTTAATTTGTAAAATAATTCCCTTTTTTGTAAATTTACCTAAAAAATTTGTAAAATAAATTTACCAACATATAATAGTAAAATTACAAAGCATACTGTAGTTTTCGTTTTATTAAATATACAACAATTTTTGTAAAGAAATAAAAATATTTGTAAAATAGAATTACAAGACCTTTTACTTGTAATTTTACAAACTTTTTCTTTTGAGTGTATGAAATGCTTTGGGAACCATTTACCGCAAAGGAATGGTGTCCCACCATTGACCCCACCTACGCCCCCAAAAAAATCGTCGCTTTTTTTATGTTGTACACTGAAAGAATTTTGTACATTACGGCTATGAAAACGTACATTGATTCTATGAAAAAAATCATTAGAAGTGAGCCAATGATGCCCTTCATAGAATCTATGAAACAAATTCATAGAAACCAGAAACCTTTGAAAAAGTTCATTGGCTATGGAAAAAAAAATATTATTCAATTCTATTTTTATTTATTTTATTATTTCAATTTTATTTTTTTTTATTTTATTTTTATTTATTTTTATTATTTTATTTATTTACAATTTTCTATTTTTAAAAATTTATATTTTTTTAACTTATCCCCACCGAGATTCGAACATAGAACCTCTTGTTCGTGAAGCTTAATCTCTAGCCACTTAGCTAAATTATATAAACAAGTAACAACACTTAAAATCAAATTTGAATAATATTCTGATAACATATTAAGTTTGTGTCTTTGCTCTGTCACAATGCTCTGCCAAAAGCTGTGTGTGTGTTTGTAGAAAACAAATATTTTGTGTATTTACAAAAATGAAGCGTTATAAAACCAAGCGTTAGTTGGCGAGATTTTTCTTCTTTGGTGGCGCTGATAGCTATGGCGTCGACAATTTCCACTTCAGCCGGTAGGTATTGGGTTCGAGCCCCGGTCAGGGCAGCAATGAAATTTTTTTTTTAATGTTTTTATTATTTTTTTAATAAATTTATTCAACTGTTTTAATAATTGTAACATTATTTTAATTATTTAAAAAATTAAATGGCATATTGATGGCATTTTCTTCTATGAATGACATTCATTAATTCTATGAATTTTTTCTATGAATTTAATAAAATCTATGAAAAAAATTCTATGAAATATTTCAGAATACTAATGAATATTCATTCAGCCAATGAATTGTTTCATAATCTATGAATTTGGTTTTATGAAATTTGTTCATAGATATAATGAATAATAATTCTTTCAGTGTAGGGTATAAAAGATTCGGCACAGCCGAATTTAACACTCTCATTTGTTTTCTTTTTTTTTTCAAATAAGGTTTTTGAAGTTTTCGAATTTTGCAAAATTTGGTTCGGTCTTCTCAAAAAGTCTGTTTGGTCAGACACTATTAAACAGCCTATGAATACAAGACAAATTCGTGCGGGGTCTTATACTTTATAAGGTCTTTGAACGATATTTCGATGCGTTACACACAAAATGACAAAGTGAGTATATCACCATACTGCGGTTGGAGGGTGTAAAAAAATATTTAAAAATAAATTCATTTACTCAAATAACATCAATGAAGCGCGATGATGATAAACTTGACTTACTTTGAAAATAATTCTATCTTTAGGTAGGGCAGGGCACGGGTAGTCAGTCAAATCTCTGAATACAATTCTATAACTAAAAAAAAATGTAGTTGTAAAAAAAAAAAAAAATTATCAATATGCTAAATAAAAATTTAATAATAAAAAACCAAAAAATGCTAAATAATACTAGTACAATACTATAAAAGTAGACAGACAATAACAACAAAAGAATCAACAAGAAAACACAGCAAAAATTAACAAACGCATTATTAAAAAAAAAAATCCAAAATCAAAATTTATTTTAAAAAAGAAATAAAATCGCTAAAAGACTGCCGACGCCGCAGCGTCAACTACTGTCAATAAAAATGTCTATTTGCAGCGGAAGTTTTGACAAAATTCAAAAGCAATGGTTTTAAGTTGCCGTTTTTTTTTTTGTTTATAAACTCCCCCTACACCCCTTTGTGAAGAAGCGTTTTTTCTAGTAAATATTATAGATAAAGCTACGTTGACTTTTAAGCTACGACTATAGTAGCTGCTACTGTAGCTGCAGCTACTAGCAGAAGCTACTGTTTACTGAACTTGACTTAAGGTAACGGTAGCTTAAAGTATCAATGCAAAATTTAGTCACTGACTTTAAGCCACCGTAGACAGTTGGATGTTTTTATTTTTTGGAAAAATAAAAAAGAAATGGGAGGAAAAGTTTGAAAAAAAAATAAAAATAATAAATAAAAATTATAAATAAATTAAAATAAAAATATATAAATAAAATATTTTGCAAAAAAAAAAATAAAAATAAAAACAACTAAAAGTAACAATCAGTATTTTAAAAAAAAAACCCATGATAAAGAAATATTTATAAAAGCAAATTAAATTTACAATTTCTAAAAAAAAAAATGTAATAAAGCTGCAAAAAAAGATTGTTTAACAAAATTTCCACATGTGAAAAAATATATAAAATTAATAATTCATCATCAACAACAAACAAAAAAGTCACAGCAACATTGTTATTATTTATTGTAATCACTATCATTATTATTATTATTTTCAATTATTTTGATTTAATAATAAATTTAAAATTCCATTGTGTTGCTCTAATGTTTGTTTGGTCGTTTTTATAGTCAATATTTTTCCTGTCATAAAAATCAAATTTAAGGTAATAATAATATATGAATTTATTAAATAACTCCCCGTGTAAAAAAATAATTATATCAAAACATATCTCCTTTGATAAAAACATATATGGATCATATCTAAATGGATATAATCAGATCTACTCCATATATATTCATATCTGCTTCAGATATGTTTTGATCCGTTAATTGAGTCTATCTGGCATATATGGCATATATGATCAGACATTTTCAGATATGTTCATATATGTAAAATTGTCAGATAGACTCAATTTACGGATCAAAACATATCTGAAGCAGATATGAATATATATGGAGCAGATCTGATTACATCTATTTATATATAATCCATATATGTTTTTATCAAAGGAGATATGTTTTGATATAATTATTTTTTTACACGGGTCTTTAAAATAAAAGGGTTATTAATTTTTTTTTGTGTAAAATTTTTAAAAATTAGCTTTTTCCTGCATATAAACAATAAGCATGCGAGGGAACGAAAAGTGGGGGAAAAATACCTTACAAGAAAATGTCTTAAAAGCTGATGAAAAAAGTTTTAATTATTCTATCGGAACAAATTCTAAAAATGTTTTATTCGGTCAGTATTCTCAAATTTTATGCAGAAAATATTTTTTTTAACCAATTGTGGGGCAAATGGCTTCTCATCGGAGAAAACACAAAAAACGGTAAAAACACAAAAGTCGCTTCCAGAAAAGTGCAATGTAAGACTGACTCTCATTAATTTTTACACTTCAAAAAAATGATTCTAGAGGTGCTGGCGCGGACCCAGGCATTCCTTTTGAGGGGGTGTGGGGGAGGAATGCGAAGAATTTTGTTTACCAAAAAAATGGTATGCTATCATCCTTTTTTCTGTCCCCCCCTCCCCCCCCCCCCTCACCAACAACCGAGGTGCCAAATTAATAACCGATTTTTGTGGAACAAACCTATCTCCACTCCCAAAAATATGAGCTTCCACACAAAAGTTACATTTGTAAAAAAATCGAGCAAAATTTCAAATTTTTATTATTCAACAAAATTTTTTGTTTTAGGCACAACGTCATGAAATTTTGTATTTAAATAATCCTTACTAAGAGAAATCTGATGGAACAAATAAATTTTATGATTTGATGCATTAAATCCCCCAATTTCCAAAGATGTCTTAGATTCTTTGACATTTTTCCCATAAAAAAAGTCTCAGATTGTGAGACATTTTTCCTATAGAAAAAAGTCCCAGAAGTCATTTTTTATACTAAAATTGTAACGTTTACAAAAATTTTTCCCAGAGAATTTTCTCTTCGAAATAAGAACTTAATAATAATAATAATAATATTAATAGAAAAATTTTTTTTTCTTCTTTTCTTTCTTATTTATTTTCTCTTTTTTTTTCCAATTTGGTTTGGGGGATGTAAATTTCCGCTTTCCACCCCCCCCCCCCCCCCCCCCCTTGTACCCGTACATGTATTCAAATTTAATCACGTTTTTCCTTTAACAATTATCAGATTTTCCCTATAAAATTTTTAAAAATTTTTCGATTTAAAGATTTTTTTCCTTTGGATTTTTTTTTTAGAAAATTGTCTTGTTTCTTCTTTTCTTACTTTTTTATTCAGTATTTATTTATTCTTTTTTTTTGCAATTTGGTCTGAGAGAGGTAAATTTCCGCTTTCCACCCCACCCCCACACACATTGTACCCGCACATGTACTGGTCCGTGGGAGTTCGTTAGAACCGGGTTTTACTGTACTAAAAAAATAATAAAAGAATAATTATTTCATAATGAAATAACTCGCAGAAATGCAACATTTTTATGTCAGAGGAAGCTCAAAACCATGCATGTGGACCCAGCGGATATAAAAAGTTACCCGCCCCCTTTTGTGGGCGTGGATAAAAAAAAAAGTATTTTAATAATGATTAATTGGATTAAATAATTGCAAGAATCATAATAAATCTATTTGATAACATCTAACGCAAGGGGGCTACCTTCCCCTTCCAACTTCCCCTTGTAAACTAAAATCAATTTAAAAAAAAATATAATTTTTTTTTTGATGTAAAAAGTCAATTTTTTTTTTAAATCGCAAAAAATTCCTCACAATTTTTTTGCAAAATTTTTTTTTCTCTTGTCACCAATATATAAAATATGTTATGGCTTTCTCCCGAGTAAAAATTTTTATATGATGCAATACATAATGATATATAACACAATATATATTTATACGCAATTTAATCCGAATAATGGTGGATGTTTTTGCATTAAAAAATATCAACTTGTATAAAATATGATTCGATTTCATCCGAGTTTTGACCAGACATTGCCATATTTCATTGGATCCAATTAGATCTAATTGCATAAAAACATAAAAAATCTTGGTGTGTTTTGGTTTGGGTGAGTTAAACCACAGGTCAACGATACATTCACCAAACATATAATTTTCTTAAACAAAAAAAAATGTTTGGGTACGCTTCGAACCAGATAGGTGATATACATAACCCTAACAAGGAAATGTTTAGGAACATTTTAAAAGTTTCTTATAGTTTGCTTAAAAAACTTAGAACATTTTTGGTTAATTGGAAACATTTATATATGAAACAGAATAAGCTATATATAATTTTATATTAAATTATACAGAAAAACAGATTTTGTATTGGTCCTAATATTATTTCATATATTTATATCAACCGTATACCTTTTAATCCGAATCATGATTAAATTATATATTACAACATATGACTGCATTTAAAAAAATTAGAAAATACCTCACGGGATGTATAATCATATAAGATTTATTATGTTTGTATCAAGTTATATATTGTTATATATGTTTATTTTTACTCGGGCTATCAAAATATGCAATTTTTCGTAAAATATGCTCTCAAGACACGAAAATACGCCCTAAAAATGTGTTTTTATGCCAAAATATGCTCTTAAGATTAAAATATGCAATAATATGTTTTTAAGACCAAAATATGCAAAAACATGCTGTAAAAAATCAATGCCAGATTTCTTAAATTGTTCTGAAACGGATAAATACCTTACCCATATACATATACGAGGCGCGGATCCAGCTCTTGGGTTTGGGGGTGGGGGGGGGGAAATTTTTTTTTTACTCAAAAAAATATTTTGCAGGGAGCCTCAGTTCGGATTTGGATCATTAGTTCAGTTTTTAATGTTTTTTCTCTAAGATACCCAAACGTTTTTTCTACACCAAAATTTTCAGGTTTTGAAACACTATTCTTTAGAAAGTGCCTGAGGTTAGAAAAAAAACTTAAATGCTTTTTAAAAATTTTCGCGGCAATTTCATAGATTCTGAGACATTTTTCTATAGAAAAAGTATTATTTTCTGAGACACTCTTCCTTAGAAACATTTTACACATTTTCTAAGACATATTTCCAATCGAAAATTCTGAGAATCTAAGAAATATTTTTTTTTACAAAAAAGTCTAAGATTCTGAGACATTTTTCCTATAGAAAAGGTCTCAGATTCTGAGTCTCAGTCTTATTTTTCTACAAAAAAAGTCTTAGTTTCTGAAACATTTTTTAAATAAAAAAAATTTCACAATCTAAGAAATTTTCTCAGATTACGGGATACTTTTCCCTAAAGTCTTAGTAGTCTAAGGATTTTTTTCTATAAAAAAAAGTCTCAGACTCTCTAGGATTCTAAGAATTTTTTCCTACAGAAAAGGTCCAGCTTTTGCTATTAAAAAGTCTTATATTCTGAGACATCTTTTAAACAGAAATAATCACAGATTCTGAGACATTATCTCAGAATCTGAGACGTTTTTCTTTAAAAAAAAGTCACATTTTTTAAATAAAAAAAAAAATCAGAGATTTCATAATATTTTCCCTATAAATGAATTCGCATATTCTGTGATTTTTTTTTAGAGAAAAAGTCTCAGATTCTAATAAATTTTTTTATAGAAAAATTCTCAAATTTTTCCTGAAGAAAATTTTCTTATTTTTCCTATAGAAAAATTTAAAGATTCCTAGACTTTTTTTCTATAAAACATTCAAAGATTCAAAATTATTTTCCTATAAAAAAAAAATTGAGATTCTTGGACATTTTCAAAGAGACAAATTCTCACATAAAGTACCTTTCTTTCCTTTTTACCCATCTTCTTCTCAGATTTTTTCCAAAGATGAATTATTAGATTTTTTCTAAAAAAAATTCTCAGATTTATCATATAGGAAAATTGTTAGATTTTTCTATAAAAATTTTCAGATTATTCCAATAGGAAAATTCTCAGATTTTTTTCTAAAAAATTCCAAGAAAAACAAAAGAAAATCTAAAATTTTTCGTATACAAAAATTTCCAAATTTTTTGTCTAGAAAATTCTCAAATTTTTTGTCTAGAAAATTCCCAAATTTTTTGTCGAGAAAAATTCTCATACTTTTTAAAGAAAAATTTAAATATTCAGAGACTTTTTTATGTAGAAAAATTTTAACATTCCGAGACATTTTTTCTTTAAAAAAATCTTAATCTCTACACTCAAAGTAATAACTCTGTTAAAAACTCTGTAAAATGACTGTAATATCAATTCGACAGTTATTTGACAAAGTTATCTGTCGAAATACAGATTTTAATAATATACTTTGTATTTTCTTGTAACCGAAAAACAAAATTTTATCTGTAATTTTACTTTTTACTTTTTACTTTGTAATTTCTATTTTAGAGATAATAAACAGAGCTTTTTGTTAAAATACAGATTTTATAAAATACTTATGTTTTTTCTCGTAACCAAAATACAAATTTCAACTGTAATTTTATTTATTGCTCTGTAATAATAAACCCTGGTAAATTTTACGAGGATGTCGTGTAAAATTGGAGGTACTCGTAAAAAAATTTCACAAAAATAAAAAAAAAGTAAATTTACAATTTTTAAGCATTAAAGCGGGCAAATTTACTCGATGGCATTTTTCAATTGTGAACACCAGATTGGCTATTTGACCAGAAATCAAATAGTAAATAAAATAGTCAAATTCTGGTCGCTTTTATCAATATCCCTATTAATATTATAAATCTGAGTGTTGGTTTGTCTGTCTGTCTGTCTTTCTGTCTGTCTGTCTGTCTGTCTGTCTGTTCCGCAATCAGGGGAGAACGGTTGAACCGATTTTCATGAAATTTTCACCACATATAGTACTAACCGCGGCGGGAACTATAGGCCATAAGAGAAAGCGATCGGACAAAGGGGCGTAAAATGCCACGCCCCATTTTATTTTATGGAACTTTATTCTGCCTTTTCCTTAATAACGCATAAACGGCTGAACCGATTTCAATGAAATTTTCACCACAGATAGTACAAACCAATACGGAAACTGTAGGCGATACAAGAGAGCGATCGGAAAAAGGGGCGTAAAATGCCACGCCCCTTTTGAATTTATTGAAAGTTACATCTGCCTTTTCCTCAATAACGTTTAAATGGCTGAACTGATTTTCATGAAATTTTCACCACATATAGTACTGACCGAGGCGGAAACTATAGGCCATAAGAGGAAGCGATCGGACGAAGGGTTGTAAAATGCCACGCCCCTTTTTATTATATTGAACGGTATTCTGCCTTTTCCTCAAAAAACGCTTACTTGGCTGAAGCGATTTTCATGAAATTTTCACCACAGGTAGTGCTAACCAAGTCAGGCACTATAGTCCATCAAAAAGAGCGATCGGACCAAGGGGTCGTAAAATACCACGCCCTTTTTATTTTAAGGCCAGCCGAACCATACTATACCGCAATCACGTACAAACGACCTAAACGGATATTGTTTGTCTGTCTGTCTGTTCCGCAATCAGGGGAAAACGGCTGAACCGATTTTGATGAAATTTTTACCACATATAGTACTAACCGAGGGGGAACTATAGGTTATAAGAGAGGCCGATCGGACAAAGGGGCGTAAAATGCCACGCCCCTTTTTATTTTATGGAACGTTGCTATGCCTTTTCCGTAATAACACATAAACGGCTGAACCGATTTTAATTAAATTTTTACCACAGGTAGAACTGCCCGAGGTGAAAATATGAGTCCAAATTGTGGGCGATCAAACAAAATGGGCGTAAAATGCCATGCCCCTTTTTATTTTATGGAACGTTGTTCTGCCTTTTCCGTATTAACGCATAAATGGCTGAACCGATTTTAATGCAATTTTTACCGAAGGTAGTACTGACCGAGGCGGAAACTATTTACCCACAATAGTCGGCGATCAAAAAATGGGGGCGTAAAACGGCACGCCCCTTTGTATTAAGTTGAATGATTTTTTCTGTCTTTTCGCAATCAGGTTTAAACGGCTTAACCGATATTCATTAAATTTTCACCACAGATAGTATTAACCTTTGTATTGCGTTTAAATTTACTTCTGCCCGTTTTGTAATCACGCATGAACGGCTAAACCGATTTTAATTATTTTTTTTACCACAGATAGCGCTTTTGGACAAAGGGGCGGAAAATGACACGCCATTTGTATTTAAATGAACGTCATTTCTGCCTTTTCCGCAATCACGCTTAAACAGCTGAACCCATTGTCAGCACAGATAGTATTAACCGAGGTGAAAACCATGAGATCGCGTTTGGACAAAGGGGCCTATATTGGCACGATCCTTTGTCCTACAATTAAATTTTTTTCTGCGTGTTTCGTAATCATGCTGATTTTAATAAAACTTTCACCACAGACACCTGTCTGTTCCGCTATCAGGTGAAAACGGCTGAACCGATTTTCATAAAATTATCACCAACGAAAGTAGTAACCGAGGCGGGAACTATAGTCTTTATCAACGGACACCCGACAAAGGGGGTATAAACTGACACGTATTTTTTTAGCAAAAACTTATTAAAATATTTTGTTAAAAAAATTTTAATTTTTTACAGCCCAACAAAGTTTTTCGTTTACCATAAAATGATTTTTCAGTAATGTCCTAATATTAAATAATATTTTGAGTAATAAATTATTTTTTTTTACTTTGTTCGAAACTTCCCCGTTTTAAAGTCAACAAAGGAACCCAAAAAAAGTACCCTACAAGTCGAATATTTTGTTGTTACAAAATACTGTTCCAAACCCCGACGATAAGCGATAACCGAGGCGGGAACTTTAGTCTGCATCAACGGTCGATCGGACAAGGGGGTGTAAACTGACACGCCTTTTGCAATGTACTGAACGTTTTTTTCTACCTGTTCCGTTATAACGGTTATATTTTGTTTGCTGATGCGCAAAACATAACCAAACTTATGACTGTCAAATTTTCGCTACAAATTAATTGATATTTCGAAACATTTTTTTACCGCTGAACAACTTACAACTTATATCTTCAGTAAAAAATAAAAAGTTTTTTCACTTTATTCGGAGCTTTCCGGATTTCAAGTCAAAAAGAAACCCAACAAAAAATGCCCAAAAGTCCAATAATTTGTCGTGCTAATATTTATGCTAAATGGTTACTGTTTTAAACCCCGACGCTAAGCGAAATCGCAAAAAAAAAATCGCTCAACCCATAAACCCAGTGAAAAGTCATAAAGCAGTATGCTAATAAAAAACTCATTCATTATATAATATTTTTTCAACCCGGGCAACGCCGGGTGCAAAACAGCTAGTTTTATCGATAATTCTGTAAATTTACAGTTTTTTTGATCGATATCATTTTACAGAGTTTTCTTTGTAAAATAACAAAAAATCTTGCTGGTTGGAAATCTATGGTATTTTCTGCTGGGTCAGCAGAGTATCTCTGTAATTTAACAGAGTGATTATTTTGAGTGTATAAAAAAAATTCTCCTACAGAAAAATTCTCAGATGTTTTGTATAGAAAAATTCTAAAGTTTTGCCAATAAAAAAGTTCGCAAATTATTCATATGGATTTTTTTAACTTTTTCCTAGAAAAATTCAAAATTTTTTTTTTCATAAAGAAAATTCTAAAAGTACGAGACATTTTTCCTTTAGAAAAATTTTAAGATTCTTGGACGTTTTTTATTGAAAAAATTCTCAGATTATTTTTTTCCTTTTCATTTTTTTTTCGCTCTCCTTTTCTCTTCTTTCTTTTCCTTCCTTTTTTTCTTTTTCCTGTTTTTCTTTCGAATTCGGTTTTGGGGGGGGGGGGGATTTCCATTTTTTCCCCCGTGGATCCGCGCCTGCATATACAATGCGTAGGAAAAAACATGAAATTGCAAATTTTTTGTTTCCCTGGTCAAAATAAATCCATTTGATAACATCTTCCGAAAGCAGAAGGTGTCCAAAACGACCCTCGAAATTGTATTTTTTTACATAAGGCACAGCCGAATATAACACTCTCACTTGTTTTTCATTGCTTTTTGAATTATTTTGAAAATAACTTTAGAAAACCCATCATTCAGAAGTTTTCAAGAAAATAATTTTTCTGTTTTAAATTTATTTATGTTGGTCATTTTTTTTAAGACTTAATAGACACTTGTTTCGAAATTTGCCAGATTCCATTATCAAGATTATTTAGCTAAAAAATATAATATTTTAAAGATCGAATAAACAATTTTTATTTTTTAATAAAAATTAATCAGAATCCAAAAAAAAATATTATATTTGTTTTACGTTAAAATACACGCTGTGAGTAATTGTTAAAAATGTCGAGTTCTTCTAACCAATAGTTTTAATTTACACACAAAAAATTATTGGCTAAAAATGTTCAATTAAATCTATTGATCAACAAAATTTAAATGAGTCAATCAATTGTTTGATTAAAATTTTTGCTATTTTCTTTAACCGTCAAATTACAAATTTTCAACACACCAGATTTTTTTTTCGCTCTAATTTATTTGAATAGATTAATTCAAAAATATACAAAATAGTCGGGTTTTACTTTTTTTTATTGTTGGCAACATATTGGAAAGCAAAAATATTAATTTTTTAATAATTTTGTCATAAGCTTACAATACATTTGTTAAATCAATCATTATTTTAATTGACTATTAATAAAAAATTGATCAAAACCGAAAAAATGTTTGATTGAAAAAAATTTCAATCAATCACTTACAATTTGATGATTGGTATAACAATTTTTTTAATTGGAGGAATTTCAATAAAAAAATTGAAAATTCGTTTCAACTTTTTTCTGTGTATGAAAACTATTGAATGACTAACAGAAGACCCTTAACGGATGTAAAAAAAAAGTGACGTGATTTTTGATAATCAGAACTATTGTAACCAAGTGTATAAGATCGTGTCCCAGTCCCAGAATGAGAATCACTTTCTGAGACGATTTAGCGATGTCCGTCCGTCTGTCCATCTAAAAGTTGTGAGCACGATACAGGTCGCAATTATCAATCGATTTGTCTGAAATTTGAAACTTAAGCCTAATTTGGCCTAATTGAAATTGGAAACAATCGGTCCATGTTTAGACCTAGCTCCCATACAAAAGTCCGCTTTATTTTGGCACAAATGCCTCTAATAACCGTATTATAAAAGGTATACTTTCGAAACTTGGCAGGTAAACATGTTTTATATTCACAAATCATCATTCCAAACCAGTTCTTCTTGTAGTGCCCATACAAACCACCCTCCCGATATTCACATACATCTCCCAAAATTCATGAAAACTGGATATATTTCATCAAAATTTTGTTTGTAGGTGTTAAACGTGTGGTTTGATGGTCTTATCAATTCTGAATATAGTTGGACCATTTTTGGACTTACACCCATATAAAAATTTCGCCCGATATTCAGTAAAATCGGTCTATTGGCAACAAAAAATAAGCAAATTTAACTCCAATTTTGTTTGTTTATGTTTTCTATACTAATTAAAGATCTAACGAAATATAGATCTATTCGGTCCATGTTTGGACTTGGAACCCATTTTCCGGAAAACTCTGGTGTAGGGTATCATACGGCCGGTCTTGACCAACTATAATTTTCTTACTTTTTTTATTGCAAATTAGCAAATTTTTTTAAGGCAAATATCCCAAATATCCCACTAAATAGACAAATTTAATCGTCACTGTAAAAACCCCTATTATCATAATTTAATGTTTTGGGCAAGAGTTCAAAATTTGCTGGCATTTTTTGTTTAGCCTGGGATAATAGTTAATGTTTGTTTTCTCTTAATTACTTGCAAAAATGTCAATATAAATAATTTGATTTTGAATAGTTTGTAGTTTTTATTAAATTGTGTTAAGTAATTGTTATTTACCAATTTTTTTGTTAGTTGTCATGCAATTGTTTATAATTACAAAACATGTAGAACTAATATTGCATACAAATTGATATGCTTAAAAAATAGTAGTACATACATGATTTTAAATTTTATTTTATTTCATCTTTTTATACCCTCCACTTAGTGATAGAGGGTATATATAAGTTTGTCATTCTGTTTGTAACTCATCGAAATATCGATCTAGTACCCCATAAAGTATATATATTCATGATGCCCGATCGATTTTAAGACATTCTAGCGATGTCCGTCTGTCCGTCTGTCCGTCTGTCCGTCTGTCTGTCTGTTGAAAATGCTCTCGCGGACAAAATATTGCACAGAGATGACTGAAACTTAACATATTTATTGGAAGTTCTCCCGAGAAGTTTGGTGTTGCATTTGAGCGATATCGGTTCAGCGGTTCAAAAGTTATGAACGAAAATGTAAGCACACCTCAAAAATTTCAGTACATTCAACATAACCTAAAAATACAAAATGCTTTAATTCGGCTTCTGGTTGACATATGTGAACATAATTAAACACCAAATGGTATTTAAACAAGTACGAACATATTTTTTGACAAAAAAAGAAAAAAATCGCGGATTTTTTTACCAAAATTTTTTTTCGCGAAATTTTTTTTTTTCAAAAAATTTTTTTTTTCCTTTTAAATAAAGTTTTTTGCAATAATCTTTTTGAAATTGTGGAGGGTATCACTACATTCGGCAAGGCCGAATTTAACTTTTTTACTTGTTTTGTTTATTTTATAATTTTATTGTTTTTTTTTTATACTTAAGTATATACAGTAAGCGCCAAAAAAAATTGTACTGGCCTAAAGTAGATGTTATTCGTTAACGACAAAGTTAATAATAAAACCCCTTAATATTATCAATCAACTATCATTTAAAAAATGCTATGTAGGAAATTTTTCAAGTTTTAATTTAAGCTTGATCCCGATTGAGCAAATATTTAATGAGATACGAGGATCGCGCTGGAAAATTAAATTATTTGTTGACGTTTTTTTAGAAAATTTAAAAAAAAATATTTGTTTGATTTGAATACGATTTTGCGTTCAGTGTAGGGTATTTAACATTCGACCTAGCCGAATATGGCCTCCAACTCTCGTTTTAAATTTAACGTTACTATTAATTAATATAATTGTCAGAGATAAGTTTTAGTTGATTTTAAAAACAATTAAATTAAACTTTAATTGTTAAGTTTAATTTAATTTTAGTTAAATTTAGAAATTTTAAATTAAAGTTTTCTAACAATTTAATTGTTAAAAAAAATACCGTGTTCATGTTATTATATATTTTTTTTTAATAAAAAAAATAATATTAAAACAAAATTTTGCACAAAATTAAAATTTGCCTTTATAATTTTTATAAAGTCCTCAATTCAAATAATATAACTGATTATAGTACACTCCAAAAAAAAACTTATAAAATGACAAGAAAAGTTTGTAATTTTAATTTTTTGTTATCTCCTTTTTTGTAATTTTACTAGCTTTTTACCAATAAAATTGTAATATTTAAAAGTTTTTTGACGCGATATAACTTACCAGATTTTCTCGTGACTTTACTAAATTTTTTGCTACCTCCTATTAGTCGAGAATTAATAGTAAAAGTTATGAGCTTTTTAGCTTTTTAGATTTTACCAAAAAAAATTGTAAATTTACTACTTTTTTGACACGACAAAACTTACAAGGAACGACTTTATAACCTTGAAAATTTAAACATTTACGAAAAAAATTTTAATTTCAATCGACTAAAACAAAATTTTTTGTTAAAAAACAAGGAAAATTTTTGAAATACATTTTGGAAAATTCCGTCAGAACTAAAGTTTTTCACATAAAAACAAAATCTAATAAAATTATAAAAATAGCTCTGGAACCCCTCTAGAGTAGATAGAGTGTAGGTATGTTCAGACAAAATATGGAGATAAAAAAATATTGGGGATCGGTCATACATTTGGCTATTTTGGGGCAACCATTGAACAATTAGAGCGCTAGAAGCAACTCATGTCATTTTGTATGCAAGCCTTCTTAGAGAGTGCGCTCAAAATAATAACTGTTAAATTAGCAGAGTTTTTCTGTAATTTAACAGAGTACACCATACTTTTCCAGCTAGCAACATTTCTTGGTAATTTAACTATAAAACTCTGTTAAATGATTTTGACAAAAAAAATTGTTAATTTACAGAGTTTCTAGTAAAATATTGGTTAAATAAAACACCATTTAGGAAAGAAAAACTCTGTAAATTAACATATATTTGTAAAATGCGTTTGACGCAAACAAAATTTTACAGAAAAAAATTCTGTAAATTTACAGAGTTTAGTAAAGTACATTTTATTTTGTAAAATTTTTATAAGATTTTTGAACAGATTTTTTTGATACTTTTTTTAACATTTTATCAAAAACAAGTAAGAGTGTTAAAGTCGGCTGTGCCAAATCTTTTATACCCTCCAACATGCACAAAAATAAAAAATAAAATTGCAGGGGTGTTTTTTGGGAGAGGGGTCGGTAGTGTAAATGGGGGGGGGGTCAATTTCCTCGCGAATATGTGTTTAAAAATTCATTCTTATTCATTCTTATGCACTTAAGAAATAAAAAGTTCATTATTTAAAAAAAAAATTATTCCGCGCCTATGAAAGGGGGGGGGGGGGAGGGGCGGACCAAAAAAAAACGGCAGTTTCTAATTGTCTGGGTGCAAACGCAGGACTTTGAACTTCTTGTAGCATAAAAATGTTGCACTTGTTAAACAAAAACACAAAAAATCATGTAAAAAAATGGTATTTTTCAGAGGTTGGTTTAGTTCTTTAAGAGGGAAATTTTTTCCCCTTGGTCCGATTTTGCTCATTTACGAACTTAACCTGCCTAGGAACACAAGACATATTCGTGCCAAATGTCGGGAGTCTAGCTCTTTTATTTTGGACTGCATCGTGTTAACTACAGACAGACGGACGGACATCGCTTCGAAAATGTCGTTTTTTCGGTCCCCCGTCCCACAGTGCCACATTTGGCCAATCTAGCACGACAAAATTAAAAAAAAAGTTCCCCGATTTTTATGATTTGTTTGTATGTATTATAAAACATTCCTAATAGCACGGAAATACTCATATAAGGACCAGAGTCATAGAGTAGTTCAACAAATGGCGTTTGAAAAAGTAGTAAACAAAAACCATATGGTATTGTTTACGAAATTTTATCACAAATCGAAATGTGAGCGAGATGGAAGATACCAGTTTTACAGTGAGAATCCAAATTGTTTTTTTGTCTCTCTTTGCTTTACGTTTGAACTTTAGTTTGGCATTGTCAGAATTTTCCAATTATCTTTGGTGCTGCCAGATCTATAAAACGGTCGATGGATTACTTTATAACTTTGATAAGGACGATAATTCTGTTCGTTATTAAGATGTGGGTGCATAAAGTTGTATCTTGTAAAATCCTGTAAGTAGTGTTCATTATTTCGCATTAATTAAGTCGATTTTAAACTGTTGTAACTTTTTAACCAAAAAAGATATTTATACACTCTTTTTTGGTAATTTTAAAGGATATTTAAAGGCTTTAAGTCATATCTTTTCTTTTTTTTAAAAAACTATTTTTTCTATTTTTTATTAAATTTTCAACATAATAAAAAATTTCGAAAAGAAAATTATATATTTATTTTTTGACGGAATAGAACTTTTGTTTTTGGTCCCTATTGGTCGCCGGACTTTTTCAGACATATTAACCAATATCCATAGTACTTATTTCAACGGCTAACTTTTGCGACCGTCTGCGACGCCGGCTACAGTGGGGCGATATGTAAACCTTGTTTTACATGTTTTTTAAATATATTTTTAAAAAGTTGGCGTGGCAGTTGTCTGACCGCCCCTTTTTTTTGTGATATTTCTACAGTCCTTGAGAGAATATATACCAAGTTTAAAGAAATTACAACCAAAATTTAAATTTTTTTAAAAAGTGGGCGTGGCCGTTAACTGGCCTCTCATGTTTTTTATAATGTTGGTTTTGAAGTCAAAACGAACACGTATACCGAATTTCAGTCAATATAAATAAAATTGGATTTTTGTCGTCCTAAATTGGCCAAATGTGACACTGTGCGCCCCCCTTTTCCGGGTGTGGATTAAAAAAAAAATTTACAATGATAAACTTGTATTTCTTTAGCATAAGAATAAACTTGTAAACATATATTTCGAGGGGAATTTGTCCCTTCCAAATTGCAAACTCTCCCCGCAAAAAAAAAAAAAAAAAGAAAACGCCACTGCATTTTTTTTTTTTGGATGTTGGAGGGCATCAAAACATTCGACACGGCCGAATTTAACTTTTTTACTTGTTTTGTTTTAATTTATAAACTAGTGTTATTAGTTTTGTAAAACTTAAGAATTTATACGGCAAACAAAAATTTGCAGTATCACATTGTTTGCAAAATTTAAAAAATAATTTTAAATAATTGTGTTAAAAACGTGTTAAATTCCAAATTTTTGTTTAAAAACTATAATTAAAACATTCTTTGGGAAAATCACACTTGAAACCGCAAAATAAGAGTAATTATCATTATCTGAACTTCTATAAATAAATAATAATCATAAGGAAAAATTATATAATTTATTATGGTTAACTACAAATTGCTAAAACAATACATCAGTTATAATAAATGCAATTTGCAAGTTTTTAAAAAATGCATTGTATAATTGTTTAGTAAAGTGCTAAAAAAATTTAAGCTAACAATTGGAGCGACAGACGGCAGCATCAAAAAAATTAACAAAATAAGGTGTCAACTTTCGGACAAAACTATATGACCCCTCATCGGGGTCATATGGTGCACTTTCTCACGCCTAATAGTGCATGCGCTAAAAATTTAAAAACCTTTATTTTGAATTACAAAGTTATAAAAATTTTTGTTAAAGGAAAAAGCAGGGATTTATAGAAACAAAAAGAAACGTATTTATTTGGAAAAGATTTTACAGAGAATGACATGAAAATTTTATTTATTTTCCTGAACAAAATTTTCATGCCAACAAAATATTTATGTTTTTATTACAAAGTATTTCTTGGAAAAAACTTCACAAGTATTTTTCAACACTACCCCTTAATGAAAACTTACTAAATTATTGTAAACCCAGCTTTTCTGTTAATTGCTTGTTCTTGACCTTTGCTAGTGATTTTGTCAAAATGTCAGCTGTGTTATCATTTGATGGCACGTATTTTAAATCAAGCTTTCCATCCTTGAAAACATCTCTAACATGGTGAACTTTGATGTCTATATGCTTACTTCTGGAATGGTATACTGGGTTTTTAACAAGTTGTTGAGATCCTATATTATCACCATACAAAATTGTAGCATTTTTCACGAGCTCAGATAATAAATTACGTACATAAAGAATTTCTTTAGTAGCAGCCGACAACGCCATATACTCGGCTTCAGTGCTGCTTAAAGCGACTGTTGGCTGTTTCTTAGTCTCATACATTACAGCTGCACCTGCTAGTATAAACACAAAACCAGTAAATGACCGTCTATCATCTGAACCTCCAGCCCAATCGGAATCTGCGAAACCATGAAATGGCTTTCCAGTGGATCTGTAATGTAAGTTCAATTCTACGGTGTTATTCAGATATCTTAAGACATGATGAACTCCATTTAAGTGTTCGACATGTGGATCTTGATTGAACTGTGAAAGTTTTGTAACCGCATGCAGGATATCTGGCCTAGTACACAATCCAATATACATTAGCGATCCAATTAACGTTTGGTACTTTGTTGCATCAACTTTTTTACAATTGGTACATTCATCACATTTTTTAAATTTTTGACCTGGATCTAATGGAGTTGTTACTTTTCGTACATTTTCCATGTTGTTCTCTTTAAGTAGTTCCAGTACCACCTTTCTTTGCGAAATGTATAAAGGGCCTGTAGGCAACTTTCTCTTAACCTCCATCCCCAGAAAGTAGTCTACTTGTCCTTTATCTTTTATCTCCAAACGTAACCCAATTTGGGATTTAATTTGCATTAAATCTTCTTCACACGAACACGCGAGAAGAATATCATCTACGTAAACAATGAGAATCACAATATTCTTTTCGCTATTCATCGTATAAGCACACGGATCTGATGTGCATTGGCTAAATCCAATATTTTTTAGAATTTCATCTAATTTTTCATTCCATTTTCTACCAGACTGTTTAAGTCCGTATATGGATTTATGCAATTTACATACCTTGTTTGGAAACTCGGTATCTTCAAACATCTCTGGCTGCTGCATGTAGATTTCGGCGTCAATTTCACCATTAAGATAGGCAGTAGTAACATCCATTTGATGGACATGCAATTTGAATTCAGCAGCCAACGCTAGCACCATTCGTACTGTTGAATATCGTGTTACCGGTGAAAAAGTTTCGGTGTAGTTGACGCCATACTTTTGGCTGCAACCTTTTGCAACTAACCTTGATTTATACCGGTTAATATTACCATTTTGGTCACGTTTCACGGTAAACACCCATTTGCATTTTACTACTGGGATGCCTTCTGGCTTTTCAACTAACGTCCACGTACCTTTTTCAACTAGAGATTTGTATTCAGTCTGCATCGACTCAATCCACATATCCCGATCATCCCTTGCTAATATCTCGTTAACAGTTGTCGGATTACCAAAATTTTCGGTAACAGTAAGATTATTCATAATCCGTCTACCGGACCTTAGCACTTTAACATACAAATCGTTGGAAATATTGGGTTCCCCGACTTCAGGTTGATCGACTTCAGCTTGATCGCGTTCTTCTATATGCTGAACATTATCATTTAATGCTGATTCTTCTATATCATTGTTTATGGATTGTTGAGATGCTGTTACTAGAGGCAGATCTTGGACATCTTGTTTTTCACAATTACCAAAAATTTCATAGTTATCATTTGGACAGTCCACCGTTTGCTCTAAAAACTTTACATCACGGCTCTTATACATAACCTTATTTTTTTGTATCGTATAAACGACAAGCTTTTGATTGAAATTTCGATTTGCCTGGACGTTTATCTAATTTGATAGCTTTACATCCAAAAGTTCTTAAGTGTGAAACAGTGGGTTTTCTACCACTCCAACGTTCTATTGGCGTCACACCTTTCAACGCTGCAGTTGGACATCGATTTCTGACATAGACTGCTGCACCAACTGCTTCTCCCCAAAGGGATTCATGCAGTCCAGAACCAATTAGCATGCAACGAGCCATCTCGACAAGAGTCCTGTTGGCTCTTTCGGCCACACCATTTTGCTGTGGCGTGTATTCTACTGACAGCTGCCTCTGGATTCCCAATTTATCCACACTGAAAGAATTATTGTTCATAATATCTATGAACATATTTCATAAAACCAAATTCATAGAATCTTTGAAACAATTCATTGGCTGAATGAATATTCATTAGTATTGTGAAATATTTCATAGAATTTTATTCATAGATTTTGTAAGATTCATAGAAAAAATTCATAGAAAAAAAATGTTATTAATAATTTTTTAAAAATTAAAATAATGTTACAATAATTAAATAATTTGAATAAATATATTAAAAAAATATAAAAAATATAAAAAAACATAAAAAACGTAAAAAAAAAAAAATATTGCTGCCCTGGCGGGGTTCGAACCCAAGACCTACCGGCTGGGAAATTTATAATCGACGCCTTAGCTATCAGCGCCACCAAAGGAGGAAAACCTCGCCGACTAACACTTAGTTTTGTAATGTTCGTTATTTTTTTTCTGCAAATACACAAACATTTTGTTTTCTACAAACATACACACAGATTTTGGCAGAGCATAATATTTTAAAGCAGAAAATGGATTTTAAGTGTTATAACTTGTTTATTTACTTTAGTTCAGTGGTTAGAGACTTAGCTTCACAAACAACTGGTATTGTGTTCGAATCTCGGTGGGGATTAGTTAAAAATAAATAAACTTTTAAAAATAGAATATTGTAAATAATTAAAAATTAAATAATAAAGTAAATAAAAATTAAATAATAAAATAAATAAAAATAGAATTGAACAATAAAATTTTTTTTCCATAGCCTATGAAGTTTTTCATAGGTATCTGGTTTCTATGAATTTGTTTCATAGATTCTATGAAGGGCATCATTGGCTCACTTCTAATGATTTTTTTCATAGAATCAATGTACGTTTTCATAGCCGTAATGAACAAAATTCTTTCAGTGCAGACATGTTGAATATTCTTTACTTAAATACTCGCGGCCGTTATCACTGCGTAGTATTTTTAACTTCTTACCCGTTTGCCTTTCAGCCATTGCAATAAAGCTAACAAAAGCATTGTAAATTTCTCCTTTATTCTTTAAGAAATATACGAACATCATTCTGGAGTAGTCATCCACGAATAAGGCAAAGTATTTGGAGCCACCACATGAGTCTACACGCATCGGACCACATATGTCCGAATGTACGATCTCGAGAACATCTTTTGTGACTTGTGTTGCCTTTTTCGGAAACGGTTCTACATGTATTTTAGCTTTATAGCATATTTCACATTCAATTTGCGATGACGTATTCTTGACATTCAAACCATGTACCAGTTTTTGTTGTACCAATTCACTCAAGCTTCTTGCGTTCAAGTGTCCATACCGTTGATGCCAAAGCAAAAATTCATCATTTGATGCAATGGAACAAATTTGTTGTAAAGGTGGCTGATAAATAAATAATTGACCTTGTTTTCTTCCATTTAAGAGTATTTCGTCCCCATTTCGGACTACGACATCACCATTGGAGAATGCCACGGTAAGGTTTTCCTCAGTCAATTTTGCAACGGAAATAAAATTAAATTTTAGTTTTGGTATATAAAGTACATCACACAAGCGTACATCCTTTGTTAAAGGAAAAAGCAGGGATTTATAGAAACAAAAAGAAACGTATTTATTTGGAAAAGATTTTACAGAGAATGACATGAACATTTTATTTATTTTCCTGAACAAAATTTTTATGCCAACAAAATATTTATGTTTTTATTACAAAGTATTTCTTGGAAAAAACTTAACAAGTATTTTTCAACAATTTTTTTGTTAGATATCCCACTACACTCAAAAAAAAAGTCAACTAAAAACTGGGAAAATTAACTAAATTTTGAGAAAAAGAGGGAATGATTTGACTCCAAAGATTTTTTTCATGGTTTTAGTTCATACTTTTCCCAAAAATAAGGAAAACGAAAAGTTATTTAATTTTAGGCCAATTTTAACTAGAAAATGGAAAAAATTATATTACACTTTAGTTCATTCACATTTTAGAACTAGATTGGGTTCAGACGCTGGACCCATGGGTTCGGATCCCATTGGTCCAGACCCTGTAAACTCGAGACCCCGTTAGGTCCTTTAAGGGTCCCCATAGATTTTGACCCAAAATTTTTGTCCGTTTCGCTCCACCTTACTTAGTTTTTGAGATACGGTAATAAGGGGCCTAATAGGGTCTTGAGAATGTTATGATCTGAATAACTCAAAAACTTCCTCGGAGCGCTTTCGAGTATTTTGCGGAAGCGTTATACGACTCCAGAGCTACAGAAATGCTGTTGAATTTTTTGTAGTGTTGACAGTATTTATATGCATACATAAAATCTCAGAAATATCAAATTTTAGAACCGAAATTAAGGTCTTGAAAACCTGTAGAGCTAGGCTATTCTATTCGTTTTGCTCTATCTCCTTTATTTTTTGCGATAAACGAGGTAAACGTTTATTTGTTGAGATAAATTTATTTTTTGAGATAAACGATGAGAAGAGAAATATGATGAAGTTACTTTTGATAAATTTTAACTATACTTAAACTAAATTGTGTGCGCACACATTTTTAAGAAATATTTCTTAAAAATAAAGATATGTTTCTTAGATTTGGGAAAAATTTCTTTGGCAGTAAGAATTTGTTTCCTTATATTAAAGTACTCCATTTAAAGAAAACTGTAAACTTAACTCAAAGTTAAGAAAATTTCTTATTTTTTAGTAAAATTTAACTTAATTTTAGGAAAATTCATTAACTATTTTCAAAGAAATGTTTTCCTAAATTCTAGTCATGTCTTTTTTTATTGTAATAGGTGATTAATAGGGATGAGATTTTCATGCAAATGCATGTTTTTTGTCGATAGTCTAAAAACGATATCGACCAATAACCTTTCCGAATCAAGAAATTTGCGTTAAAATGACATTGATTTGTTTTTGCATATTTTTGCATATTTTGGTGAAAATTAATATTTTTGCATATTTTGATTTTAAATGCATATTTTGTGCATATTTCCAACTTTTAAGTGCATATTTCTGCATATTTTGGCATAAATTAGCAAAAACTCAAATTAATTTTTTTTGTTTCAAAAACTATTTTAAATTATAAGGTGGTTATTTATAAAACCTGAAATATATTTAAAGTAGGTTTATTTGACAGATATTGCAGGAATAATTGTCAAATAAACCTACAATAAGTCTACTACAAGTATTATGAATAAGAGCCTAAAAATTTATTTTGAAAATAAGAAAAATTATTTTTTTTCTTTTAAATTTTTTTTATAGATTGTCTTAATATCTTAAAGATAATCTTGCTTATAAAGTTTTAAATGGCACTATTTAAGCCCAGTGTTACTTTTTGCTTTTTAAGAAGTTTTTTCTATGAAAACAAGATTTTTGTTGCACACATTTTATTTTTTAGTGCATATTTTGAACTTTTTAGCGCATATTTTAAGCGCATATTTTCGATTTTTTAGTGCATGAAAATCTCATCCCTACTGATTAATAATGAAGAAATTCGTTTATTTTTTTTGCTTTAAAAATCAAATGAAAAAAAAATAATTTATAATTTTTTGTGTGTATCCAGCCGCTCGTATTGTAGTCACAGAGTCTTTCAGCTGAGTTTCTAATCATATTTGTCATATCATTTTTGCTGTCACTTTAAACAAAGAAACGCAAAAAATTTCAGTTTTAAAACAATATTTATCTTTGTAAACAATATTCTTCTATAATATATTTATAGTTATGGTTTTAATTTGCAATTTTTTTCTGTGTTTAGCACATTTAAAATTTTTTAAAAACAGCTGACAAAATTACTGTATAAATCAAGCACGCCAACAAAAATGTGTGCCTTTTTAACGAGAATTACTATATATTTTTTAATTTAAGTATTTTAAATTTTATTTAAACAAAATTAAATGTTTTCCGTGTAGGCGTTTAATTACAATGTTCGTATTAAATTTCTAACTTGTTATAGATTTTTAAATTAATTTTTTTTTTCGACTAAAGAGTTTGTCAAATGTTGTTTGGGAGAGGGGCGGAATAAGTTGCACACAAATTTTTATTAATATTTTTTGCTGTGACAAGTTTTCTCAGATTCGGAGACGAAAAAATGGTCAGACTCGGAGATAATTTCTGATTGCATTTTTTTCTACAGAAAAATTCTCCGATTCTAAAACATTTTTTTCTATAAAAAATTGTTCAAATTCCGAGAAACTCATTCTGTAAAAAATTTTCAGATTTTGAGACACGTTTTCTATAGAAAAACTCTGAGATTCTGAGACTCTTTTTCTATAGAAAAATTCTCAAATCCTGGGACACTTTTTCTAAAGAAAAATTCTCAGTTTCTGAGAAACCTTTTCTATAGAAAAAGTCTCAGATTCTGAGACAATTTTTTTATAGAAAAAGTCTCAGATTCTGAGACAATTTCTATAGAAAAGGTGTCTCAGAAACTGAGAATTTTTCTATATAGAAAAAGTCTTAGATTCTGAAACAATTTTTCTACCAAATTTCAAAAACATCTGACAACTCCATTTTTTTTTGTCCCTTCGTTATATGGGAACGAAGCACTGTGCGTCGGTCTATAAATACCATAACTCCAACATTTTCGCTATCGCCTATCGTTGTTGTGCTTCTAGGTTAGAAAAAGAAAAGAAGAAAAAAGAAAAAGTCTCAGATTCATATAGAAAAATTGTCTCAGAATCTGAGACTTTTTCTATATAGAAAAATTGTCTCAGAATCTGAGACTTTTTCTATAAAGAAAAATTGTCTCAGAAACTGAGACTTTTTCTATATAGAAAAATTGTCTCAGAATCTGAGACTTTTTCTATATAGAACAATTGTCTAAGAATCTGAGACTTTTTCTATATAGAAAAATTATCTTAGAATCTGAGACTTTTTCTATATAGAAAAATTGTCTAAGAATCTGAGACTTATCTCAGAATCTGAGACTTTTTCTATATAGAAAAATTGTCTCAGAATCTGAGACTTTTTCTATATAGAAAAATTGTCTCAGAATCTGAGACTTTTTCTATTTAGAAAAATTGTCTCAGAATCTGAGACTTTTTCTATATAGAAATATTGTCTCAGAATCTGAGACTTTTTCTATATAGAAAAATTGTCTCAGAATCTAAGACTTTTTCTATATAGAAAAATTGTCTCAGAATCTGAGACTTTTTCTATATAGAAAAATTGTCTCAGAATCTGAGACTTTTTCTATATAGAAAAATTGTCTCAGAATCTGAGACTTTTTCTATATAGAAAAATTGTCTCAGAATCTGAGACTTTTTCTATATAGAAAAATTGTCTCAGAATCTGAGACTTTTTCTATATAGAAAAATTGTCTCAGAATCTGAGATTTTTTCTATATAGAAAAATTGTCTCAGAATCTGAGATTTTTTCTATATAGAAAAATTGTCTCAGAATCTGAGACTTTTTCTATATAGAAAAATTGTCTCAGAATCTGAGACTTTTTCTATATAGAAAAATTGTCTCAGAATCTGAGACTTTTTCTATATAGAAAAATTGTCTCAGAATCTGAGACTTTTTCTATGTAGAAAAATTGTCTCAGAATCTGAGACTTTTTCTATATAGAAAAATTGTCTCAGAATCTGAGACTTTTTCTATATAGAAAAATTGTCTCAGAATCTGAGACTTTTTCTATATAGAAAAATTGTCTCAGAATCAGAGACTTTTTCTATATAGAAAAATTGTCTCAGAATCTGAGACTTTTTCTATATAGAAAAATTGTCTCAGAATCTGAGACTTTTTCTATATAGAAAAATTGTCTCAGAATCTGAGACTTTTTCTATATAGAAAAATTGTCTCAGAATCTGAGACTTTTTCTATATAGAAAAATTGTCTCAGAATCTGAAACTTTTTCTATATAGAAAAATTGTCTCAAAATCTGAGACTTTTTCTATATAGAAAAATTGTCTCAGAATCTGAGACTTTTTCTATATAGAAAAATTGTCTCAGAATCTGAGACTTTTTCTATATAGAAAAATTGTCTCAGAATCTGAGACTTTTTCTATATAGAAAAATTGTCTCAGAATCTGAGACTTTTTCTATATAGAAAAATTGTCTCAGAATCTGAAACTTTTTCTATATAGAAAAATTGTCTCAGAATCTGAAACTTTTCTATATAGAAAAATTGTCTCAGAATCTGCGACTTTTTCTATATAGAAAAATTGTCTCAGAATCTGAGACTTTTTCTATATACAAAAATTGTCTCAGAATCTGACACTTTTTCTATATAGAAAAATTTTCTCAGAATCTGAGACTTTTCTATATAGAAAAATTGTCTCAGAATCTGAGACTTTTTCTATATACAAAAATTGTCTCAGAATCTGACACTTTTTCTATATAGAAAAATTTTCTCAGAATCTGAGACTTCTTCTATATAGAAAAATTGTCTCTGAATCTGAGACTTTTTCTATTTAGAGAAAAATTTTCAATATGAAAAAAGTCTCAGATTCTGAGAAAATTTTTCTATATAGAAAAAGTCTCAGATTCTGAGACAATTTTTCTATATAGAAAAAGTCTCAGATTCTGAGACAATTTTTCTATAGAAAATGTGTCTGTCTATTGGTGACATATTTTTTAAAATTTAATAAGGGCTCTTACCCTTTCCCTTAAATTTAAGACTCTGTCATCATTTTTATACCCCCAAAACAATATTTAATGACTCTTTATACAAGAAGATACACATCATTCAAATTATAATCATCATCATAATGAATGTATGTTTAAACTTCCGTTATAGTTAATTCAGATAAATAATTTTAATTTAGTATTTGACGAATACTTAATTATTTCTATAGTAGACGAATATTATTTTTTGCTTTTGTTCAGTTGCGAGTATTTTAAATGCACTTAGGTTTTTTTGTGTATGTGCCATTTTTTTTTTTTGATGATACAATGTCAAGTTTATGAACTACTATTATTTTGATTTGTAACTATAAATTCACTCATGCATTTAAAAAATTTTAAATGTTTTTTTTTTTGTTCGTTATATCCCAATAAACAATTTTGTTCGTTTTAATAATTATATGTGACTTGCATTCATTTTTCATACCTCGTTGTATCTCAGTTAAAAACTGCCGAGGGTTGCAGAAATATAGCACTGCCTAAACATCAGTGCTGTGACTGTGGGAGCCTAAATCCATTTTTGTATAACCAACGAGTACTAACCAACCCCACAAAAAAAAAAAAAACTATCACACAGAAAAAACTTTTCGTATTCCATTGCACTTTTTTGCATTTCATTACACAAAAAAAAAAATAATAAAAAAATTTAATTTAAAAATTCGTAGATTTAATTAAATAATTAATTAAATCCGGACCAATCACTAAAATGCGCATATAAATTAAAAATATTTGTATGTCGTTAACTAAAACAATTAAAATGTTAGTTAAACAAAGTTAAAAATTTGATTAAACAAGTAATTATATTAATTAAAAATTTAATTGATATTGAAATTGATATTAATTGAAACAATTAAAATTAAAATAAAATATACGATATTATTTTCTGAGCAAGAACGGAATATTTTAAAATTAAAATTGGCATTGGTTAGCCCGACCGATTTTTAAAATCATAGTACACAGAAAAAAATAAAAAAAATATTTGAGTAAATTTTTAATACTCAAAAATTACTCAATTTTGCACCAGTAAACGATTTAATGGTATTGAGTAAATTTTTGTTTTTCTTGTTTTTCAAACTTTACCGAACATATTTATGTCTCAAAAACATAGGAAAATTTTATAAAGACCCAGTTGGCAACGTCTTCGAGCCATCCTCAGTGACGGAGCGATGACATGTCAGAGTCACTGCTGACATCCACAAGACATCTCTATGTACTGGGTTGAGGACAGTTTCATACAAATTTTCAAAATGTCCTCACTCAAAGTCATCAGTGGTCAGGGCTGACCTTCTGGGGACATGTCACCTAAGACTTCTTTGGGGAAATGCCTGACGTAGATCATGCGAAAATACAAAAATTTTTCGTATTTCCTTTAGTTTTCACTTTTATCCATTTTCCTTTATAAATTATCTTTCTCATATTTAGAAAAAACTTTTCGCCGTTTTTAGTCCCAACTGGATTTGAACCTGGAACCTCCAGTTTATTAGTCCCACACCTAACTACCTGTTCCAAACTTTATTTTGAAAATTGTTTGTCTATTTATTACTTTTATTCTACTTGTTAGATTTTGATTTTATTTTAAATAAATCGATAATATTGCCATCGGTTTTCTTGGAAATTGAAGAGTTGCTCAGATTTAAAATTCTAATTTGATATACTGTTATTCTGAAGACATTTCCTTTTAGACGTCTTAGAGGAATAGTTCACACTCCTAAAGCAAACATTCAGTGCTGACAATGTTAGGACATGTCATCAAGGATTACCAATGATTTGTCAGAACCTGAAGACATTTCCTCAAGGAATCACTGTGGAAATTTCCTCAGTGACACATTTTCCAACTGGGGACGATTACAAAGTTTCATATACATACGAAAAAAACTATTAACTAAACGAGAATTCAAAATACTATGAGAGTTTAAAAAAAAATTAAAAAACTATTAAATTTTTATTAAATTATTTACTTAAATTGTTTTTAAAATTTTTAAATAAATTTTTAATTGCGTCAATTAAAAAATTACTCAATTTTTGTTTTTAAATTTAAACAAGTGATTACTCAAATTTGTTTCCTCCATATTTTTTTCTGTGTATGTTCACTCCAATTCCTGTCTTTTTTATTTCTATAGAAAAATTGTTTTATACTCTTATAATTTTTGTATAACAAAATTACATTTTTTTTTTTCTACTGGAAAAATGTTTCAGAATCTAAAAATTTTCTTTTTAAAAAATGTCTCAGAAACATTTTTCTATAGAAAAAAGAGTCTCAGAATCTGAGACACTTTTCTCTTTTTATACCCTCCACTCTAGTGATAGAGGGTATATATAAGTTTGTCATTCCGTTTGTAACACATCGAAATATTGGTCTAGGACCCCATAAAGTATATATGGACTTTTGTCATTAACTTTTAACGCTTGTGATATTTTACTAATTTCGCAATAACATTTTTATTTGTAAACTAGGTGGTACCTGTGAATGTAGATATGTTAAGGGAACCATAATAAGTAATTTTGCAAAGGCACAGCGCAAATAGTCTCATTATCTCATGGTATGGAACGTGCAAAGTTGAAAAATGTAAAAAAATCGCTTGATACTCTCATGAAATTTTTCGTTCAAAGTTCCATATTGTTGGGTGCGTTAAAGCTATTGCTCCAAATTTAATACCGTTTAATCAGTAGACTTGGGCAATTATTTGGTGTAGGTTCAGTGGATGTGCCATCAATAAGAAAAAAGTTACATGGACCTAAATATTTGATACCAATTTTTTTCAATTTTCAATTTTTCGAGGTTTTTTGATTGTAGCTTTTGGTGCAAACTGTAATTTTAAAATTCAAATACACATGGTAAAAGCTCTTGTAAATATGCACAATCTGAGACTGATTCGAGTGATGTGCTCGCAATGGTTACGAAGCTGCAGCTCTCCAAAGATAGGAAGAAAAAACGTGAATTTTTTAAAAAGTCTGTTTTTTGCGAGGCACACTCCCAGTTTTATTCCGAATAGTTCCGAATGCTTTGTGAACTTTATAATTTACCATTTCCCACTTGATTTACAAACGCACCCAAAAAATATTCAATTGCAAAAATTTTATGAACTTTTTAAATTTTTTGCAAAATTTCGATATTTTAGTTTTGCATTATTTGACAGCCAAATGTGCATGACTGAAAGTTGAACATGTAGAAACAATGGTATGTGCAAATATAATAAATCATGGAAAGCAACATTGATCAAAAGTTAATATTGGCGAATTCCGCGGCGTTTTTCTGTTTTTCGATTTTTGTAAGGCACATCCAGGCCGCTTATCGAAATTGGTCAGTGAAAAGCGCGTTTGGTAGTATTTTTAATGCTTTATCTTCAATCCATTCGCACCCAAAAACAATTGACGATTTAGTGGTTTTTGGTGGTTTTAAATTTTTGATACTTTTAAATTTAATGGTTATATTAAATCTTACATTACTTAAAATAAAGTAGAACAGAAATGTATTTTGATAGATTTTGACATGTCTTATTCGAATAATATTTTACAATTAGTCCATTGATTTTTGCAGTCGCGAAAATCGCGAAAAATCGCTAAAATTTTTTATAACCTTAATAAAATTAGTAATAACGTTTAAATATTTCGTAATAACCTTAATATTGCCACTGTTAATCATACTTTGAATAGTTTCAATTTCCAGTGAAGGACAACACTGTAAAATCAGACATTTAACATTAAAAAAAAAATAAATTCAAAATTATTAAATTTTTTTTTTCAAAAATGTTCCCTTTAAACCACTGCTGTTTCTTACCTATTAGAGATAGAATAATGGTGTTAACTAAGAATTTGTTGAGATTTTGTTAATGCATTTGGTAATATTTTTCTAAAAAAAAATAAAACCGCTGGAAACATTTTTATTTCCAAAATATTGGAAAATGTGCCGAAAAAAATTGGTTAAATGCAAATATCTCGATATTTAGCAAAGATTTTATGAATGTTTGAATATGTATTTTAGCTCTGGGTAAGCATAATACAAAATGGTACGTTTGGTTAACTTCGGATAAAAAATGTAATTTTGACAATTTTTTAAAAAATGTTAACTTTAAACCGCCATAGTTTTGGGTGCGATCGCTCAAATAAATGCACGCGAACGGATTTGAATTACTTATTTATAATGTTATTTACCTACAAAGTCTTATCAATGTGCCACGAAAAAAAAATCGCAATTTTTTTTTTCTTAAATATTAAAAGTTAATGACTCATATATATTTATGCTCATATATATTTATGATCCCCGATCGATTTTAAGTCGATCTAGCGATGTCCGTCCGTCCGTCTGTCCGTCCGTAGAAAACACGCTTACTTTTGAAAGACTTAACAGAGACTTCTGAAGTTTGGCATATATGTTGGTAATTTACCTGGTCAGGTTGGTATTGCAATCCAGCCAAATCGGTCTAGTGGTTCAAAAGTTATGAGCAAAAGATTAAATTTCGGCAAGGGTTTTTCGCGAATTTACGCGATAAAAATCACGCTAACTTCCGAAAGACAATAATGAGACTGCTTAAGTTTGGCATATATCTTTGACGTTCCCCAGGTCTGCTTGGCTTTAAATTTCAGCTCAATCGGTCCATTGCACAGAGGTAAAAACCGGCCAAAACTAAAAAATTTTTTTTTTTTTTTTTTTTTCCAAATTGATGCCAAATGAGAGCTAACACTTCAAAACATGCGATTACAAAGTTTTGTGCCAATCCCTTGACTAGTTTAGGTTTTATAACGAAGCAAAGTTAAGTAATTGTATTTATTATTTTTTAAATTTAAAAGTTTTGATTTGCAACTTTGAAATCCAAGTAGGCTGTAAACTTAAAAAAAAAAAGTTTTGTCTTGAAATTGATGTATTTTGAAAACTTAGCATTATTTTTACATGTCATATGCATTTCGGTAATTTCGAGTGCGTGGATCAATTGAAACAGTGGTGGTGAAAATAAATCTAAAAAAATAAAAAATTTATAAAAAATACAAACTTTGGAAAGCCCAAAAAAATACTTTTTGCTCAAAATTGCTCTTAAGTCGCTACACCACAAATTAGTATAAGGGTTCCCAAGTAAGTACTAATTAACATCAGTACCAAGTTTAACCAAGTCTTTCAAATAGAGCCTTTTAAAGTTGGGTCATTTATATGTAAATAAAGAGCTTTTTGAGCTGTGGAAAACACAATAAAAAAGAAGATGGATGAAATACTGACGATTAATACACAACATCTTAAAACATTTTCAAAAAAAAAAATTTTCGCGAAAAAAAAAATTTTTTCGCGGAAAAAAAAAATTTCGCGGAAAATTTTTTTTTTCGCCAAATTTGTTTATTATTATATTCTTAACCTACCTACAACATTTTATAAGTTTACAGAAAAAATTAAAGAAGTTATAGGGTTTTGGCCGGAATTTACCACTGTGCATTGGTTCAAAAGTTATAACCCAGTTGGAAATTGTGTCACTGAGGAAATTTCCACAGTGATTCCTTGAGGAAATGTCTTCAGGTTCTGACAAATCATAGGTAATCCTTAATGACATGTCTAACATTGTCAGCACTGAATGTTTGCTTTAAGAGTGTGAACAATTCCTCTAAGACGTCTAAAAGGAAATGTCTTCAGAATAGCAGTATATTAAATTAGAATTTTAAATCTGGGCAACTCTTCAATTTCCAAGAAAAAAATGGCAACATTATCGTTTTATTTAAATTAAAATCTAAATCTAACAAGAAGTAGAAAAGTAATAAATAGACAAACAATTTTTAAAATAAAGTTTGGAACAAGTAGTTAGGTGTGGGACTAATAAACTGGAGGTTCCAGGTTTAAATCCAGTTCGGACTAAAAAAGGCGAAAAGTTTTTTTCTAAATATGAGAAAGATAATTTATAAAGGAAAGTGGATAAAAGTAAAAACTAAAGAAAATACGAAAATTGTATTTTCGCATGACCTACGTCAGACATTTCCCCAAAGAAATCTTAGGTGACATGTCCCCAGAAGGTCAGCCCTGACTACTGCTAACTTTGAGTGAGGACATTTTGAAAATTTGTATGAAACTGTCCTCAACCCAGTACATAGAGATGTCTTGTGGATGTCAGCAGTGACTCTGACATGTCACCGCTCCGTCACTGAGGATGGCTCGAGGACGTTGCCAACTGGGAAGCTAAACCCGGAATTTTAGATTTGTTTCATCTTAAATGCACGTGTTAAACAAGTTTTAAAAGCATTGGTGGTAACTTAGCCATGTTTTTCAAACTTGTTTAGTTTTAAAGCAATGCTTTTAAAACTGGTTTAGTTTTAAAAGCCTTGGTAACTTAAAAATTACACTCGAAAAAAATTTTACACTCAAAAAAAATTTAGTTTATTTTTACAAAAATTACACTATTGTGTGTACATACGTACGTGCTTTCACGCAGAAATATTTTTACAGTAGAAAAACATTATACTCGAAAAAATTTTACACTCAAAAAAAAATTGGTATTTTTTTTTTTTTTTAATGACAAAAAAAAGAGTTTTTTACTCAAAATAAAATATTTCTAATCAAAATTGTTTATTTTTTTCACGTTAAAAAATGTACAATGCTTTATAAAAGGCATTGTGGAGGCCCGTGTAAAAATATAATTATATCCAAACATATCTCCTTTGATAAAAACATACATATATGGATCATCTCTAAATGGATATAATCAGATCTACTGCATATATATTCATATCTGCTTCAGATATGTTTTGATCCGTAAATTGAGTCTATCTGGCATATATATGATCAGACATTTTCAGATATGTTCATATATGTAAAATTGTCAGATAGACTCAATTTACGGATCAAAACATATCTGAAGCAGATATGAATATATATGGAGTAGATCTGATTAGATCCATTTATATATGATCCATATATGTTTTTATCAAAGGAGATATGTTTTGATATAATTATTTTTTTACACGGGGGTATTTATAGATTAGGCAAAGTCGAATTTAACTTTTCTACTTGTTTTATAATAAAAATGTATCAGAATCTGAGACTAACAATCCTTGATTTTCGCAAACATCGATTTTCGCAAACATTTATTTTTTCAGCAAAATGTTCACTAGGATACTTTTTATTAAAATAATTGTATTTGTGTGAGAACACTTAATTCTGTAGTAAATTAAAAGCATGTGTATAGGCGCCAAAATATCAATACATACAAATGTATAAAACCCCAAACACACATTCAATTAAACAAATCTCTCTATGGTTTTACATTTTAATTAATGATAGTGTAAAAATTTAATATAAACTTAATATAACTACACTCAAAATAATCACTCTGTTAAATTACAGAGATACTCTGCTGAGCCAGCAGAAAATACCATAGATTTCCAACCAGCAAGATTTTTTGTTATTTTACGAAGAAAACTCTGTAAAATGATTTCGATAAAAAAAAACTGTAAATTTATAGAATTATCTGTAAAATATTGATAAAACCGATAAGAAAAAACTCTGTAAATTTACAAAGTTTTAGTTAAATGCCTTTTATGAGTTCAAAATTTTACAAAAAAAACTCTGTAAATTTACAAAGTTTTAGTTAAATCCATTTTATGAGTAAAACTTTTCTGCATTAAAAACATTAAGTAAAATTAAAAAAAAATTAATTAAAAGTAAAATTTTGTTAAATTTGCCCGCTTAAATGCTTCCAAATTCTAAATTTACTTTTTTATTTTTGTGAATATTACGAGTTTTTATTTTAACAAGTAACTCCAATTTTACACGTCGTCCTCGTAAAATTTACCAGTTCTTATTGTAATTTAAGACACTTTTTAAAGATGGGTTTATCGGTAATATTTGGAAGTTTTTTTAAGAGATTTTTATTTTTCAAAGCAATAAGTAAAATTACAAATAAAATTTAGTATTTTGGTTATGAGCAGAAAATCCGTATTTTAACAAAAAAACTGTTTGTTATCTGTAAAATAGAGATTACAAAGTAAAAAGAAAATATTACAGATAAAATTTTGTTTTTCGTTCACAAGAAAATACAAAGTATTTTCTTAAAATCTGTATTTCGACAGATAACTTTGTCAAATATCTGTCGAATTGAGATTACAGGCATTTTACAGAGTATTTAACAGAGTAATTATTTTGAGTGTACTACACACAAAAAAAACCATGTCAAATTACTAGAAAAAGTCTCGTAATCCCATTTTACCAATATTTGACAGATTTTCTGGGTTTTTAACAAAAAATTTTTGATCGAAATTTACATTTTTTTTTGTGTAATTTTACAATTTTGTTTGAAATTTTTTTAGAAAAAAAATCTAGTAAAATCACGAAAATTTCTTGTAAGTTTTATTGCGCCAAAAAAGTTGTAAATTTACAATTTTATTGGTAAAAAGCTGGTCAAATTACAAAATTATTGGTAAAAAGCATGTAAAATTACAAGCAATTCTTGTTAAATAGGAGGTGGCAAAAAATTAAAATAAAAATTTTTTTTTGTCATTTTACAAGTTTTTTTTTTTTTTGAGTGTACAACTACTACACACATGTACCATTTAAAATTCAGACTTTTTGCTTTGGATGCTTTTTTTTGTTTGTAATGCGGGATATAATGGCATTTACGGGCATATTTACAAAAAAAAAATAAATATTGATAGCACTTATAATTATTCTTTCTTTTTGTTTTTATAACTTCCACTTATAACACAGTGCAACAACCAAAATCTGAATAGGATGAAACCAAAAGCAAATAAAAAGTTTAAATTTTTCATACAAAAACCCTCGAGGCTTTTTTGTTTAGTGCTAGGTTTTTGTTTTTACACGCATTTAAAGCTAGTGAACTATTATTATAACTATAATTACTTGAAAACTGTATAAGAGGCGTACACTTAATTTTGTAGTTTCTTTTAACTAACAATCATGCGCAACGTTGCACAGTGGCTTATTTTTTATAACTCGGCCATTCAGTAAGTACAGGACCAATTGCAGCGAAATTAATACGTAATTTCAAGCTTAAGTTTGGTCACCACCAAGGGCCCCTTAAGTAGGACATATTTAGTATACAAAAATTTTAAATGCTTTAAAATCACCAAATTTAGTAAAAGAAGTTTATAAAAAAAATTATGGGGCCGCCTCAAGGATTAAAGATAGAGTAATGATATGTTTTGAGAAAATGTTGGGGTTGAAAAAATGATGCGGGTTGGTCATACATTTAACTTTTTTAAGGACATTATTGGGACAGAGCGATGGAAATAAATTTCATAAAATATCATTTTGTATGGAAGCCCCCCTTAAGGAGTGGTGATAGGGAGTAGGTTTGTTCAGAAAAAATCTTAGGGTATAAAAATTAATGGGTTTCGGCCTTACACAATTGTGGAGCAAATGGCTTCTCATTGAAGCAAAGGTGTCGGTAAAAAACACGAAAATCCCACCTCGGAGTCACTTTTAGGGTGGTGCAATGTAAGACCAACCCCCATTTATTTTTTCGCTCCAAAATTTTTTCTGAACAAACCAACTCCCTATCTCCACTCCTAAAGGGGACTCCCATACAAAATGTAGTTTTTATGAAATTATCTCCCATTGCTATAACTGTCCCCAATTGGAATCTTCGAATTACAATTGATCTTTTACGAATAACAATTGATCTTTTACGAATAACAATTGATCTTTTTCGAATTACAATTGATCTTTTACGAATTACAATTGATCTTTTACGAATTACAATTGATCTTTTTCAAATTACAAATGATCTTTTTCGAATTACAATTGATCCTTTTCAAATTACAAATGATCTTTTTCGAATTACAATTAATCTTTTACGAATTACAATTGATCTTTTTCGAATTACAGTTGACCTTTTTCGAATTACAATTGATCTTTTACGAATTACAATTGATCTTTTTCGAATTTCAATTGATCTTTTACGAATTACAATTGGTCTTTTTCGAATTTCAATTGATCTTTTACGAATTACAATTAATATTTTTCGATTTAAAATTGATATTTTACGAATTACAATTGATCTTTTACGAATTACAATTGATCTTTAACGAATTAAAATTTATCTTTTACGAATTACAATTGATCTTTTTCGAATTACAATTGATCTTTTACGAATTACAATTGATCTTTAACGAATTAAAATTTATATTTTACGAATTACAATTGATCTTTTTTGAATTACAATTGATCTTTTTCGAATTACAATTGATCTTTTCCGAATAACAATTGATCCTTTACGAATTACAATTGATCCTTTACGAATTACAATTGATCTTTTAGGAATTTCAATTGATATTTTACAAATTACAATTGATATTTTACGAATTTCAATTGGAATCTTCAAATTAGAAATAGTATCTTCGAATTACAAGTAAAATCTTCGAACTACAAATGGAATCTTCGAATTACAAGTAGAATCTTCGAATTACAAGTAGAATCTTCGAATTACAATTGATCTTTTGTGAATTACATCTGTAAATGATGTAGAGTCAACATGAAGTATAACAGTTTTTCATTTCGTGATTTAAAAAGAAAATAGGATCACGAAATAAAAAACTGTAAATGCAGTTTTACTCAATTTGATCTCTAAATTCAGACGCATATCTTCCGGTTCGTGTTTAATATGGCTGTCGAGTCGGACGGTGTATTTTTTATAAATTGGACTACAATTTAACTTTTTAATTTGTTTTTTCTAAAATCATTTGTATTGGAATTCTTTTCTACAAAACTAAAAAAAAAACAAGTAAGAGTGTTAAATTCGGCTGTGCCGAATCTTTTATACACTTCAACACGTTTAAAATTAAAAAAAATCGCAGGGCCGTTTTTTTGGTGGGGGGGGGGGGGGGGTCAGCGAAGTTGGTGGGGGACACCTGTACCCCCCTATATATGTTTACAAATTATTTGTTTATGATATTTACGCTTAAATAATAAATTTTTATCGTTATTTTTAATTAATTTCTATAACCATGCTTCCAAAGGGGGTCGGCCTGAAAAAAATCGAATTTTCGAACCCACTTGGTCCAAGCGCAGGTCTATGAACACAATATGGCATACAAATGTTACATTTGTTGAGCAAAAATAAAAAAAATCGTAAAAATATCGTATTTTTCAGAGGTCGTTTTAGTTCTTCAAGGGGGAACTTTTTTCCGCCTGGTTCGATTTTGTCCATCTTCAAACTTAACCTTACCAGTAACATAAGAGATATTTTTGTTCAATTTCAGGGGTCTAGCTCTTTTGGTTTGGACTGCATCGTTATTTCTACAGACGGACGGACGGACATCGCTAGAATGTCTTAGATTCTATCATAGATCAATATTATATATGTATACTTTTTGGGGTCCCCGACCAATATTTCGATGTGTTACACACGGAATGACAATGTGAGTATAGCCCCATACCAGTGGCGGGTACAGGTTTTGGGTGTGGGGGGGGAAAATTATTTTTACTTCGAAAAAAAAATCATAAATTAACCTTTGTTGACGAGCAAAAAAAGGATACGTTATTTTTACAAAAAAAAGTGACGGGAAAGCTATAAAATCATCAAATTTATTAGTTTTTGCCGAAGGAGGTTTGTTTTTCATGACCATATTTCGTTTAGGTCAATTTTTTTTTAATTTGTTTTAAAAGAAAATTGTATATTTTTCGTATACATAAGAATAGAATTTTTTAATAGAAGAAATTCTTCCTACATAGAAACATCAGATGTTAAAACATTTTTCGTGAAAAAAATATTTTTTGTAGGGAAAATGTCTCAGAATATAAGACTTTTCTTAACGAAAAATGTCTCAGAATCTAAGACTATTTTCGTATAGAAAAATTTTCAGATTTTTAAAAGAAATTTAAAAGAAAATTGTATATTTTTTGTATACATAAGAAGAGTCTAAATCTGAGAATTTTTTAATAGAAAAAAATTCTTCCTGCATATAACATATCAGATTTTGAGACATTTTTCGTGTCAGAATTTTTTTTTTTTTTGTATAGAAAAATGTTCAGATTCTAAGAATTTTTTCCACAGAAAAAGTCTCAGATTCTGAGACATTTTACTATAGAAAAAGTCTCATATTTTAAAGCGTTATTGAGACATTTTTCCTATAGCGAGGTCTCTGATTATTGGATGTGTTTCATACTGAAAAATTTTAGATTTTGCAACCTTTTTTCTATAGAAAAAGTCTTTCTGAGACTTGGAGACCTTATTCCTATAAAAAGTCTTAGATTCTAAGACCTTTTTCCCGTTGAAAAAGTCTCAGATTCTGCGACCTTCTACCAATTCAGTAAGTTTCAAATTCTGAGACTATTTTTCAACAATAAAAAGTCTCTGACTTTAAGACCTTTTTCTTTTTAAAACAGACTCAAATTCTCAAAGTCTCAAATTCAGAAATTCTGAAATTTTTCAACAATAAAAAGTCTCTGACTTTAAGACCTTTTTCTTTTTAAAACAGACTCAAATTCTCAAAGTCTCAAATTCAGAAATTCTGAGACTTTTTTTCCAAAGAAAAATTCTTCTGCGACCTTTTTTCTATAAATAAATTTTAAACCTTTTTCACATAAAAAGGTCTCAGATTCTGAGAATTTTTTCTTTAGAAAAAGTTTTTTCTTTAGAAAAAAAAAATTAAAATAGTTTTACATATGTAAGTTCGACTATCAACATTGCTATGTAGAAGACAAAAATTTTTTATATAAACCAAATTTAGATCCTGTAAGATTTTTCTACACAAAAAAAGCATATTCTAATTAATTAGTTTATGCCAAAATTCATAATAAGATTGACAGATATTTTTCACAGAAAATGTTCAGATTAATTCACTTTTCCCTTAAAAAATTTAAAAAATTTTCCTATTAAAATTTTTTAGATTTTCTTCTATGAAAAATTTTTGGACTTCAAGATTTTTTTAGAAAATTTCCTTCTTTCTTTTTTTCTTCTTTTTCTTTTTTTTCCTTTCCTTTTTTTTCTTTTTTTTTTTTCTTTTTTTCCTTTTTTTTTCTTTTCGAAATTTGGCCTGGGGGGGGAAATTTCCCCTTTTTCCCCCCCCTTGTACCCGCGCATGCCCCATACTGTGGTTGGAGGGTATAAAAATTGTGTATTGGACTTTTGAAAAATTTTTTCAGGACTTAAAAATTTTTAGATGTTCTATAATCTCCAGTTACGAGAAAAATATTTTTGAGACATTTAAGCGATATGTTCCGTTTTCACCAGTCATTGGATATGCGATTTCGAATCGACCAAAACCCTCTTGCTTGCAGGGTATTTCCTGGAATGAAACTAAAATTACCCTTCTCCGCAAGCTCGATGGTGATAATTCTGTTCTATACTTTGAAACGAATTGAAATTTTTTAAATTTTAAAACATTTTAAAAGTGATTTGAATTATTTTATCATACAATAATCCACACGTTTTAAGTTATTGAAGTAGCTTTTGAACTAAAAATTGTAGTTTATTACCAAAAACAATTTATTGATACTTTCATGTGACAGATATTGACTTTTCCTTACAAAAAAAAAATAAATATAATTAATTTCATTAAAATTTTTAAATAAAAATTGTAGTTTAGTGGCAAAGAAATTTATCGCATGTTTCACATGACAGATTTTAAATTTACATCGAAAGAAAAGAAATCATTTTCTTCAAACTTTTATAAAAACAATTTTGTTTAAATTTTCTCCAAAAAAAATTAATTTTTTTTTATTTAATGTGTGATTTACATAAAAACTTCATCAAGCAAAAAAAAAATTACTTAACAGATTTGTGTTAATTATATTTCACTCCAAAAAATCTCAAAATTAAATGAAAACCATTTCACACATCAAATTTATAACAAAAACAATTAAAGATTTTGAATTAATTCACTCATTCACTGATTCCCCCCCCCCCCCCCCCCATATGTTGTAGCAACATGTTTTTGTTAAGTCAATTGAAATTCACTTTTATATTTATTTATTTGTTTATCAATAATGTGAATTAGGTGAACCACAATAGAAATTGAATTGAATTTGTAAAAATTTTCGAAATGACGTTGACGACGACAATACATACAACAACACAGCAACAACATGCTTCAATGATTTATTATAAATTGCCGCAAACATTTTAAAAATTATCATCAAAAAATAATAACAATAAATTACACAGTGCTACAAATAATAAAAAAAAATTGGCAACTGACAGATATTAAAATGCATTAGCTTTATCGTTTACAGAAGTAATTCGAAACAAGTAGAAAAGTTAAATTCGACTTGGTCGAATCTAAGAATACCCTCCACAGTGCCCTTTTTAAGTGATAGTAATTTTTCTAATGTGGAAAAAATGACATTTTTGATTAGAAATATTTTATTTTGTGTAAAAAAAACTTTTTTTTAAGCAATTTTTGAAAAAATAATTTACAAAATTTTTTTTGAGTGTAAAATTTTTTTGGGTGTAAAATTTTTTTCGAGTGTATTTTTTTTTTAGTTTAGTGCAAAAATATTTTTGAGAGACAAAAATACGTTGTAAAATTTTTTTGTGACTTACCAATGTTTTTAAAACATGTTTAACGGTTTTTCAACACGTGAATTTAAGGTGAAACTAATCAGAAATTCACGGTTTTGCTAATAACTTTTTTAAAGGTAAAAAAGCAATTTTCAATTTTAATAAAAATTAATCAGAATTTGAACTACTTTACTTTGGTTCTTAATTGTGCAATAAAATAGAGTTTAATTTAGTTCGAGGTAATTTTTTTGTTTCCCAGTATGAATTGAATTCACATAACAAGTGCTTATGTTAACTCTAATTTCTTTATTAAAATATTCTCCTAATAAATTTTAATCGAGTTTCTGCTTTCTAAAAATATTCCGTAAAATTACCAAATATTTGGAAATCAGAGAATATCCATATTGAGCCTATCAAAATGTGAATTGTCTACCATTTTGTCGATAGATCGAGCGATAGATCTTCTTAAAGACGATCTAGGATTGTAAATATATATTCCTTATGGGGTCATAGACCGGAATGACAAAGTTTATTTATATTGAGAATCAAAAGACATCATTTGTTAAACAGTGTTATTGAGTATTTTAATAATACCTGTTGAGATTTGTCGAGTCACTTGTGATTTTTTTTTATAGTCATGTGAAAACATCTATAATTATAATTAACAAAATAAATTTGAAAATTTATCGTAGAATAATGTTCTAATTTAAGTGAGAAAATGTTGTAGGTGCCAGTATGAAACAATTAAAATTTATTGTTAATTTAAAAATTAAATTTTTGCTGTCTTTTTTTTTTAATTTTATAAAACAATGAACAGAATTTGGGAATACCCCTTCAAACCTATAATTTTGACAGTATTTTATATTTCCCAAACACGTGAACACAATTGGGAAATGCAAGCAATTAATTGGGAATTTGATATTACTTAAACGGATACACTTATAAAAAAATTCAAACACACATAAAACAAATTTACTAATTTCTCTGTGTAGCTGCAGACAAAGGTTTCGTAAGAATTATAATCAGTAGGGCAAGAAAGTTTATAGGATGAAAACCAGATCAAAAGAAAATACAAAAAAAAAATTATTCCCAGCAAAACTTTGGTAATGGTTGGTGATTATTAGGGATGAGATTTTCATGCACTAAAAAATCGAAAATATGCGCTTAAAATATGCGCTAAAAATCTCAAAATATGCACTAAAAAACCTAAAAATATGCACTAAAAAATAAAATTCGCGCAATAAAAATCTTGTTTTCATAGGAAAAACTTCTTAAAAAGAAAAAAGTAACGCCGGGTTTAAATAGTAACATTTAAAACTTTATATAAGCAAGATTTTTTAGAATTTAGGACAATCCAAAAAAAAAAAATTAAAGAAAAAAAATAATTTTTCTTATTTCCAAAATTAATTTTTAAAATTTTAAATAGTTTTTGAAACAAATAAATTTCAATTCGTGTTTTTGCTAATTTATGCTAAAATATGCAAAAATATGCACTTAAAAGTTGAAAATATGCACAAAATATGCATTTAAAACCAAAATATGCAAAAATATGCATTTTCACCGAAATATGCAAAAATATGCAAAAACAAGTCGATGCCATTTTAACGCAAATTTCTTGATTCGGAAAGATAATTGGTCGATATCGTTTTTAGACTATCGACAAAAAACATGCATTTGCATGGAAATCTCATCCCTAGTGATTATATAACACATTACCAGGTACCTTATTTGTAGCATTATTTTAGACATTTGTTCCACAACGTATTATTTTAAAGTGAAAAATAATGCTTTGCTAATAATTTGTTACGTAATGCATGATAATTGGAAAAAATGTATTTCATATTTATTATTTCTAAACATTAAATCATGGATGACTCATATTTGGATACATTAGGTATGATTTCAAAGTTTTAAATAATGCATTATTTATAATTGGATGCATAATGGATTACAATAACATAAAAAATAAATGTTTTATAAAAAAAATGCAAAAATTTAAACTAGAGATGGGCTCACGACAGGAATTTTCTAATGACACACACTCACTCACGAGCATATTTTATCTACTTACACTCACTTACAATCACATGAGTAAATTTAATATTACGTTCTGGTACTCGTATGCATTACTTTGAGTCTCATCCCCTGTTAAAATCATCAATGCTGCAAAGTATAATATAAGCAATCCTATACCTTATTTTATACCTTATTTGGTAATCTAAGTTTTGCTGGGACCTTTTATAAAAAGTACCTTTTATAAAAAGTATCTTTTATAAAAAGTACCTTTTATAAAAAGTATCTTTTATAAAAAGTACCTTTTATAAAAAGTATCTTTTATAAAAAGTACCTTTTATAAAAAGTACCTTTTATAAAAAGTACCTTTTATAAAAAGTACCTTTTATAAAAAGTACCTTTTATAAAAAGTACCTTTTATAAAAAGTACCTCTTATAAAAGTACCTTTTAGAAAAAGTACTTAAAGTGCACTTTTTAGTACATTTTTATTTCCTGAAATAAGATTCATAGAAACTTTTTATATTTCCTGAAAATATGGTCCTAGAATCTTAAAATTTGTAATGTAGGAGAATTCGGTAAAAAAAAAACATTCTGGGCCAAATACGTTATGGAAATTCCGCTTCTTAGTGGGGTAAAATTTCTAAAAAGGGTATTTTCGGTACTTTTGATATTTTCTAAAGTTATAGTTCTAGAAACTTAAAACTAGGAATGTAAAATTCTTTTTGTACTTTTAATATTTGCTGAAACAATGATCCTAGAAAATTGAAATATGGAACGAAGGATCCTTCGGTGAAGAAAAAAACATTCTGGAAGAAGTACTTTTTGGAAATTCCGTTTCTAACGGGGTAAGCAAGTGTACTTTTGGTACTTTTTTTTGTTCCTATAATAATGACCTTAGAAGCTTGAGTTTTGGAATGTAGGATCCTTCGGTGAAAAAAAATTTCTGCTTAAGTATTTAAAAAAAATTCCGTTTCTACACTCAAAATAATAACTCTGTAAAATACTCTTTAAAATGACTGTAATCTTAATTCAACAGACACTTGACAGAGTTTTCTGTCAAAATACAGATTTAAAGAAATTACTTTGTATTTTGTTGTGCCAAAAAAACAAAAATTCATCTGTTATATAACTTTTAACTTTGTAATCTTTATTTTACAGATAATTAAAAGAGTTTTCTGCTAAAATGCAGATTTAAGCGAAATACTCTGTAGTTTCAATAACCAAAAGACTAACAAGGGAAGTCTCCCTGGTGTCACCCAACGATCTTCATGAAATTTGGATATGTTGTTAATGTTAAGAATGATAATAAATTCGACACGTATTTTTTTTAGCGGCCCAAACTCATTTTTAGGGGGGGTCGATTTGTATGAGGGGAAATTGACCTTTTTCAGTTTTTTACGATTTACGCCTATTTAAACAAAATTAATGTAGGCATGTGTGGTATCAGATTAAAGGTATTAAAAATACCTATCTCGTGGTGCTAACAACGGGCCAAAGAAGTTAATATTTTTCGACTTATTAACAAAAATGTCCTAAAATTTTGGTATTTTACTCAATATGACGAAAAGTTGTGCATGTTTGGACATGTTCTTAGCACACGTAGATAGGTTTTCCAAAGACCTTTCATTTGGTATGTAACATGGTTAGGTTTCTTTGCATAATATAGGAGATAAACGAAAAAAACGGGAAAATTACCTTGTCTTCCCCCCTCCTATTTACTCCCTAAATATGAATTTGGGCCGCTAAAAAAAAATACGTGTCCCTTTATTTTTTTTATCTACAAAATAAAACCAATTCCATAAAGATCCGCGGGTGACACTAGGTAGACTTCTCTTGTAAGTTTTACATATATTTTTACTTATTTCTATGCAATCTTAATTTCATAGTTAAAAACAAAGTTTTCTGTAAAAACACCAAAATTTATCTGTATTTTTTTTTTTTTTGAGAAAATGTTAAAAAAGTACCAAAAAAATCTTTTTAAAAATCGTATAAAAACTTTACCAAATAACATGTATTTTACTAAACTCTTAGGGAGTTCACATGGGTATCGTATTTGTTGTATATGTTGTATGTCCTATCTAAAAACAGGGTTGTTAAAAATTATTTATCGCTCACTTGATAATTTTCTCTTGGATTCTCTTCTTGTTAGCATACTTGAAAATAGCACACAAAACAGAGGTATAAATGTTGTATCGTCATATCGTGTAAGTGTCGTATTATTAATTTAAAGTTTAACCAACCCTGTTTTAAGATAGGACATACAACATACAACACTAAATACGATACCCATGTGAATTCCCTATCTGTAAATTTACAGTCTTTTCTGTAAAATTTTGGTTGCATCAAATGCATTTTACAAATAAATGTAAATTTACAAAGTTTTTCTTTGTTGAATGGTGCTTTATTTAATTAATATTTTACTAAAAACTCTGTAATTTAACAGATTTTTTTCAAAATCATTTTACAGAGTTTTATAGTAAAATTACCAAGAAATGTGCTAGCTGGAAAAGTATGGTCTACTCTGTTAACTTAACAGAGTTATTATTTCCCAGCAAAAACTAGGTAATGAGTACCCATTGCCAACTAAACAAACAATGCGGTTACTTTTTCAACTTTTCGTAAGCGAGCTAGGAATGGGCTATTATTTGTTAGCTTTTTCGTAAGCGAACGAAGAAGGCCTTGCCTCCAATGGCATCGCCTTGTTGAAGTACTAATTTTCGTTATAAACCTCAAAGTTAATTACTTGGTAATGGAAGTTTTTGCTGGGTTATAGAAAAAGTCTCAGATTCTGAGACATTTTTCACATAGAAAAAATTAAAAAATTAAATTATTCATTGAAATATTATTTTTTGAAAGATTTTAACGTCCACAAGTAAATAAAACAAAGACTACGTAGGAAATTTTTTTTTAAATCGGTAAAGTAATCCTGATCCTTCTATTATCCAGTATTCAATACAACCGGTAACGAAGTACCGGGATGGTAAGCTAGTTATGTGTAATTTTGAAAATTTGATCTGCGGGTATCATAATTTTTTTGGGAGACTGAAAAGAAAGGCGGTATTTTTTTGGAAAAAAATTCGCTCCTTGGGGTGGTTCATAGTGTTGTGAAAGTATTGAGTATTTGAGTACCGAGTACTCAATACTGCCTATTTTTTAGAGTACTCAATACTCAAAAGTAACTACTCAATACTTTCAGGGTTGTATTTTTTTACTTGAAATTCATATTTTAAGCAACAAATATATAACCATAAAATGCAACTCTGTGTATGAAAAATATTTTATTTTTTTTTTTATAGAAAAATAATTTTTAAATTGATTAAAAATAATCTAAACTTTAGTGTCCGACCGAATACACCTTTTTTGGCCGAAGCCGAATATTCGGCAAAATTTTCACTATTCGGCCAAACCGAATCCGAAGCCGAATATTAAAAAAAAAATGTTTTTAGTTGCAAAAACACTTACAAGGGAAGTATCTCAACCCTTATGAACCGATTTGCCTGAAACTTAAAATATATATAAATGAGACCATTTTAAGGTTGGGGTGTCTCGGCTTATCGGCCATATCGGGGATTTAGGGGTTCAAAAAATGGGTCAAAAATTGGCGAAAAAATCGTTTTTTGGATTTTTCGGCCATTTCTTGCTAAGAAACTATATGATGTTTCCATATGAGAAGAAAGGTTTTTTTAATGCCTATCCAACGGTGGCATAACCTTGTAAAAATTCGGCTTCGTTAAATATTTTTCTCATGAAAATGTGTAAATTTTGGGGTGTATTTATATGAAGACATAGACATACGATATCCATGTTAATATAAAATATTCTTTATCAAATTTAAGTCGACACGTATTTTTGCTCTAGACGATATTCCTGTTAGTTCGGGAGTTATCGAAATTTTCCAGAAGGTCCTCATTGCTTCATAAGGGGACAACGAAATTTTTAAACCCTGATATGGCCGATAAGCCGAGACACCCCAACCTTAAAATCTTCTCATTTATATATATTTTAAGTTTCAGGCAAATCGGTTCATAAGGGTTGAGATACTTCCCTTGTTAGTAAACTGTTTTTGTGGCTTACTAATGTGATTAAAAGTTAGTTTAGTGTGTTTTTCAACACGTGAGCACAAATATTATACAATTATTCGGTATTCGGCCTATTGGGCCAAAATTGTGGCCGAAGCCGAATAGTGGCCGAATAGTGCTTTTTGGCCGAAGCCGAATATTCGGTCGGACACTACTAAACTTATAAACGAATGCCTTGTTATGCAATCACAAAAAGAATTTAAATAAAAATTAATAAAATTGTAATTTATAAAGCTCTATTTTTAAATTTTTCAATTTCAAAAAAAGTATTGAGTAGTATCGAGTACTCAGTTGAAAAAGTATCGAGTAGTATTGAGTAGTCAAAAGTAACCACAATTTACAACGCTAGTGGTTCAAAGCATCTGAAAACGCGAATTTTGAGCTGATTTTTCTGCAGTGCAAAAACGGCTGAATATGTCGCAAATCTTATTTCACCAGTCGATTCTACAGCAAAAAATAATACAATGCTTGTTTTTCAAACTCTTAAAAAAAGTTCCAAAAACCCACCACAGAGGGCGAAAATATAAGTTTTTTCCATTTCCTTTTTAAATTAATTTTTTAAATATGCACAATTAAAGGGCATTTTTAGCTTAACAAAATGGTACCAAAATTTCCGTTCTATCACAACCCGTTAAGAAGTTATAAGCTCTCAAAAAATGGACAGAAACACGTTTTTTTAAAACTTTGATATCAATTTTCTCGAAAACTGACGTGATAGAAAAATTTTAAAACCAGATTCAGAATCAGTATCGTAATGTTAATCGAAAACAAGTTTTATGATCCCAGAATATCATCCAAAAACATCACAAAAAAATGCTCTCAATAATAAACAAAAATGCGTTTTTTTGTGAACTTTGACCTCAATTATTTCAAAAACCTGACGTTACAGAACATTTTGGAAACCAGATTTGGAATCAGCATTGAGAGTAAAATCTAAAACGGGTGTCTAGACCGCTGACCAATCCAAAAATTTTTCAAATTTCGGTCAGTGTTTTATAATTTTGCCATTAGAAAAAAAAAATTTGAAGCCTTATAACTTTTTAATGGGCTGAGATAGAAAGGTGCTTTTTGTACCAATTTTCTAAGCAAAAATTGCCCCTTCATCGTGCATGATTAAAAAAATAATTAAAATTTAAAAAAAAAAAAACGATTTTTCCGCCTCCTGCTTTTTTTAAGAGTTCAAAAAACTGCTATTGTATTAATTTTTGATGTAGAATCGACTGGTAAAATCAGATTTGCAATATATTCAGCCGTTTTTTTCTCTGCAGAAAAATCAGCTCAAAATCCGCGTTTTCTGTTGCTTTGAACCACCCCAAGCTCCCCTAAATCCTTTAAAAAAATGATGATATCCGATATACAGATGAAGTGTCATAGTCACCAAACGAACTCTAATGTATATAGAGCCATTTAAACCAAGTTCAATGGTGCGCAGAATTTTACATAAACAGACAGACGGGCGGACGAACATCGCTTAATCGACTCTAAAAGTGATTTTTGATCGATATACTTAAACGTGGGCTAGGACCAATATTTCGGGGAGTTACAAATATCAGCGCAACGTCATTATACCTATGTACATTACACAGAAAGAATTGAAAACGAAAGTCAATCAACACAAACGCGGATTCAATTAATTTTTTAATTGAAACTCCTCCGATAAAGAAAATTGTTATATCAATCAGCAAATTGTAGGTTATTAATTGATTTTATTTCAATTAATAATTTTTTTGATTTTGATCAAAAATTTGATTGATTTTTTATTTAAAGTCAATTAAAATAATTATTGATTTACCAAATGAATTTTACGCTTATGGAAAAATTATGAAGAAATTCATATTTTTTGCTTTCCAATATGTTGCCGACAATAAAAAAAAGTAAAACCGTAGTAAAAAGTATATTTTTGAATTAATGTATTTAATAAATTGAAGCCAAAAAAAATCTGGTATGTTGAAAATTTGTAATTTGATAGTTTTAAGAAAATAACAAAAATGTTGATCAAAACAATAATTGACTCATTTAAATTTTGTTGATCAATAGATTTAATTGAAATTTTTTTGCCAATAATTTTTTGTGTGTATATATATGTAAGAAAAATGTCTCAGATTCATTTTTTGTATAGAAAAAGTCTCAGATTCTAAGATATTTTTCATATAGAAAAAATCTCAGATTCTGAAATATTGTTGGTATAAAAAAAGTCTCAGATTCTGGGAAATTTTTCGCTTACAAAAAGTTTCAGATTTGAAAACATTTTTCATACATAAAACGTCTCAGATTCTAAGACGTCTTCGTGTTTTCATAAACTTTATCTCCAAAAATTTTTTGTTATACATTTTCTGATGTTACTATTAATTGTTCTCTACTTGGTTGTTTAAACTTTCTCGATTTTTTTTGGGATGGAGGGTCCTTATTCCACTTTCCCTATTGTACCCTCGCATGCTTATAGTCCTTATGCAGGAAAAGTTCATAAAAAGGTAAAATCTTGAAAACCCAAACTCCGTTTTTTTTATTTTTTCTTATAAATTGAATGAACCATTTTTGCAGTCTTAAAAAATGGTAGCCTCTAATGAACCCTCCAAAGCTTTGGCATTAACAAAAACAAAACTAGATGACGATAAACCGCCTTTAACATGGCGAGAAAAAGTAAACAAAGTCATGTCAAATATAACCGTGGAACCTATAGTGGCAGCCTATATTATGCCCAGTGTATTATCAAATTTGGCAACACAAAATTTAAATTTGGAAAAAGCATGTCGCGTAAATATGGACTATGGTGATCATGTCTGTGATGCTTTGACCCGAAGAGAAACCGCCAATTATACCATGTAAGTTTTGTTTTTCTTATAATATAATAAATTCTTATATAAATTATTTAAAAAATCTCTTTTTAGGGAAGAAGAAACTATACAAAAAATGGTTGCCCATATGGTAGCTTGGAAAACTGTGATACAATCTTTATTCCCATGTTTATTGATTCTCTTTTGGGGTTCTTGGAGTGATAGACATCATCGAAGAAAACCTTGTATATTAATACCTATTGTGGGTGAATTTATGGGCACTGTAGGTTTGATGTTATGTGTATATTATAAGGAAACTCCCATGGAGGTAGCAGGTCTAACAGAGGCTATATTTCCTTCGTTAAGTGGAGGATGGTTTGTAATGCTTATGGGCGTATTTAGTTATATAGCTGATATAACCACCGAGGAAGAGAGAACATTACGTGTTGGTATATTAAATGTTTGCTTTTCGGTGGGTGTTCCTATTGGTACCGCTTTAAGTGGAGTGTTACTCAAGTAAGTAAAATTATAAATTAAAAAAAATATTTTGAGTATAAAATAATTTCAGTTTCTAAATATGAATTTGAAGTTAACTTAAAGTAAGAACAGCACCTCTAAGAGAATATACAGTAGGGTGGATCAAATAAAGCCATTGCCTTGCAGGTCTAATAAGGCAACTTTCCCGAACGCGATGTTTTCGAAATTCAAAAAAGGCTATATTTGCTTCACCGTAATATACAGACTTTGGGTGAAAAAATAATTTTGACATTCATCTATTCCTAAGGCGGAAAAACGGGAGTAAGGTGTGAGCAAAAGCAGAACAGCCCTTAAAATTGAGATTTTAAAGCAAAAAAATTAGTAAACAAAAATAAAATGTGCCTTAAGAGGAGACGCCAAAAAGGCCAAAATTTTTTTGACACCCTAGGTCAGTATATATCCCCTTAAATCCACTGTTCTTGACTCAACTCTAATTGTATTGCCTTCTGCAATATTCGCGGATTGAGAGAAAATTACTTCTCTTCATATGCTTATTGTCCGCACAGAAAAATTGTAGTTGCTGGTGATTTTAATGGCCACAACACCATTCGAGACAAACACCTCCCGAGGGCCATTACGTTGACCTTTTTATCGCGCACAATCCCCTAGCGCAATTAGTGGTTAAACCAACACACAATGCGTGTGTTGAAGGGCAGTCTCGGAATACATTTGACCTTTTTCTTACTTCACATCCTGTAAAATATGAAGTGAGAACATCGGCACCCCTTGGTAACTCTGATCACAGTGCCATTTCCGCATCCTTTCCATATTCTGTTCTTCGTAGCTTCTTAAGATAGAAAAAAAATAGAGCCCAGAAACGCTCTATTTTTATCTATGAAAAGACTCGCCTGGCAGAGTTTAATGTTTTCTTTCGGCTTCTCAATATCAGCCCCGAAACGTTCTATTTTTTTTTTTTTGAAAAGGCTCTTTGGGCAGAGTTCAATCATTTCTTTCGGCTTTTTAACTGGAAACTTTGTTTTCTGGATGGAGAGTTGTTCACACAGCGAAATTGTAGTTGCTGATGATTTTAATGTCCACAACACCATCTGGCTTCGCCATTCGTTTCAAGCAACTCCCGAGGGGCATTACGTTGAACTGTTTGTAGCGCACAATCACCTAGCGCAGTTAGTGAATAAACCGGCACACAATGCGGGTTTTGAAGGGGGTCTCGGAACATTCCTAACCTTTTTCTAACTTCACATCCCGGAAAATATGAAGTAAGAACATCTGCATCCCTTGATAACTCTGATTACAGTACCATCTCTGCATGCTTTTCATATTCTGCTCTTCGCAGCTTCCCAAGATCAGTCCCTGGGCAGAGCTCAATAATTTCGGCATTTAAACTGGAAACTTTGTTTTCTCGACGAAAAAGTCGATGCCGCTGCAGAAATGGCAATAAATATAATTATGCTTGGGATGAAATCGTTTAGTCCCACGACGTATATGTCAGCTAGATCAATGCAGAAGTGTTGGTTTAACCAGACGTGCAGAAATGCAGTCAGATCCAAAAAAGAAGCATTCATTAAGTGGGGATCGGATCAGCTGGGCAAAAGGGCAAAGTGCTAAAGTGCTTTTTGCGCATCTGAGCAGTAAGAGCTTTTGGTCATTCGTTAAAAGAGTAAGGAATAATGCTAATTTTTTTCTCGACGTCAAAGTCAATGCCGCTGCAGAAATGGTAATAAATATAATTATGCTTGGGTTGAAATCGTTTAGTCCCACGAAGTATATGTCGGCTAGATCAATTCAGAAGTGTTGGTTTAATAAGACGTGCAGAAATGCAGTCAGATCCAGAAAGTAAGCATTCAGTAATTGGAGATCGGGCAAAAACGTCGTTACTGATCAGCTGAGCAAAAAGGAAAGAACCGAGTGTGCCAAAGTACTTAGGCGTGAAAAAGTTCTATACGAACAGCGTCTTCGTACTTAAGTGCTTTCTGTTCCTAGGGGCAGTAAGACGTCTCGGTCATTCGTTAAAAGATTATGAAATAATGCAAGTTCTACTATTCCAACTCTTTTAAAGGGCAATCAATCATACACGGTTTCGGTTAATAAGGCCAACCTGTTGGCTGAACTTTTTGCAAAAAATTCATTTTTGCCGAAAATTCATCAACCTCTTTCCGTTTCAGAAAATATATCCTATACTTAGCCTAAGATTTTCTTTTGAGCTCGAGCTGTCAAAAGGGTTCTTGCAGATCTCAATCCAAACAAATCACCAGGGCCGGATGTCATTTCAGTACTGGTGCTAAAACAGTGCTTGTAGACGTTGGCGTGTCAATTGGCACACCTTTTTATCTCTTCGTATCGAGCTGGGGTTTTCCCCTCGACCAATGGCCAGCTAATCCCAAAAAATATGCGGCTTGCAACCATGAAAATTACCGCTCAATTGCAATATGTTTTGCGCTTTAAAGGTAATGGAAACCATGATTAATTTCCATCTTGTGACTTATTTGGAGTATCGAAAGTATGGCTTTCTTGGGGGTCCTTTCACGGGAGACTTTTTAGCATTTCATTCCTAATGTTGAAGTCATTCTCATCTCCGAGGTGGTGAGATTAAAGTGGTTGCTCTTGATATTTCCAAGGCATTTGATCGTGTGTGGCACGAGGTACTTATGTCAAAACTTATTGCTTTTGGTGTCGGTAATGAATTCTCTCGATTTTTTTTCGAGTTTTCTCAGAGATCGCACTATTCGTGTTGTTCTAGATGAAGTCTCATAAGTCGAGTTTCAGCTGAATTCAGTGGTACCGCAGGTTAAGTTACGTTGCATTGGCGTCCGCCGATTTGACGAATTAACTCGGAAGCCATAAGGCCTATTGTAACTCCCTTAATTGTTATTTTCCTACTCCCCCTCTGATACAATTTTTTACTCCTTAAACCACCCCGATTCTCTAAGATATTTTGCTAGAGATATCAATAAGACACGGTGTAGGCAATATAGGTCATCGACAAATCTTTGCCCCTAATGCTAAAGACGTCTTCTCATCAGACCCGGACATTCACATAACAAGTGCTTCACTGAATCCTTCTCCTCCACTTCCCCAAAACTTTTATAATATTCCCTATCTGAAATTCGCTTTGCTGAGTTGAAGGTGTACAAGCCTAAAAGAAAGCTAGGCTAGTCCATGGGGCTCAGACTTTAAACAGTCCATTGTACCGTACCCTGGAAAGGAAGATTCAATAAAGGATGAGAGAAAGTTTTAAGATAGTGAAAGGTGCTTGCCTAGAATTTCTCAGTTGCTTTCACAAACTTGAGAAAGTCAGACAAGGAAAGTCTATGAACAATGTCCATTGACAGAATATCAGATACCATTATCCGCAGTCTAGCTCTTTAGAACGCTGGGCAACAACAGCTGTAGTGTTCTGTTGTGTCCTCATCCTCAAGACAAGCTTCACATAGAGGGTCCGATAAGACAACCCAATCTCGTCATATGACAAGCACTGGCATTGTGTCCTGTAATTAGGCCAGTAAGTTTGCGACAGTCTCTTCTACTCAGACTGAGTAAATAGTTTGCCACTTTCCCGTCTGGTCTTATTATAAAACATTTAGTATTCTTGCATGTCAACTCGTTTGACCACCTTTCCATGAAAATTGATTTTATGTGAGAGTTGATCTAGCGCATCATCCATGTCAAGCCATCTGAGACTCAGGATTGTGAAGAGTTATATCTGAGCCAATGTTTGCAAAGAATCGGCAAAACCCATAAGAGACAGACCCTGTTCTCACATGAGACCTCATTGAGTCTGCGCCTACATTTATGGACAATTGTGGATGTTGTGACTTAAGAATCCAATGCACTGAGCGCAGCTTGACTGTCACTACAGATACTGATTCTCCTATCCCTCCATCTATTTTCAATTATCCAAGTCCGAAATGGAAAATTCGCTTTCTCACTGCCATTTGGCCAATTATACAGTGTCCAGTACGTACTCCCAAAAGGCTTTTTGTCCTCTTCGGATTTGGCAGGTGCCACTGGGTTCGCGATATCCTGCACGTAGTCAGTGATATCCACCTAAACTTCATTCTATACTCTGATATCCTATCATTTTCGTTCATCAATTTCACTATAGGAACCGAGATATCAGGTTCGACACATTCCCCACCGACTCAGAGCCATTTCTTGGTCTCCCACTCTATTTCTTATATTTACAAATGACCTTCTTAGTCAAACTTCCAACCCTATCTATTATTTTGCAGATGACAGCAACATTTGCCATTCATGTTCGTTTGATCGTAGGCCAAGTTTTATTGAGGCTGGGCGAAATACGAACACTTCCATAACAATGGGTGGTGCAGATATTGAGAAATCGGACACTCTTGATTTTCTGGGCATGCGAATACAGTGCGATGTTTGTTGGAATGAGCACGTTTTCCAAGTGTCGAAAGAAGCATTCAAGTGTCTCGGTTTGTTTGAAACGCTGTAAAAATTTTTTACTCTGTCCGATCTTCCCGTTTGTTGGAATAAGCACGTTTTCCAAGTGTCGAAAGAAGCATTCAAGTGTCTCGGTTTTTTGAAACGCTGTAAAACTTTTTTACTCTGTCCGATCTTCCCGTCCTTGTTGAAGTTGGGTTAGAGTTGAGTTAGTGTCGAGTTAGAGTTGAGGTGGAGTTGATCTAGATTTTAGTTGGAGTTAATTTAAGCTTAAATTGACTTACGATCTTAAGCAATGTTTTTAAAAAAATAATATCGTTTTTAATTTTCAGCAAATTTAACCAATTTTTTGTGAAATTATTTTGACTTAATTTTTTGAAAACTTTTCCAGGAAAATTGGATTTTATGGTGTATTTTCTATATCAGCCAGTTTATATGTTTTCTGTTTGGTGTACGGTTTCTTTTTCCTGCCCGAGCCAAGGCCCAGATGTATACAACCCGCCGCTAAAGAAGAAAATCCCAAAGGTTTATTGCGAGACTTTTTCGATAAAGAGCATATTGTAGAAACCTTCCGTGTAGCATTTAAAAAGGGAGAAAACAAGAGAAGAGAACGTGTTATATTACTAATGATTGTTGTTATGGTGGTCATAGGACCCATGTATGGTAAACATTTTTATCATTTTTATTTTATTAATTGAGAAAATTTTTTCATTAAACTTTTATTCTTTAGGTGAAATGAATGTTATGTATTTGTTTACCCGTTATCGTTTCAACTGGAATGAGGTGGATTTTAGTGTATTTAATACCTTTGCAGTGGTGACTGGTTTAGTGGGTAAGTGATAAAGTGGTGAAATTAACTCATAGAATTCCTATTATCTGTTTTTTCCCCCTTCCAGGTGTCTTATTGTGTGTTGGTATTTTATCTCATAAACTAAAAATTGACGATGCTCTAATTGGAGTTTTATCTAGTACTTCCAAGATCTTATCAGGTTTTGTTTATGCCTTTGCCTCAGTACCTTGGCATATGTATGTGGGAGCTCTAGTAGAGATTTTTAATGGTACCTCCTTTATAGCCATGCGTTCAATGGCTACAAAATTAGTGTCAAAAGATGAATTAGGTAAAGTGAATTCATTATTTGGGGTTGCAGAAGCTTTGATGCCGGTAGTTTTTGCTCCCATGTATAGTACACTGTATGCTGCCACCATAAAAGTTTTCCCGGGGGCATTTTATATAGTAGGCGGAGGCATTACCGTTTTCGCTGTGATAATTTTCTTGTAAGTATTGGAGGAACAATTATTGTCGAGAAATGGAACTAAATTTTGCTCAAAAAGGATCTTATTCTATTACATATTCAAATATTAAATATTCTCTTCTCTTTCTTTCTTTCTCTTTTTATAGTTGGATGTATAATTTCCAACGTCAACAATTGCGCAAACAAAAACACTCTGATCAAGAATCTCTCAAGGATGCCAATGGTAATATTAGTACCATAGATGCTCTAGCTTTTGCCTCCGAAGCTAAGGGAAATCTAAATGGTATTGTTTCCAATGTTTTGCACGAACATATTTGTGATTATAATTGTGAAAAGGATAATTGTTCGAATGGTATCGATAATAAAGCCTATATGCCAGATATTGTAGATAATGTTGTTGATGGAAAATCGGAAAATAATACGCATTTGTAAAAATAATCAGAAGCATGTAAATTCGAGAATTTAATTTAGTTTTAATACGATAAAAGTGATAAAAGTATTGTTTTTTTTTTATTATTTTAATTGTTAATAATAAATGATTTGTTTTAAAAATTTAAATATGACTATTTTTTGCTGTAGATAGATTTGTTGATTAATTTTGTTGTTGAAAAGAAAAAAACTATACAATTAATTTGTTAATTGATTAAATTTGTTATAAAATCAAAAAAGCTATGCAATAATTTTTTTAATTGATTTCATTAAAATATTAATTCATATTAGGAATTTCAAAAATAACATTTAAGGCGGATTACTCAATGTTCAGTTACATTGCAGCAAACTGTAAATTTAACGGAGCCTTATGTCAAAATTTTTATGAAAAAGTTAAAACTAGGCGGAGAGTAATTTTATAACCGAGCATTGAGTAATCCACTCTTAATATTATTTTTTTTCCTACATTTCATATTTTTTGAACCACCCAGTAATTTGCATGAAATTAAGCACCGTTCATCGGAACCGACTTTAACCTCTACACCATTTACAGATGTAATTCGAAAAAGATCAATTGTAATTCGAAGATTCTATTTGTAATTCGAAGATTCCATTTGTAATTCGAAGATTCCATTTGTAATTCGAAGATTCCATTTGTAATTCGAAGATTCCATTTGTAATTCGAATACTCCAATTGTAATTCGAAGATTCCATTTGTAATTCGAAGATTCCAATTGTAATTCGAAAAAGATCAATTGTAATTCGAAAAAGATCAATTGTAATTCGAAAAAGATCAATTGTAATTCGAAAAAGATCAATTGTAATTCGTAAAAGATTAAGTGTAATTCGTAAAAGATCAATTGGAATCTTCGAATTACAATTGGAATCTTCGAATTACAATTGATCTTCTACGAATTACAATTGATCTTTTTCGAATTACAATTGATCTTTTTCGAATTACAATTGATCTTTTTCGAATTACAATTGATCTTTTTCGAATTAAAATTGGAATCTTCGAATTACAAATGGAATCTTCGAATTACAATTGGAGTATTCGAATTACAAATGGAATCTTCGAATTACAAATAGAATCTTCGAATTACAAATAGAATCTTCGAATTACAATTGATATTTTTCGAATTACATCTGTAAATGGTGTAGTTTTAGACTTTAAATTAAACTAGAGATTTATTGCCCTAACACTACTCTACAATTCCTCTTTAATCACATTTATCCCATGTTTACCTGAAACAACTTTTCTGATTACTTTTTAAAATAACACAAGCCAACACTAAATTTACTTCTTTGAATTTATCAACTGATTTTAGTTAATTTGGGTGCGCTGAATTCAAATTTGTAATCAGTTTGTCTCTATCAGCTCTAGTTTTCATGATATAGCTTTTTTATACCGTCCACTTATGACCTCCAATAATGACAGTCTGGCCGTCTGTCAGTTTTTTTCAAAAAAAATGTTTTCATCAAAATTTCTTATTTACAGATATGGTAGTTACCAAAAAAATATTTTTTCCGGAAAAAAATTTTTTGCCCAAATTTTTTATACCCTCCAACCACAGTATGGGGGTATACTCACTTTGTCATTCCGTGTGTAACTCATTGAAATATCGGTCTAGGACCCTATAAAGTATATATTTTATTGATCTGATCAGTGATCGATTCTAAGACATTCTAGCGATGTCCGTCCGTCTGTCCGTCTGTAGAGGACACGATACAGTCCAAAATAAAAGAGCTAGACTTCCCAAGTTTGGCACGAATATGTCCTATATTCCTAGGCAGGTTAAGTTCGGAAATGGGCAAAATCGGACCAAGGAGGAAAAAGTTCCCCCTTAGAGAACTAAACCAACCCATGAAAAATACCACTTTTTTACATGATTTTTTGTGTTTTTGTTTAACAAATGCAACATTTTTATGCTACAGGAAGTTCAAAGTCCTTAATTTGGACCCAGAGAATTAGATAATGTCGTTTCTTCGGTCCGCCCCCCCCCTTTATGGGCGTGGAATATTTTTTTTTAAATAATGATAAACTTGTATTTCTTTAGTGCATAAAGCATAAGAACGAATTTTTAAACACGTATTCGAGAGGAAATTTCCCCCCCCCCCCCAATTACCATTTTCGCCCCCCCCCCTCAAAAAAAAAAGAAAACGTCCCTGCATTTTTTTTTTTTTTTGCATGTTGGAGGGTATAATCGGTTCGCTTAAGATGTTCTTTTTTGATGAATTCGGTTAATTTAACTTAGTAACTCATTTAGTGAAGGGTATATAAAATTTTGATGAAAAAAAATTTTTTGAAAAAACTGACAGACTGACAGACTGTCATAATTTGAGGTCATAAGTGGAGGGTATAAAAAAGCTATATCATGAAAACTAGAGCTGATAGTGACAAACTGATTACAGATTTGAATTCAGCGCACCCAAATTAACTAGAATCAGTTGATAAATTCAAAGAAGCAAAAATCTTTTTTTAATTTTGTCGGGCTGTGTAATCTACAAACAGTTTCATTTTCTTAGTGAACAAATTCTGCAGGGGTGCCTGTTGGCCAGGAAATTTATTTTTTTGTTGAAATCCGCATTTTTTTAACGCCAAAGTCCAAAGACTATTGAAAATCCTCGAATGACAATCTGTCTCTGTCAATGTACTTATTCTATTCACATTTTTGCGACCCTTTACGACCGTTCATAAACTTTAGAGATATCGGCGATAAACCAAAATATGACGTTTAGAAACGCCCTTAAATGCAAGATCATCATTTGTTTGATATTTTTTTATTGATTTTTAATGAAAAATTTCCCAATTTGGCAACATTGGCGGGATAACTAGAAATGGACGCGTGAGTAAATTTGGAATCACATTAACTCACGCTCTCCCAAAAAATCTTATTATATTCAGTCGCATATTTTATTCAATCGCATATTTTGTTTATATACGCTTACTTACAATTCACGGGAGTAAAATCACTCACAAAAATTGCACTCACTCGCGAAAAATAAATTGAATCAAAAGTGAGACTTTTGTAAAAATATTACCTTTTAAAAACGTTTACCTTATGTAAATAGTGTGCGTTTTGTAAGAAGTGTAACTTTTGTAAAATGTGTACATTTTATAAAATGTTGACCTTTTATAAAAAATATACTTTTTGTGAAAAGTGTACCTGTTGTAAAAAGTGTACCTTTTGTAAAAAGTAAACCTTTTTTAAAAAGTGTACCTTATGTAAAAAGTGTTCCTTTTGCTTAAAGTATCTTTTATAAAAAGTTCGTTTTGTAAAAAGTGTACCTTCTTGTAAAAAGCGTACCTTTTGTAAATGGTGTACCTCATGTAAAATATGTACCTTTGGTAAAAAGTGTACCTTTTGTAAAATGTGCACCGTTTTTAAAAGTGTACCTTTTGAAAAAGGTGTACTTTTTGCAAACAGTGTACTTTTTGTAAAAAATTCACCTTTTATAAAAAGTGTAAATTTTGTAAAAAGTGTAGCTTTTGTAAAAAGTGTACCTTTTGTAAAATGTGCACCGTTTTTAAAAGTGTACTTTTTGCAAAAAGTGTACCTTTTACAAAAAGATGTACCTTTTGTAAAAAGTGTCTTAAAAAAATTAGCATTTTAAGTATTTATATTTTTTTTGTGTTCATCTGCTAATATAAAAACAACTTTTTGTTTTTTTTTTTTATTTTGCGTGAAAATAGTGTGATCGTGAGCGAAATTTTGAATATAATAAGATTTTTTGCTTGAGCGTGAGTTAACGTGAGTCCAAATTTACTCACGTGTAGATCTCTAGTTATCGCGGTAGTTGCCAAATTGGGAAATTTTTCATTAAAAACCTTTTTTTAAATGTACCTTTTGTAAAAAGTGTACCTTTGATAAAAAATTTACCTTTTGTAAAAAGTGTATTTTTTGTAAAAAGTGTACCTTTTTTAAAAAATTGTAAATTTAAAAAAGCGCACCTTTTGTAAAAAATGTAACTTTTGTAAAAAGTGTACATTTAAAAAAAAGTGTACCTTTTGTAAAAAGTGTGCCATTGTAAAATGTGTACCGTTTGTAAAAGTGTACCTTTTAAAAAAAGTGTACCTTTTGTAAAAAGTGTTGCTTTTGTTAAAAGTGTAGCTTTTGTAAAAAAGTGTAGCTCTTGTAAAAAGTGAACCTTTTGTAAAATGTGCACCTTTTGTGAATGGTGTACCTTTTGTAAAGAGTGTACCTTTCGTAAAATTTGTAAAATATTACACATTTTCGATGAAATATTGATAAAATTAGTTTATTAGACGGAATTTAGCTTGAAAGCAACACAAAAACATTTATCTTTTTTATTAATAACAAAAAGAGCCATTAACAATAACAGAATCATTCACAATGTATGCAAGTTAATTTTTAACTTCTAGAATTTTGAGCGTTAACACTAATGGGAACTTTGTATGGTAGAACACTGATAATTATGTTAACAAAAAACGCCTACTATTGGGCATCGCTTTTTATTAAAACATTAAAAAACCCAAAACAAAGGTGTTTGCTGAAATTAAGCCAGTTGCTTTAATTCTGCAGACTGATGTGTTTTTCTGCTAATTTACTAGGCTATTTTCTTTGACAGTAAATGCTAGAGTATTCAATCGATTAACTGTTAATCGGTTAACCGATTAATTTTGGTCGATTAACTGTTCGAATAATTTAAAATTGCCAATTTTCAAATAACAAATAAACCGATTAATTTGTGTCGATTAACCGAAATTTATTTTTTTTAGTACTTTTGGTTATTTTTTGTTGTTTAAGGTTCTGCAAATTACGGTTCTGCTTAAAGAAGTTAGGGTATAAAAAATTAATCAAACTCTCTTTTATCAATGTGTAAAATTGTCGTCAAGAAAATATTTTATCGATTCCCTAAAAATTTATTTCGGCTTAAAAAAAATTAACTTAATGACCCTAACCAATTTGTTATACATTTCCAGCAAAATAGATTTTTCTAATAGTTTTTCATGTGCGTAATCTGAATCTGGCCTTAGAACTGATCTGTCTCATTTTGACATATTTAGGATTTCGATTTACAATACTGCACTCTAAAAAAGTGAGTCCAGTTTCCAACTATTAATTGGTAAATTTATACAAATTCAAACCGCATTAAACACCATCTTAAGTCTATATAAGAGTGAGTTAGGTTTTAAGGGAAATACTGTCTGTGATGGTTTTTTACCTTTTTACCGGCTTTAACATAATTTAAACAAGGCAAAAAAAAGTTAAATTCAAATTTGAAGAACACCACAAAATTTATAGAAAAAACAATAACAATTTAGAAAGAGTCAATTAAAATCCAGAAATCTTCAATAGAAGTAATGTAAAGACTAATTAAGGCCCATAAATCACGATCAAGTGTCAGCTAGATCCAGTTTTCTGAATACACCGCTCAACAAATCGAAGGTTTTTGGCTCCGGTTTGAAGTTTGATATGAAATTTTAAAAGATTTTGACTCGCTGATTCCAAATTCGTGCTCCAAATTTTTCCATCACGTCTAGAATTTTAATTATTCGCGGTTGAAAATGCGAAAAAACGCGATTTTTGCCTTTTTTGAAAGCCTGCACAGCAGCCGCTGGGTGGAATAAAAATCTGGTATAAAGCGTGAGAGTAGAATTGAACTATGATCTCAAAAATATGATCAAAAAAATTTTAAGTTGTTGCGCTATTATTGGCCAAACATGCATTTTAAAAAAACACTGTCAAAAAAATTAGAAAAAGCACCATTTTTAAAAGGCTCTAATACAATAACCAGATGATCAATCTTTACTGTGATGAGCTCTAAATTTAGGCAAAAGTTCACTCTTTCTTATAGACTTTTAAACCCATTAACTATAGCTTCCGGTGTATACGAAAAATAACACAGAAATCTTAAATTTGTAAAATATTTATTTTTTTTTAGTTTTTCTTTGAAAAATATCAAAAAACTAAGGTACCTACCTACCTTACCTTTTTTACAAAAATGGTAATTTTAACAGTATCATTTTAAAACGCAAGTCAAGCCCAATCAAACCTAATAATTTGAAAAAAATTGTGTTCTATGTTGGAGACCATAGACAAATTATACTTTTGCGCTTTATACCAGATTTGTATTCCACTGAATGGCTGCTGTGCAGGCTTTCAAATAATGCAAAAATCGTCATTTTTCGCATTTTCAACCGTGAATAACTAAAAATCTGGACGTGATGGGAAAATTTGGAGAACAGATTTGGAATCAGGAGATCAAAGTCTACTAAAATTGATCATCAGAATTCAAACCGGAAAATGAGTGTTGAGCGGTGATATCAATTTGGTTTTCTAAACTTTTTTTTTGCCTTGTCCCAATTTCAATCAGAATTCCTGAATTTGAATTTCTGTTAACCCGAGTAAAAATTTTCTGGTCTAATCATATATAATTTGATACAATCTTATATGAGTTAATATGTTTCCGTATAAATTTATATAAAATTGTATCTATCACTTTGATACGATTGATCCACTTTATATGGTTAGATATTGCTCCATATATGATTAGATTCGTATTTTGGTTTTGCTCATCAAATTATACAAAAATAGATATTATAAGATCAATTTGATCTAATTAGATTTGACCAAATTCAGGATCAAATTGTATCAATTTTTATATTTTTTGATCTAAAGCAATACAATTTGATATTATTTGATACAACCATTTTACGGATCAAATTAGATCTATTTAGTAAAATTAGCATAATATTTTTACTAGGGAACAGAGTTTTATTAGAAAAAGTAGATAAATGTTAATCTTTTTTAAGCTAAATGTGCAAGTTCTTTCTAAATTTTCTTTAGCATTTTTTTAATTTCATTAAAAAAAATATTTAGACAACTTATCAGATATTTGAAATCGTATTTACCAGTAACCTGTTCTGTATCAGGTTATCGGTAACTCATTATTTATTAACAAGATGTAACCGGTTTTGTATTAGGCTATCGGTAACTCATTATTTGTTAACAAGAAGTAATCGAGCAGGTAACGAGCCCTCATTACATAGAATGCAGGTGGTAATGGGGACTTATTACCAAGTTTTTACTGGGTACTATAAATTTTCAATAATTTTAAGTAGAATTACGCAATTTGTGTAATTTTACCAAATTATAGTAGGAAACTGAAATCATTTTAATTAGAGTGTGAATAAACTCAGATTTTCGAAATGTTCGGGACCCTATAAAACCGCGATGTGAAAATAGTTTAGCAGATCTAAAAAAAATACTTTTGGAATCCTTCAGATATCTTTTTTTAATCACGGAGATATTGACCGATGAAATTATTGTAATTTTAGCACTAAAAAATAAAAGAAAACAAATTTGGAAACCAAAAAATTTTTTTTTTAATATTTTTGGGGCAATTTTTCTTTTTATAAAAATAGCTTTATTTTTTGGCATTTTTTCGGGGCCAAATTTGATATATACCCAGTCAGAAAGATACAATCGCAAAAGCGTTGTGAAAGCGTTGTAGACGGTTGTACGAGCGTTCTGTATACCAACTTCAAAGCGCCTTCAGATGATCCGAATGATAACATCGATCTACGCTAGGTTTAAAGCGTTTTAAAAGCGATGTAAAAAAGTGCTTTGAGAACGTTTTTTTTTTAAGTCATCAAAGCGCTTTAAAAACCCAAAGTAAAGAATTTCTGTTTTAGTTCGGTTATAATAATTTGTTTGATACAAAGTGAAATCCGAAAAAAAAGTTTTTGTACTCAAAAAAATTTTCAAAAAAATTTTCAAAAAAATTTTCGAAACTTAGAAAATTTAAAAAAAAAAAAAAATCTAAAAACATTTTTTATGATTTTTTTTACTTAAAAAAAAAATTTGACAAAAAATTGTTATTCAAAAATAGTTTCGAAACTTAGAAATTTTTTTCAAAAAAAAAAATAAATATAAAGAACTCTTAAAACGTTTTTCGAATACGCTCGCAAAGCGTTTCAAAAAAACGTTTTGAAATTGCTTTTTTTTTTGTTATAGAGCTTTCAGAACACTTTTCAAAAACGCTCGCAATGCGTTTGAAAATAGCGTTTTGAGAATGCTTTTTTTTTTGTTACAGAGCTTTCAGAACGCTTTTTTTTTAGAACCGTCGTCAATTTCTGCTTGGGTAATTATGAGGTGATATTTTCACGTTGGTGTCATTTTGGATTGGGTCATTTTTCAGGATGCCATACAAAAATTCTTTATTTGGGCTGAGATTGTTGGGGGTATTTGAAGCTTTGGCATAGCGGATGTAGATTTATTACTTGTTTATAAAAAAAAAAAAATAAAAGTACATTCAATACGTGGTTTTATATTCAATTTAAATTTTAAATTAATAGTAGTATTATTCGGTTAATCGAATAATTCAAATTTAACCGATTAAATCTCAACCCCGATTAATTATTTGCTCGATTAACCGATTAAACAAGAACCTCGATTAATTGAATACCCTAGTAAATGCTGATTTAACATTGGTAATATTTATAATGTTGATAACAGTGAATGTTAAATTTGTAAACTACAAAAATGTAAGCATACTTTTAGGCATTAGAGATAAAACACCAGCTTAGGTAAGTTAACAACTAACTGAATAACACTTTGTAACAGAACAATACAACAGAATAATACCCTAGTAAAAAAATTATGGTAATTTTACTAAAGGTGGCTTCAGACTATAATATTTGTAATAATATCTGTCAAAATTTTTTGTAAAATCTATAAAATAGTATGTTGTAAACACAGATCGGTATAAAACCAAGAGAAATACGGATTGAAAAATGACAAGCGGATACGTATTCTCATTTTTAGAAATTTCTCAAAAAATGAGAAAACGTATACGCTTTTCATAAGATCAGGGTTGTATTTGTTTTGATAATATTTAAGATGTGATGGTGTGAATACGCAAAGGATTTTTTAAAAGATTTTTTGACAAGCGGAGAAAATTTCGTATTATTTAAGATACGTATTTTCTTACGACTCAGTATTATAGTCTGAAGTGGGCTTAAATAGATCTAATTTGATCCGTAAAATGGTTGTATCAAATAATATCTAATTGTATTACTTTAAATCAAAAAATATAAAAATTTATACAATTTGATCCTGAATTTGGTCAAATCTTATTATATCAAATTGATCTTATAATATCTATTTTTATACAATTTGATGAGCAAAACCAAAATACGAATCTAATCATATATGGAGCAATATCTAACCATATAAAGTGGATAAACCGTATCAAAATGATAGATATAATTTTATATAAATTTATAAGGAAGCATATTAACTCATATAAGATTGTATCAAATTATATATGATTATATCAGAAAATTTTTACTCGGGTAGTTCTAAAAGTTTTTCAATGGTAATGAAATGCATTAATTGTTTAAAAAACTCAAATATTATTGATTTCAGAACCCTTGCTCTATAAGGAATTTATAGGGAATTGTTGGCCAAAAGCATAGAGTAAAGATGATCAGAGATTTTGATAGACGCCAAATCAATATGTAACTTTATATAAATTGGTTCTCTTAGTGTTTAAGAGAGTTTTTATATGCAATAGCAAAGGGAACACTAAGAGTACAAACTTATTGAGAGAGGAAATTAAATGGTAGCCAACCAACCTGATACCCGCTGGCCAAAAGTTTTTTTCTGATGCCATTATAAAGTAAACTACATATGGGGCGAAACGCGTCAACGGTCCACACCAAAAAAAACCGTTTAAGTATAATTTTGCCAAAATGTAAGGATAACCAGTAGTTACTCTAAAGTCCAAATAAAAAAATTTTGTTTTTAGAAGTACAGAGATGGGAAATTTTCATTGTTTTGCAAATATCATATTTGGTTAAATTTTTATTGCCATATTGATGCGATAAAAAATTATTTTTAAAAAACGATTTTTAAAGTATTTTTGACGACCTTTTTTAATGGCATTGGTGGTGAGTGCTATTTTTACTCCATTTGATCTCTACTTTCAGACGTATGTATATCATCCGGTTCATGTTTAATATTGGCTGTCGAACGGTGTTATATTTGTTTTAAGTTTAAACGAAATTAAAACTACAAATTTTGTTTAAATTCTGATTAATTTTTATTAAAAAATAAAAATTGTGTTATTCGAACGTTAATATATTATATTTTGAGTAGGTTTACTCTACACGGTGAGCCTCAGCGATGTTTAGGTTCAACTTTAGTGTCGACGAAAAGTGTAAACGCAGTTCTATTTCTACTTGAATAAATATCACAAAACTGTTAACAGCGAAATTGTAGCTGCTCGCATTCGCGAGATATCGCCAAATTAGTGTTTTTGTGTTTTCTAAAATGTTGACAATGAAGTTTTTTAAATATCTTCAAAAACTGAGTATGCAATCTTAATTGTATTTATTTCCAGGTTATAAAACAGTTAGCATCGACATCATATGTTCTCAACTTCGCGAGAAATCGCAAAATTAAAAAAAATAAATAAAAAATCCCGAGTAAAAATAATTTAATATGATCTTATATACTTTTATATAGTCATATAATTTCATATATGATCATGTGTGACACTATGTCTTGCGAGATAAATTTATATAATAAATTATATAATAAATTTTTATGTGCGATTTTTTTAAGATATCGCCATACATAACTATATGTTGTAACATCTGGTCCCATGCGTCATTGCAAATTTCTAAGTGTTTTATATATAATTTTATATGCCTCCATTATTTTTTAATTTTTTTCCAAGAACATATTTTTATCGCAAATATTTTTTTCATATTTTTTTATTTTTCTGACTAGGGAACCCTTATGAACCGATTTGGCTGAAACTTAAAATATATAAAAGAGACGATTTTAAGGTTGGGGTGTCTCGGCTTTTCGGCCATATCAGAGTTTTAAAATTTCGTTGTCCCCTTATGAAACAAAGTGGACCTTCGGGAAAATTTCGATAACTCCCGAACTAATAGGAATATCCTCTAGGGCAAAAATACGTGTCGACGTAAATTTAATAAGGATTATTTCGTATTCATATGGACATCGTAGGTCTATGTCTTCATATAAATACCCCCCAAAATTTACACATTTTCGTGAAAAAAGTATTTAAGAAAGCTGAACTTTTACAAGGTTATGCCACAGTTGGATAGGCATTAAAAAAAACCTTTCTTCTCATATGTAAACATCATATAGTTTCTTCGAAAAAAATGGCTGAAAAATCCAAAAAACGTTTTTTTTCCCGATATGGCCGATAAGCCGAAACACTCCAACCTTAGAATTGTCCCTTTTATATATATTTTACGTTTCATGCAAATCGGTTCATATGGGTTGAGATACTTACCTTGTGAGTTTTTTCTAAGCACCACTTTTTTATCACGAATATTTTCTAAGTGTTTTATATAAAATTTTATATGACTCCATCTTTTAAATTTTTTCTAAGTTTTTTTCAAGGAACATTTTTTTATCGCAAATATTTTCTAAGTGTTTTATATAAAATTTTATATGACTCCATTTAAAAAAAAAAAAAAAAAAAAAAAAAAAAACTTATTTTTATTATTTTAATTTTTCAACTTTTTATTAAAAAATAAAAAAAAAAACATCCGATTTAATTTATAAAATTGTATTAATTTTAATATAATTGGATATAATTTTATATCATTGGATTAGACCAAAACTCGTATCAAAGTCGATATAGAGTTATATAAACTGATATCATTAGATAATATTCAATCAAATCTTATGAAACCATTTTTCGTATAAGATTATATCAAAATAGACACGAACCCATATTAAATTATATATTGTGTCATATCATTTTTTTACTCGGGTTGGGAAAAAATTTAATTTTTCTCGTAAATTAGCAACCCGAGTAAAAATAATTTAATATGATCTTATATACTTTTATATAGTCATATTATTTCATATATGAGCATGTGTGACACTATGTATTGCGAGATAAATTTATATAATAAATTTTTATGTGCGATTTTTTTAAGATATCGCCATACATAACTATATGTAGTAACATCTGGTCCCATGTATCATTCCAAATGTCTTAAGTGTTTTATATAAAGTTTTATATGCCTCCATTATTTTTTAATTTTTCAAAGTTTTTTTCAAGAACTTATTTTAATCGCGAATATTTTCAAAGTGTTTTATATAAAATTTCATATGACTCCATATTTTATATTTTTCCAAGCACAACTTTTTTATCACGAATATTTTCTAAGTGTTTTACATGACTCCATCTTTTAAATTTTTTCTACGTTTTTTTCAAGAAAATTTTTTTTTACGCAAATATTTTCTAAGTGTTTTATATAAATTTTATATGACTTTATTTTTAAAAATTTTTCTAAGTTTTTCAAAGGACAAATTTTTTATGAGAATATTTTCTAAGTGTTTTATATAAAATTTAACATGACTCCATGTTTTGAAATTTTTCTAAGTTTGTTTGAAAATTTTGAAAAGTTGAAATTTTAATTTTTCAACTTTTTATTAAAAAAAATATAAAAAAACATCCGATTTATAAAATTTTATAAATTTTAATATAATTGGATATAATTTTATATCATTGGATTAGACCAAAACTCGTATCAAAGTCGATATAAAGTTATATAAACTGATATTATTAGATAATATTCGATCAAATCTTATGAAACCATTTTTCGTATAAAATTATATCAAAATAGACACGAACTCATATAAAATTATATATAGCGTCACATAATTTTTTTTACTCGGGAATCAAGATATTGATATTGAGCAGTTTTGCCACCTTCACCCACATAAAATTTAAACTGCATACAATATATTTGTCGTTTCTCGATTTTTTTCCTTTATTTTAGCCAATAAAGAAAAAATAAATTCCCGAGTAAAAAAATTGATATGACACAATATATAATTTAATATGGGTTCGTGTCTATTTTGATATAATCTTATACGAAAAATGGTTTCATAAGATTTGGTCGAATAATATCTAATAATATCAGTTTATATAACTTTATATCGACTTTGATACGAGTTTTGGTCTAATCCAATGATATAAAATTATATCCAATTATATTAAAATTTATACAATTTTAGAAATCGGATGTTTTTTTTTTTTTAGTTTTTAATAAAAAGTTGAAAAATTAAAATAATAAAAATAAGTTGTTCTTTGAAAAAAACTTAGAAAAATTTCAAAAAATGGAGTCATGTTAAATTTTATATAAAACACTTAGAAAATATTTTCAAAAAAATTTGTCCTTGGAAAAAACTTAGAAAAATTTGAAAAAATGGAGTTATATAAAATTTTATATAAAACACTTAGAAAATATTTTCGATAAAAAAAATGCTCCTTGAAAAAAACTTAGAAAAAATTTAAAAGATGGAGTCATATAAAATTTCATATAAAACACTTAGAAAATATTCGTGATAAAAAAATGGTGCTTAGAAAAATCTTAGAAAAATAAAAAAATATGAAGTCATATGAAATTTTATATAAAACACTTTGAAAATATTTGCGATAAAAATATGTTCTTGGAAAACACTTAAAAAAATTAAAAAATAATGGAGGCATATAAAATTTTATATAAAACACTTAGAAATTTAAAATGATGCATGGGACCAAATGTTACAACATATAGTTATGTATGGCGATATCTTAAAAAATCCCACATCAAAATTTATTATATAAATTTATCTTGCAATACATAGTGTCACACATGATCATATATCAAATAATATGACTATATAAAAGTATATAAGATCATATTAAATTATTTTTACTCGGGTTAATTAATTTGAAAGCTTGAACAGTAATTTTGCAATTTCTCGGGAAATTGATCACCTATAATTTTTATGCTTGCAGTTTTGTCAACTTTAATAACCTCGAATTCAAACTGCATACCAAATTTTTGTCATTAATTGAAGTAAATGTTAGAATTTAAATTAAAGTAAAGCAGCTAGAATTTAAATGTTAACAGCCTTATAAGTTTTAATCAATGGCAAATCTAACTGCATTTCGTGTTTTTCAACAATGTTAAAGAAAATTCTTTTATTAATCAAAACAAGAAATACCCCCCAAAAAGCTGTTTTTCGCTATTTCTCGCGAAAGTGAGCAGCAATAATTTTATTGTGGGCAGTTTTAATTTCTTTCAACATGCTCAAATCAAACTGCATACCACTTTTTTTATTATTTCTAAAGAACCGGTTTTAAAATATAAATAAATAATAAAAACAAAAAATTATATAATTACGCGATATCTCGCAAAATTTAACATCTACAATTTCTATGTCAACAGCTGTGTGCCCTTTGATCAAGCACAAGTAAAACTGCATACCATGTTTTTACGAAATTTTAAAGAAACCTATCTAAAGATAAAAAACAAATACAGCAAAAAATTAATTTCGCGATTTCTCGAGAACTAAAGAAGATAGGATTTTGATGTCTACTGTTTTGTGACCTTTAAATATGTACAATTAAAACTGTATACTCAGTTTTTGAAAATATTTAAAAATTTCAATGTCATAATTTTAAAAAATACAAAAACACTAATTTCGCGTGATCTCGCGAATGCGATCAGCTACGATTTCGCTGTTAACAGTTTTGTGACATTTAGTCTTGTAGAAATTGAACTGCGCTTGCACTTTTCGTCGACACTAAAGTTCAACCTAAACATCGCTGAGGCTCACCGTGTCTAGCTCCAGGTCATTTTTCCTGTTCTAATTAAAACTATGATATTCACATAAAATAATTTTCAAGAAAATTATTTTTCCTATAAAAAAATTATTTTCAAGAAAATTATTTTTTTTGTAGAAATTTAGAAAGATGAACCTCAACTACTTTAGGCAAGCAAGTTGTTTGGTTTTCATGTTAAAGTCTGTCAAAAAATATAAAATTTAAACTGGCTTTACAAAATGTGCAAATTTCTCTAAAGAGGTATTCTGTTCTCTGGTGAAAAATCCGTAAAATAACCCGTTTATATGCCCAGCAAAAAAAGAGCTTACCATTCACTACAAAATTCACCACAACTTATGAACCAGATGTACTTCTTCTTCAACTGAAACATTGATGAATTTAATATGGGCGTGACACACAAAGTATGTTCTTTTTTTCGCCACTTTTCAGTGGCGAAAGATTGACACTTAAGTATAACATATATCACTAGTGTTTATTATGTACATATATATTAACATTTTTATCACAACTTCTGAAGTAGTGATCCGGATGTTAATATAACTTGACTTTTTGGAAGCGCTTTTTTCATCACTTCTTTAGAAGTACTTATTTCTGGCATTTTGGGTGTGATTATATCATTTTTATTTGGTGATTTAGAACTTCTAAATTAGAAGTTTTTTTTTTCACTTATTTTTGTTAGATTGATTGAAAGAGTATTTTTTTGTAATATTTACACTAAAAACACTGTTCGACAGCAAAAACCTCCCAGTGAAATTTCTAACTGGTCCTTGTAGATTTTGGTATCCTGCTTCCAAATCTACCGTCCAAATTTTTCTAGCAAGTACCGTTTTTGAGATATTCGCTGTTAAAAAGTAAAAAAAAAAATAAACAATATTTTAGCACTTTTAGGGGTCCACTGTTACGTATTCTTACGTTGCTCCCAGCAAATAGGATTTGATTTCATATAAAATGGACTTCCTGATTCCAAAACTGCAATTCAATTTTTTTTAAGCATGTTCTGTTTTTGAGATATTCGCGTTTAAAAATTTTAGTGTGATTTATAAAGAATATAAAAATGCGCAACAGTGGAGTTTGAGTTTTTCAAATGCCAATATTTCAAAAACAGTACGCGATAGAAAAATTTGGATACCAGATTTAGAATAAAGATGTCTTATTTTAACTAAATCGAGTACTATTGTGTTTAAGCAACTTAAGAATACGTTACAGAGGAGACCCAAATATTTCAATATTCAAATGCGAATATCTTAAAAACCTTACGTGATAGAAAAATTAATTTCATTGATAACACAGGTTCACAAAATTTGAACTTTTTCAATTTGCCTGACCTTTGACAGCTGATTTATTTGGATTTTAGTGTGCTGATTCCGAATCTGTTATCCAATTGTTTCCATCAGCTCGCGTTCGCGAGCAAATCGTAAAAAAAAAGTGTTGCACTTCGGCAAAAAAAGTGTTGCCCTGTGTAATCAAACGTATATACTTCGAATTAAAAAAGGAGTAATTATAAACATCACAAAACTATAAAAATTCACGGCGAATCGATTCACCAGTTTGTTCTGACTACAAGCCTAGACCTCAATTTTCTAAAAAGCTTAAACAATCTTTAATAATAGTTTGTAAATGTATTTATTTAATTTATGACCAACTTTTTTCGATATAAGATATAGAATGGTAGTTCAACGTCAAATTGCTTGTATGAAATGTGAAAAATTTATCAATAATCGATTTTCGTCTTTTCGATTTTTTAAGCTCTAAATAAAGAGAAATGAAATGCCATTACAAAATTTTGTCACCATTTTTGCAAAACCTAAATCTATTCGAAGATGGACGTAGAAAAAATTGCATACTTCGTGTGTCACCCCCTTCTAAGTGTTTCAGTTGAAAAAGAAGTTCATATGTTATGGTGATTTGATTTAATTTGATTTGATTTAATTCCTAAGAACACATGAAAGAGGTACTTCAAAATCATTAAGCAAAGAACTGCTAAAAGATGTTTTTATTGTTATTTTGTAGCATTTTTGGAAGTGATTTTAAAAGTACTTCCTACGGAATATGAAGTTCGGCACCTATCGCTACTTTGTATGTAGTGAAACTACTAATTCTTTTTGAACCACTTCGTTTATTTTTTGCTGGGTGTATACACATCAACAAGCATTATTTTTTATTTGTATTTACCGAGATATGTGCATATATAAAATCTCGGGAATTTCAAATTTTAGATCTAAAATTAGGGTCTTGAGACCTTGACAGATGTAGAGCTAGGCTATTCCATATTTTTCTTTGTAGTCTTTCTTTTGAAAATTTCATCCGTTTCGCTCTATCTCGCTTAGTTTTCGAGATATCGCCATTTTGAATTTTTAACGAAATTCTAAGAAGTTATTTACTAAATTCTCAGAAGTCATTAACTAAATTCTATGAAGTACACTTCCTCAATTCAAAGAAGAGAAATACGATGATGTTTTTTTTAGTAAATTTTAACTAAACTTGAACTAAATTGTTTTTTAAGAAATTTGTCTTAAAAATAAAGATACGATTCTTAGATTTGTGGAAAATTTCTTTGGCAGTAAGAATTTTTTTTTCTAATATTAAAAAAATCCATTTAAAGAAAACTATGAACTAATTATAAGTAAATGAACTAAAACTTTTTCCTCATAGTTAAGAAAATTTCTCATTTTTAAGTTAAATTTAACTAAATTTTAGGAAAATTCATGATAAATTTTCAAAAGACATTTTTTCCTTAATTTTAGTCATGTCTTTTTTTTCAGTGCATGAGATTTTCAACTTTTCCCTATAAATTTATGTTTTAAAACAGTTTTTTACCATAGAATAATTTACCAAAGTTTTTGGTTTAAAAAACTTAGGTAAATATAAAACGTACACAATTTTTTTTATAATTTTTTTTTTGTGTGCAGGCTGAGATGTCGAAGAAGAAGAAGCCACCCATCCTTCGTCAGCACTCTTCGATTGTCACTGTAGGTGTGTAAGATTAAAATCAGCTATTTAAACGTAGATTTCGGAGAAAAAGGTTAGGAGAATCATATAACATTTTATTACCCATATGTTTTCCTACTTTGGGGAGCACTGCTCCCTCTCCTGTTCAATCGCTGGGCTCCAACTTCCAGACTTAAGCTCGAAAATTCGTTAGCTATCACCATTTCAAATTTCATGGCTATCGGTGCAGTACTTACTGAATGGCTGAATTATTTCCAATTTGCCAAATCTCTTACTGTGCGTAGTCCTTTACCTATAGAACTTTAAAATTTTCTAATGCATAATGTGGCAATTAAAATTATTAGCGGTTCTCACCCTTGATAGAAAACAAGAAAAGAAACGGAGAATCGAAGAAAACAAGAAAATGTTTGACAGATACAACAACAAAATACATGGCGGCTCGTTTTTCTCATTTTCTTGGTTTCTTCTTTTCTACATAGAAAATTTCTTCGACTTGATGCTTGAGTAAGTTGAAGTATAGAAAAAAATAAAAGTTTCTAGACCAACAAAACAGCTGATTAGAGAGGCATTTAATTATTTTGTGATATTTTCAGACTTTTTATACGAAATTTAAAATGAAACTTAAATGATTAATTATATTTTTACTAAAAATCGCGTTGTTTAGTTTTATTTCGTGGTTTTAATTATGTAAAATAATTTGAGGTTATAGAAAATGTTAGTGTGAGAAAACTTGTTGAAATAGTTGTTCACTCTTTAGTGGAAAAAATTGGTAGAAAACTTTCTTGTAGGAAATTTCCTCAAATGTTTTCTATCAAGGGTGAAAACCGCTATTATTTCATTTTATCTAACGAACCATAACATTTGAGTGAGTGTGCGAATAAATTCTTGACGATAACATTAAATGTGTTTTTTTATTTTTAGCACAACAAATGTTATTAACATGTATGTGTATAACTATAAATAGAAGTAACACAGCAACATCATGTTTGTATAGACACTTAAGCAGCATCTTAACAGAGGCAGTCGTGGCCGAGTGGTTAAGGCGTCTGACTCGAAATCAGATTCCCTCTGGGAGCGTAGGTTCGAATCCTACCGGCTGCGTAGGATTTTTTATTATTATTATTATTTTTTTTATATTTTTAATTTTCTTGTAATTTTTTTATTTTGTATATTTTTCTTAAATTATTTTTAATATTTTTTTTTTTTTTTAATTTCTAGTGCAATAAATCACTTGAGCACAATTTATAAACACAATTATGCTGTTTATTAATTAAAACATTTTTAACGTCAGAAAACCCAAAGAAAATGTATAAATAAAATTACATTTTAATCAATAATATGCAGTAGCAAAAAAATATCGCCAACGATGATTTTTTTTTTGTTTTAAACTCTAGTGACTCCACCTCCTTCATTCCGTCATACCTGCTGTATTTTGTATACATATCACGACGGATAATAACTATTCATTGGATATACAACCTGTTATTATATTGTTTTTAATAGTTACGTTAATATCGATTTATTAGTATATTAACAATATTCTCTCTACGTACAAACATATTTATAAATTGTAAATGTAGGAACTTACAAATGCACTATGGGCAGGCACTGTTCATGAAGTTTCCTATGAACGAAAAGAGTAAAATGTTTTTTTTCTGCAAGGCCGAGTATTTTTATACCCTCCACTTATTGTTAGTGATAGAGGGTATATATAAGTTTGTCATTCCGTTTGTAATTCATCGAAATATCGATCTGGGACCTCATAAAGTATATGGGGCATTCCATGTGAAATCGGACACTTTGAAAAACTTTTTTTCCCACAATATTTTTTTAGTCCAAACATTTTCTCTGAACACACCTACCCTCTATCTTTAACTGTTAAGGCGGTCCCCATACATTTTTTTTTATTTTTTGTAAACTTGTTTTATTTAATCAGCTTCTACCGGTCCAATGGTGTGTCTGAGAGGGGTCATTACTGAGACCGACCCCCATTTATTTTTACCCTACAACATTTTTTCAAAACATACCTACGCCCTATCTCCACTCCCTAAGTAGGCTCCCATACAAATAACAGTTGGAGCAAATTTTATAAAAATGTAATTTTGTATGGGAGCCTACTTAGGGAGTGGAGATAGGGCGTAGGTATGTTTTGAAAAAATGTTGTAGGGTAAAAATAAATGGGGGTCGGTCTCACTAATGACCCCTCTCGGACGCACCATTGGACCGGTAGAAGCTGATTAAATAAAACAAATTTACAAAAAATAAAAAATATTGTATGGGGACCGCCTTAACAGTTAAAGATAGAGGGTAGGTGTGTTCAGAGAAAATGTTTGAACTAAAAAAATATTGTGGGTCGGTCATACATTTTGTTGCTCTAAGAGCACTATTAGGGCAGTTAGAGCGGTTGGAACAAATTTAAAAAAATGTCGTTTTGTGTGGGAGCCCCCTTAAAAATTGGAGATAGGGTATTAGTTTGTTCCAAAGAAATGTTAAGACGTAAAAATTAATGGGGGTCGGCCTTATAAAGAACCCCTCTATGACGCACCATTGGAGCAGTAGAAATGATTTTAAGATTGAAAAATTACAATAAAATTTTTTCAAAAAATTTTAAAAAATAGTAATAATCGTTATCCCACGATCTTCCTGGGCAAAAAATTTGTAGAATTGATAGAAGTTTTACACAAAAAAATTTCAAAAAAATCTAAGAGTACAAACATTTTCAAAAATGAGATTTAAATTTTAAAACTTAAAAATCGCATACTAGAGCGCTTTTAAGAATTTTTTGGGATTTTTTTTTTTAGAAAGTACTTTAAAAAGCAAAAATTTTGAAAAAAAAAAAATTGAAATTTGGACCATTATTGAAGAAGTTATGATTAAAAGAAGTTTGAGTAAAGGAACAAACTACCAATTTTTAAAAATTTTATATCTTTGGAACGGGTCATCAAAAAAATCTGAAAATTTACCACGAAGGAGTTTTCGAAGGGTACTAAAAACTGTAAACAAATTGGGAAAATCTAAAAAAAAAGTTTTTCAAAGTGTCCGATTTCACATGGAATGCCCCATATATATTCATGATGCCCGATCGATTTTAAGACATTCTAGCGATGTCCGTCTGTCCGTCTGTCTGTCTGTCTGTGGAAAATGCTGTCGCGGACAAAATATTGCACAGAGATGACAGAACTTAACATATTTATTGGAAGTTCTCCCGAGAAGTTTGGTATTGCATTTGACCGATATCGGTTCACCGGTTCAAAAGTTATGAACGAAAATGTAAGCACACCTCAAAAATTTCAGTACATTCAACATAACCTAAAAATACAAAATGCTTTACTTCGGCTTCTGGTTGGCATATGTGAACATAATTGAACACCAAATGGTATTTAAACAAGTACGAACATATTTTTTGACACCATAAGAAAAAAATCGCGGATTTTTTTTTACCAACATTTTTTTCCGCGGAAATTTTTTTTCAAAAAAAATTTTTTTTTTCAAAAGTAATTTCCTTTTAAATAAAGTTTTTTGCAATAATCTTTTTGAAATTGTGGAGGGTATCACTACATTCGGCAAGGCCGAATTTTACTTTTTTACTTGTTTTATATTGTGGATGCCCTCCACAATGTTAAAAATAATTTATTTGAAAAAGAAATTTTATAAAAAAAATTTTAGTAGTATTTTTTTTTAGTAAAATTTTTTTGAGTGTAAAATTTTTTTCAAGTGTATATTTTTTTAGTGTAAAAATATTTTGGAGTGGCAAAAATACGTTGTAAAATATTTCTGAGACTGTCCAATATTTTTAAAACATGTTTAACGGGTTTTCAACACGTGAATTTAAGGTGAAGCTAATCTGAAATTCTGGACCGATTTGGCTGAAATTCAACACGAACCAGGCTAGGGGAACGGCAAATATATATGTCAACCTTCAGCATCCTCAGAATTGCCTTTCGAAAGTTAGCGTGTTTTTTATCTCGTAAATTCACGAAAAACCCTTGCCGAAATTCAGTCGGCAACCAGTTGACCTCATAAAAATATGAGGTCAATCGGATTTAATTAACCCGTTGCGACCGGTGGTCAAAATTTTGGATTTTTGAAAAAATAAAGAGTGTTAAATTCGGCTCTGCCGAATCTTTGAATCTTTACAAGGGTTTTTTTTGCTAAGCAGGGGAGGGGGTCGGTCGAGGTTATTGGGGGACACTTTCCCCTTGCGATAAATATTTACAAATTCATTTATTATACTTTTTGCACTTAAGTACCCAGTCAGAAATTGCCGACGGTTATAAAATATACACCTAGAAAAGTTTTACAGTAACTATTTACGGTTATTCAAAAAGTTTTTAGTTAAAGTTATTTTAAACGTTTTATCGTTTGTTTTTCAAGGAAAATAAAATATTGAATGATTTATACAGTTGTAAAAACAATAAACTACAAAAGTTACGGAAAAATATTTTTATCAGTTAAATTATGTGTGACTGATTATTCCGTATAATTTTACAGAAGTACGGTTTTTGTAGTTTGTTATTCAAAAAATTTTATTTTTACTTCACAAAATAAAAAAATGTAAACAGTTAAAATAACTGAAATATTGCTTGTTTTTACGGAATGTCTAGTCATTTATTAACGTTTAAAAATAACTGAAAAATTATGTTGTTTCAAATGAAATATGAGTAGTCCGTTTTTTAAAAGGAAAAACGATTGTTTTAAACGTTTTTTCAGCTGAATTTACTTACAAAATATTTTGAGTGTAGCGTTGTCCCAACACTGTTTTTTTGTATCACCCGTGTTGTGTCAGCACCACTCCTGCAGTGCTGCGGCAGCACTGTATTTACTAAATTTACAACCATTTTCAAGTTTATTGATTTTTTTAGTTTTAAATAAAAAAGTCTTTGTTTTGTTAAAAAAAAATAACAGCATTCTAAAGAAAATTAAAAATTATAATAAAAAATATCACCACTCTTAGGATAATATAAACTCCAGACAAGGAAAAACTCCGAATATAATTAAAAACTAGTAAAAAAGTTAAATTCGGCCTTGCCGAATGTAGTGATACCCTCCACAATTTTACTTTTGAAAAAAAAAATTTCCGCGAAAAAATTTTGGTAAAAAAAATCCGCGATTTTTTTCTTTTTTTGTCAAAAAATATGTTCGTACTTGTTTAAATACCATTTGGTGTTCAATTATGTTCACATATGTCAACCAGAAGCCGAATTAAAGCATTTTTTATTTTTAGGTTATGTTGAATGTACTGAAATTTTTGAGGTGTGCTTACATTTTCGTTCATAACTTTTGAACCGCTGAACCGATATCGCTCAAATGCAATACCATTCGCTAGAATGTCTTAAAATCGATCGGGAATCATGAATATATATACTTTATGGGGTCCCATACCGATATTTCGATGAGTTACAAACGGAATGACAAACTTATATATACACTAAGAAAATTATGTCATTAACTGTTTGTAGGTTATTTTAAAAAGTAATCAGTAAAGTCATTTTAAAAGAAAAATCACTTATTTTATAAAGGATTTAATTTTTTTACTGTTCCTGTAGTTTAAAAAAAATAATTTACTGTATTAAAAACGAATTTTCTGTTACATTTAATTTCGGCAGTAAAATATTTCTTCTATAGTTTTACTGTTTTTCAATACAAAATAACTGAATATTCACTAGTTTTTTAATGTTTTGGTTAGTCATTAAATTAACATTTAAAATTGACTGTAATGTGTTTTTATTTTAAATGATAAAACAGTGGAATGGTTTTTAAATAAAATTTCATTTGTTTTAAGTGAATATTCAGTGGAATTTACCTACATAATTCTTTGAGTGTACCCTCTATCACTAAGTGGAGGGTATAATTATGTCTGTGTGTTTTGCAATCACGCAAAAACGGCTAAGCCGAATCTGTCACTAAGATAGCACTAACCGAGCGTGAACTGTAGGTCATATAATAGGGCGATTCGCAAAGGGGTATAAAAATGGCGCTTCTTTTTTTATTAAAAAAAAGTAATTTCTTCCTCTTCCGCAATCACACAAAAAGTGCTAAACCGATTTCAATTAAATTTGCAGCCCAGATAGTACTAACCGAGGATGCAACTTGGAACTTTAGGCAATATTAATCCACGATTCGATAAAGATGCCTAAAATGACAAATCTGCTTTGTACTATACTTAGCGTTACGTCTGTCCGTTTCGCAATCACGCAAAAATGGCTGAACCGATTTTGTGGAGATTTCTCTGTAGATAATGCTTACCGAGAGTGGAACTAAAGACTACTAGCCGGCCCAGTAGCGTGGACCTGGTCCAGCTAGTTTTAAATAAAATGTTAAAAAAATTATTTTCAAATTAATGTTTTGAATTTAATATCGAATTTCAATGTTTTTTCTTATCTTAAATTCTGCTCCGTTATTAAAAAAAGCGTAATAAACAGTTACCACAGTACTTTTTTTCACTGACACATTTTTTCTTTAGAAGTTTTTTGGTCGAATATTTATTAAAAAAATACATAAAATGGTTAAAACCACCAAAAAAATCCAGATGAGTATAAAAGTTCTTTTACCGTCTTGGAAAATATTTGCTCATATATTATTTTCTTTAAGATGTACAAAAGCGTCGAAAAACCATCCTCTGACGTTATTTTTTGACGTTGGGAGGTCACTGTAAAATTTATAAATCCAACGCCTTGCCGACGTCATAAAATAGCGTCACCAGATCGTACTCCGACGTTATCATTTAGTCGTTGGGGAGACGTTGTAAATTTGTATAGCCGACGTTATGCCAGCGTTTGGGCCACTGTCACCAACGCTTTGCCGACACTGACCCGATTGTATTTTTCTGACTGGGTAATACAATTTTATCATTATTTAAATATCGACGCCCACAAAAGGCGGCCGAACAAAATATAATGCCCGGGTCCAAGTGCAGGACTTACAACTTCTTCTAACATTAAAATGTGCCATATGCTTAACAAAAGTGTAATAAAACCTTTAAAATATTGCCTTTTTTTAAGATGTTGGTTTAGTTCCTCAAGGGGGAGGCCCGCCCCCTGGTACGATTTTGCCAATCTTCGAACTTAACCAGCTTATGAACATAAGACATACTCGTGCCGAATTTCAAGAGTCTACTTATTTTAGTTTTCCACAGGCAGACGGACGGACATCGTTCGAATGTCTTAAAATTTGTGTTTGGGGTCCGGGAATTCCCGGGTCGGATTTCCCGGGAATTCCCGGAAAAACTTAAATTTACAAAAATTAAAGAGTATTGTGGGTCGGTCATATATTTTATTGCTTTAAGGGTACTCTTAGGGCAGTTAGAGCGGTTGGAGCAAATTTAATAAAATGTCATTTTGTGTGGGAGCAGGGCTGCCAGACTTGGGGATTTATCCCCAAAGTTGGAGATTTCACTTGAGAAAAAATTACAAGAAATCTTATTTGGGAATTGGGGATTTTTATGGGGATTTCAAAAATTATTTTGGGGATTTTTTGGGGATATTCAAAATTGTATCTATTTGATACAACAAGCTGAATTTAATATAATCAAAGATTTTTGAAAAAAGTTTTAGTGAAAATAAATCTTTAGTACGAGATTACGAAGCGCATTTAGTTGGGTGCCGCGTAAGCTGACTGTCGACCAAAAACAACAACGAATTGATGCTTCAGAGGAGTGTTTGGCGTTGTTAAACCGCAATAAAATGGAATTCTACCGTCGATATGTGACGATGGATGAAACATGGCTCCATTTTTTCACACCGGAGTCCAATCGACAGTCAGCTGAGTAGACAGCAGTCAACGACCCAAATCCAAAGCGAGCAAAGACGCAACAGTCGGCCGGTAAGGTGATGGCGTCTGTATTTTGGGATGTGAAGGGAATAATATTCATCGACTATCTCCAAAAAGGTACCACCATAAACAGCGACTATTATTGTGCACTTTTGGATCGATTGAAGGCTGAAGTCGCAAAGAAACGGCCACATTTGCAAAAGAAAAATGTGTTGTTTCACCAAGACAAACAAGTCGATGAAAACGATGGTAAAATTTAATGAATTGGGCTTCGAATTGCTAACCCACCCACCGTATTCTCCAGATTTAGCCCCCAGCGTCTTTTTTCTGTTTTCAGATCTCAAGAGAATGCTTGCTGGAAGAAATTTAACTCCAATGATGAAGTAATCGCTGAAACTCAGGCCTATTTTGACATGAAAGAGAAATCGTACTATAAAAGTGGTATCGAAAAATTGGAAAATCGCTATACTCGTTGTATCGCCCTCGAAGGCAACTATGTTGAATAAAAAAATCTAGTTTCGTCAAAATTTTGGGGCATTTCCACCTCAAACCACACAGCATTCGGATTTGTCACCTTCGATTTAAATAAAATTTGACAAATATATTGCAAATGGATAGTGTTCCTAAAATCATTACCTTTCTGGCTCCAAAACCTTTCGGTTTTCGAAATATGGCGTCTTGAAAATTGGCAAAAACGTCAAATTTTCAATAAGGTGCACATACAAAGTCACCAATTACTTTAAAACTATAAAACCCACTATTATCAAATAGGTATCATATGAAAGCTGAAAGGATTATCTTATAAGTGGCATGCACAATTTTTTCTTGTAACGAAAGGTCAAAGGTCATATTTCAAGGTCTAATGTTCAAAGACCTATATCTCAAAATCCGATATTTTTAAAATTCTCAAAAAAATATATGATAACAATCAAGTCTTTCCCTACATTTGTATCAAAATTTCAGGGTGGACACTCAAATGGTTCCAAAGTTACAGAGGAAAACGTGCTTGAAGTCAAGATTTTCTCTACGAGTTCATATGCAAAAGCTTACACACACGAAGCAGCATAGCATGCTGCTAGCAGTAAACAAACAATGGGACGGACCTAAAAATTGAACCCATTATTTATTAATATTTCGACCTCCTGAATTTGATTTCACTATCAAAACTGAATTTTTTCTTAGGGTTTTCTTGTTTTCTTACAAGGAAAATCTTCAAAGTGAACATACGTAATTTCTTTGAAATTTATGCCCATGAAAGACAACAAATATCTAACATCGACCTGTCTGAGCTTATTGGTCTTAATTTAGTTTTAAAGGGTTAAACGGGAGTCAAAAATTACCGATTTTTAGTAATTTTAACTTTTAGGTACATTGATGCCACTTATATCAGATCCGTTTCATTTGAAAAAAAAATGTTGGCGTCTGTTTGAGACATTTTATTTGTTGCATAATTGTTTTTGTTAAAAATGTATAGTTTTTGTTAAACTATATAGTTTTTGTAAAACAAATTCATTGTTGGTACTATTTCTATTTAAATTAAGCAATCACATGAATTTTTTATTGGCAGTTTTTCTTACTGGTCGGGTTTCATCCGAATTTAAAAAAAAAAAAATATCTTTATTAGTGTGTCCAAAATAAAATAAGGCAAAAATTCAAAGAAGTTCGAAACATTAGTGTTTCCATTTCTAAATCATTTTTATGCTTGATTATATTCTTGTTTATGAGCTTTATTCCGCTTTGAACATACGGTTCCCCCACCCCATTCCTATTTCCCTACTATGGAAGAATATAGGTTTCGAATGAAACCGGTCTGTTATATGTGGCATCAATATAAAGTACCTAAACTTTAAAATAACTGAAAATGGGTAATTTTTAACCACGTTTAACCTGAATTTAGGCCGACAAGCTCAGACTGGTTGATTTTAGATTTATTTTTTCTAGCTTGTGTATAAATTTTAAAGAAATCAGGTATATTCACTTTCGAGGACTTTCCTTGTAAAAGAACAAGAAACCCCCTACAATATAACTCAAAATACATAAAAAGTTTTAAGCCTTGTTCTAGGCCCGCACCTTTGTTTACGACTATGTATATTGTTTTGTTTGTGCAATATTTTTTATATGAACTCGTAGAAAAAACCTTGCCTTCGAGCACGTTTTCTTCTGTAACTTTGGAACCATATGAGTGTCCACCCTGAAATTTTGATGCAAATGTAGGGAAAGACTTGATTGTTATCATATATTTTTTTGAGAATTTAAAAAATATCGGATTTTGAGATATAGGTCTTTGAACATTAGACATTGAAATATGACCTTTGACCTTTCATTACAAGACAAAATTGTGCATGTCACTTTTAAGGTAATCCTTTCAGCTTTCAAATGATACCTATTTGGTAATTGTGGGTTTTATAGTTTTAAAGTTATGGGTGACTTTGTATGTGCACCTTATTGAAAATTTTACGTTTTTGCCAATTTTCAAGACGCCATATTTCGAAAACTAAAAATTTTTGGAGCTTGTAAGGTAATCATTTTATGAAAACAACGCATGTGAAATATTTTTTGCGAATTTCATTAAAATCGGAGGTGACAAATCCGAAAATCACAGTTTTCTGTGCGGTTTGACATGGAATCACCCTTTGTTTTTTTCTTACCTATCCTACGGACTTATTGAATGACTGTTACCAATTTTTAAAAATTCGATTTCTTTTGAAAAAATCTGAAAGTTTACCACGAAAGATTTTTCGAGGGGTACTAAAAACTGTCAACAAATTGGGAAAATTTAAAAAAAAAAGGTTCAAAGTGTCCGATTTGACATGGAATACCCCATATACTTTATGGGGTCCTAGACCGATATTTCGATGAGTTATACACGGAATGACAAAGTGAGTATACCTCCATACTGTGGTTGGAATGTATCAAAAATGTCTTGCAAGTTGCAAAATAAAATGTTTATTAATTTCGATGCGCTGAGTCTGAATATCAAAAAGGTTTTAAAATCGGTTGCACGGTTTTCGAGATATCGCCATTTGAAATTTGCTAAAATTGTCAATTTTTTCCTTCGTTCCAGAATATAAAAAAAAAAATTATAATATTTTTCTTTGGCAATTTCATAGAGTTTGAGACGAACTTTCAAACATCGGAGGGGTTCACGTGTTAAAATAATCTGATTTAAATGTTGTTTTTTTATTTTTAGTACCAAAAAGGTACATAAAAATAAAATGTATTCATTCGGCCTTTATATACGTATATATATTCGATTAGAGTTTTATTCTAGTTCGAGGCCCAAAAATATTTCTATATATGATATTGTCATAATAGAGTATTTTTAATTCATTGCTTTAAAAAAGTTACTCATCTCATAGTATATCTGTACTGATCAGTTTCATCCCCACTAAAGGAAAAATTGTAAAATAACAGCAACACATATATTAATAATTACCGACGGTGATTTAGTATATACAATTTTTGCTTTAAAAGAGTTATTTTTGTTGGAAAACAGATTTCGGACCTTCATAATAGTATTTCTCAAATAACTTGTGAAATATATCAAATATTATGTCTGGTTTGATGTTTGATTGACCAACGATGATTCTCTAAAGTCTGCTGATGATTCCTTTAGTGGGGATGAAACTGATCAGTACAGATATACTATGAGATGAGTAACTTTTTAAAGCAATGAATTAAAAATACTCTATTATGACAATATCATATATAGAAATATTTTTGGGCCTCGAACTAGAATAAAACTCTAATCGAATATATATAATCTGATTTAGATTTAGATCAAATTATTTTTAACTTCTGCTAAAATTAGCAGATTTTTCAGCTGAAATCAGTTGTCTTGACAGATTTTCTCATGTGGCTCCAATTGACGTATTTTAAGCAGATATTTTCTCTGATTCGACCGATTTTGAGTGCAGCAATATCTCAAAAATTGTTGCACGCATTATAAATTTTTTTTTTCGATATTTGTGTTCAGCGCATCAAAATTAACAAATATAATGTATCGCAGGACATTTTTTTTTATAAATTTTCAAAAATCTAAAACTTTTATCGCCGGGCTCCACATTTTTGTATCATACAACTTTTAGGCCTACACTCTAAAAAATTAGTCCAGATTTCTTCTACACGCAAAAAAAAACTTTGTTAAATTACTAGGAAAAGTCTCCTAATCCCATTTTACTAATATTTGACAGTTTTCCTTGTTTTTTAACAAACAAATTTGGATCGAAATTTAAATTTTTTTTGTAATTTTACAAATTTCCTAGATAATATTACAAAAAAATCTAGTAAATTCACGAGAATTCCTTTTAATTTTAATTGCGCCAAAAAAACTGTAAATTTTCAATTTAATTGGTAAAAAGCTTGCAATTTACAAAATTATTGGTAAAAAGCTTGTAATATTACTAGGAATTCGCGTAAAATAAGAGGTAGCAAAAAATTTAGTAAAGTTACGAAACCTCCTTGTAAATTTTATCGCGTCAAGCAATTTTTAAATTTACAATTTTATTGGTAGAAACCTTGTAAAATTACAAAATTATTGGTAAAAAGTTTTAAAATTACTAGGAACTTTTGTCAAATAAGAGGTAGCAAAAAAAAGTTACACATTTTTCCTGTAATTTTACAAGGTTTTTTTGGAGTGTATAAATTGGGTAAATTTCTACAAATTCAAGTAATATGCTTCTATAAATTGTAAAATTTGCCTGGATGTTCAAAATCGGTAGAAAAACTTGACGCATTAGACCGTCTAACACAATTTTCGAGGTTTTCCGATGAACCGCTATCGCTCAAATGTAGGGCTAAACTGATCCAAGCATTGAAAAGTATCCATATTATAGATATTGTCATCTCTGTGTTTTGTTTTGGCCGCGATCGTCATTTGAACGGTCTTAAAATCTATCGGGGATCATGAATTGATTTCCTTTTTAATATTTTTTACACTTTTTTATCACAACGGACCTCAGAGTCTACGTGTGTTGAAGTAAAACGTCAATAGCCACTTGCAACCTAACACTTTTTAAATGTTAAGTCAAGTTAAAAAGCGCTGAAAAGACACAAGATTTCCCTGCATCTAAATAGCGCTTAATCAGTGCTATAATAGAGTGCTATAAACTGTGATAATTCATGTGGTTTGGATGCGTTCTTTGACTCGTGACTCCTTTCCAAAAGCTGCTAGTTTTTAGTAGATCTAGCGATGTCCGTCCTTCTGTTGAAATCACATTAACTTTCGAACGACAACTCTGTAGCATATTTTTGTAATTTTCCTGGTCAAGTTGGTATGTATTGAATTTTGGCCAAATCGGTCCACTGGTTTAGAAGTTATGAGTAAAACCGTGAATTTCAGATTGGTTTCACCTTGAATTCACATGTTGTGATTGATAAGACTAAAAATAGTTTACAAAGTATTTTTGGCACTCCAAAAATTTGTATACCCTCCAACCACAGTATGGGGGTATACTCACTTTGTCATTCCGTGTGTAACACATCGAAATATCGGTCGGGGACCCCACAAAGTATATATAATATTGATCCATGATAGAATATAAGACATTCAAGCGATGTCCGTCCGTCCGTCTGTAGTAATAACGATGCAGTCCAAACCAAGAGCTAGACCCCTGAAATTGGGCAAGAATATCTCTTATGTTACTGGTAAGGTTAAGTTCGAAGATGGGCAAAAACGGACCAGTGGGAAAAAAGTTCCCCCTTGAAGAACTAAAATGACCCCTGAAAAATACAATGTTTTTACGAGTTTTTATTAATTTTTGCTCAACAAATGTAAAATTTGTTTGCCATATTATGTTCATAGACCTGCGCTTGGACCAAGGGGTCAGAAAATTCGATTTTTTTCAGGCCGCCCCCTTTGGGGCGTGGTTATAGAAATTAATTAAAAATAACGATAAAAATTTATTATTTAAGCGTAAATATCCTAAACAAATAGTTTGTAAACATATACAGCGGGGGTACAGGTGTTCCCCATCAAGTTCGCCGACCCCCCCCCCCACCAAAAAAAAGATGCCCCTGCAATTTTTTTTAATTTTAGTGTTGGAGGGTATCAAAGATTCGGCACAGCCGAATTTAACACTCTCACTTGTTTACACTCAAAACAAATTTTACATTCAACAAAATTTTACCCTCAAAAAAAAAAATTACATACTTATTTTTACTCCATTGTACAGTATGATTTTAATATTGAAAAACTAATTAAAGTATCGCTGTTCTATGTTTTGGCAGGCGTTGCCGTGTGTTTTAATGAAAAAAAAATTATACATAAAATAAAATATATTTATAAAGAAAATCGGAAACATTGTCATGTTGCTAACGCTATTTGTATGCGATATTGTTGCTGTGTGTTGTCGTTTGTGCCCGTTGTTTAAAGTTGAAGTATGTTGACCCAGTCAGAAATTATTACACCATCCGACAGCCAATATTAAACAAGAATCGGATGATATGCGTCTAAAAGTAGAGATCAAATAGGATAAAACTGCATGTACAGTTTTTGATTTCGTGATTCTGTAAAAGGACTTCAAAGTCTTAAAAGATACGTTTTGTAAAATATTTTTGAAATATTTGTACTTGTCCTATGATGACACTGGCGATGGCAAATAAAAGAGGAGGATCTGCCCTGATTTTTCCATTTTGGATTTTTCCATATGTGAATAAAGTCATTTAAAAAATTAATCAAAATATTTTGTTGAAAAGTTTGAGTGATATTGAAGGATACATTTTTGAAATTCTGTAACTAACCTCCTTTTTCCTGATATGTAAAAATAGGAAAATTAGGGGAGATCACCCTCTTTCATTTGCTATCACTATTAGGATCCTAGGACAAGTAAAAAAATACAAAATATTTTTTTAAATGTAATCCTCTAAAACTTTGAAGTCCTTTTAGAAGGAAAGTTTTTTTCATTTTTGTCGGACGGTGTTATATGCAGTATATTTGATTTTGCTTACAGTACGCCAATATTAGAAAAACATATTGGACAACTAACATTTGGTGTTATAATTTTGGCTTTTTACTACACAGTCCTACTTGTAAATCGGGTATTTTGTTAACGTTGGCAACACTTTGCCAACGATTTGCCAACGATTTGCCAACGCTTTACCAACCTTGACCATTGCGTATTTGCTTGATTGGATACCATTTTATTCATCGAATCCCCTGTTTTGTCGAAAACGACAGAATGATTTTGGAGTCTACCAATGGCTCTTTTTATCTTTACTCTATGCTTTGGGTCGCTTGAAGTTTTTCTGACTGGGAAATTTTTAGTTGATACTGATACTGTGTGTTTTTGTTGGGTGCTGCTGTTCATGCTGCCACAAAATGCACTTGACGGTGTGTCGTGTTACAAACATTTAAACTGCGGTTCTTGTTGATATTGTTGTTTATTTGTTAGTTAGTGTTGTTGTTTTTTTTTTTATTATTATTGTTGTAGTTGTTGCTGTTACATATTTATTTTGTTTATCCTCTCTGGTCTCGTCCTTCTTTAGTTAGAAAACCATTGGATGATGTATCATGTTTATCCGTTTAACTTGTTGTATTTGAAAAGATAAACGATACACAAGGATTGGAATCTGTTTTTTTTTGGTTTTTGTATGTTTTTTAAAAGCTACACTGAAAGAAATTATTTTTAAAAATTGTTTGGTTAATATTTTTAGCAAACACAGTAGGGTGGCATGAATTACGACTTTTTATTTCGAATTTTGGTCTAAGAACTCTATATTTAAATTTTTAGCCAAATCAGATAAAATTAACCCTTGCTTTTGCCCCAAAATTTTTTTTTTCCCTACAAACCAAAATTTTTTTTTCTATTTTTTCTTTATACCCTCCACTTAGTGATAGAGGGTATATATAAGTTTGTCATTCTGTTTGTAACTCATCGAAATATCGATCTGGGACCCCATAAAGTATATATATTCATGATGCCCGATCGATTTTAAGACATTCTAGCGATGTCCGTCTGTCCGTCTGTCTGTCTGTCTGTGGAAAATGCTGTCGCGGACAAAATATTGCACAGAGATGACTGAAACTTAACATATTTATTGGAAGTTCTCCCGAGAAGTTTGGTATTGCATTTGAGCGATATCGGTTCAGCGGTTCAAAAGTTATGAACGAAAATGTAAGCACACCTCAAAAATTTCAGTACATTCAACATAACCTAAAAATACAAAATGCTTTAATTCGGCTTCTGGTTGCCATATGTGAACATAATTGAACACCAAATGGTATTTAAACAAGCACGAACATATTTTTTGAGAAAAAAAGAAAAAAATCGCGGATTTTTTTTAACAAAATTTTTTTTCGCGGAAATTTTTTTTCAAAAATTTTTTTTTTTTAAAGTAATTTCCTTTTAAATAAAGTTTTTTGCAATAATCTTTTTGAAATTGTGGAGGGTATCACTACATTCGGCAAGGCCGAATTTAACTTTTTTACTTGTTTTAATTATTATTTTACTTGATGTTTATTAACGACTAAAAATTAAATTTTTGTGGGATAAACCCTTCCGCTTTAAAATTGACTTAAAAAAAATTAGGGTCGTTGGGGTCCTACTCTAAAAAAATTTTAAAATTTATTTTTTTTTAGTTTTGACTTGAAAGGATTTTATCTAAGATGTTGCTTTTAATGATACATATCCACAAAAAAAGATCCTATCTATTACATCTTTATAGTGTTCTGAAATGTATCAAAAAACTGAAAAAATTCACTTTTTTATCATTTTATGTATTTTCACAAAAAATTCATTATTCGTGCCACCCTAATGCACAGTAGGGCGTTTCAACAAAAACGTTTTTTTTTATTTTTGCAACTGTTGAAGCGGAATATGAATTCTTATGGCCTAAAAGATTTTTGAGATTTTTGGAAGGTCGGAATCAACTCGCTCAAATCAATTTTATCCAAAAAATTAGGTTAGGAACATCATTTTTTTTCTCTAGTGACTATTTTTACAAAACTGGATATATTACTTCTAAATGTTTCTAGCCTCCTAAAGAAATATTCGCGGTCAAAATTATCAGTTTACTAGATGACCTTTAATGCAATAATTCAGAATTTGCCGAGTTCAATCCTCAATAGCTCGAGAAATGAGCAATGTATGAACGTGTGTTGAATCCGCTAGAAAGGAACACGGGAAATTCTGAATTCTTACTTTTAAGGTCATCTAAGTGACACTTAAACTTACAATTTTGCCCGCGAAAATAATAATAATAATAATAATAATAATAGTTTTGATCACTTGATCAATTATTTTTATTTATTCTTTCCATTTATTTACAACTCATTTTTAATAAATTCACCCTAACCGAGAACTGGTAGCAATGACCGTCGTCTCGTTGTAGCGAAAAAAACCAAGGGTTCTGGCGGGAATCGAACCCACGACCCCCACGTTGCAAGGCTAGCACGCTACCAACTAGCCTACGGGGGCCCCCGCGAATATTTTTTTTAGGACGTAATGTACCCAGTTTTGTAAAAAAGGGGACCAGAGAAAAAAATAAATAAAAAGAAATGATGTTTCATAGGCTCATTTTTTGGACAAAATCGATTTGAGCAAGTTGAACCCGACCTTCCAAAAATCTGAAAACATCTTTTGGGCCATTAGAATTCATATGCCGCTTCAAGAGTTGCAAAAGTCCAAAAAAAAGTTTTTGGCGAAACGCCCTAATGCACAGTAGAGTGGAGCAAATTACCTTTTCGAATTTCATACAATTTTTTTATAAAAAAATGGATTTTTTGGTCTTAAACGTCTTCTGATATAAGTGTTTATGGTTTATTTTCCACATTTTTATACCCTCCAACCAGAGTATGGGGGTATACTCACTTTGTCATTCCGTTTGTAACGCATCAAAATATCGGTCGGGGACCCTATTAAGTATATATATTATTGATCCATGATCGATTTTAAGACATTCTATGAATGTCCGTCTGTCCGTCCGTCCTTCCGTCTGTCTGTAGATAACACAATGCAATCCAAAATAAAACAGCTACCTTCTTGAAGTTTGGCACAAATATGTCTTATCTCCATAGGCAGGTTAAGTTCGTGAACGGGCAAAATCAGGCCAGGCGGAAAAAAGTACCCCCTTGAAGAACTGAACCAACCTCTGAAAAAATACACTTTTTATACCCTCCAACCACAGTATGGGGGTATACTCACTTTGTCATTCCGTTTGTAACGCATCGAAATATCGGTCGGGGACCCCATAAAGTATATATTTTATTGATCCCTGATCGATTCTAAGACACTTTATGAATGTCCGTCTGTCCGTCCGTCTGTCTGTAGATAACACAATGCAGTCCAAAATAAAACAGCTAGACTCCTGAGGTTTGGCACAAAGATGTCTCATATTCATAGGCAGCTTAAGTTCGTGAATGGGCAAAATCAGTCCAGGGGGAAAAAGTTCCCCCTTGAAGAACTGAACCAACCTCTGCAAAAATACACTTTTTTACGTGTTTTTTTGTTTGTTAAATTAAAAAAACATTTGGTATGTTTATCGCGATGGGAAGGTGTTCCCCACTGACCACATCACCCCCCCCCGTCCCCTCCCCCAAAAAAACGCCCCTGACAAAATTTTTTTAAGTTTTTTTTTTAATTTTGGAGGGTATAAAAGATTCGGCACAGCCGAATTTAACACTTTCACTTGTTTTACATGTTTTTTTTGTATTTTTGTTAACTAAATGAAACATTTGGTATATTTATTGCGATGGGAAGGTGCTCTCAACGTCCCCCACTGACGCCATCACAAAAAAACGCCCCTGACAATTTTTTTTTTACATTTTGGAGGGTATAAAAGATTTGGCACAGCCGAATTTAACACTCTCACTTGTTATACCCTCCAACTACATTATGGGGGTATACTCACTTTGTCATTCCGTGTGTAACGCATCGAAATATCGGTCTGGGACCCCATAAAGTATATATATTATTGATCAGTGATCGATTCTAAGACATTCTAGCGATGTCCGTCCGTCCGTCTGTCTGTCCGTCCGTCTGTAGTTAACACGATGCAGTCCAAAATAAAAGAGCTAGCCCCCTCAAGTTTGGCATAAATATGTCTTATGGTCCTAGGCAGGTTAAGTTCGGAAATGGGCCAAATCCGACTAGGGGGAAAAAAGTTCGCCCTTGAAGAACTTAACCAACCTCTTAAAAATGCTAATTTTTTTGACGTTTTTTTGTATTTATGTGAACCAAATGAGACATTTTTATGTTCGTAGAAGTTTATAGTCCTGCGCTTGGACCCAGGGGACACCGACCCCTCCCACTAGCTTGCCCCCCTTAAAACAACGCCCATGTAAATTTTTTTTTTTAATTTTTTTACATGTTGGAGGGTATAATAGATTCGGCACAGCCGAATTTAACACTCTCACTTGTTTTTTAATTAATTCAGCCTAAAATTTTTAGATTTTAATGTAACATACATACTTATTTTTCTTTGTGTATTCCAATTTTTGTTTTGTTGTTTTTTTATGCCGGTCTGACCATTGATTGTCTATCACAAAAATTGTTATTTTCAGTTTAGTATGTGTATTGCTGAATGGATACTTTGGTAAACCCATCTCCAGTAAACACAACATCATGCCAGGCAACATCAACTCTAGCCAAATACGTTTGTATGGATTTGTAAATGCAGGCGACATAAACGCCAATTATCAGTAACATGAGCAACTCAATCGTTTGAGTTAAATACAGGTTGCGTTTTGTTATCAAATGATCTCAAATGAAATAAAAAAAAAATACGTTAAATACCCACAATTTAACTACGGTGCAATAAAGTGTAAACTATGCTACAAATACGTGAGGACAGTAGGGTGAAAATGATTTTTCAGATGGTTATGTCCTTAAGTCGTATTCAGTGATCAAAAGCAGGTTGAACTGAACACGGTTTTGATTTTTTTTTGCTAATTTTAGTCAAAAAATGCGAGTCAAAAGTTTTGCTAACTTGTGAGTTAAAAATCAGAAAATTTCCACAAACTTTTTTTCAGTTGATATTTTGGATAAAAAAGAAAGTGGGAATTTCTGCGTTCGAATAAAGAAATTTACGGAATGTGACGTCTATAGACTATATATATTTAAAAACATTTCTGTAAATGTGTTTTTTAAACAAATTATATTTTTGACTATTTTGTGGATAAATCAAATAACAACCAGCTAAAAACTACGAGTTTTACTTACTATCAAAAAACAGACTGGGTGAAATATACTTTTTCTGGGTTTTTTGATGAAGTACCCTTATCGGAAACGCCTAGTTTGGCAGAAATTTACTGTCTGGTTGACCCTAGAACAAATGTTTGTAATAGGTCCCTGGATGAGTCTTGCCCTTCTGCAAAGCCTAGAGGCAAAAAGAGCCACTTTGGTGGTCAAATGAGTTGCAGACGATCAAAAATTCCTAGAGAAAGCTCTTTAATAAGGCAAAATCTTTAAGAGCGGACGAGGACTAGTCTGCATAGAAGCTGCAACTTAAGAGTTATAAGAAGATGCTCAGAGTTACGAAATGTGATTCTTAGAAAATCGACGTTTCTAAGGCATCCAGGCTGCGCAAAGTTCTGGCTTCTTCTCCTTGCAACCTGGGATGTCTGTTGTATTCTAATGGAGTATGGTCTACCTCCAGTGAGGACTCGCTGGATGTTATTCCGAACAATTCCATGACGCCGTTTCAAGCTTTGGAAAGTTCTGACGCCCAATCATCCGAAATTGCTTCGGAAATAAAAAATATGACAACATTAATCTGGGCGGTTAACAACTTCAGGTCTTATAAATCCCCTTGACCTGATTGGATAATCACGGCAGAGATGTTGCAAGTGTCGGCCTATATAGCCCCTTGGCTGTAAAATCTCTACGCAGCATGCATAAACTAGTCGTTATTCCTTTAAAATGAGGGGATACCAGAGTCCTTTTTATACCGAAGGCTGGGAAAAATTCCCACATAGTTGCGAAGTATTTAAGACCAATAAGTCCGTCTTCTTTTCTGCTAAAGACAATGGAACGAATTATAAACTCATATTTTTGTAGCGTGATTGACCCGAAACATTGGGAGATCGCTGTAGGTAAAGAAGTTCACTATGGTGGCCTTTCTTGGTATAGAGGGGCTTTAAATAATGTCATCCCAAGATTAGATAATTGTGGCATTGTCTGGGAGTGAAGTGTGGGATCGTTTTAATTGTGGAAAATCTACTTGTCAATAGACGTATAACGTCTGAATTGGAAGCGTCTATCATATCTCGATTTGTCAATATAGGCACACAATAGGAAGGTGTACTTTTGAACTTTGCTCGGAATATAATGCTGCTCCCTCTAGTTACATATGCGGATAATGTTGCGATACCAACATTTAGGAACATTCTTCAGGGTTCTCTGAAAGATCTGTCTAAATGGGCAAGAGACAGTGGTCTTGGAGTTAATCCGAGTAAAACTGGACTTGTCTTGTTTACAAGGAAAAATAAGATTCATGCTTTTGTTCCTATTTTCTCTGGACGACACTAAAATCAGCTTCCCAGATTTAGACAGGTTGCTTAGAGTATTTCTAGATAGGAAGCTGAATTTCAGGCGTTATATTGAGAAACGAGTGAGAAAAGCAACGATTGCTTTATATTCCTGTAAAATAGCCATGGGAAACGATGGGGCTTCAGCCCTAAAGTCGTTCATTGGATTTATACAGCAATGGTGCGTCCAAATCCGCTGTGTGGAATCATTGTCTGGTAGCCTGCTTTAGCGACAAAAGAAAATTATGTCTTTATCACGAAGGTACAGGGAATGGCGTCGATGTGCATCACTGGTGCTCTTCGAACTATACCCACGGCTGCATTAGAAATCCTCCTTCACCTGATACCTTTGGACATATTGGGTAGGAAGTATGCGGCTACCTCAGCAATTCAACTTAATAGCGCACTGCAATGGAGGAGCAGCAATTGTGGCCATAGCACGGTGGCCACGTACCACAATATGTCACTTTACCACTATGAACCATCCAGGGAGTCTTCGCTGCGGGGAATTCCGGATAGTGGAGCCTCCATAAATGTTTGCACAGATGGATCGAAGCTACACGAACAATAGAGCTTTGGAGTCTATTTGGAGGAGTTTGGGCTAAGCCTGGCTCAAAGATTGACAGAGGCAGAGTTGCTAGCAATTAACGAACTGGCTGACTGGTTATGTTGCAATGTTTTGTCTAACACTGCAGTCAACATCTATTCTGACAATTCAGCCGCGACCGAAAACAAGATCTGTCCTTAACTGCCGCACGTCTTTTAATGAGATGGTCAAGCAGTTTGACATACTACTCTTATGGGTCCCAGACCACAAAAATATTTCAGGGAATTGCAAAGCCGATGAGTTTGCAAGACTAGGAACTATCTAATACGTTCCAACAGAATTGGAATGTGTCAAGTCTAAAAACTTGCAAGCGGAATCTACGGCGTTGTGCCGCAACGGAGACTAATCAGAGATGGGCACATGGATGGACGTGTGAGACAGATTTGGTATTCTGTTAGTCAGAAGCGCTCAAGTGAGTTGATATTGCTTCCAAGAGGAAAGATTTTGACAGTGGTTCAGAATGGTCAGAGACTTGATTCACAGGGATCTAGGGAACTTCACGATCTTTCTGATTTGTCGGATGTCAAAATTCTATATTTTAGGAGTTTCAAAAGGAGCTCAAATTTGTTAGACGGCAGGGACTAGTAGGGGAACCTGGTACTGCGCAATAACTCCCAAATGAAATAACTCCCAAGAAAAAAATGAAACAACTCCCAAAAATTTTACATACGATTTGGGACTTAAGTATTTCATTATGAAATTAGTCCCAGTGTAGTGGGACTTATTGCACAAATTTTGTTGGGATTTATTTCACTATGAAATAACTTCCAAATGAAAAAAACCCCAACAAAAAATAGATTGGGAGTTATTTCATTTCTTGTTAAGCATTGGGAGTTATTTCATCAATGGTGGGACTTATTTCATTTTAATTGAAAACAATATACACCTCTGTGCAATTGTTTTTTTTTTTTTTGCTTAAAAGATTATCTGCGTAGCCGGCCTTCGGCCGAGCTTAGGGATTATAAAATCCATGCATTAAACCCACCCTCTCCGCAAAGTAAAGTTTTCTAGGGTAGCAGGCCTTTACGCTATCAAATTTGTTATGCCTCAAAAAGGCCTGATAACCAAAATAGCTTTGGTTTGCAGAGAGGGTGGGTTTAATGCATGGAGTATGTAATCTCTAAGCCCGGCCGAAGGCCTGCTACGCAGAAAACCTTTATTACAAAAAAACAATTGGAACTTATTTAATTTTCTTTGGCACTTATTTCATTGGGAGTTCTTTAATTTTTTTTGGAGTTATTATTTTGATTTTAAATAACTCCCAAATATTGGGACATATTTCATTTTATTCTTTGGGAGTTATTTCATTTTTTAAAGTGCGGAGTTAATTCATTTTTCTTGGAACTTATTTGATTGGAAGTTATTTCATTGGGACTTATTTCATTTGGGAGTTATTGCGCAGTACCGGGGAACCTTTTACCTTCCTGTGGTATAACAACGGACCTCAGAGTCTATGTGTGCTAACGTAAAATGCCAGCAGCAACTTCCAACCTAGCCTACCTTCAAAGTTTTGTAGTCAATATTAAGTTGTCAAGAAGTAAAGCATTCAAACCTTAAACTTCAAAAATAGAATCTGATAGATCCGATTTCACACCATCTCAAATTTGTTTAAATTGCCTCCCTAATGTAGAATATTGTTCATGTATTTTTATGCTTTTCAAATACCTGTATTTGTCAATTTTGGGTTCAAATACAGTAGATTTGTTGTTTAAACGCTCGCTATAGTTTTCAAGTAAGTTTTTGTTATTCTGGTTCAATAAAATTACTTGGAGTATTTAAAAATTGATCTCTATTTGTAACACAGTGTGTTTTTAGTACTGCTGGTTAAATTGGTTTGAAATTTTTTATTTTTTTTATATTGAAAACATGTAATTAGAAACGTTTTCATAGACATAGCGCCGCCAATTATCTAGTCAATAGATACTCAGTCAGTCCATACTCGTGTATGGAAGGCATGTGTGTTGTTTTTTTTTTCAATATTGAATTGAAATTAATTTGTATTTTATTGATTGGTGGGGATTTGTTTTTTTTTTTTCTAAGGAAAATTGAGAAAATAAAGTCATTATAGAAAATGTGTTTTAAGAAAATTGAAGGCAGTGATATTTAAGATAAAAATCTATAATAGACAATTTTAAAATTAATAGTTCTTAGTTTAAATTGAGTTACTTGTTTGTTTAAAAAGTTAATGTAGGTTAGAAACAGGCTTGCCATGTTAGAACTTTAGGTGATATAATAAGGACCTTTTTTTATGTGATTTAGCACCCATTTGGTGATTTTGGTCTAAAAGTTGCGACCTTAGAGCCCGGCCTTGAGTCTGGTAAATGTGCTCAGCCTTATATTGGTCGTAAAAAGAAAACGAAACTTAAGCCATGAAAGGTCACGCACAGCCTGATAAGTCTTTTTTTGAAATTAATTAACAAACTAAGCCAACGCGATTAAACGACGCTCTCCGAGCGCGAGAATGCCCAGCAATTATGGGTCGTTGAAAAACAAGACAAACTTTCGGCAATGCGCGCATCTGACAAAAAGGGCGCTGTTTCGACCTCCTCTTCGAAGTCTAGTAAAAGGTTGCGCTCACAAGACGCAAAACCTTTACCTAAGAGGGCAACGTCTAGACTCACAAGGGAAGTCTCCCTAGTGTCACCCGCGGATCTTTATAGAATTTGTTTTATTTTGTAGATCAGAAGAAATAAATACAATACAAATAAATTAATTTGTAGAGCAGATGAAATAACACGTAGTTTTTTTAGCGGTCCAAATTTATATTAAGGAGGTAAAAAGGAGGGGGGGAAGACAAGGCCATTTTTCAGTTTTTTCGTTTATCTCCTATATTATGCAAAGAAACCTAGTCATGTTACATACCAAATGAAAGGTCTTTGGAAAACCTATCTATGTGTGCTAAGAACGTGTCCAAACATGCATAACATTTCGTCATTTTGAGTAAAATATCAAAATTTTAGGACATTTTTGTTAATAAGTCGAAAAATATTAAATATGCCTATAGTAATTATGTTTAAATAGGCGTAAATCGTAAAAAACTGAAAAAGGTAATTTCCCCCCCATACAAATCGACCCCCTCTAAAAATGAGTTTGGGCCGCTAAAAAAAATACGTGTCGAATTAATTTTCGTTCTTAACATATCCAAATTTCATGAAGATCGGAGGGTGACACCAGGGAGACCTCCCTTGTCAGACTTTTAGTGACGTAGTGAAAGGTAGCCTCTTTATGGCTGTCATCAACAGGGTGAATAGGGATTGTAGTATCGCAAGGGCAAGTGGAGTTTTGTTAAAACTTAATTAAATGAAATCTGTATAAGGTTCCTTAAGAGTATGACTTTTTTTCTTCCTGCTACTGTCAACGGAGGCTGTTATCAAGGGCGAGTAAACATCTTTGCTTTTGGGAATGAAATATCAGCAGCCATGTTAAAGGTTGCCATTTAGTTATTAGCAAAAGTGGAGGTCGTGAACAACCATTATATCCCATCGCAGCCCAGGGCTCACGCATGGACTTCGATGGCTACAAGTGACTTTCAAGTCGTTCTGAAAATGATCAGAATCTGTAATTCTGATCTTTCAACTCAGAATTGGCTGATTGCCAGATTGGGTGAGATGGAGGCTGTTTTTTTTCAAGCAATGATCTTTGTTAATGCGGAATCACTTCCGCTTTTAACCAGAACTGGCGGTATTATTAGATTTGATTTTTTTCATACAGGAGTCAATGTCTACAAGGGCGACCAGAAAGAAGCCTATTTTGGACAAAGAAAAGTCACGGGGTCGACTGGTGTGAAGAATCCAGAAGGGGTTGATACTCAGATGAGCACCCATGCAGTAATGAATATGGATGGTGTCGATGCCACTAATTCTAGGATGACGGAGATGATTCTGGCATATTCGAAACCGAATCTGGTATCAAAGCTAATGTCATACTGGGTGACAATTAAGTTGAAACCCAGATAGTAAAGAATGCGAAGAGATTTGTTGCCTCCGATTCGAAGCAGATGGGACACATCTGGCTTATTCAAAATCGAATCTGTTGACAAATGCTAACTCCGTGATAACATGTAGGTCGTGGCCATTAACACAGCGGTGGAAGGGATGGTGGAGGAAATAAAGACGTTGCGGTTCCTACAAATAATCCTTCATCCCTGTAAGGTAGCATCAGTTGCACACTTGATGCGCCTGACGGCAGGACCGATTGAATTGGTTTTTATTCAAGAGCCCTGTGTGTGGTGTGGTAGAGTTTGGGTTTATGTTAATGATTGCCTAGGGTAAAGGTTGACCAAGAGCCTGCATATTGGCTGGAAATAGCTTAAATATTTTCTTTTATCAAGTTTTAGTGATATGTATGTTATATCGGCTATAGAGACAAAAGAGAACTGTTTCTTTATCACGGGGATACAGAGTATGGCGTCGATGTGTATCACTGGAGCTATTCGTACAAGACCTTCGGCTGCATTATAAGTCCTCCTTTACCTAATACCATTGGATCTAGAAAAGGATAACTCTACCACAAAATGTGCACTGTGCTCCCTCTAAAAGTCGTTTTGACCATCACTATACCACTATGATACCATCCAAGGTGTCTTGGTTGGGGGCATTCCGGGTAGTACAGCCCCTATAAATGTTAACACAGATGGATCGAAGCTTCACGAACAAGTGGGCTATGGAGTCTATTCGGAAGAGCTTTGGTTGTGCCTGGCTTTAGACTAGAAGATTGCCAGATTATTGCAGTGTTTACCAGACAGAGATGCTGACAGTAAAGGAAGTGGCTGACTGGTTGAGTTGCAGTCACTTTTCTACAACCGCAGTCTACATCAAGGTTTCTGGAAACAAGATCTGCCCTTAACTGCCGCACGTCTTTAAATGAGATGGCCAGTATGACATACGACTCAAATAGGGCCCAGGGCATAGAGACATTCCAGAAAATTTTAAGGCCGATACCTTACAGGAATTAGAATGTGTTGAAATGCCTCTACAAACTTGCAAGCTAAATATACGGATTTGTTTTGCTACGGAGACTAGTCACAGATAGGCACATGGATGTACGTGGGAGACTACATGACAGATTTGGCTTTCTCTTAATCAGAAACGCACAAGTTAGCTGATATCGATTCCAAAAAGAGAAATTTCGAAGGTTGTTGCTGTAATTACAGGAAAGCACGCAGAGCGGTTACATGTGTCGTCAACTGACTTTTGCCGGAGTTGTATGGATGAGTCAGGCGCGGATCCAAGGGGGGAAGAATGAGATTTCTCCCCCCCAAAAAATGATTTCGAAAGAAAAAAAAGAAAGGAAAGGAAGAAAAAAAGAAAGGAAAGGAAAAAAGAAAGGAAAGGAAAAACAAGTAAAAAAGTTAAGTTAAAGTTGATACCCTCCACAATATCAAAAAGATTATTGCAAAAAACTTAAAAAAAAAAAAATTTGAAAAAAAATTTCCGCGAAAAAAAATTTTGGAAAAAAAAATCCGCGATTTTTTTATTTTTTGTCAAAAAATGTATTCATACTTGTTTAAGTACCTTTCGGTGTTCACTAGGGTGGCTCGTTTTTGGGCTTTTCTCTCTGATCAAATTCTAATACCCGCCAAAAGTGTCGGTCCCCTAAGGGTAACTCACATGCAAAATATCACTCCGATCGGAGTTTATCTTCTGTCTCCACTTTGAGCCTCAAAATTGGGGGTTTTTGGAAAAAAGGACTTTTTAAAAAAAAAAAAAAAAAAATTTAAGTTTTTTTATTAAAATAATGAAAAAATTTTTTTTGTATAATATTTGATCATAAATACTTAAATATGAAATTTAAAGATTTTATGGTATCATTAACCCGTTCAAACTTGATGACAAAAAAATGGCATGATTTTGGGGGCGTTCTCAAAACACCTTTTTTCAAAATTTGAAAATTTTATTAAAAAAAAATTTTAAACATACCATTTTTTCTTTCTGAATTCATTAAGAACACCTTGGAGAAGAAAAATGTGAAATATGGCGGATATCCGTCGAGCCGCTTTTTGGGAATCGCGGGGGAAAGTTAGCGGATTTCAAGGAAATGTTGGTTTTATCAATAATTTGGATTAATAAAATCTTATAAATTTAATTTTTGGGCAAATTAACTGTTTTTTGGTGTCGTGGCATTCTATTAGATAACTTTAAGTCTGTCATGAAATCTTACCGATCTAGGACGTCTTTAACCCACATTGGCGGGGGGTCAAAAATGACCCCCGCAGGAAATTTGAAGTTTAGAGCTTAAATTTTGTGCAATTAACAAGTATAAAACGGCTTTTGTGTTTTCTACCCTAACTAATATTTTGTATTAATATATTATCTTTAAAAAAATCGTTAACCCTTCTTGGTAGGGGGTCAAAAATGGCCCATTCAATAAAATTTATATATTTTTTATAGAAAATTAATTTGTGGCAGTCTATTAGATAACTTTAAATCAGCCCTCAAATTTCACCTGTTTAAGATATCTTTAACCCACATTGGCCAGGGGTCAAAAATGACCCCGGCAAAAACTTTTCGGCATAGTGCTTGAATTTTTTGATATCAACAAAATTTATATTTTTTATTGAATGGGTCATTTTTGACCCCCTACCAAAAAGGGTTAACGATTTTTTTAAAGATAATATATTAATATGAAATAATAGTTGAGGTAAAACACACAAAAGCCGTTTTATACTTGTTTATAGTACAAAATTTAAGCTCTAAACTTCAAATTTCCTGCGGGGGTCATTTTTGACCCCCCGCCAATGTGGGTTAAAGACGTCCTAGATCGGTAAGATTTCATGACAGACTTAAAGTTATCTAATAGAATGCCACGACACCAAAAAACAGTTAATTTGCCCAAAAATTAAATTTATAAGATTTTATTAATCCAAATTATTGATAAAACCAACATTTCCTTGAAATCCGCTAACTTCCCCCCGCGATTCCCAAAAAGCGGCTCGACGGATATCCGCCATATTTCACATTTTTCTTCTCCAAGGTGTTCTTAATGAATTCAGAAAGAAAAAATGGTATGTTTAAAATTTTTTTTTAATAAAATTTTCAAATTTTGAAAAAAGGTGTTTTGAGAACGCCCCCAAAATCATGCCATTTTTTTGTCATCAAGTTTGAACGGGTTAATGATACCATAAAATCTTTAAATTTCATATTTAAGTATTTATGATCAAATATTATACAAAAAATTTTTTTCATTATTTTAATAAAAAAACTTAAATTTTTTTTTTTTTTTTTAAAAAAAGTCCTTTTTTCCAAAAACCCCAATTTTGAGGCTCAAAGTGGAGACAGAAGATAAACTCCGATCGGAGTGATATTTTGCATGTGAGTTACCCTTAGGGGACCGACACTTTTGGCGGGTATTAGAATTTGATCAGAGAGAAAAGCCCAAAAACGAGCCACCCTAGTGTTCACTTATGTTCACATATGTCAACCAGCAGCCGAATTAAAGCATTTTGTATATTTAGGTTATGTTGAATGTACCAACATTTTTGAGGTGTCCTTACATTTTCGATCATAACTTTTGAACCACTGAACCGATATCGCTCAAATGCAATACCAAACTGCTTAGGAGAACTTCCAATAAATATGTTAAGTTTCAGTTATCTCCGTGTAATATTTCGGTCGTGATCACCATTTCCACAGACAGACGGACATCGCTAGAATGTATTAAAATCGATCACTGATCAATAATATATGTAACAAATGACGTTTATTTACGATGTTTCTCTTTTAATAATTACCAAAAGAATCAATTATAAAAATATTTTCTAATCAAAATTATAAATGACAAAATTCCAAAGCAACAAGATTAAATTATAAAACAAATAATACAGTAAAATAATGTACGGTATTCCAACGTGGACTCCATTACCGACACGGCCAATCCTGACAGAAATCGGACTCCGATTCTTCATGTTATTGATGCAATGATTATCACTATTTTTTTGCCTAAAATATTTGTCTGACCCAAACGCGTACCATATCCTTAATCCATCACAGTTCAAGCTCGTCTTATGATATTTATGCTTTAAAAGTGGTCGCTTTATGCATGCTCTTACATTACCTTTTCCTCGACGTTTTTGTTTTTTATCACACTTATGATCCATTTTCGAATTTAATTTCTTTTGTGTCCAAGAAGACATATTATCTTTTAATGTATTACATGTCTTACCAACCACTTGAGTATTTTTATTAATTTCAGGTTCCATACCATCTTCCACCACATTAATGTTATTCAGCGACTTTCCGGAAAAAGGATTGCCACCCTCTGGAGAAGTGATTTTCTTTATGGATAACTTACCTCCCACAACAAGCAATTCAGCAAACTTTAAAAATTCTCGTCCCAAAATGGCATCATAATGAATGCAATTTTCGGGCATAACATAAAAATTAACTTCGTAATTATCTTCACCTATAGAAACGGTAGTTTCAAAGAAGCCAATTGTAGTGATTTCATTTTGACCAATTCCAATAAAAGTCTTGCCAGTTGGGATGCACTTTGGTTTACCAATAAGACAGTACATTTCATTACTTAACCAATTTACAGCACTACCTGTATCCACTAAGCCACCAACCTCATTTGAGCCAATTCTAATATATACATCTGGACACGTATTCATTTCAGCAACAACATTAATTGTGTACTTATCATGTCTTTCAACTAAAGCTTGATTATCTAAATTTGAACTTCTTGGACACTCCTTGGCAAAGTGGCCAAATAAATTGCAATTAAAACATTTCTTACCTCGATTAACATTGGGACAATAATTTGCAGTGTGTCCCACTGTGCCACAACCAAAACATTTCAATTGAGTTTGCACACTAACCTTAGATGCTTTGACCTGTTGATATTCTACAAATTTCAATTTCAAATCATTGATACTACGGGCTCCATACAGCATACTTAATTTTATCCATAGATTGATCTTGCACACCAGCAACAATGTAGCCAATAGTGGACGTTGTATCCATGTTAATGGAAGCTCCTAGGTCACACATATCGTAAAAATATGGTCTCCATGATTCTGTAGGAAGTTTTCTCCTATTCCTCATCTTTTCATGAACATCACGGCTGTTAATTTGTACTTGAAACTCACCCTCGAGTTTTATCTTGAAGTTTATCCATGAAAAAACATTCCGTTGTCTTGTCATAAAAGCCTTCGCTGCACCTCGTAGTTGTGTTTTAGCATAAATTATAGCTTGTTGATCTGTCCACTGAAACAACTTTACCATTTCTTCCATGGTTTCAATCCAATATTTTACCGTTATGTTCGAATCTTCACCAGTAAATAGATCTATAGCACCCTCTACATCCCTAAAACTTAATACGGAGCCAGATTCTGCAGAACTTTGAATTACGGGTGTACTTCCTTGAGTACCTAGGGCTATATTACTATTAATAACAGTTTCAGCCTCAAACGTTTCGGTTTCCTCAATGCCTTCAGCCTCATCTTCCAAATTTTCGATTTCGGAAGCAACGAGGTTCATGAGCCGAAACTTTAAAACAGCTTTAGACCCTTTTACCGATTACTTTCGTTTTTCCAATTCATCTCGCAACTGTGAAACAGACATCTTATCCACAGATGATAACAATAGATTTCCACCTTCCATTTTCTTCTTAAAAATCTCGCCTTAATCGTTTAAAATTTCGTCTTAAATCGTCTTTAAATTCTCTTTAATTTCGTCTTTCCTCTTTAGTGATTCTTTTGTGTTGGGTTGAGCCCCCAAATGTTACAAATGACGTTTATTTACGATGTTTCTCTTTTAATAATTACCAAAAGAATCAATTATAAAAATATTTTCTAATCAAAATTATAAATGACAAAATTCCAAAACAACAAGATTAAATTATAAAACAAATAATACAGTAAAATAATGTAGGGTATTCCAACGTGGACTCCATTACCGACATATATATACTTTATGGGGTCCTAGACCGATATTTTGATGAGTTACAAACGGAATGACAAACTTATATATACCCTATCACTAATTGTAAGTGGAGGGTATAAAAAGGAAAGGAAAAAAGGAAGGAAAGATAAAAAGAAAATGGCTAGAATGTAAAAAAAAATTAGGCAAAAAATTTTTAGGCAATTTAAAACATTAGATGGCATTAAAACCGTAAAATTTTTCTATCGACAACTGCTACGAAAATTTAGGATTTAAGTTTTAGAAAAGTGTATCAAAATTTCTTCATAAAATGTTTTTGAACTGATCATTTTTTAGTATCTGATAATTTTCTTTTACGAAATATGATATTTTTTTACGAAAAAGTTCTTAAAATCTGTGAATTAATTTAAAATATGAGCATTATTTCAGAGATTTAAAAAAAAAAAAATACAATAGAGGTTGGTTGAAAAACAATGTATCAGAATCTCAGATTATAGAAAAAAGTTTAAAAATCGGTTGAATCTGACTGGCTATGACTGAGTATCCGTTTATTTGACTATAAACGGTTTGCTTAGGAAGTAAATCGGTCCGTCAGGATTCCATCGTGAAAAATATTTCTTTAGTAAAAAAAAGTTCCTCAAAATCCAAAACGTTGTATCCGCGCCTGATTTAAATACTATAGCTTTAAGTTGATTTTTTTTTTGTTTTCCATTTGTTACTCAATACTGCAACTATTCACGAAAATTTATACAACACACGCCATCCCCTCCCCCCCGCTAAACTTGTTTGCCTTTCGCCTGCATACCATTTGTTTGGATGAGTAGAAGTTGAAAACCACATAACAATTTATCTTTTTATACTCAATGGAACGATATTTCTGATTTGTCGGAAGTCAAAGTTCAATATCGCAGGAGTTTAAAAAGGAACTCAATTTCGATTATCGGCAGGGACTCGTAGGGGAAGCCCATTACCGTCCTGTGGTATCACAGCAGACCTCAGAGTTTAAGTGTGCTGACGTTAAGCATCATTAGCAACTTACCACCTTATCTTCTTTGACTTTGATTCTTTGACTCAAGTGCATTTCATGGGGGACAAATAAAATTCTAGTGGGTCAAAAAAGAGTAAAAATCAAAACAAGAAAATGTTGGCGGTGAGACTAGCGGTTCTCTAGGTCCGCGATAAAAAAAAGATTTTGATACTTATTTTTAAGCTTATACTTTTTAACAGGGGGTGCCTCCACATAGTTCAATATGGGTCCTACGTTCTTAAAACAAGATAAAAGAGATATCACACTTAAGTCAATCTTTATACGCCCCGAAATTTTAAATATTATTTTTAATTTTATTATTAATATTTTTTTAACTAATCCATTTTTATTTCTTTACAGGTAAGTCTTGAAATTGTAATTTTGTGTATGTAAGTATTTATTAAATGAGAGTATACGAAAGTGTATTTTGAAGGAGATAAATAATCTGACAGATCGGACCATGAGTTGATAAAGTTGACTTTTTTTTAAAAACTTATTGTAGCTGATGATCCTGGCGACCACTATCGTTTGACGTACATATACAATTTTTATATATATTTTTTTTTTAAATTTAGTAGCCAACTGTGATTACAACGAGCTCAAAATGGTTCAAGTCTTTACGCAGAGAAAACTGTTTAATTGTGCCAGCCGAAATTGGAGCCTACTGCATGGTTTAATTACAACAACCGAAATTTTCGGTTGCGATTACCGAAATTTATTTAAACTAACAGAAGTTAAGTTGTTATAAACAAATTTTGGTTATCGCAAACAAAAATTTCGGTTGTTGTTATTAAACCATGCAGTTGGCTCTAAATTCGGCTGACACAACTAAACTGTTTTCTCTGTGTACATAATTATATCGTTGATTGGCCTTCAAGAAAGGCCAGTTTCAAGAAATCTCGAAAAGGCTTCATTATATATGTATAGTAGAACCATAATGGCATGGTTAAAAAATATGAAAAAATCCTACACATAGGCCTTCTTAAAGGCCAGCCAACGATATGTTTTAATACATATGACAAATTACAATATTTGATGTATTTTCAAAAATTATAAATTTTTTAAAAACCAAAGTCTTTGTAAGCTTTCTGTCATGTCACAACAATGGGTGGTCTTGTTAAAATCATGTAAAAATTATTTTTTTTTTATTGAAATTTCCATAAACACGTCATTTTATCGTAGTTTTTTTCCCCCATTTTTACGAATCCGGTGAAAAATGTTTAAGCGTATTAAGTTGTAGCATCCAAAATATTGCAAAATATTTAATTTGCGTTATTTTAATAAAAATCTGCTATTTACGAGATTATCGAAAATTTTCACTCAAAGTTTTAGCAATATCAATTTTTAAAAATGTTTAATTTGTTTAAATTTTTTGGAACGTCGAAGTGTCACTTAAATTAAAACCAATATTTTCAATATTTCCGCGGTAATGTGTCATATTCACAAACGAAACCAGGTTTTCGTATTCACAAACGAAAACAACTGAACCGTAATTATAAGAAAATCATATCTGCATATAGGAATATATATGTTCTACTTATTCGTCTATGATACACACATGTTTCCCATATGAGCATTTTTCACTGGGTATGTAAAACAAACGTCACTTATTTTACTACATATTTATGAAAATACCCAATTTAACAGCATACTCAATGCCATTGCACCACATGAAAATGCATACTAATATCTTTTTAACAACATATTAAACTGTTAACAAATTGCAGTCAATGTAAACGCATGCACATTAAAATTACACACAAAAAAATGTCCCTTCTTACATCCCCTCCCAGCAAAAACATGGTAATGAGTTGTGAAAAGTAATCATTACCAAGTACATTATTTATAATGATTACCCATTACCATTAACATTATTTTAAGCCCAAAAGTAACTACTTCTCAGTAATATGTTACAAAAGCACCTCTAAGTCATAATATCTTCTTGCACTTTCAGTTTTTAACCTTTACAATTCAATTAACTTAAAAAGTACTTAAAAACTTAATAAAAATTACGCAATTTTTAAGTTTTAGTAAAAACAAGTTAAATTTTAAATGTTTTAATTAACTAATTATTTTACTTCTTGTTGGTAATGGGTTTTTACTCCTTATTTGTAATCCGAGGCAGTAACTACTTATTTATCTCCATACTCTTCACTAGTTATTTTTGTCTCACGCCCTTGTTAAAATAATTAGTGTTTCATTCAATAAGTAACTACTGATTAACATCTGTTTCGGATTACAAAACCCATTACTAGTAATGCCAATTTTTGCTGGGCTATTAACCTGATGTTGAAACACAATGTGTCGCGTGCCATTCATGGTTGTATGAATGATATGAATTGGTACATACTATGTATGAAATAAATACATATACAGAAAAAATAAAAAAAATATTTGAGTAAATTTTTAATACTATTGAGTAAAAAATTACTCAATTTTGCACCAGTAAACGATTTAATGGTATTGAGTAAATAAAAATTTGTTAAATGTTTGAAAAAAATTTGAGTAAATTTTTAATTGTGTCAATTTATCTATTTTTTTAAAAAGTTTGAATTTTTTTCAAAAAAAAAAAACAAAAAACTTGTTTTTTCAAACCTTACCAAACATATTTACGTCTCAAAAACATAGGGAAATTTTATAAAGACGATTACAAACTTTCATACACAGAACACATTTTGTACATAAATAGAATGAACTGCTTTCATTGATTTCAGTTCATACTATAAATGAACAAATTCATACTATTTATAAAAATTTTAATAACATTTAAAATTCTAAAAATTAAAAAAAAAAAAACAAAGTTAGTTTGAAATAAAAAATTATATTTGTCAGAAATTTTTTGGTTTCTTTTTGGTAAAAATAAAACAAATTATACGTAAAATTGCAATTTAGCCATAAAAAGGTAAGTAAAATTTGTTATTTCATAAATTATTATAATTCGGCATCTTTTTCTGACAAACGTATGCATTTCTTTCAGAAATTTACCAATCTCTTATAAGTTTGTGTCTGGAATATATCCTGCAAGAAACCATCAAGAGATACTAGTAGAAGAAGATAATACCAAGAAAATTAGCAAACTGTGTAAGATTTAAGTTAAAAATTGCATTGAATATACCCAGCAAAAATTGGCATTACTAGTAATGGGTTTTGTAATCCGAAACAGATGTTAATAAGTAGTTACTTATTGAATGAAACACTAATTATTTTAACAAGGGCGTGAGACAAAAATAACTAGTGAAGAGTATGGAGATAAATAAGTAGTTACTGCCTCGGATTACAAATAAAGAGTAAAAACCCATTACCAACAAGAAGTAAAATAATTAGTTAATTAAAACTTTTAAATTTTAACTTGTTTTTACTAAAACTTAAGAATTGCGTAATTTTTATTAAGTTTTTAAGTACTTTTTAAGTTAATTGAATTGTAAAGGTTAAAAACTGCAAGTGCAAGAAGATATTATTACTTAGAGGTGCTTTTATGGCATATTACTGAGAAGTAGTTACTTTTGGGCTTAAAATAATGTCAATTTTTCTTACTAATTAAGATGGACTTTTGTGCAAAAAAAAAATTACGGAAGCCAAAAAAAAAGTAAATCCAACATGAACTTGTTAATACAATGTATGACCAAATTCATAAATAGTATGTATAAAGTTTGGGAAAAAAAAGTCATGTTGGATTCATACTATTTATGAATAAATTTATTCCAAGTATGAACTTTTTTTTTTTGTGTATACATATACAAAAAACTATAAACTAAACGAGAATTCAAAAAACTATGAGAGTTAAAAAAAAAAATTAAAAAAACTATTAAATCGATTAAGTCTTGCAAAAATGACCAACATAAATAAATTTAAAACAAAAAAATAATTTTCTTGAAAATTATGCTATGAGAATATCATGGTTTTAATTAGTAAAGAAAATAATGACCTTGAGCCAGAATAAACATCCTCAAAATATAATATTTTAAAGGTCGAATAAAACAATTTTTATTTTTAATAAAAATTAATCAGAATTTGAACATAATGGTTGGCACGCCATGTGATGAATGACCCTAATATGGAGTATTTCTCACAACAACAACAAAAAAAAACATATTGTTGTAGTCCAATGGACTATCGTATGTAAAATTGTTTTAAATATTTTTGTTGGTTATTGACAATCGTTGCCTTATTAGTATGGTACAATTTCTTCGTCTTTCTAATTCTCATTGTGAATAGAGGCGAATATGTATTAATATTCTAGTTTGTGCACAAACGATTTGTCATTAGACTCGTTTGCTACTTTGTAGTAAATCGTTTCTATTTTTGCTAAATAATCTTGACAATGGAATCTTGACAAATTCCGAAACACGTGTCGATTAAGTCTTGCAAAAATGACCAACATAAATAAATTTAAAACAAAAAAATAATTTTCTTGAAAATTATGCTATGAGAATATCATCGTTTTAATTAGTAAAGAAAATAATGACCTTGAGCAGTGTTGCCAGATAAGGGGATTTGTCCCCAAAATGGGGATTTCGAGGTTGGTTTGGGGACAGGATTTCCAGGGGAGGGATTTGGGGATTTCGCTCATTTTTGGAGATTTTCCTAAAATTTGGGGATTTCTTTTATTTTAAAAATTAAAAAAATTATTCTTTTAAATTGTTAAGACTATTACCAATTAATGAGATTGATATTGGTACAGAATGCAGTCAAAAATTACAACTGCATTCATTTGTTAATGTCAAAGTAGTAAAATTGGAATAACAATGCTTTAATTATTTTTTGACGTTTTTTGAAAAACAAAAATATTGTTTTTAAATGCACTAAGATTGCAGTCTTTAGAATCTGGTAGACAACTTTTTTTTTTTTATTTTCCCCGTAAAACTGTCCTTAATCCCATCATTTGGATTGGGCAAGATAAAATAATTAAGGTCAAGAGTAGTTTTAGTAAATAATAAATGTTTTACGAGGGTTGAACAAGGTTAATTTTTTTCAAACTTAGAATAGTTTATATTCAGTTGTCAAATAATTTTTCTAACGACATACAAAAATACTAAAAGTCAATCAATACAGCTAAAGAAACCATTATTTTTTGACCTCCAATACTTTTGACCACCAATTTATTTGAGAAAAATAAAAAAATATTTTGTTTATTTATTTTAAAACATCTACTTAAGTGCAAAGTAATGAAATATCAAAAAAAAAATATTTCTTTGTTTACAAAAAAAATTGGTGGGCAAAAGTATTGGAGGCCAAAAAAATAGGTACTGGTGTCTCCAACTGTATTGATTGACTTTTAGTATTTTTGTGGGTCGTTTAAAAAATAATTTGACAACCGAATAGAAACTTTTGGAGTATTACCTCCTATCACGAATCTGTCATCAGAAAAGTTATATCAAATAGCATTTTCGAGATATAGGCATTTTAATATTATGTGGACCAAGCCTTCAAAACCAACAATCTTTTAATATTGGAAAAGTGTATGTTATAGGAATATATTTTTTTATTCAAATTTCTTATAAAAAATCGTAACATATCCAAGAAATCCAGGCTCGATACGATCAAAGATGGCATCAGGTAATGTCAAGGAAGTTGACGACGTCCTTTTTACAATAAATATCCAAATTTTGCAAGAAATTTCCTCTTCAAACCAGATATGTAAAGTGGACACTCCAATAAAGAGAACCTGAGGCTAAAATTTAAAATCCATTGATTATATCCAAAAATATTTGCAAAAAAGTCAAATTATAAACCAAATATGCATATTCTTAAAGATACGTTTTTTAGTACCAATTTTAATATTTTTTTTGGTAATATTGAGAGAAAAAATTTAAATGACATTTTCTTAAGTATTCCTGCCTCCTGAATACGAATCAATCATAAGAAAAATTAAATTTCTTAAGATTGGAAACGTGTGTGTTAAAGTTGTATTTAATTAAAAATCCAAATTTCGTTGAGTATATCCAGAAATACAGTCGATCCCGGTTGTAACGAACTCCGAGGGACCAGAAAAAATAGTTCGTTATAAGCGAAGTTCGCTATAAGCGGGTATATTTTTTATCAACCTAGTTTTATATCAAAAAAAATAGATCCAATTTTGTTTAATTTGATGTTTTTTTCGTAAATAAACTACTTATTGAGAAGAAATCATTAAAAATATAAATACATTTTATCAAAATTATAATATAAAACCAAAAAAATCCAATCTTTTGTTAGTTTGTTAAACATGATTGCCACACATTAAAAAATATTTATGGGAGTTCGTTAAAAAAAGGTAATTATACATGAAATTATGTTCGTGGGACCATAATAAGCAGTTCGTTTTAACCGAGTTCGTTATAAAAGAAGTATTTTGTGTGAAAATTGATGCTAAAACGTCGGGACTTTAGAATTAGTTCGTTATAACCGAGAATTCGTTATAACCGAGTTCGTTATAACCGAGTTTGACTGTATTTGCAAAAGCAAATATCTGATATGAACAGTATTTTTTTTCAAAATTCGAATAGTTATAAGAATAAAACCAAAAAAAAACATTTTTAACTTCCTTACAATGTTCCGATGGTATTCCTGATCTTCTCGAGGCCGGATTTTTTTTTTTTTTTCAAAAGTTATGTAATTTTGTAGGGAAGATGAATAAAAATACAATATTTACACTTTTTTAATATCAACAGAATTCTTGTTTCACAAAAAATTCAAATTCCCATATTTCGAAAAGGCGATTTAATACAACTTTTTTATCTAAAATTTATTATTTAAATATCATAAAAAGGTCTAACCGTAAAATTAATATAAAAATATTGTTTAATAAACACAATTTTTTTAATTAAAAGAGAGTTTATATTTGAATATTCATAAAAAATTTTTTTGGGATTTTATATAATTTGTAGGGTATTTTTGGGGATTTCATTATTCAAATTGGGGACAAGAGCCAAATATTTTCTGGCAACACTGACCTTGAGCCGAAATAAACATCCTCAAAATAAAACTATTAAATTTTTATTAAATTATTTACTTAAATTGTTTTTAAAATTTTTAAGAAAGTTTTTAATTGCGTCAATTAAAAAATTACTCAATTTTTGTTTTTAAATTTAAACAAGTGATTACTCAAATTTGTTTCCTCCATATTTTTTTCTGTGTAGCATGCTGTTAAATTCTTCTACTAAAATTGTAATTTTATTTTGTTAAATGTATTAACTTCCACATGTTAATAAAAACTTGTATTTATTAATTGTGAAGAGAGATAAGTTGCTTTGTTACAAAGAGAATCCTCATTTTGTTGTTAGCAACATGTTTAAAAAATAAATTCCACAAATTTTGTGGTAGCAACATGTTTATATACATATATACCATTAGACCGGTTTTCCTTTGTAAGGCAAAATTTTTTCGATTTTGAACATCCGGGCATAATTTTATTCTCATAGTCGCTCCCCTCTAGGAGCGACTCCCAGGCAATTGAGGGGCTTTTTGTGGTTTTTAACCCATTTACTGCCACGACGAAAAGCGCTCCCAAAACATCATTGTTGCAAAATTTGCTTCAACCGTTTTAACTGCCCCAAGGATGCCCCCATTTCTTCAAATACAATGTATTTAAAGAACACATTTTTCCTCAATCTTTAACCCTTAAGGCGGTTCTTATACACTTAATGGACCATACAAAAACTTGCTAAATTTTTATAACCCTTTGGGAGTTTTGGTCTACTAATAGTATTCTTTCATTTTTGGGGACCGATCAAGATACAGAATCTTGTTGCACAGTGTTGTTTTTATTAGCACATTTAATTTTTTGTTCAATTTCAAATTTTACTGAAGCAATTTTTTTTTTTTTTCAAATCCGTTATTTTGAACTTTTTTAATTAATTTTGGTTGTGCAATACTTGGTTAGCTTATTTACGAAAAAAATTGATTTTGGTGAGATAAGGCTTTCAGCTCTAAAAAATTTTTCGAAAAAAAATTTTTGAGCCGCAGGGGTCCTACGGTAAAAAATTTTTAAAAAACATTTTTTTTTTAGTTTTGACAAGCAACGGTATTAGTTGCTATGTTGCTTTAAATGATATATATTCATAAAAAAATATTATTTGTATCTGTGACATCTTTATCTTTTTCGAAAAAAAATTTTGAGCCGTTGGGGTCCTACGGTAAAAAATCTTCAAAAAATTTTTAAAAAATATTTTTTTTTTAGTTTTGACAATCAGCGGTTTTAGTTTTTATGTTGGTTTTAATGATATAAATTCAAAAAAAATATTATTCATATCTGTGACATCTTTATCGTGTATCGAAAAACATCAACAATGCAATTTTTACCCATTTTTTAGAATACGATAAAAATATCACAGATTCAAATAATATTTTTTATGAATATATATCAATTAAAACAACATAGCAACTAAAACCATTGCTTGTCAAAACTAAAAAAAAATATTTTTTAAAAATATTTTACCGTAGGACCCCTGCGGCTCTGATTTTTTTTTTTCGAAAAATTTTTTAGATCTGAAAGCCTTGTTCCATCAAAATCAAATTATTTGTCGTGAATATAAACAAATAACTTAAAAATCCAAAAAAAAAATTTTTGGTTTGTATGGAAAAATGATTTTTTAGGGCCCCCCCTTTAAGGCCCCGTCGCGTAGGAAAGGCGTGGTCGTAGGGGCGTAAAATTTTTCCTCAGTTATTTTTAAGTCAAAAGGAAAAAAATAAGCGGGTACCGTCTCAACATTTCCAATATTTCCAAAATAAGGGACACTCTAACCCCCATATTTGTGAATACAATTATCTTTTTCATTGAAAGTGCTCCTTTACGGAAATTTGTGATATTAACTAACGCTTGTAAACATTGATTGTTGAAATTTTTTTTTTTTTATAAAATTGATAAACGAGTTTGTAATAGTTCTCTAAAATTACACTGTGCTCGAATTTGACACTTTTTTTTAATAAGCTGGGCATCCTACTGGTAAAGTTAATTCGGGTACGCTGAATTCAATGGTGCTAGCCGTTTTTCGAAGACAGCGCTCGTATTCGCGATTTAAAATTTTGATGCTTAAGTATAATAAAAAAGATATTTTTAAACTTTTGCGAAATATTTTAAATTTAAAACTATTCAAGTCTGTTAAACTACCACAACAAACCATAACACCGTGAATTTTTTTCGCGATAAACATTTTTTGTTCACGAAAAATCTTTATTTTCGTGAAAAAATTGGTTCAATACAAATACTTTTAGTTTGATTTGAATTTACGACAGCCTTCTGGTAAAGCTAGTTCGTGTACACTAAATCCCATTGTAATATCAGTTTTTTTCCAATGTTGGCAATCGATACCTTTTCAATACCGTTATCCGTTTCAAAGCCCTTTAAATTAAAAACCGGTACCAATACCAATACCGAAAGCCACACTCAAAACAATAACTCTGTTAAATTACAGATAAACTCTGCTAATTTAACAGAGTACACCATACTTTTCCAGCTACCAACATTTCTTGGTAATTTTACTAAAAAACTCTGTAAAACGATTTTGAAAAAAATACGGTTAATTTACATAGTTTCTAGTAAAATATTGGTTAAATAAACCACCATTTAGCAAAGAAAAACTCTGTAAATTTACATATATTTGTAAAATGCATTTGATGCAACCAAAGTTTTACAGAAAAAAACTCTGTAAATTTATAGAGTTTACACTCAAAATAATAACTTTGTTAAATTACAGAAAAACTCTGCTAATTTAACAGAGTACACCATACTTTTCCAGCTAGCAACATTTCTTGGTTTGTAAAATTATTTTGACCAAAAAAAACTGTTTATTTACAGAGTTTCTAGTAAAATATTGGTTAAATAAAATACCATTTGATGGAACCAAAATTTTACAGAAAAAAACTCTGTAAATTTATAGAGTTTAGTAAAATACACGTTATTTTGTAAATTTTTTATAAGATTTTTGAAAAGATTTTTTTTGATACTTTTTCACATTTTCTCGAAAAAAATACAATTAAATGTTGGTGTTTTTACAGAAAACTCTGTTTTTAACTATGAAATTAAGATTACATAGAAATAAGTAAAAGTACAGATAAAACTTAGTTTTTTTGTTATAAAAATACAGAGTATTTCGCTTAAATCTGTATTTTAGCAGAAAACTCTGTTAATTATATGTAAATTAAGATTACAAAGTTAAAAGTAATATAACAGAAAAATATTTGTTTTTGTGTCACAACAAAATACAAAGTATTTTCTTTAGATCTGTATTTTGACAGAAAACTCTGTCGAATATCTGTTAAATTGAGATTACAGTCATTTTACAGAGTTATTATTTTTCGGACATCATTGTAGCTAAAATAACATTTTTGAATTTCAGGAAACATGGGAGGCAGGCTTGTCCTTGCACCGATTATTTCAAAAATTCATATTTTTCTTAACTAAGGTGTTTTACGACCAACCCCTTCTTAACATTTTTTCTGAACAATTTCTCGACTCCCTAAGACGGTTCCCAAAAAAAGTTTTTTTATACCCTCCACTCTAGTGATAGAGGGTATATATAAGTTTGTCATTCCATTTGTAACACCTAGAAATATTGGTCTAGGACCCCATAAAGTATATATATTCATGATCCTTGATCGATTTTAAGACGATCTAGCGATGTCCGTCCGTCCGTCTGTCTATCTGTCTGTTGAAAACACGCTAACTTTTGAAAGACTTTACGGAGGCTCCTGAAGTTTGGCATATATGTTAGGCATTTACCTGTTCAGGTTGGTATTGCAATCCAGCGAAATCGGTCCAGTGGTTCAAAAGTTATGAGCAAATGACTGAATTTCGGCTAGGGTTTTTGGTGAATTTACGAGATAAAAAACAAGATAACTTTCAAAAAGCAATTCTGAGAATGCTGAAGCCCGACATATATATTTGTCGTTCCCCTGGCTTGGTTCGTTTTGAATTTCAGTCAAATCGGTGCAGTGATTCAAAAGTAATTAGCAAATCCGTGAATTTCAGATTAGCTCGCCTTAAATTCACGTGTTGAAAACCCGTTAAACATGTTTTAAAAACATTGGTCAGTCACAAAAATATTTGACAACGTATTTTTGTCACTCAAAAATATTTTTGCACTTAAAAAAAAAGAAATACGCTTTAAAAAAATTTTACACTCAAAAAAAATTTTACACTCAAAAAAAAATTTAGTCAATTATTTTTTTTTTTTCAAAAATCAGTTAAAAAAAGTGTTTTTTCACAAAATAAAATATTTCTAATCAAAAATTTTATTTTTTTCATGTTAGAAAATTTTGAAAATGGCATTGTGGAGGGTATTCATAGGTTCGGCCAAGTCGAATTTAACTTTTCTACTTGTTTTTTTTATAAAATCGGTGAATGGGTTAAAAGTGCATGGATCAAAATTTACACCAAAATATTTCTTAAGCATTTCTCCCGTATTGATGCTCTTCATTCACAAATTTTTACCATCAATTTAAAACAAAAAAAATATTTTTATGCCTTAATTTAAAGCATATGTTTAAAAATGCCCCATTTATAAGAACTTCTTTTATACAAAAAATTACATGTGATAACAATTTCATTTACCAGATCATTAACATTAAAAACTTGTTAGGAAATGTTGACTTAATGCCAAACATAACAACAAATGGACAAGGACATGGACATTTTTAACAATAGCAACAACAAAAAAGGACTCAAAATTACAACTTTAATGACCAAATAACAATATCATAAACAAAAGACTAAAAAAAAGCAACAACAGCCACATAACAATAATAATAATAATAATTTAGAAGTACAACAACAAAATTACATAAAAACATCTAAAAACATACAATTACATGGATCGTTAAAATTTTTGACCAAAATAACTAAATTTACAACAAAATGAAAATGAAATGAATAAAACAAATAGCAAACAGAAGCAGCAGCAGCGGGAGCGGAAGCAACATCGTATAAAATATATGCCGCACCTAGAATGACATTGTTTTTTATGGCAAAATTTGAAGATTTTGAACGTCCTTGCAAATTTTTCTTCTCCTACACTCAAAATAATAACTCTGTTAAATTACAGAAAAACTCTGCTAATTTAACAGAGTACACCATACTTTTCCAGCTAGCAACATTTCTTGGTAATTTTACTAAAAAACTCTGTAAAATGATTTTGACAGAAAAAAACTGTTAATTTACAGAGTTTATAGTAAAATATTGGTTAAATATGAAAGCTTTTTGACAGAGAAAACTCTGTAATTTTAGTTTAAAACTCTGTAAAATGATTTGGACAAAAAAAACTGTTAATTTACAGAGTTTGTAGTAAAATATTGGTTAAATAAACCACCATTTAGCGAAAAAAACTATGTAAATTTACATATATTTGTAAAATGCATTTGATGCAAAAAAATTTACAGAAAAAACTCGGTAAATTTACAGGGTTTAGTTAAATGCATGTTATTTTGTAAAATTTTTATAAGATTTCTGAAAAGATTTTTTTTGATAACTTTTTTTGCTACATTTTCAACTTTTTCTCAAAAAAAAAAAAATATATAGATAAAATTTTGATATTTGGTAACAAAAACAAAAACTACTCAAAACAGAAAACTTTTTTGGTTATAAGTATTTTGCTTAAATCTGTATTTTAGCAGAAAACTCTATTAATTATCTGTAAAATTAAGAAAACAAAGTAAAAAGTAATGTAACCGATAAAACTTTGTTTTTTTTCACAACAAAATACAAAGTATTTTCTTTAAATCTGTATTTTGACAGAAAACTCTGTCAAAAATCTGTTGAATTGAGATTACAGTTATTTTATTTTTTAAATGAGTGAAAGTTTAATCTGTATTTTTACTAATTTCTGTGTAATCTGTGTAATCTTTTACTGTGTTATCTTTCTGTGTAATCTGTATTTTTGCTAATTTCTGTGTAATCTTAATTTTAAAAACAGAGTTTTCTGTAAAAAAACCAAAATTTTATCGGTATTTTTTTCGAGAAAATGTTAAAAAAGTACCAAAAAAAATCTTTTCAAAAATCTTATAAAAATTTTACAAAATAACATATATTTTACTAAATTCTGTAAATTTACAGAGTTTTTTTCTGTAAAATTTTGGTTGCATCAAACACATTTTACAAATATGTATATGTAAATGTACAGAGCTTTTCTTGCTAAACTGTGTTCTATTTAACCAATATTTTACTAGAAACTCTGTAAAATAACAGTTTTTTTGTCAGAATCATTTTACTGAGTTTTATAGTAAAATTACCAAGAAATGTTGCTAGCTGGAAAAGTATGGAGTACTCTGTTAAATTAGCAGAATTTTTCTGTAGTGTAGGAAAAAATATTCCATTTTTTTTTTTAAAAGTTCATTTAGCAATGACTCGAAAACCGTTCGAACAATTTTAATTTTTTTATATTCGTTTTTAGAGCATTAAAATTAATAAAATGGATTGCAAGAAAAATTTCTTAACATTTTTAAAAATCCTAAAACTTTGATTGAGGGGAGCCATTGGTTTGTTTAATCCGATTGTCCTCAAATTTGGGCGCCATGGGATTTATTGGATTTGTCTCAAATTAATTTAAAATGAAAGTTTGTCTCCAGCTTTATGAAACGGTAAAAAAAAAAAACATTTTAATATTCGTGTTCAGCACATCAAAATTAATAAAATGTACACACATAAAATTATTGGCTAAAAAATTTCAATTAAATCTATTTATCAACAAAATTTAAATGAATCAATTATTGTTTTGATCAACATTTTTGTTATATTCTTTAACTATCAAATTACAAATTTTCAACATACCAGATTTTTTTTCGCTTCCATTTATTTGAATACATTAATTCAAAAATATACTTTTTACTACGGTTTTTTTTTTATTGTCGGCAACATATTGGAAAGCAAAAAATATGAATTTCTTCATAGTTTTTCCATAAGCGTGAAATTCATTTGTTAAATCAATAATTATTTTAATTGACTTTAAATAAAAAATCAATCAAATTTTTGATCAAAATCGAAAAAATGATTAATTAAAATAAAAATCAAATAATCACCTACAATTTGATGATTGATATAACAATTTTCATTATCGGAGGAGTTTCAATTAAAAAATTAATTGAATCCGCGTTTTTGTTGATTAACTTTCGTTTTCAATTCTTTCTGTGTACCACAAGACATATTTTTTTAAACATTTTCAATAATCCAAAACTTTGATCGAGGGTGGCCACGGTTTAATTTAATCCGATTGACTGCAAATATGTCGCACATAAGTTTTAGGCCTAGGAAAATAAAAATTAAGGTATGAACAGAACAAGCCCGGCACGACTTTTTCCATACGATTTGGCAGTTAAAAACCGTGACCGGCACGGCAAAAAATTAAAACTTATTTTATTTGTTCTCCGGGTTCTCTCATTTTCCCTTCCTCTCACACTCCAGGGTTGCCGCATTTTCACAACAAATTTTTATCTTTTCATTCACAATGGTGTAACGAACGTACAGTAGTGCCAACTTAACCACATTGACTATGTGGTTAGCGATTTTTTTCCGTAAAATTACGCTTATTTTATTAAAAGTTAGCACCACTGAACAAACAAATGACATTTTTTGCCGTCGCCGTCCCCCGTCATTGTTTTGGGCCTATTTTCTCCGGCAACGGCAACCGTCCCCCGTGCCGTGCTTGTTCTGTTTCTACCATTAGACCGAAAAAAATGCCGATCTAATGCCACACATTAGAAATTAGCAGCAGAGCAACAACAACAAAATAAATTATTAAAATAAATGTTAAAAATAAAAACAAGGAAAAAAGGACAAATTACCCATATGTTTTGTTATATAAAAGGATATGTTGTTATGCATGTGTGTGTATGTTAGTTGTTCCTAACATTTCCGCACACACATACACACACAACCAAAACAATTATCATAAAAAATGACCACATTGTTCAACGCAGATACACATTCACCCACTTACACACACACACATGTTTTTATAATATAAAGTCAAATTTGATTACAAGAAGAGGGTGCTGTTATGGGGCCAGCCAAGGATATGATGTCGACATTGAAGGATATTATAGGAAACACTACCATCGTTCAACATTACATACATATTATACATATTTGGGTCATTATGACAAAAAAAAACTAGCAAAAAAAAAAATTAAATTATGATAAATAACATTGCGGACCGACCGGTATAGAAAAAGGTCTTCATAGTTCTATAGAGAAACAATTAAATGAACTGTTGCATGAAAAATGAAAAAGAAGAAATATTAAAAAAACCTTTTTTGATTTTGTTATTTTGTCAAAAAAAGACAAATTATGACGGTAAGAAAATGTTTTTTTTGTTTTATTAAAGTTCACAGACAAAATTGTAAACGGAAAATATTGTAAATGAATAAGAAAGCCAAACAAGAGTGAACAGAAAACGGAAACTATTAACCTACACTGATTGTTAATGGGTTGCCAGTTGCATTAAAAATAGAAATTCCACAAAAAATTATGTATGTCTGACATATGCTTCGAGAATTTTCAATTTGACAATTCGTCTCAGACGAACTAAAATTTGTAAAATCAAGAAAGAGACAATCTAAATACATTTTTTTAGTCATAGAGAGACGTTTTCAATAGGAAAAATGTCTGAGAATCTGAGAATTTTTCTATTTTTTCAGAATCTGAGACTTTTTCTATAAGAAAAATGTCTCAGAATCTAAGACTTTTTCTATAAGAAAAACGTCTCAGAATCTGAGACTTTTTCTATAGGAAAAATTACTCGGAAACTGAGATTTTTCCTACAGGAAAATTGTTACAGAATTTGAGACTTTTTCTCTAGAAAAAATGTCTCAGAATCTGAGACTTTTTCTATAGGAAAAATGTCTCACTGGACTTTTTCTGTAGGACTTTTTCTATAGCAAAAATGTCTCAGAATCTGAGAATTTTTTTATAGAAAAAATCTCTCAGAATCTGAGACTTTTTCTATTAGAAAAATGTCTCAGAATCTAAGACTTTTTCTATAAGAAAAATGTCTCAGAATCTGAGACTTTTTCTATAAGAAAAATGTCTCAGAATCTGAGACTTTTTCTATCAGAAAAATGTCTCAGAATCTGAGACTTTTTCTATCAGAAAAATGTCTCAGAATCTGAGACTTTTTCTATAAGAAAAATGTCTCAGAATCTGAGACTTTTTCTATAAGAAAAATGTCTCAGAATCTGAGACTTTTTCTATAAGAAAAATGTCTCAGAATCTGAGACTTTTTCTATAGGAAAAATGTCTCAGAATCTGAGACTTTTTCTATAGGAAAAATGTCTCTGAATCTGAGACTTTTTCAATAGGAAAAATGTCTCTGAATCTGCGACTTTTTCTATAAGAAAAATGTCTCAGAATCTGAGACTTTTTCTATAAAAAAAATGTCTTAGAATCTGAGACTTTTTCTATAAGAAAAATGTCTCAGAATCTGAGACTTTTTCTATAAGAAAAATGTCTCAGAATCTGAGACTTTTTCTATAAGAAAAATGTCTCAGAATCTGAGACTTTTTCTATAAGAAAAATGTCTCAGAATCTGAGACTTTTTCTATAAGAAAAATGTCTCAGAATCTGAGACTTTTTCTATAAGAAAAATGTCTCAGAATCTGAGACTTTTTCTATAAGAAAAATGTCTCAGAATCTGAGACTTTTTCTATAAGAAAAATGTCTCAGAATCTGAGACTTTTTCTATAAGAAAAATGTCTCAGAATCTGAGACTTTTTCTATAAGAAAAATGTCTCAGAATCTGAGACTTTTTCTATAAGAAAAATGTCTCAGAATCTGAGACTTTTTCTATAAGAAAAATGTCTCAGAATCTGAGACTTTTTCTATAAGAAAAATGTCTCAGAATCTGAGACTTTTTCTATAAGAAAAATGTCTCAGAATCTGAGACTTTTTCTATAAGAAAAATGTCTCAGAATCTGAGACTTTTTCTATAAGAAAAATGTCTCAGAATCTGAGACTTTTTCTATAAGAAAAATGTCTCAGAATCTGAGACTTTTCTATAAGAAAAATGTCTCAGAATCTGAGACTTTTTCTATAAGAAAAATGTCTCAGAATCTGAGACTTTTTCTATAAGAAAAATGTCCCAGAATCTGAGACTTTTTCTATAGGAAAGCTATATCAGAATCTAAGACGTCCCCAGGGACCTATCCGAGGACCGGTCCCCAGCGACCGGTCCCCAGCGACTTATCCCAGGACCAGTCCCTAGCGACCTATCCGAGGACCTGTCCCCAGGGACCTATCCCAGAACCTGTTTCCAGGGACCTGTTTCCAGGGACCTATCCAAGGACCTGTCCTCAGGGACCTATCCCAGGACCTGTTCCCAGGGACCTATCCCAGGACCGGTCCCCAGCGACCTATCCTAGGACCTGTCCCCAGGGACCTATCCAAGGACCACAGAGTATTATACGATACCCGAACTTTCAAGTTTGTGTGAATCACTTGGTCCATCTCGTCCAACTTATCAGTACCTGGTGGACTCGTCACTTTTTAACCCTGGAATTGGTAAATCAAAATAAATCGAAATTTGGCAAACATTTAACAAAATTTGGGATTTAAATTTTGAAAAAAACAAAAAAAATTAAGAAAAATATAAAAAACAACAAAAATTTAATATTAAAGGAAAAAAAAATTATAAAGTTAAAGAAATTAAAAAAAAAATCAAGAGAAAAAAATTTAAATAAAAAAATATCGGTCGAAATTTTTATATAGGGGACTAAGTCCAAAAATGGTCCAATTATATTCCGATTTGATTAGGTTACCAAAGCGCACGTTTAACACCTAAAAATAAAATTTTTATCAAATATTTCCATTTTTATCAAATAAATATTTCCATTTTTATCAAATATTTCCATTTTGTATGGGGGCTAGGTCTTAATATGGACCAATTTCAATAGGTTTCGTCCTTGGGCCAAAAGATGCTTAAGTTTGAAATTTCAAGTCAGTTGATTGAAAATTGCGACCTGTATCGTGCTTAAACCGATAGATGGACAGACGGACGGATGGACATCGCTAAATCGACTCAAAAAGTAATTCTGAGTCGATTGGTATACTTGAAGGTAGGTCTAGGACCAATATTTCGGGTAGTTACAAACATCAGCACAAGCTCATTATACCCTGTACCACAGAGGGGTGTTCAAAAAAAATTGACACTCATGGGATTTGAACCTAAGACCAACTGCTTGCAGGGTGTAGCACCTACCTATTCGTCTAAGTATACTTTTTTTAAATTTTTTTTTAGCAAATGTGTTAAATTCCTCAATAAACGCCTCTGTTCTGTCTTTCTCAAATTTTCAATTCACATGAATTTTTCCGAATCCCGTTTTTACGTATACATTCAAAGTTTAAATCGAATAACTAAAAGCTTAAAATCATAACGAAAAAAGTGCATTCGGTTTACTTTCACCAAAATTGTTTCTGTAAAACAAAATAAATAAAAATATTCGGAAGTGAAATCTAGAACACCAAAAAAGATTCGGAAATTTTCAATTTCACATTTTTTTATGTGAATTACTTTTTTAGAATAGCGGCCAAGAACTTTAAAAATTCCTTACTTTGTTGTTTTATATGAGATTTTCTCATATATATTAAACAAAACAAAAATATTAAGAATTGGAGTAAAATTGGCTGAGATACGATCCTTTAACTAAAAAGAAGCACACTTTTACCAAAAATGTTTACTTTATTGTTACTCTGACAAGGGAAGTCTTCCTAGTGTCACCCGCGGATCTTAATGGAATTGGTTTTATTTTGTAGAGCAGAAAAAATAAAGGGACACGTATGTTTTTTTAGCGGCCCAAATTCTTATTTAGGAGGTGAGAAAAAATGCAATTTTTCAGTTTTCTTCGTTTATCTCCTTTATTATGCAAGAAAACCTAGTCATGTTACATATTAAATGAAAGGTCTTTGGAAAACCTATCTACGTGTGTTAAGAACGTGTCCAAACATGCACAACTTTTCGTCATATTGAGTAAAATACGAAAATTTTTGGACATTTTTATAAATAAGTCGAAAAATATTAACTTCTTTGGCCAGTTGTTAGCACCAAGAGATAGGTATTTTTAATACCTTTAATCTGATATCACATATGCCTATATTAATTTTGATTAAATAGGCGTAAATCGTAAAAAACTGAAAGAAGTAAATTCCCACCCCCCCCTACAAATCGACCCCCCTAAAAATGAGTTTGGGCCGCTAAAAAAAATACGTGTCGAATTAATTTTCGTTCTTAACAACATATCCAAATTTCATGAAGATCGGAGGGTGACACCAGGGAGACTTCCCTTGTCAGTTGATCGTGAGTCATTAAAACTTTTTATTTTTAAGTGACGAATTTAAAGTACTAAAAAATGGAACATTTATATTTAGCTATTTTAGAATCAAAGATTGCAGTCTTACCGACTCATGTCCTGCCAGCCATAAATAGGACCGTCCACGTCCCGTTCCCCTTTATTCGACACTCTTTTAAAACTCCATTTTAAAAAAATTATAACATTGCACTGTTAAAACACTGAGTCTTGGCTACTAAAATTCAAATTTTTATCTTAAAGCACATTCAAAAATACCACATATAATTTCCTTTTTTATAACCATAAATTCCATAAACCATAAAAAAAAATTGTCACCACTAGTGTTTGGGAATTCCCGGACTTATCAATTTCCCGGGAAACGGGAAAAAAATAATTTATTTCCCGGGATTCCCGGGAATCCCGGGAAATATTCATTATTAATATAAATCATAAAAAACATTAAAATTTTACCAACTTTCTATTAAAAACCATTTTATTAGAGATAAACAATTAATTAAAACATAAAAAATCAAAAAATAAAAGTTAAAAATAGTGAAATACAATAAAACAAAACAAAAACAATATTGCAACTTTTTTCCCCACAAAAAAACACAAAAAATAGCTAAAAATCGCAAAAAAATTTAAAACTGCGTTATTCGAGCAAAAACTAATAAAGTTGACAGCACTTTTAATATTTGTTCTGGAAATGTAAATTTTAGGTTCAAAATTTTTATATTTTTTTGACAGTCTTAGCAAAATTATCATTAACCGACGTATATTTTTTGACTTTTTGATATTTTTGATATTTCATGATATTGTCATACTTTTTACACTTGGTCAGCTTTCCTATGAATATATATTATCACTGTTCTTCCAAATAGAAAAAATACAAAAAATGGCAAATGTAATTATACCTGTATGTAAAAAAGATATTAAAAATTTAATTAAAATAAACCTTTTTTATGTAAAATGGTTTATTTTATAAAATTCCCGGATTTCCCGGGAAAAATTAAAAAAATTCCCGGGAATTCCCGTCAGTCTTTTCCCGGGAATTCCCGGGAAATACGACCCGGGAATTCCCGGACCCCAAACACTAGTCACCACACATAAAACCGTCAAAATGTGGTAACACTGTTGTTGTATGTTATTACTTTAGGAAATACAACTAACGACATGTCATTTGTTCGTTAGCATGGGAGTGGTATTAGAAGTAATATAAAACCGAAAAAATAACACAGATTTCTAAAACTACACCAAAACATATGAGAAATACTTACAACAAAATGTGGGTGAATAAACATTTCCACAATACAAATGAACAATATGTCTGTCTGCATGTCCGTCCGTCCGTCCGACTGTCGATTTCATTTAGTTTTTGTCTAACTTTGGCAAATGATGATTATGATGACGATTATTACAGGCCAGGGAAATTGTTAACTTTTTGTGTGTGTGTGTGTGTGTACACTCAAAATAAATTCTCTGTCCAATCAGCAGAAAAATCTGCTGAAAATACACCCATTTTGAGCCATATGAGAAATCTGCTTTCTTGAAAAAATAATGAAATTCAGCAAACAAAATCAGTACAAACATAGTAAAATGTCTGTTATTTTCTTAAACTGAATGACAGAGATTTTAGTAAAAATATCCTTCTCAGCAGAACAATCCGCTAAAAGATTGCTAATTCAAATTAAAAGTCGCTTTACAGATTTTTTGACAGAGTTTTTCTTTTGAGTGTAGTATTAAACAGTTTTGTATTTGGAGAAACTGTTGTTAATACCATAATGAGGGTTATTTTTCCATTTCTTTTACTTTCAAGAAATAAACTTGCAACCCAAAGCGGTTAGTGAGGGGTAAAGTGGATGGAGAGGGTTAATGTTGACCATGGAGGGTTAATGTTAAACACTGTAACCTTAAGTATTAGTTTGTCTTTTTGAGTCTGGAGAGGGGGTAGTAGTGCTTAAATCAACTGTTTTTACATTTGAAATAAAGAACTGACTGACAAAAAAACAACTGAAATGTATATTTTCACATGTTGTAAACAAGAAAAATATTGTCTACAATCAAAAACTATAAAGAAAATGATAAAACAACAAAAAAAAAACAAATTTCCGTTTTTAATATTGTACAACATTTAATAGACTCGAGAGTCCTTTTTGTATTTGATGATGTTTGTTAAAGAACAAAAAGGAAGCGGAAATAAATAGTATATTAAACTTGAATATGTTAAATAGGAATTGACCAAAATGTACAAAGTTTTTTTTGTGATATTTTTAAATAGAATTTCAAGATTTCATGAATTTAAGAAGAATTAGAATATGAGTAGGGTAGAGAGGGGCACATTCGCTACTTTTTTTTTGAAGTGCTGTAAAACCTAAACCAGTAGACGTTTTTCCTTAATTCTTGTTTATTTAAGAAGCTACATATTTAAGCTTTAAAATGTATACTCCATATGGAATTTATCTGTTTGGCTTCTATTATTTTTTTTTACAATTTTAAAGCAGCCCAAATCGGTGAAACTGCCCCATCCATGGGGCACATGCTCCAAGCTGATGGGGCACAATCGAAAAAAAATAAAATTTATAAAAATTCGTAAACAATATCATTTTTCAGAAGAATTGTTAATAAAAACATAATTTTATTAAAAAAACATTATTTTATTGAAACAAACCAAAAAAATATACTACCCGTGGGACACATTTGCCAGCAAACAACACCATTCTAATATGACGAGTTTTTTTTTTCAGTGTAATATTTTTGCTAAAATTATAGTAAAATAAAACAAAAAAAAAAAAACATTTATTTTACCAAAAAATTCTGTAGAAATAATTTTTTTTTTGCTAAAGTTTGGTAGACTTAAATTTCAACACTTGCGTATTGTGGCGACATTTTTCTGATATTTTTCTTAATTTATCTGAGATATTTTTCTGAACAACACACACAAAATAAAAAAACCTTGTCAAATTACTAGAAAAAGTCTTGTAATCCCATTTTACCAATATTTGACAGTTTTCCTTGTTTTTTAACAAATAAATTTCGATCGAAATTTAAATTTTTTTTTGTAAATTTACAGTTTATATTGTAATTTTACAAATTTCCAAGATTTTTTACAAAACAAATCCGGAAAATTTACGAGAATTCCTTGTAAGTTTTATTTCGCCAAAAAAGTTGTAAATTTACAATTTTACTGGTAAAAATCTTGTAAAATTACAAAAAAGCTTATAATTTTCTAGTACCCAGCAAAAACTAGGTAATGTGTTGTGAAAAGTAATGACTGTCAATTACATTACTTATAACAACTACTTATTACCCAATGCATTACTTTAGTCTAAAAAGCAACTACCCAGCAGAAATTTTGCTGAACTGGCAGCAGCTTTTGGAAAGGAAACTCGAGTCAAGGAGCGCATCCAAACCTGCTGAATTCATGCATGATTTTCTAAGGCGATGTCACACTTTAGAGCGCTAGTTGGATACACCGAAAAAGCGCTTTTAAGATGCTCTGAATTCACATCTCTTTAGAGCGCTGAAAAAATCGCTATGAAGATGCAGTGAATTCATGTATATTTTTATAGCTGATTTAAGCGGAATAAAGATGAAGCCCATTTGACTATTTCTGTAAAACAAATTACAAAATCTGAAATACAATTGACTATTTCTGAATACAATTTGAAAATCTTAAATACAATTGACTAATTCTGAAAATCAGCTGACCTCCTGCAAGCATTTGGAAGAAATATCGCCTAAGAGATCTAATTACATTTAAAAAAAATTCCAATTATATTTCGAAAATTTCAAATTATATTTCAGAAACTTCCATTTATATTTCAGATATTACCATTTATAACCAAATAATGTTTAATTACATTTCAAAAATTTTCAATTATATTGGAAATTTTTGAAATATAATTGGACATTTTTAAAAATAATTGGAGAGTCTAAAATATGATTGGATATTTTTTGTAATATAATTTTTATTTTCTGAAACTAAAGTGGAAATGGTGTACTAAATTTTTTTTCATTCAAATGTGTTAAAGGTTCATTAATGCGCAGTAATGATGCAGTGAAATCATGTGTCTTTGTCCAAAAACTCATAGTTTTTTATTCAAGAAGTGTTAAATATATTTAAAAGGAAAGCATGTGTGAAATTTTATCAAAATATAATTTTATATTTCAAGTTTTATATAAAAAATCTTAACAAAAAATTTAAATTTTTTCCCCTTACTTTTACTGCATCCTCAAGAGCGCTCTTTGGATGCGTTTCGGTATGCTATAAAAAGATGCTGTGTCGCCAAAATCTCGATTTATTTTTTGCTGGGAAGCTACATATTTTAGCTTTAAAATGTATACTCCAAATGGAATTTATCTGTTTGGCTTCTATTATCTTCTATTTATCTGAGATGTTTTTCTGAACTTACAACTATTTCAGAATTTTACTAACTACGGTAATCGACTCAATATCACTTTTGAGTAGAAAACCTCTCTGCTGTCAATACCATTTAAACCATTAGGGCGCACTGGACACGTGCCCATGGCCCCCGACCTAAGACAGCTCCAAAGCCATTAAGTTTATACGAAAATGGAGCAAATACTTTTTATACCCTCCAACCACAGTATGGGGGTATACTCACTTTGTCATTCCGTTTGTAACGCATTAAAATATCGGTCGGGGACCCCATAAAGTATATATATTATTGATCTATGATCGATTCTAAGTCGTTCTATGAATGTCCGTCCGTCCGTCCGTCTGTATAAAACACGATTCAGCCCAAAATAAAAGAGCTAGACCCCTGAAAATTGGTCAGAATATGTATAATGTTCATAGGCCGGTTAAGTTCGGAAATGGGCAAAATCGGGCCAGGGGGAAAAAATTTCCCCCTTAACAAACTAAAAAAAACTCTTAAAAAAACGCAAATTTTACATCTTTTTTTGCCATTATTGTTAAACAAATGAAATCTTTTTATGTCAGAAGGGGTTTAAACTCCTGAACTTAGACCCAGGGGGCTGGAAAATTTAGTTTTTTTCTACCCGCCCCCTTTTGTGGGCGTGGATTGAAAAAAACCATTAAAATAATGAGAAAATGGTATTACTAAATTGCAAAAAGCATAATAAATAAATAAGTTAACATTTATCGCGATGGGGAAAGTATCCCTCACCACCCCCACCGAGCCCCCCCCCCCCAAAAAAAAACGACCCTGGATTTTAATATGTTTGAACATGTTGGAGGGTATCATAGATTCGGCATAGCCGAATTTAACACTCTCACTTGTTTTAATTTGTTTTTAAAGAAAATTTCACATTTTCTCTCAGAAAAATTCTCAGAATCTAACAGATTTTTCGTATACATCTGAGACTTTTTCTATAGGAGAAATTTGTCCTATATCAAAAGTCTCACATTCACAGGAGTTTTTCCTACATAAACATTTTCAGAATGTGAAATATTTTCCGTACAGAAAAATTTCTGAGATTTTAAAAGTCTAAAGTTCATTGAAGTTTTAAAGTCTCAGATTTTCCGACACTTATCGTATGAAAAGTTTCAAATTCTGTATGCAAAGTATCAGATTCTGATTCGTATAGAAAAAATCTCAGATTCTGAGAAATTTTTTTATAGAAACAGTCGCAGATTCTGAGACATTTTTCGTATAGAGAAAGTAGCAGATTCTGAGACACTTTTCTTATAGAAAAAGTCCCAGATTCTGAGACATTTTTCGTATAGAAAAAGTCTCAGATTCTAAGACATTTTTCTTATAGAAAAAGTCTCAGATTCTAAGACATTTTTCTTATAGAAAAAGTCTCAGATTCTAAGACATTTTTCTTATAGCAAAAGTTTCAGATTGTGAGACATTTTTCCTATTGAAAAAGTCTCAGACTCTGAGACATTTTTAATATAGAAAAAGTCTCAGATTCTGAGACATTTTTCCTAAAGAAAATGTTTTCCTTAAGAAAATGTTTTCCTAAAGAAAATGTTACAGGGTCATGAGACATTTTTCGTATAGAATCAAAAGTTGGACTGACCGAATGAACCATGTAACTCGTAGTCCTGGCGGACATATGCCGGAAATAATATTGAAAAAATAAATGCCATGAAATTATCTACCTGATCATAATAAAAAAAATTTCATTCCCACAATATTTCTGTCTTGTATTATGATTTTAAGTTCTAATGCAGCTAAAAAAAACAACACATCCAAATTCCAAAGGATAGTTTCCTTTTTTACTTCATTGAATTCTAATTTATTGGTTTGTTTCATTTACTGTATTATTAAGTTAAGATTTACAAGTTCTTTGTTATACCCTCCAACCACAGTATGGGGGTATACTCACTTTGTCATTCCGTTTGTAACGCATAAAAATATCGGTCGGGGACCATAAAGTATATATATTATTGATCTATGATCGATTTTAAGTCATTCTATGAATGTCCGTCCGTCCGTCCGTCTGTATAAAACACGATTCAGTCCAAAATAAGAGAGCTAGACTCCTGAAAATTGGCACGAATGTGTCTCTTGGTCATAGGCCGGTTAAGTTCGGAAATGGGTAAAATCGGATCAGGGGGAAAAAAGTTCCCCCTTAAAGAACTTAAAAAAAGTCTCAAAAACGATATTTTTTACAGCTTTTTTTGCATTTTTGTTAAACAAATGAAATGTTTTCATGTCAGAAGGTGTTCAAAGTCCTGCACTTAGACCCCGGGGGCTACAAAATGAAGTTTTTTTTGGCCCGCCCCCTTTTGTGGGCGTGGATTTAAAAAAATCATAAAAATTATGAGTAAATGGTATTACTAAAGCATAACAAATAAATTAGTTAACATTTATCGCGATGGGGAAGGTATCCCCAATCACCCCCAACCACCCCTACATAGCCCCCCCCCAAAAAAACGCCTCTGATTTTTTTCAAATATATTTTAACATGTTGGAGGGTATCAAAGATTCGGCACAGCCGAATTTAACACTCTTACTTGTTTTTTATATAACTTGAATGACAAGTTATGGGGATATGTAAAATTTATCATAAGGTTTGTAACTAAACGGGGGTTTAAAGGAAAAAACAGTCTTAATGTGAGCAGTTTTTAAACAGATCTAAAAATATAAATACAGAATATTTTTTTAATTCTGTTTTTTATATGAAAAATGAATTATTGTGATATTTTTTTAAAAAATTTTATAACACAAAATTTTGTTAACCAGAATTGCCAGGGTTGCCACTCAATTGTAGAATTCTTTTTTTAAAAGACAAAATCGGCTGCAGTTGTACAGCAAAAACTATTGAACCGATTTTGATGATTTTTTTTGGTTTGTAGATTATTAAAAATCTACAAATAAAAAAGTTAATTAAAATCGGTCCAGTACTTTTAACTGTACAACTGCAGCCAATTTTGCCATTTAAAAAAAATATTCTACAATCCCAAGTCCATTTTAAAAAATGGACTTGCTAAAAACCCTCTAACGAAATTGTTAAAGCCTGTGACCCCAATTAATTCTATATCTATATTTGCCGTTAAATTCTGACTTCCGTTTTAAACAAAATATTTTAATTTTTGTGAAAACTATTATGGAGGATAGATGAGAATCTGTTCAACCTGTATATAACTCACTTCCTTGTTTCTATTGATAAAATATGTGTTATATTAGTTTAAAGGACTTAACTTTTCAATGTCTCCCCATTGGGTTTTTTCTCCATTTACTTATTTTTTTTTTTTTGTAATTTATGTTAAGAGATGCAAAACATAATTTATGATGTTATTGATAATATTATTGGTTTGATTTTTTTCCCTCTTGGCGATACTTTTTTTTTATGCTATTGTCGTCCCCCTCATAATCTCTGACCCTTTGAACTATGATGAAAAAAAAACGAACAACAATAATGGCATAAAATAATAAATAAGCTCATATATTGGTTACGACAAATTGGCTTTTTTTACTTAATTTAATGCTTAAGTCTACAGATTTATTGTTAGTTATTGTTTTTAGTTAGAATAGTAGGGGTAATCACTTTAGGTTACAAAAGATGGGTAAAATGCATGACAGTGATACCCAAAAAATAAATTAAAAAGTAAACTAAAAAAGGGGAAATTAACGAAAAAAGATTGATAATAATATAGCGCTACTGATTTTTTTCTCGTTTTAGTTCATATTTTTTATACTCTCCACTTACAATTAGTGATAGAGGGTATATATAAGTTTGTCATTCCGTTTGTAACTCATCGAAATATCGGTGGAAATGGTGATCACGGCCAAAGTATTAAAACTTATATTACTGAGCCTTAGCAAATTTACTTATTGTTGTTCCAAGTAGTCTGGTATTGCATTTGAGCAAAATCGGTTCAGCGGTTCAAAAGTTATGAACAAAAATGTAAGGACACCTCAAAAATTTTGTTACATTCAACATAACCTAAAAATACAAAATGCTTTAATTCGGCTGCTGGTTGACATATGTGAACATAATAGAACACCGAATGTTATTAAAAATAGTACGAACATATTTTGTGACAGAAAAAGAAAAAAATCGCGGATTTTTTTTTCGCGGTAATTTTTATACCCTCCACTCTAGTGATAGAGGGTATATATAAGTTTGTCATTCCGTTTGTAACACATCGAAATATTGGTCTAGGACCCCATAAAGTATATATATTCATGATCCTTGATCGATTTTAAGTCGATCTAGCGATGTCCGTCCGTCCGTCCGTCCGTCCGTCCGTCTGTCTGTCTGTCTGTCCGTTGAAAACACGCTAACTTTTGAAAGACTTTACGGAGGCTCCTGAAGTTTGACATATATGTTCTTCATTTACCGGGTCAGGTCGGTATTGCAATCCAGCGAAATCGGTCCAGTGGTTCAAAAGTTATGAGCAAAATAGTAAATTTCGGGAAGGTTATTTTTCGAATTTACAAGATTAAAACCACTATAACTTTTGAAAGACAATTCTGAGGGGACTGAAGCTTAGCATATATATTTGTTGTTCCCCAAGGCTGTTTGGTTTTGAATTTCAGCAAAATCGGTTCAGTGGTTCAAAAGTTATAAGCAATGCACTGAATTTCAGATTTGTTTCACCTTAAACTGTTGAAAACTCGTTAAACATGTTTAACTAGCATGGTGAAATACCAGTTTTGTAAAACTTGTTGTTGTTTGTTTTCTTGTCGTGGGGTGCAGTTAGTTGTTAGACAAGTAAATATTTGTTATTGTTAGTGAACTGTATGTAACGGGAAAAAATCAAATAAAGTATGTGTATAATTGAATGTTAATTTGTTTTTGGTTTTTAAAGAAAAGGATGGTAATATAAAAAAAGGAAAATATGTGAAATAGTTTTTTTTTGTATTACATATATGTAGGTATAAAACAACAAAAATATTTTACAAAGTAATTTGTTACTCAAAGAATTTGTACACTAAAAAAAATTTACACTCAAAAAAAAATTTACACTCAAAAAAAATGTTACACTCAAAAAAAAAATTTACACATTATTATTTTTTTGAATGAAATGGCAGACTCAAAAAAATGTTGACAGTCAAAAAAATTGTACACTCAAAAAAATTTGATTGATTAAAAGAAAGTTTGACTCAAAATAATATACATATTTCTAATAAAAAATTTGTAATGCAATTTTTTTAAATTTTTTTTAGAAAATTACTATCAGATAACATTGTGGAGGGTATTCATAGATTCGACCAAGTCGAATAAAATTTTTCTACTTGTTTTTAATCGTTTTTTTTCAAACGTAATTTTTTTTAAATAAAGTTTTTTTGCAATAATCTTTTTGAGATTGTAGAGGGTATTAATACACTCGGCAAGGCCGAATTTAACTTTTTTACTTGTTTTCTTTAAAATAGGTTAGGTTGTCAGTGGCTGCTGACGCTTTACGTCAGGTCCGTTGTGATACGACGCACAGAGGGTTGAAATGTACCAAAAGTGAGGATTAATTCAAAAGCTGAACTTTATCCTACACATTCGTGTGTGGTACTGGGTGAAAGGTAATTAAATTCTACATCACTATTTGCCAAAAACTTTTGTTTTGAGTAAATTACTCTATCGACTGTAAGCTGTCAAAGTCAAATAATTTTTCAAAATTTTTCGTGCCGTGCCTAAAACTGAAAACTGAGATATTTTGGGTGCTGATAATTCTTATTAAGCGTTTTAAAAGTAATTTTATTAAAATGGAATCATCAACTTCAGGTATTTGGTTACCTAATTGCATTTATGTTTTTTAGATAAATGTTTTGCAAATATTTTTAATATTTTTTTAAAAAGTGCTCCATATTTGGGGTATTTTCGATATATACACAGAGTTTCAACAAATTTCTTGTTGCGATCCAGCAAATTTTATTAAGTGATATTTTAATATAGTATTTTAGCTTATATATTCCACACCAAACTTTTTTACTTATTAAAATTTTTGTGAAAGAATTCCAGTTGCTATTGGGTATTATGGGAGCCCCCTTAGTTAGAGGAGATACGGGGTGCGTATGTTGAAAAAAGGTTGGGGGGGGGGGGGGGGGGGGAAATAATGATAGTTGATCTCACATTTCACCCTCTAGGAGCTGGCATGGAGCGGCAGCAACAGATTTCATTAAAAAAAAAAATATATGGGGACCACCTTAAGGGTTAAATGTAAAGGGTAGGTATATTCTAAGAAAATGTTTGGGTTAAAAACATATTGGGGGTCGGTCACACATTCGACATCTCTAGGGGCACCCTTGGGGCAGTTAGAGCTGTATGAGCAGATTTGATTAAAATGACATTTTGTTTGGGAGCCCCATTATTGAGTGGAGATACGGTATAAGTATGTTCCAAAAAAATGTTGGGGGGTAAAAATTAATGGGGATCGGCCTTAGTGGAAACCACTCTAGGATACACCATGGGAGCGGTAGGAGCTAATTTCATAAAACAAATTTATAAAAAATAAAAATAAATTGTATGGGGACCACCTTAAGGGTTAAAGATAGAGGGCAGGTATATTCTAAAAAAATGTTGGGGTTGACAAAATATTGGGGGTCGGTCACACATTTGCATTTCTAGGGGCACTCTTGGAGCATTTAGAGCTGAAGGAGCAGATTTTTTAAAAATGGGATTTTGTATGGGAGCCCCATTATCGAGTGGAGAAACGGTATAAGTATGTTCCAAAAAAATGTTGGGAGGTTAAAATTAATGGGGGTCGGTTTTATTGATTAATACTCTAAGACGCACCTTGGGAGCGGTAGGAGCTGATTTCATAAAATTAATTAAAACAAAATAAAAAACAATTGTATGGGGACCACCTTAAGGGTTTAAGATAGAGGGTAGGTATATTCTAAGAAAATGTTGGGATTGAAAATATATTTGGGGCCGGTCACACATTTGACATCTCTTGGGGCATTATTGGAGCAGTTAGAGCGGTAGGAGCCAATTTTAATAAAAAGGTTATATCTTCTTTTTTAATAAAAAAATATTTTCTATAATTTTTTTTTTTCTGTAAAACATTTTTTTTTACTAAATAATGTATAGTTAGTCTAAAAAAATATAAATATTAATAATAAAGGGCTTTTCTGAATTAATCCCCAGTTTACATATGTTGCAACCCACTGTGCGACGGGACGGTAATATGGTTACCCTACTAGTTCCTGCCATTAAACCAATTTGAGCTTCTTATTAAACTCCTAAGATTGTGAATTTTGACATCAGACAAATAAGAAATATCGTGCAGCTCCCTCAATTCCAGCGAAGCAAGTCTCTGACCCGAAAGTGTCGGGCAATAGTAGATAAAATTTTGTATATTTTCCAACTCCTTATCAACCATACAACTCCGGCAAAGGTAATTTGACGTTACATTTAACCGCTCAGAGTGTTCCGCTCAGAGATTCCGGTAATTACAGCAGCCACCTTCGAAATCTCTCTCCTTGGAAGAGATATAAGCTCACTTGTGCGCTTCTGATTAAGAGAAGGCCAAATCTGTCGTGTAGTCCCACACGTCCATCTATGTGCCCATCACTGACTAGGCGTACCAACACATTTCAATTCCGTTGGAACCTGTGACGTAGTTCCAGTCTTGCATTACTGTGCCTTGGGACCCATATGAGTCGTATATCAAACTGATTTTCCATTCAATTTAAAGACTTGCGGCAGTTAAGGGCAGATCTTGATTTCAGAAACATTGACTCGAGGGACTTAACCGGGATTTGACTGTCATATTAGATGTTGATTGCGGTTGTAGACAAGACATTCAACTCAATCAGACAGCTAAAGCTGGACACCCTACACCACTGCTGTATAAATCCAGTGAACGACACTAGGGCTAAAGCCCGATCGTTTTCCAGTGGCCTTTTATAGGAATTTAAGCATTCGTTGCTTTTCGCTCTCGTTTTTCAATATGACACCTTCAACCTCCTATCTGAGGAGGCGATTTCAGTGCCGTCCTGTTAAAAATTTGGGATCAAAAGCAGGAATCTCATATTTTCTTGTAAACAAGACAAGTTCAGTTTAACTCGGATTAGCTCCTAGACCACAGTCTCTTACAGATATTTCCGTGAGTCCTGAAGTATGTCCCTTTATGTTGGCAGGTGCTTTTCCTTTACCGATGTCGCGACATCGTCAGCATATGAGACAGCATGACAACCGCGTGTTTCTAGAGACAGCAGCATTTAATTCAGTGCCAGGTTCCAAAGAAGCGGCAAAAGAACACAAATCGAGATATGACCGACGCTCCCAACTTAGAAATTATACGTCTTTTAGCAAGCATATTTTTCACCATTAAAACGATTCCATGCTTCACTCCTAGACCAGACAATTATTATAAGCCCCTCTACATCAAGAAAGGCAATTACTGAGTCTGGGATGACATTTTTATAAGCCCCCATCATATCAAGAATAGCAACCGTAGTATTCGCCTGTGGCGAAAGCGATCTCAAGATGGTACCAACAAGCTCATAAAGCTGTTTCCGTTGATCTACCCTTGATGTTGCCTAGTCGAAAGCAAGTTCAGATCAACCACTCTATGCAAATATAAGTCCATCATTCGTTCGACTGTCTTAAACAAAAGTGACGATAGATTTATTGGTCTGAAATCCTTTGAAACTGTGTGGGAGTTTTTCCAAGCCGAGTTTAATCACTTTGTCATTCCGTGTGTAAAGCATCGCAATATCGGCCAAGGACCGATTAGTGATAGACTCTAAGACATAATATGAATATTCATTGGCTTGTGAAAAGTATGAAAGTCCAAACCAAAAGGGCTACAATCCTGAAGTTTAGCTCAAATATTTCTTATGGTCATGGCCGGTTAAGTTCTAAAATGGGTAAAATCGGACCAGGGAAAAAAACCTTTCCCTTGAAGAACTAACACAACCTTTGATTTTGATTGAGGAAATTTTGACATTATAAAGTGAATACCGTTATTGAACTTTAACAGGGTTCAGTAATTCTTTGTTTTTTTTCTGGACTTGTTTTTCTTCTAAGGGTTTAGATTTTTTTTGTATTATTATTTTCTATTCAATATATTGTTCCCAATTCTGGTTATTGTCGTTGATGGAGTATGTTTGTTTTGTTGTCGATTATGTTGTTTTTGTTGCTGTCGATGATGATGATGAAGATGGTGTTGTTCTTGTTATTGTCCAATGGAGCAGCAAATAAATTTTAATTAATTGTTTGTTATTTGTTGTTATACCAAAACAGAAAAAAAAAAATAAAGAAAATCCAACAAAAAAATCTATATAAACCGATGGTAACTGATTGTTTTCCTATAAAATTCAGGATCAAATAAGCTGGATAATTTATAGAGGAGAAAACAAAAACATTAACTCATATGAAAGTAAAAAAAAAAAACATTTAAATATGTGATTTTGGATAGATATTAACTGAGACAATTTTTAGAAAATGTGGATCTATGCTAAAGAAAAACCTTTTTGTTTATTTCGTTGGTCAACTGCGCCCTCTAGTAAAGATATATGCAACCAATCATAAAGCTTTCGCAAACAATAGCGGTAATAACTCTTAATAAAAAACTTTTGAGGAAATTTCCTACAAGAAAATTTTCTACAGATTTTTTCCACTAAAGAGTGAATACTTTTTTGAACAAGTTTTCTCACACGAAGATTTTCTATAACCTTAAATTATAATACATAATTAAAACCACGAAATAATCAAATATTTTGATGAAATACATTGAATAAATGGTGTTGTTTCGTGAATATATACACGAGTTGTTTTTAGTATAAGATATATCGTCCATTCCATGAGTCATTTAAAAAAATCTGACTGAGGGTCTTCCGATTTTTGTTATTTTTTTCATACAGATACTCTATGGAGCCAATTTCAAATTTCATCCATCAGATCGAAAATATTTGAAAAACTCGCTATTTTATTCACGATTTTCGTTTTTATAAAAGTCAAAAAAATGCAAAATCTGTGTAACTTTGAGCAGCTGTATTTTCTAAACTACTTATCGCATTTTAACAATCCATAGCGCATACGAATGGTATGTAAGTCTATTTAGATATCTTATAGACTGAAAAAATATCGGTGGTTTAAAAGTGAATTTTATATGCAAATGCAGTTTTGAAGTGCATTTTGCGAAACTTTTACCCCTTTTAATATTTTTTAATTAGCATATTTGTAAAATTTAGGATTTTTGCTACAAAAAATTGTTTTCATTACAATGGACCGAGCATGTGTGATATTTTTAATATTTTTTTAAAAAAATACTTCCTTAAGTTTCCCTTATAAAAAATTTGATATTTTAAATTATACCAAAATCATGTAAAAAGACATGTTCTTAAACCGTTATATTTTCAAAAGTACTAATCGTATCTCATTGTTTTTATGCACATTAGAATGGTATTTTTGTCTATTTTTTGCATTTAATGACCGCAAATATGTTGGTGTTTCAGAAATTCATTTTAAATGCAAGTGCAGTTTTGAAGTGCATTTTTCAAAAATTTTACCACTTTGAATTTTTTTTTAGTTATCATATTCGTAAAGTTTACAATTTTTACTACAAAATAATGTCCTGCTAATAATGGACCCACCGTGTGTGCTATTTTTATTTTTTTTTAATTTCCTTAAAAAAGTTTCAATATTTTAAATAAAACCAAAAAAATCTGAAATAACATGATTTTTTAAAAAATTCTAAAAAAATATCACACACAGTGGGTCCATTATTAGCAGGACATTATTTTGTAGTAAAAATTGTAAACTTTTTGAATATGATAACTAAAAAAAAATTCAAAGGGGTAAAAGTTTTGAAAAATGCACTTCAAAACTGCATTTGCATTAAAAATGCATTTCTGAAACACCAACATATTTGCGGTCATTAAATGCACAAAATAGACAAAAATACCTTTCTAATGTGCATAAAAACAATGAGATGCGATTAGTACTTTTGAAAATATAACGGTTTAAAAACATGTCTTTTTACATGATTTTGGTATAATTTAAAAAATAAAAATTTTTATAAGGGAAACTTAAGGAAGTATTTTTTTAAAAAAATATTAAAAATAAAAACATTTTTCTGTAGCAAAAATTATAAATTTTCCAAATATGCTAATTAAAAAAAATTAAATGGGGTAAAAGTTTCGCAAAATGCACTTTAAAACTGCATTTGCATATAAAATGCACTTTTAAACCACCGAAATTTCTTCAGTTTATAAGATATCAAAATAGACTTACAAAACATTCGTATGCGCTATGGATTGTTAAAATGCGATAAGTAGTTTAGAAAATACAGCTGCTCAAAGTTACACAGATTTTGCATTTTTTTGACTTTTATAAAAACGAAAATCGTGAATAAAATAGCGAGTTTTTCAAATATTTTCGATCTGATGGATGAAATTTGAAATTGGCTCCATAGAGTATCTGTATGAAAAAAATAACAAAAATCGGAAGACCCTCGGTCAAAAAATGCCTAAAATTACCAAATGTCTGGTGGAATGGACGATATAAAAAAATGTTGGGTTTTTAAAAATTAACCCTTGCAAGTCTTTCGGGCTCAAAATAAAAAAAATTTACAAAATGACCCCTAAAACACAAAAATCAGCCCCACTTTTCTAAATTTATTAAAAAAACCCAATGAAAAACGATATTTTAATTCTATTCGATTTTAAATACTCAGGTATGACATACTGTCTTTCTAGAATGTCTTTCACCCATTTCATGGTAAGGCCAAAAATATGCATTACATTTGGTGTGGTTCTCAAAACTGATATTTTGATTTTTTCAAAATTTTCGTAAACAAAATTATGAAACATGCTGAAAAAACCACAGAATCTTATAAAATATATGTTAACATATAAAAAAAAAACCTTTGGGGGATATCCCTCGGATAGTTTGGCAGGGGCAGCGATTTAAACTCAGCGGATTTCGAAGAAAATACCTTTTTTGCCCACAATTTGTTCCCCTAAGACAACTTAAGGGAAATGTCATGGGAATGTGAGCACCCCCTGACAACTGCTGATTAAAATTTTATATGAAACAGTCCTCAACTTGGTATATAGAGATATCTTGGTGATATCAGGTGTGACTCTTTGACACCAAGGACGGCTCATGGACGGCTCAGCTGGGTTTGATTTTTTTTACGTTATTTAAAAAATTTCGATTTTGCCAACAAATATTTCGTGTACAGCCGATCTGTTTGTAAATTTTTGTTCCGAACACATCTACTGTAAAGATAATCCTTTAATCCATTCTGTCCAAACAAAACCTAAAAATGTTGTAAGGTTAATTTTTCATTAATAACTAAAGTTTAAGAATTTTTATTTAAACGTTAGTTATTAATTAAAAAATATATTCCTCATAAGACTTTCTCTTTTTTAATCCATTAACTCTTATTAATTTCAATATTCTTTAATAAAATTTACCTGCTTTAGTACTTTTTACAGCGTTTAGACTACATCTTAGGTAACTAACATATAAAAAACAGATTCATTATGATGACCTATTTTCTTGCTAATTTAATGCTTCGCTTGCAGCAATTGAAAAATCACAACCTACCTCAGAGTCTTTGTGTGCTGACGTAAAATGTCAGCAGCCACTTACAATCTAACCGAAGAATTTTTTTGTGGCAAACTGAAATTCGGTTGTTGCAATAGAAGTTTGAAAAAAAAAATTATTTCATCGTGGCAACCGAATAATTCATTTGCTGTATCCAACCCATTCAGTTGGCAAGAAATGATGTTGTCACAATGAACCTGTTTTCTCGGTGTATAGTAAAGATGGGCGCGTGAGTGACTATTGACTCACACTCACGGCAGGAATTTTCCAATCATGCGGACTTGCTTACGCAAAAAACTTACTGACAAAAAAGTTGTTCTTACGATTTTGAACTTCCGGGAAAATTTTTATTCTACTACACTGAAAGAATTATTGTTCATAATATCTATGAACATATTTCATAAAACCAAATTCATAGAATCTATGAAACAATTCATTGGCTGAATGAATATTCATTAGTATTTTGAAATATTTCATAGAATTTTATTCATAGATTTTGTAAGATTCATAGAAAAAATTCATAAAAAAAAATGTCATTAATAATTTTTTAAAAATTAAAATAATGTTACAATAATTAAATAATTTGAATAAATATATTAAAAAAATATAAAAAATATAAAAAAAAACATAAAAAACGTAAAAAAAAAAAAAAATATTGCTGCCCAGGCGGGGTTCGAACCCAAGACCTACCGGCTGGGAAATTTATAATCGACGCCTTAGCTAGCAGCACCACCAAAGGAGGAAAACCTCGCCGACTAACACTTAGTTTTGTAATGTTCGTTATTTTTTTTTTGCAAATACACAAACATTTTGTTTTCTACAAACATACACACAGATTTTGGCAGAGCATTGCGGCAAAGCATAATATTTTAAAGCAGGATATTTAACAAAATAGATTTTAGTGTTATAACTTGTTTATTTACTTTAGCTCAATGGTTAGAGACTAAGCTTCCCGAACAACTGGTATTGTGTTTGAATCTCGGTGGGGATCAGTTAAAAATAAATAAATTTTTAAAAATAGAATATTGTAAATAAATAAAAATAAAATAATAAAGTAAATAAAAATTAAATAATAAAATAAAAAAAATAGAATTGAACAATAAAATTTTTTTCCCATATCCTATGAACTTTTTCATAGGTATCTGGTTTCTATGAATTTGTTTCATAGATTCTATGAAGGGCATCATTGGCTCACTTCTAATGATTTTTTTCATAGAATCAATGTACGTTTTCATAGCCGTAATGAACAAAATTCTTTCAGTGTAGGCCTAAGATTTATGTGATACGATTTTGAGGCCAATCGGATCAAATTAACCCGTAAAAATAATATGTCTTTCGAATCATCCTATTTTTAGTTTTGATGCGCTTAGCACGAATTAAAAAAAAATGTTAAAATCTATTGAACCGGTTTTGAGATATCCTTATTTCAAATTTCATAAGTGGAGGTTTTTTCATACGTTCAAGAAAAAAAAAGAAAACTCAAATTGTATTTTGCTTGACCATTTTATAGAGCTTAAGACAATCTTTCATTTAAACTTAGGTTGATCCAAATCCGTTAATTTTTACCCGTGGCGCCCTTCGATCAAAGTTTTGATCCAACATTTTCTGGAATTGGTTGAGCGGTTTCCGAGATATCGCCATTTAATGTCAAAAAATTTCCAAAAAAAAATTTTCTATTGACTACTTCATAGACCTTAAGACAAACTTTCATTTAAACTCAACTTGAGCCAAATCATAATATGTTAAATCATCGATCAAAGTTTATAGTTTTTTGTAAAAATCTTCTAAAAACACAAAAACTTTGATTGAAGGGCACCACGGATTAAAATGATCGAACTTGGCCCAAATTAATTTTAAATGAAAGACTGTCTTAAACTCTATAAAAGGATCAAGTGAGACAAATTGCAAGTTTTCCTTTTAAAAAAATTCTTAAACTTATGAAAAACCAAAATTTTTGCAAATTTCTAGTAGCGATATCTCGAAAACCGTTCGACCGATTGTTTTTTTATATTCGTTTGTGCTGCAAGACAATCAAAAGTGCTTTGTTAGACAACCAAAATTTGTGTATGAACTTTGTTTATCTGAAAAATTCCTTTTACAAAATCTGACACGAATTCAGACAAAATATCATCAAATTTCATAAGCACTTTTTGTAACTGTCTAACCGCTCGACTAAAGACATCTCCACTTTTTCTCCTTATATGATTTATTTAAATGCGCATACTAATTGTAACATCTTGTACATACATTAATCTATCATACATTTATGTTCATATTTTTAGTCTATAAATGTTAATATTCAATTTACATACAAACAAATACCAATTTATGAACAATAAATCAAGTGGTATTATAAAATTTTCAAATATTTCAAACGGATTATCTATCTATTAAGTCGGTAATATTACATGGTATTAAATTAATATGCTTGAATCACAGTCGAGCATTTGAATAGTGAAAGCCCATTATGATTATAACCCAGCAAAAACAGTTCTTTTATTTCAGTCGATTAAGTTTCAGAATTCGGTTTAGCCGACTTCCACTAAAATAATATTAAAACAAGTAAGAAAGTTATAGTCGGTAAAGACCGACCATATGATATCATACACCAGTGTTTTCCGGAAAATGGGCCCCAAGTCCAAACATATACCAGTTTGGATCTGTCTTTTGTTAGATATTTATTTAGTGTAGAAAACACACACAGGTCAAATTTTAGTTGTATTCGTTTATTTTTTTGTCAATTGACCGATTTAACTGAATATCGGTCGAAATTTTTATATGGGGGACTAAGTCCAAAAATTTTCCAATTATATTCGGATTTGATAAGGTTACTAAAGTACACGTTTAACACCTAAAAATAAAATTTTTATCAAATATTTCCATTTTTTCTGATTTTGAGGGAATTATTTGAATATCGGGAGGGTGGTTTGTATGGGGAATACCAGAAGGACTGACCCGATGCCTTTGAAATTTGGAATGATGATTTGTGCATACAATTTGATTACCTGCTCAATTTTAAAGCGATATCTATTATAATACAGTTATAAGAGTCATTTAAGCCGAGTCCAAAGGGGGCGTTTGTATGGGGGCTAGGTCTTAACATGGACCGGTTTTCACCAATTTCAATAGCTAACTCGCTAAATCGACTCAAAAAGTTATTCTGAGTCGATTGGTATACTTGAAGGTAGGTCTATGACCATTATTTCGTGTAGTTACAAACATCAGCACAAACTCATTATACCCTGTACCACAGATTGGTGTAGGGTATAAAAATGTTAAAAATATGTCGTTTTTTCAGAAATTGACTCAGTTCTTCAAGGGGAAACGTTTCACACCCTGGACCGATGTTGCCCATTTACAAACTTACAAGGGAAGTCTCCAAGTGTCACTCACGGATCTTTATGGAATTGATTTTATTTTATAGAGCAGGAAAAAAAAGGAAACGTATTGTTTGTAGCGGTCTAAATTCATATTTAGAGGGTGCTAATGAGGGGGAAAAACAGGAATTTTTCAGCTTTTTTCGTTTATCTCGTATATTATGCAAAGAAACCTAGTCATGTTGCATACCAAATGAAAGGTCTTTGGAAAACCTATCCAAATGTCGAAAAATATTATCTTTTTTGGCACGTTTTTAACAATACGAGATAGGTCTTTTTAATACATTTAATCTGATACCACATAAATATGTCTATGTTAATTTAGATTAAATGGGCGTAAATGGTAAAAAACTGAAAAAAGTCAGTTTTCCCCCATACAAATCGACCTAATTTAAAAATGAGTCTGGGCCGCTAAAAAAAAAAATACGTGAGAATTGATTTTTAATCTGAACAACATGTCCAAATTTCAAGAAGATTGGAGGGTGACTTCCCTTGTCAGCCTGCCTCTGATCATAAGATAGCTTTTTTATTTCGGACTGCAGTTTGTTTTATATAGTTAGACGGACATTCATATAATGTCTTAGAATCGATCATGGACCAATAATATATGCGGCATTCCATGTCAAATCAAACAATTAGATTTTTTTTTTTTAGAAACTCTTATTTACACAAAAAAAATTTCAGAAACTAAAATTTCAAAAATCTTTTAAGTAAAATTTTAAGTTTAGCAAATTTTAATTTTTTTTTGCTTTTTTCGGACGAAATCTTAAGTTAAGCCAAATTTTAAAGTTTTTTTGTTGCTATTTTGGTACGAAAGAAAATATGAAGAGAAAATAAAACACGCAAACACACGAAAAAAAATGGACTAACGCACACTCTCTCACACTCACTCACGCAAATATCTTACTCACCCACACTCTCTCACCCAATTTTTTCCCCACTCACACTCAGTCATAATCACGTGAGTAAAATTGAATTCAGTGACACTCACGCGTGATCACGCTCTATTCTGCTCATGTGCCCATCTCTACACCTTTTCTAATTGTATTTTAGAAATTATTAATTGTATTTCAGAAATTATCAATTGTATTCAGAAATATTCAATTGTATTTCAGAAATTATCAATTGTATTTCAGAAACTAATTATCAATTATCAATTGTATTTCAGAAACTAAACAATTGAAAATTTCTGAAACACAATTGATAATTTCTGAAATACAATTGATAAGTTCTGTAATACAATTATTAATTTCTGAAATAAATTGAAAAATTCTGTAATACAATTATTAATTTCTGAAATACAATTGATAAATTCTAAAATACAATTGATAATTTCTGAAATAAAATTGATAATTTCTGAAATACAATTGATAATTTCTAAAATACAATTGGAAATAGTGTGTTTTGTATATCGGCTTTTAAAATTAATTTTAGCCCGTTACATTCATGATAATTTTGGTTTTTTTATTTATTGGGAAATTTCATTAGACAAAACATGATATTGATCGAAAAAGAGTTGCTGGGATATTGATTGTATATTTATTGTAAATGCAGACAAATTATGCCACTTGAATATGACGACGTCTCGTATAAAGATGATGCTACTGCTGTTTGGAATATTACTACAATTGTCTGGAATATTTGGTTTCATTAAATTGATTTTTACTTAAGAGTTTTAATGCTAATAGTATTCTAGAAACTATTTAAGTAAATTCATTGGAATTCATACTAATTAAGGATTTTCTATTTATTGGCGAATAGATGTAAAATTTGAAGTTAATTAATCATAATATGTTGCAGAAAAAAAAAATTGATAGAAGAAAATAATTTTGAGGAAAATATTTTTTTTGATAAAATAAAATGCACGATCTTTCTGATTTGTCGGATGTCAAAATTCAATATCTAAGAAGTTTAATAAGGAGCCCTCATATAGAGCTTGAGACTATCTTTTAAGCCCAATCTATTTAAACTTAATTTGAGCGAGCAGATTCCAATCATTAAAACCCGTGCGGCCTTCGAATAAATTTTTAGATTTTTAGAAAATTTCCAGTAAAATTTTGGATTTTTGAAAAATAAAAAAAACGTCGCGATGTATTATTACACTGTGAAACAAATTCAGGTTAGCAAAAGTTAGGTCGATTCTGAGAGAGAGGGGTGAAAATAAAGGCTAAATTAGAAGACCCGTATCGCGGTGTTTGTTTATGTAAGTTCGATTTTTTTTAATCGACCTTCGAACTTGTAGTCAAATGCCGATTTTCAGCATATTGTTTATATGGGTTTTTGGCCATAACTCGTCGACTAATTGATATTTTTATACCCTACACACGTTTTGTTCACAAAACAACAAATAAAATTAATAATTTTTACTTGTTACTGTCAAATTTAATGGCAGCCATAAATATGAAATTTTCTTATGTTAATGTCATTCCACTAAATATAGCATTTCTAGCAACTTCTACAACGAAAATATCAGACTTTCTAAAACTTTTTAGCTCGGTTTTTAAAAATTTCAAATTTAATGGTAGACATTACAAATAATTTGAAATTCATAAGTCGGACATCAAAAATTGTACATACTTTTTGTTCACAATAATTTTTTCTTGTTACTGTCAAATTTAATAGCAGCCATAAATATGAAATTTTCATATGGTTATGTCATTCTATTAAATATGACATTTCTAGTAATTTTGTTACCATTTTAACTCGATTTCTGAAAATGTCAAATTTAATGGTAGACATTAAAAATAACCTAAAATTCATATGTCCATTATGAAAATTCCAAATACTTTTGGCACAAATTACAACAAATTTAAACAATAATAATACCCAGAAAAATTCATAGTACTAAATGAATAGACCGCAAAACAATAACAATCAAGTTTTTCTCTAATTTTTATACCCTACACCACTCTGTGGTACAGGGTATAATGAGTTTGTGCTGATGTTTGTAACTACCCGAAATATTGGTCCTAGACCTACCTTCAAGTATACCAATCGACTCAGAATAACTTTTTGAGTCAATTTAGCGATGTCCGTCCGTCCGTCTGTCCATCTATCGGTTTAAGCACGATACATGTCGCAATTTTCAATCAATTGACTTGAAATTTGAAACTTAAGCATCTTTTGGCCCAAGGACGAATCCTACTAAATTGGAGAAAATCGGTCCATGTTAAGACCTAGCCCCCATACAACCGCCCCACAGTGCGACATTTGGCCAATCTAGGTGGACAAATATCTAATTTAAAAGATCCTGGCTTGAAATTTGGTTTGATAACAATGTAGGACATAACTAATATTAGCAACAAAATTTGGAACAATCCAACAATTGCCACGCCCATTTTTGGGAAATTAACTATTATTTAGGAAATTGCTTAAATAATTTGAAGAATTTTTATGAAATTTTGTAAAAAAATATTATTTGTGTACCATTTTGTAAAAAAAAAATTGTACATAATAACCTCGAAGATAATTATTGATGTGCGGTGTACGCCCACTTTTTTATAACAGGTATTTAAGCTGTGTTGGACAACCTTGGGCTAGATTTCATTTGTTGACTTATGTACATTGTAAAATTAACTCTATACTGTAACAAAAAGGGGCGTGGTCCACCCACTATTTGCAGTTGTATAAATTTATTACACACAAAAAGATTTTACAAACTGTATTTACAATTATTATTTAAATAAAAAACAAGTAAAATTATAAGAATTACACAAAAAAAAAAATTAATTAATATTTTTTAAACAATTTATAAACACACAAAAAAAAAATAAAGTTATTTGGTTTTCATTATTTTAATTCCATTGCGAAATTTACGAATTTAACAATTATCCAATTTTCCCATATTTTATACAAAAACTAAACATCGTTAAAAAAATGTAATGCCGTTAAACAAGGGTTTGGTGTAATAACACATTACATATTATATTATAATGTATTCTTACATAATCATTCAATTTTATGTGCAATATAAGTGTATTTTTCATATAGTTTAAAACTAAAGTCTCTGGAATTAAAAAAAAAATCAAGCAAAAAGTCCATTTTAGACGTTCACTAAACTTTAAAATTCTCTATAAATCGCAAAAAATTGCCAGCAAAACTGGTTTAATCTCTTACTAGAGACATTCCAACACCTGCCACATGTATAGGTCGTGTGAGGAAGCGTGAGGAAACTATAGTTTTATTCCAACGAAGTTTCCGTTTTTTATTTTTTTTTTTTTAATTTTAAATTTGTGTTTTTAATAAATTTCAACAATAACTTTGCAATTAAATTAAAAAATGAGCACGGATTTAAAAACTAGATTAAAAATGCTATATTTACAAAAAAAAAATGGACTTATAACTCCAACAACAAAAAAGTTATAAGTGTTTGAAGTTGGGATGGTGCTCAAAAATATATTTTATTTCTCAAAAGTCTATTACAAGATGTGACTTTAAACTCCTCTATCAAATGAAACAGCACTTTTTTCGTCAAATTATGATTATTTCCATAGTATATGGATTGTTTTCTGTCACATTCATTTAAATTATAACAATCCGCCAACTTTTATTTTTCGATTTTTGTCCACCTAGATTGGCCAAATGTCGCACTGTGCGCCCCTTTTGATTCGGCTTAAATGACTCTAATAACCGTATTATAACAGATATTGCTTTGAAATTTAGCAGGTAATCAAATTTTGTATACACGAATCACCATTACAAATTTCAAAGGAATCGGGTCAGTTCTTCTGGTAGTCCCCATACAAACCACCCTCCCGATATTCACATAACTTCCTCAAAATTAAAAAAAATGGAAATATTTGATAAAATTGTATTTTTAGGTATTAAACGTGTTCTATAGTAACCTTATCAAATCGGAATATAATTGGACCATTTTTGGACTTAGTCCCCCATATAAAAATTTCGATCGATATTCAGTTAAATCGGTCTATGACAAAAAAATAAATTAATTCCACTAAAATTTCATCTGTGTGTGTTTTCTACACTTAATAAAGATCTAACAAAGGACAGACCCAATCGGTCCATGTTTGGACTTAGGACCCATTTTCCGGAAAACACTAGTGTAGGGTATCATATGGTCGGTCTTGACCGACTATACCTTTCTTACTTGTTCAATCTGTGAAAGCCAAATTATTGCTAGAGACCTGTCCAACAAAAACAATTTTACAGATTGAAAAAATATCAATATCGGCGAGTTATAGCCAAAAAACCATATAAACAATATGCTGAAAATCGGCATTAGACTGAAAAGTGCGAAGGCCGATTAAACAAAAATTCGAACTAACATAAACAAACGCCGCTATACGGGTCTTCTAATTTAGCCTCTATTTTCACCCATCATTCTCAGAATCGACCTAACTTTTGCTAACCTGAATTTGTTCCACAGTGTTATTGTTAATTTTGTTATGCTGAATACGAATATCAAAACCATGGTAAAATCGCTCAAGCGGTTTTCGAGATATTGCCATTTGAAATTTGCAAAAAATTGGCAAACTCATGGTTTTTTCCTACTTTTAAGAAATTTTTTAAAACAGTCGCAAAAATATTTTCCATTTACTATTTTATAGAGCCTGACACAGACTTTTAATAAAATTGAATTTGAGCCAAATTATACCATTTTAAACCACCCTTCGATCAAAGTTGGGAATTTTTGTTGAAAATTTTCTAAAAAAACAAAATATTGATCAAAGAACACCACGCTTTAAAATAATTTTAAATGAAAGTTTATCTTAAACGTAGGAAAAAACTGCACTTTTTTAAAAATTTTATTTAAAAAAAAATTATTTTAAAGCAAAAAAAAATAAAAAAAAAATATGTCGGGATTCGAACCTGAGCTGCCGGCAATATAAGGGAAAAACACATCCATCGAACCAGCAAATCGGTGCAATTTGCGTACAAAACAGCATATTTTGTGTTCTTTTCTGAGTGTAAAAAATTCTACATCGTTTCAAGGCCATGTCAACATGTTAAAAAGTTCACATTTTAACAAAGCACATTTTTTTGTTCAGAAAAGAAAGCACCATTAAATTAAGATACATATCTCAAAAACCATTTGATCGATTTTAAATTTTATTTTGATATTCGTGTTCAGCGCATCAAAATTAATTAATATAATGTGTAGCAAGACATGTAGTATATTAGAGTTTGCAAATAATCGTGATATTTCATAATCGCGATTACGATTAAAAAAACTGCCGTTAATCGCGATTATCGATTAATCAAAGTTTTTAAATAATTTGAGTTGCAAAAGCTTTAAAAAAGTCTTTTGAAATTTACATTTTAGAACGTGGGGAAATACAAAAACTATAATTTTTAAGACATAAAATTTAAAACTTTCGAACTTTCCAGTAAAAATAGTTCGAAATTTTGGCACCACAGTCTCTTTTTTTATATCCTCCACTCTAGTGATAGATATAAGTTTGTCATTCCGTTTGTAACACATCGAAATATTGGTCTAGGACCCCATAAAGTATATATGGGGCATTCCATGTGAAATCGGACACTTTGAAAAACTTTTTTTTTAGATTTTCCCAATTTGTTTACAGTTTTTAGTACCCTTCGAAAACTCCTTCGTGGTAAATTTTCAGATTTTTTTGATGACCCGTTCAAAAGATATCGAATTTTTAAAAATTGGTAGTTTGTTCCTTTACTCAAATTTCTTTTAATCATAACTTCTCCAATAATGGTCCAAATTTCAATTTTTTTTTTTCAAAATTTTTGTTTTTTTACGTACTTTCTAAAAAAAAATCCCAAAAAATTCTTAAAAGCGCTCTAGTATGCGATTTTTAAGTTTTAAAATTTAAATCTCATTTTTGAAAATGTTTGTACTCTTCGATTTTTTTTTAATTTTTTTGTGTAAAACTTCTATCAATTCTACAAATTTTTTGCCCAGTAAGATCGTGGGATAACGATTATTACTATTTTTTAAAATTTTTTGAAAAAATTTTATTGTAATTTTCCAATCTTAAAATCATTTCTACAGCTCCAATGGTGCATCATAGAGGGGTCCTTTATAAGACCGACCCCCATTAATTTTTACGTCTTAACATTTCTTTGGAACAAACTGATACCCTATCTCCAATTTCTAAGGGGGCTCCCACACAAAACGACATTTTTTAAAATTTGTTCCAACCGCTCTAACTGCCCTAATAGTGCCCTTAGAGCAACAAAATGTATGACCGACCCACAATATTTTTTTAGTCCAAACATTTTCTCTGAACACACCTACCCTCTATCTTTAACTGTTAAAGCGGTCCCCATACAATTTTTTTTATTTTTTGTAAATTTGTTTTATTTAATCAGCTTCTACCGGTCCAATGGTGCGTCCGAGAGGGGTCATTAGTGAGACCGACCCCCATTTATTTTTACCCTACAACATTTTTTCAAAACATACCTACGCCCTATCTCCACTCCCTAAGTAGGCTCCCATACAAATAACAGTTGGAGCAAATTTTATAAAAATGTAATTTTGTATGGGAGCCTGCTTAGGGAGTGGAGATAGGGCGTAGGTAAGTTTTTAAAAAATGTTTTAGGGTAAAAATAAATGGGGGTCGGTCTCACTAATGACCCCTCTCGGACGCACCATTGGACCGGTAGAAGCTGATTAAATAAAACAAATTTACAAAAAATAAAAAAAATTGTATGGGGACCACCTTAACGGTTAAAGATAGAGGGTTAATGTGTTCAGAGAAAATGTTTGGACTAAAAAAATATTGTGGGTCGGTCATACATTTTGTTGCTCTAAGGGCACTATTAGGGCAGTTAGAGCGGTTGGAACAAATTCTAAAAAATGTCGTTTTGTGTGACAGCCCCCTTAGAAATTGGAGATAGGGTATTAGTTTGTTCCAAAGAAATGTTAAGACGTAAAAATTAATGGGGGTCGGTCTTATAAAGGACCCCTCTATGACGCACCATTGGAGCTGTAGAAATGATTTTAAGATTGGAAAATTACAATAAAATTTTTTCAAAAAATTTTAAAAAATAGTAATAATCGTTATCCCACGATCTTCCTGGGCAAAAAGTTTGTAGAATTAATAGAAGTTTTACACAAAAAAATTTCAAAAAAATCGAAGAGTACAAACATTTTCAAAAGTGAGATTTAAATTTTAAAACTTAAAAATCGCATACTAGAGCGCTTTTAAGAATTTTTTGGGATTTTTTTTTAGAAAGTACGTAAAAAAACAAAAATTTTTAAAAAAAAAATTTGAAATTTGGACTATTATTGAAGAAGTTATGATTAAAAGAAGTTTGAGTAAAGGAACAAACTACCAATTTTTATACCCTCCACTCTAGTGATAGAGGGTATATATAAGTTTGTCATTCCGTTTGTAACACCTCGAAATATTGGTCTAGGACCCCATAAAGTATATATATTCATGATCCTCGATCGATTTTAAGGCGATCTAGCGATGTCCGTCCGTCCGTCCGTCTGTCCGTCTGTCTGTCTGTCTGTTGAAAACACGCTAACTTTTGAAAGACTTTACGGACGCTCCTGAAGTTTGGCATATATGTTGGGCATTTACCTGGTCAGGTTGGTATTGCAATCCAGCGAAATCGGTCCAGTGGTTCAAAAGTTATGAGCAAAAGACTGAATTTCGGCAAGGGTTTTTCGTGAATTTATGAGATAAAAAGCGCTATAACTTTCGAAAAGCAATTCTGAGGATGCTGAAGCTTGGCATATATATTTTTCGTTCCTCCAGCCTACTTCGTATTGAATTTCAGCCAAATCGGTCCAGTGGTTCAAAAGTTATTAGCAAAACCGTGAATTGCAGATTAGCGTCACCTTAAATTCACGTGTTGAAAACCCGTTAAACCTGTTTTAAAAACATTGGTAAGTCACAAAAATATTTTAAAACTTATTTTTGTCACTCAAAAAGATTTTTATACCAAAAGAAAAAAAAAAATACACTCGAAAAAAATTTTACACTCAAAAAAAATTTTACCCTCAAAAAAAAAAATCGTAAATTATTTTTTTTTTAAAAAATTACTAAAAAAAAATTTTTTTACGCAAAATAAAATATTTCTAATCAAAACTGTTATTTTTTCACGTTAGCAAATTTAATATCACTTAAAATGGGCATTGTGGAGGGTATTCATAGATTCGGCCAAGTCGAATTTAACTTTTCTACTTGTTAAAAATTCGATATCTTTTGAACGGGTCATCAAAAAAATCTGAAAATTTACCACGAAGGAGTTTTCGAAGGGTACTAAAAACTGTAAACAAATTGGGAAAATCTAAAAAAAAAGTTTTTCAAAGTGTCCGATTTCACATGGAATGCCCCATATATTCATGATCCTCGATCGATTTTAAGTCGATCTAGCGATGTCCTTCCGTCCGTCTGTCTGTTGAAAACACGCTAACTTTTGAAAGACTTTACGGAGGCTCCTGATGTTTGGCAAATATGTTGGGCATTTACCTGGTCAGGTTGGTATTGCAATCCAGCGAAATCGGTCCAGTGCACAGTGGGTTCGATGGTTCCCAAAATGGCGATTAATTCAGATAAGCAGTATTTTTAGAATATTTTATTTTTTTATTGATGAACTAATATAAACACGTAGAAATACACATTACGGAACAAAAAAATTGGAAAAAAAACAAATTTTTTAACCTGTTAGGCGTTTTTTTGTTTTTCGGAAAAAAGGGTTATAGTTCACAATTTTTGCTGTAACTTTGGAATGAAAAGCGATAAATTAATAAAAAAAAATTGGAAATTAAAGTGTACATAATGTGCTATCAAAGTAATTCAAGAAAGAACGCATAATATGTATTTATATTATTATAAATTTTATTTAAAATCCAATTTTTGTTTTTCACAAAATCTCATAAATGTGCAAATTTATCTGAAAAAAGTGATTTAAGGGAATATTATAGTTTTTTTATTAATGAATTATCATTAATACATAAAAACACAGCATTTTAGAAAAAAAAATTTAACAAATTTTTTTTTTAATCTTTTAGTCGTTTTTTTCTTTTGGAAAAAAACACGAAACCCTTGAACATATAATAAAGCTAGAAAAAAACAAATGGAGGGGACGTTTTTTTTTGGCGTAGGGGGGAGGGTTTACCGGGAGACTATGGGGGACACCTCCCCCTCTCGATAAACGTTCCCAAAAAATAGATGTGAGTTTTTGCACCTAATTAATAAAAATGTATCAATATTTAAATTAGTTTTTCTATACACGCCCCCAAAAAGGGGCGGACCGAAAAAATTGGCTTTCCTGATCCCCTTGGTTCAAATTCAGGTCGATGAACTTCATATTGCATTAAAATGTTTCATTTATTGAACAAATATACAAAAAAAACTTGTAAAACAAAATATTTTTCTGGGGTAGTTTTAGTTCTTCAAGGGGGAACTTTTTCCCCCTTGTTTCGATTTTGCTCGTTCAAGAACTTAACCAGCCTATGACTATTATACATATTTGTGACAAACTTCAGGATTCTAGCTCTTGTTTTATGTACTTTATGGTGTGCTCAACAACAGACGGACGGACGGACACACGGTTAGTCACAGAATGTCTTAGAATCGATCAGTGATCAATAATATACACTTTATGGGGTCCTAGACCCATATTTCGATGCGTTACATATGAAATGACAAAGTGAGTGTAAGCCCATACTGTAGTTGAAGGGTATAAACACACATATAATGGTCTTGTTTAATAAATGATACCAAGACTTTTTACACAAAAACGGGAATAAAACAAGGGCCGGGCATTGTCTGTCCTTTTTTTTCTTTTAAATGAAAGCTGATATCCTATACTTTTTTAAAATCCACAAAACTAAATCCAACTACAGTCGAACTCGGTTATAACGAACTCGGTTATAACGAATTCTCGGTTATAACGAACTAATTCTAAAGTCCCGACGTTTTAGCATCAATTTTCACACAAAATACTTCTTTTATAACGAACTCGGTTATAACGAATCCTCGGTTAAAACGAACTGCTTATTATGATCCCACGAACATAATTTCATGTATATTTACCTTTTTATAACGAACTCCCATAAATGTTTTTTAATGTGTGGCAATCATGTTTACCAAACTAACAAAAGGTTGGAATTTTTTGGTTTATATTATAATTTTGATAAAATTTATTTATATTTTTAATGATTTCTTCTCAATAAGTAGTTTATTTACGAAATAACATCAAATTAAATAAAATTGGATCTATTTTTTTTTTTAATAAAACTAGGTTGATTAAAAATATACCCCGCTTATAGCGAACTTCGCATATAAGGAACTATTTTTACAGGTCCCTCGGAGTTCGTTATAACCGGGTTCGACTGTATTACTAACTTAATATGTGTGGCTCATGAAATGGGGAAAATATCCCCATTTCGGACCCTTTTTAAAAAAATTATTAAAATGTTAAGACACAATATTTATAAACAAAAAAAAATTTACAATTTTTAAGGTTCCATTTAGGGATGCCAAACGGGAAATCCCGATCCCGAAAATCCCGGGATTTTCGGGATTTATAAAATCCCGAATCCCGGGATTTTTTTAAAAAAGTCCCGAAAATCCCGAAATTTATAACATTGAATTTTTTAACTAAAAACAAATCTAATTTGGATGATTTTGAAATATTACTAATCAAAATCAAGCTAAAAATGTTCACAGCGGTTTTGCAAAGTGCAAAAAAAATAAAATAATGCTGTTGAAAAGCGTAAAAGTCTAATGAAATCTGCAAAATAAAATTATTTGTAGAATGTTAACTCTTTTAACGCACGCTTAAGTGGTGTTCTATGGGGATATTTTATAAAAATTACTAAAATTACCTCTTAAGGTACTTATAGACGACGCAATATAATGTACAATATTTTTCACACAAATGGCATACATAAATTTACTATATAAAATATTGGACTGTATAAAAGTTCATGCAGATTGTATTTAATATTGCGTCGTCTGTAGGTGCCTTAAAATGGCAGATAGAGGGTTAATATGTTTTAGGAAAAGAACAGCCACCAATATTTACCGAAGACTTCTACTAATATTATGAAGTTCATCAGCAGTTTTAATACATTTTATTTCTTATTCCAAACTTGAAAACAACTTAAAAACTTTAGGAGGCCATAAAAAAGAACTCCAGCTAAGTTTTTAAACCCCTTTTGGGGATTTGGTCTACTTATGGCATACTTTCATTTTTTTGGTCAAAACATACTTAATTGTGTTGCACAGTGTTATATTTTATTTCTTTCAACTATTTTGTGTAAATATTTACATAAAAATATGACAAATAAAAATATTTAAGTTTATATTAATCTTTTTTTTTTAATATAGGAAATATAAAATCCCGAAAATACCTAAAAAACCCGAAAATCCCGAAAATCCCGAAAAACTCGGGATCCCGAAAAAATCCCGAAAATCCCGGGATCCCGAAATTTCAATTTTGAAAATCCCGAATCCCGGGATTTTTAAAAGTTAATCCCGTTTGGCATCCCTAGTTCCATTATAAAAGATTTTCTCTTAAAAGATTTAATACTACTAATAATCGCTTGAATTGTAAAAAATTTAAATTTTTTTACTTTTTTCAAAGACTGCAATAATTTGCTAACTTTGACAGCTCACCGAAAAAAAGTAAACAACTTAGTTGATTGATTCTGATAACTAGTATTGCAGAATTTTATCTACTTTTACAAATCTACTTTTAACAAAAACATCATTTATAAATTTCAATTAATCGCCACTTTGGTACCATTTGAACCCAATGTGCAGTGGTTCAAAAGTTATAAGCAAATGAGTGAATTTCGGCAAGGGTTTTTCTGGAATTTACGAGATAAAACACACGGTAACTTTCGAACGGCAATTCTGAGGGTGCTGAAGTGTGGCACATATATTTGCCGTTCCTCTGGTCCGGTTCATTTTAAATTTCAGCCAAATCGGTCCAGTGGTTCAAAAGTTATTAGCAAACCCGAAAATTTCAGATTAGTTTCACCTTAAATTCACGTGTTGAAAACCCGTTAAACATGTTTTAAAAACATTAGTAACCCGAGTAAAAATGTTTAGATATATTTTTATATATCACGTCTTATCCGTGATTTAAAAGATCTTACTCGGATCAGTACTGATCCGAAATTTGAAAGATCAGTACTGATCCGAAAAATGGATCGCTAAGATTAGATCAGTTTTAATCGGACGGATACAATGTTATCCGAAAAATGGGTTTATATAATTAGATAAACCCATTTTTCGGATGAAATTGTATCCGTCCGATTAAAACTGATCTAATCTTAACGATCCATTTTTCGGATCAGTACTGATCCTTCACATTTTTACTTGGGAAGTCACAAAAATATTTTACAAGGTATTTTTGTCACTCAAAAATATTTTTACACTAAAACAAAAAAAAAAAAAAAAAATACAATCAAAAAAATTTTACACTCAAAAAAAAAATTTTACACTCAAAAAAAAAATAGTAAATTATTATTATTTTTTTTTTAATTACTAAAAAAAAGTTTTTTTACACAAAATAAAATATTTCTAATCAAAAATGCTATTTTTTCACGTTAGAAAATATACTTTCACTTAAAAAGGGCATTGTGGAGGGTATTCATAGATTCGGCTAAGTCGAATTTTACTTTTCTACTTATTTTAGTATATCATTGCGGATCGAAAGAAAGCTCGAGCGCCCTTGAGAATTCTTTGTTAAGATTTTTTTTAAACTTAAAACATCGTCCGACAAAAATTAAAAAAGTCATTAAACACGAATTGGATAATATACGTTTGAAACTAGAGACTAAGGCCCTTACCACAAGAAAACAAAAAGTCTATTTTAACAAAAGTTTTATTTTCAATACATTTTTTTAAAGTCGATTTTAAAAATAAAAACAATTTGTATGGAAATAAAATTAAAAGCTCATTTTAAATTTATTTTATTTTCTTGTGGTAAAGCTATAAATGTAGTAAAACAGCATTTACAGTTTTTCATTTCGTGATCCTGTTTCTGCTTAAGAGGATTCCAAAGTTTTAGAGGATTACATTTTATAAAATATTTTTTTAATATTTGTAATTGTCCTAGAATGCCACTAGTAAAATCAAACAAAAGAGGAGGATCTATCCTAATTTTCCTTTCTTATTATTTTTGCATATCAGATAAAAATAGGTAAGTTACAACATTTCAAAACTTTATCCTTTAATATCATTCGAAATTTTCAACAAAATATTTTGCTAAAGTTTTCAAAGCACTTTATTCACATCCTTTTGTCCTGATATGGCAAAATAAAAATTTAGAATTTAGGGGAGACCCTCCTCTTTCATTGGCCGTCACCAGTGGCATTCTAGGACATGTACAAATATTTTAAAAAATATATCCTTTAAAATTTTGAAGTCCTTTTAAAAGGAAACAGGTTCTCAAAATGAAAAACTGTAAATGCAGTTTTACTGCATTTTATCTCTACTTTCAAATATATATCATCCGGTTTATGTTTAACATTGGCTGTCGGACGGTGTTGTACTATAGAAGCGTTTCTTATTAGTTATACTAAAGAAACGTTTCTAATTAGTAGACAACCACTGTATATATCTCAAAAACCGTTCGAACTATTTTAAATTGATCGCCGGGCGCCTACCGAATCGCTGTTGTCAAAATCAAATTGTTCACTTCTTTTTTTAAATTTCTACATAAAAGTTTTATCACAATGAAATACATTTATCATATTTTATGACATTTTTTCAATAAAATTCAAAAAAAAAAAAAAAATTATTCATAATTTTTGTTTTATAGCAAGATTTATTAAAACTAATTTGTATTTAAAATTTTTTTTCTTCAATAAAAATTAACTAATTTTTGAAGATTACAATACAAACCTACATGTAAATATCTGAATATAAATGAAATTGTATTCCTAAACAACAATCACTTGATGTTATTTTCTTTCTACCACCTACAGTGACTTCAAATAGAACATTGCCTAACATTGTCAAATGCTTGTTAAACATTCATATTTCGACAGTCAATACAATATGGTAGAAGTAAACGTCAACTGATACTAATACGAGCATATACCACCCATAGACTAAAGAATACAGGAATATAATGAATGAAAACAAGTGTTCCAGATTGTTGACGTAAGAAAAAAAGAAGACAAAAATAAGTACAATGAAATCAATAAAACCAATTGAGATTTCGGTTTGTTTCATTTAAGTATTTTTTTCTTTTTTTTTGTTTACTTTCAAGAAGTCACGGGAAAAAATATTAGAATAAATATTTTTTCTAACGAACCAAAGAAAGGTTGTAAAGGAAATAGCTTTTAGAACATTGAGGCTGAATGCTTTTTATCTCTTTCAAACAAATTTTGACATAAGGCTTTGTTAAATCGATAGTTAGCAGCTAACTGGACATTGAGTAATCCGCCCTAAGACGAATAAAAAAAATTATAAAACTACTGATGACCAGGGGAAAAAAAATATGCAGTATCATGTTTTTTCTTGCGCTTTGTATTGATAAATGGGTAAGGTATTGATCCGTTTCAGAAGATTTTAAGAAATCTGGCATTGATTTGTTAGAGCATATTTTTGCATATTTTACCCTTAAGAGCAAATTTTAGCATATTTTAGGTTTAAGAGCATATTTTAACATAAGAGCATATTTTTGGAGCATTTTTTATGTTTTTAGAGCATTTTTTTAAGTTTTTAGAGCATATTTTTTTCACATTTTTTTATAACAACACTTATTTATAAAATTTTTTAATTTTTGTGGGATGTTTTTTTTTTTTAATTTTGTAAGTGGATTGAAATGTTTGTTTTTTTCCTTTTCCAAAATAACGGGGTTCTGACGATTGATTACCCTTTGGCCTGTTCATGCTTCATTAACCCATATTAACCCTCTGACTACCTGACATAACGGTATTTTTATGGGTATATATTTTCAAAAAATTGTAAAAACACCTCGAAAAAGGGGACATAATTTTTTTAAGAGCATATTTTTATTGTTTTTAGAGCATATTTTCCGTTATTATGAGCATTTTTAAGCGCATTAAACGTGTTTTTTAGAGCATATTTTTAGTTTCCCTGCTGATGACAAATTTGATTTGAGAGGCTCCAATATTAAAATTTTTATCATAGAGTTGAATTTTTTCAACTTTGGATTTTCCAAAGTGTCCGGACAAATTTTTATTCAACAAGACCTTAAAATTGTGTGGTATAAATTTAAGGTCAAGAAGAAAAATGGAAAATAACAATCCCAATGGGGATTATGTCCGTTCCTTGTTGGGATTACGACCGAACTTTTTTCGGTCATAACCCCCATTCACATTATGGGGAATAAGTCCAAAGCAATTTTGGTCATAGTCCCCGTTTTCTGCAGAGAGGGTGGGTTTAATGCATGGAGTTTGCAATCCCTAAGCCCGGCCGAAGGGCTCAGAAAAACTTTTAAGTAAAAGAAAAATTCTTTTAATTTTGGGGATTATGACCAACTACACCTTTTCCAATTGAAATTCAGAAAAGCACAATTGAAATTCAGAAATCGTAATTGAAATTCAGAAAAGCCCAATTGAAATTCAGAAATCACAATTGAAATTCAGAAAAGCCCAATTGAAATTCAGAAATCACAATTGAAATTCAGAAAAGCCCAATTGAAATTCAGAAATCACAATTGAAATTCAGAAAAGCACAATTGAAATTCAGAAAAGATCAATTGAAATTCAGAAAAGCCCAATTGAAATTCAGAAAAGCACAATTGAAATTCAGAAAAGCCCAATTGAAATTCAGAAAAGCACAATTGAAATTCAGAAAACCCCAATTGAAATTCAGAAAAGCACAATTGAAATTCAGAAAAGCACAATTGAAATTCAGAAATCGTAATTGAAATTCAGAAAAGCCCAATTGAAATTCAGAAAAGCACAATTGAAATTCAGAAATGCCCAATTGAAATTCAGAAAAGCATAATTGAAATTCAGAAATCGTAATTGAAATTCAGAAATCGTAATTGAAATTCAGAAAAGCCCAATTGAAATTCAGAAAATCACAATTGAAATTCAGAAAATCACAATTGAAATTCAGAAAATCACAATTGAAATTCAGAAAAGCCCAATTGAAATTCAGAAAAGCACAATTGAAATTCAGAAAAGCACAATTGAAATTCAGAAAATCACAATTGAAATTCAGAAAAGCACAATTGAAATTCAGAAAATTACAATTGAAATTCAGAATAGCCCAATTGAAATTCAGAAAATCACAATTGAAATTCAGAAAAGCCCAATTGAAATTCAGAAAATCACAATTGAAATTCAGAAAAGCCCAATTGAAATTCAGAAATCGTAATTGAAATTCAGAAAAGCCCAATTGAAATTCAGAAAAGCACAATTGAAATTCAGAAAAGCACAATTGAAATTCAGAAAAGCCCAATTGAAATTCAGAAAAGACCAATTGAAATTCAGAAATCGTAATTGAAATTCAGAAAAGCCCAATTGAAATTCAGAAAATCACAATTGAAATTCAGAAAATCACAATTGAAATTCAGAAAAGCCCAATTGAAATTCAGAAAAGCACAATTGAAATTCAGAAAAGCACAACTAAAATTCAGAAAATCACAATTGAAATTCAGAAAATCACAATTGAAATTCAGAAAAGCCCAATTGAAATTCAGAAAAACACAATTGAAATTCAGAAAATCACAATTGAAATTCAGAATATCACAATTGAAATTCAGAAAAGCCCAATTGAAATTCAGAAATCACAATTGAAATTCAGAAATCACAATTGAAATTCAGAAAATGTAAACAAACCAATTATTAGTCACCACTACAAACATAGACACATTATGCAAATGCAGTACAGAAATGTGTGTATGAGAGTATCTAACTTTATTGTCTTGCTACGTATTGTAGAGAGCAGACAGACAATACACTCATAAAATGATTAAGGTAACATTAAGTGAAACTGACTTTTTATTATTTTTCTTTAAAACTAATTTTTCATTAATGCATTTGTCAAGGTAGAGTAAATATTTTTGTTCACTATATTAAATAATTTACAAAAAATAATAAAAAATCAGTTAAACTTAATTTTACCTACAACATTCTATGAGTGTATTATTCTCTGTCTGCTCTCTACAATACGTAGCAAGAGAATAAAGTTAAATACTCTCATTGTTGTACAGCATTTGTTTAATGTGTCTATGTAGTGGTGACTCATAATTGGTTTGTTTACATTTTCTGAATTTCAATTGTGATTTCTGAATTTCAATTGTGATTTCTGAATTTCAATTGGTCTTTTCTGAATTTCAATTATGATTTCTGAATTTCAATTGGGCTTTTCTGAATTTCAATTGTGATTTTCTGAATTTCAATTGGGCTTTTCTGAATTTCAATTGTGATTTTCTGAATTTCAATTGTGATTTTCTGAATTTCAATTGTGCTTTTCTGAATTTCAATTGTGCTTTTCTGAATTTCAATTGGGCTTTTCTGAATTTCAATTGTGATTTTCTGAATTTCAATTGTGATTTTCTGAATTTCAATTGGGCTTTTCTGAATTTCAATTACGATTTCTGAATTTCAATTGGTCTTTTCTGAATTTCAATTGGGCTTTTCTGAATTTCAATTGTGCTTTTCTGAATTTCAATTGTGCTTTTCTGAATTTCAATTGGGCTTTTCTGAATTTCAATTACGATTTCTGAATTTCAATTGGGCTTTTCTGAATTTCAATTGTGATTTTCTGAATTTCAATTGGGCTTTTCTGAATTTCAATTGTGATTTTCTGAATTTCAATTGGGCTATTCTGAATTTCAATTGTGATTTTCTGAATTTCAATTGTGCTTTTCTGAATTTCAATTGTGATTTTCTGAATTTCAATTGTGATTTTCTGAATTTCAATTGTGCTTTTCTGAATTTCAATTGTGCTTTTCTGAATTTCAATTGGGCTTTTCTGAATTTCAATTGTGCTTTTCTGAATTTCAATTGGGCTTTTCTGAATTTCAATTGTGATTTTCTGAATTTCAATTGTGATTTTCTGAATTTCAATTGGGCTTTTCTGAATTTCAATTACGATTTCTGAATTTCAATTACGATTTCTGAATTTCAATTATGCTTTTCTGAATTTCAATTGGACATTTCTGAATTTCAATTGTGCTTTTCTGAATTTCAATTGGGCTTTTCTGAATTTCAATTACGATTTCTGAATTTCAATTGTGCTTTTCTGAATTTCAATTGTGCTTTTCTGAATTTCAATTGGGGTTTTCTGAATTTCAATTGTGCTTTTCTGAATTTCAATTGGGCTTTTCTGAATTTCAATTGATCTTTTCTGAATTTCAATTGTGCTTTTCTGAATTTCAATTGTGATTTCTGAATTTCAATTGGGCTTTTCTGAATTTCAATTGTGATTTCTGAATTTCAATTGGGCTTTTCTGAATTTCAATTATGATTTCTGAATTTCAATTGGGCTATTCTGAATTTCAATTGGGATTTCTGAATTTCAATTGTGATTTCTGAATTACAATTGATCTTTTCTGAATTTCAATTGGAAAAGGTGTAGTATATAAGACATAATCCACATTAAGGGGATTATGACAATTTGTTACGTGGTCATTATTCCCATAAATCTGGGAATTATGTCCGTTTTTTATTGGGATTATGTCCAAATAATTTCCGGTCATAGTCCCATTATGGGGACTATGAACGAAATGAATTTGGTCATAATCCCCATAACAGAAATGGAGATTATGTCCGTGGGGATTATGTCATGTCATCCCATTTTATACTTGTTTATAGCACAAAATTTAAGCTCTAAACTTAAAATTTTCTGCGGAGGCAATTTTTGACCCCCAGCCAATGTAGGTTAAAGACGTCTTAGATCGGAAAGATTTCATGACAGACTTACAGTTATCTAATAGAATATACACTGGGCGACAATACATTAGAAACTTTTTTATAGTAGATGCAATTTGTTAAAGACAAAGTTAACAATACTAAACGTTATTATTTTCAAACGAGTAAGTATTATTTAAAAAAATGTTATGTATGTAATTTATAAAGCTTTAAAAGCTTTATAAATTACCCACAGAACATTTTTTTAAAATAATGTGAACTTTATCTTTAACAAATTGCACCTACTATAAAATAGTTTCCAATGTATTGTCGGCACTGTATATCCGCCATATTTTACACTTTTCTTTTCCAAGGTATTCTTAATTTATTTAGAAAAATAAATTGTATATTTAAAATTTTTTTTAATAAAATTTTCAAAGTTAAAAAAAGAGCAAAATCGAGGGCAGGCGTGGTAATGGCAGAAAACAGATGTCATGGCTACGCAACATCAGATCATGGAGTGGTATTTGATCCATTGGAGAACTGGTCAGACTGACATCAGAAAGAGAACAGTTTGATAATTTTATAAACAATATCATTTAATTTAATTGTGATTCGCTTACATCCTATGAAGGATATGCAATAAAGAGAAAGGTGTTTTGAGAACCCCACTAAAATCATGACCAGGGCAAGGGGGTTCATGTAAATACAAGTTTGTTGTCGTTAGCCTGAGAATGGCTTAAAGTAGTTATCTTCGCGAATTATCGAATTTGCTTAAAAATGGCATTGATTTGTTAGTGATATTTTTGCATATTTTGATATAAATGCATGTTTTTGCATATTTTGCTTAAACAACATATTTTCTTGCATATTTTTTAATTTTTTTTTTTTTAATTAATTTTTTTGTAAAATCACAATACTGTGATATTTTTTTCATAAAAATGTGCAATTCGGTTCCTAAAGGTTGAGATACTTCCCTTGTCAGTGCATTTTGATAAAAAATAAATTTAAAAAAATATTTTTTTTGTCGCCAAATCGGATGTAAAATATCGCCAAAATTCAATCTTGTTCAGATTTCTTAAAAAAAAAATATTTTATTTTGTGAGTTTATTCTGGCTCGAGGTCATTATTTTCTTTACTAATTAAAACCATGATATTCTCATAGTATAATTTTCAAGAAAATTATTTTTTGTTTTTAATTTATTTATGTTGGTCATTTTTGCAAGACTTAATCGACACGTGTTTCGGAATTTGTCAAGATTCCATTGTCAAGATTATTTAGCAAAAATAGAAACGATATACTACAAAGTAGCAAACGAGTCTAATGACAAATCGTTTTTGCACAAACTAAAACATTAATACATATTCGACTCTATCCACAATGTGAATTAGAAAGACGAAGAAATTGTACTATGCTAGTAAGTAACAATTGTCAATAACCAACAAAAATATTTAAAACATTTTACATACGATAGTCCATTGGACTACAACAATATGTTTTTTGTTGCTGTGAATGAAATTATACCATTATTAGGGCTATTCATCACTATGGCGTGCCAACCATTATGTTCAAATTCTGATTAATTTTTATTAATAAATAAAAATTGTTTTATTCGACCTTTAAAATATTATATTTTGTGAGGATGTTTATTTTGGCTCGAGGTCATTATTTTCTTTACTAATTAAAACCATGATATTCTCATAGTATAATTTTCAAGAAAATTATTTTTTGTTTTTAATTTATTTATGTTGGTCATTTTTGCAAGACTTAATCGACACGTGTTTCGGAATTTGTCAAGATTCCATTGTCAAGATTATTTAGCAAAAATAGAAACGATATACTACAAAGTAGCAAACGAGTCTAATGACAAATCGTTTTTGCACAAACTAAAACATTAATACATATTCGACTCTATCCACAATGTGAATTAGAAAGACGAAGAAATTGTACTATGCTAGTAAGTAACAATTGTCAATAACCAACAAAAATATTTAAAACATTTTACATACGATAGTCCATTGGACTACAACAATATGTTTTTTGTTGCTGTGAATGAAATTATACCATTATTAGGGCTATTCATCACTATGGCGTGCCAACCATTATGTTCAAATTCTGATTAATTTTTATTAATAAATAAAAATTGTTTTATTCGACCTTTAAAATATTATATTTTGTGAGGATGTTTATTCTGGCTCGAGGTCATTATTTTCTTTACTAATTAAAACCATGATATTCTCATAGTATAATTTTCAAGAAAATTATTTTTTGTTTTTAATTTATTTATGTTGGTCATTTTTGCAAGACTTAATCGACACGTGTTTCGGAATTTGTCAAGATTCCATTGTCAAGATTATTTAGCAAAAATAGAAACGATATACTACAAAGTAGCAAACGAGTCTAATGACAAATCGTTTTTGCACAAACTAAAACATTAATACATATTCGACTCTATCCACAATGTGAATTAGAAAGACGAAGAAATTGTACTATGCTAGTAAGTAACAATTGTCAATAACCAACAAAAATATTTAAAACATTTTACATACGATAGTCCATTGGACTACAACAATATGTTTTTTGTTGCTGTGAATGAAATTATACCATTATTAGGGCTATTCATCACTATGGCGTGCCAACCATTATGTTCAAATTCTGATTAATTTTTATTAATAAATAAAAATTGTTTTATTCGACCTTTAAAATATTATATTTTGTGAGGATGTTTATTCTGGCTCGAGGTCATTATTTTCTTTACTAATTAAAACCATGATATTCTCATAGTATAATTTTCAAGAAAATTATTTTTTGTTTTTAATTTATTTATGTTGGTCATTTTTGCAAGACTTAATCGACACGTGTTTCGGAATTTGTCAAGATTCCATTGTCAAGATTATTTAGCAAAAATAGAAACGATATACTACAAAGTAGCAAACGAGTCTAATGACAAATCGTTTTTGCACAAACTAAAACATTAATACATATTCGACTCTATCCACAATGTGAATTAGAAAGACGAAGAAATTGTACTATGCTAGTAAGTAACAATTGTCAATAACCAACAAAAATATTTAAAACATTTTACATACGATAGTCCATTGGACTACAACAATATGTTTTTTGTTGCTGTGAATGAAATTATACCATTATTAGGGCTATTCATCACTATGGCGTGCCAACCATTATGTTCAAATTCTGATTAATTTTTATTAATAAATAAAAATTGTTTTATTCGACCTTTAAAATATTATATTTTGTGAGGATGTTTATTCTGGCTCGAGGTCATTATTTTCTTTACTAATTAAAACCATGATATTCTCATAGTATAATTTTCAAGAAAATTATTTTTTGTTTTTAATTTATTTATGTTGGTCATTTTTGCAAGACTTAATCGACACGTGTTTCGGAATTTGTCAAGATTCCATTGTCAAGATTATTTAGCAAAAATAGAAACGATATACTACAAAGTAGCAAACGAGTCTAATGACAAATCGTTTTTGCACAAACTAAAACATTAATACATATTCGACTCTATCCACAATGTGAATTAGAAAGACGAAGAAATTGTACTATGCTAGTAAGTAACAATTGTCAATAACCAACAAAAATATTTAAAACATTTTACATACGATAGTCCATTGGACTACAACAATATGTTTTTTGTTGCTGTGAATGAAATTATACCATTATTAGGGCTATTCATCACTATGGCGTGCCAACCATTATGTTCAAATTCTGATTAATTTTTATTAATAAATAAAAATTGTTTTATTCGACCTTTAAAATATTATATTTTGTGAGGATGTTTATTCTGGCTCGAGGTCATTATTTTCTTTACTAATTAAAACCATGATATTCTCATAGTATAATTTTCAAGAAAATTATTTTTTGTTTTTAATTTATTTATGTTGGTCATTTTTGCAAGACTTAATCGACACGTGTTTCGGAATTTGTCAAGATTCCATTGTCAAGATTATTTAGCAAAAATAGAAACGATATACTACAAAGTAGCAAACGAGTCTAATGACAAATCGTTTTTGCACAAACTAAAACATTAATACATATTCGACTCTATCCACAATGTGAATTAGAAAGACGAAGAAATTGTACTATGCTAGTAAGTAACAATTGTCAATAACCAACAAAAATATTTAAAACATTTTACATACGATAGTCCATTGGACTACAACAATATGTTTTTTGTTGCTGTGAATGAAATTATACCATTATTAGGGCTATTCATCACTATGGCGTGCCAACCATTATGTTCAAATTCTGATTAATTTTTATTAATAAATAAAAATTGTTTTATTCGACCTTTAAAATATTATATTTTGTGAGGATGTTTATTCTGGCTCGAGGTCATTATTTTCTTTACTAATTAAAACCATGATATTCTCATAGTATAATTTTCAAGAAAATTATTTTTTGTTTTTAATTTATTTATGTTGGTCATTTTTGCAAGACTTAATCGACACGTGTTTCGGAATTTGTCAAGATTCCATTGTCAAGATTATTTAGCAAAAATAGAAACGATATACTACAAAGTAGCAAACGAGTCTAATGACAAATCGTTTTTGCACAAACTAAAACATTAATACATATTCGACTCTATCCACAATGTGAATTAGAAAGACGAAGAAATTGTACTATGCTAGTAAGTAACAATTGTCAATAACCAACAAAAATATTTAAAACATTTTACATACGATAGTCCATTGGACTACAACAATATGTTTTTTGTTGCTGTGAATGAAATTATACCATTATTAGGGCTATTCATCACTATGGCGTGCCAACCATTATGTTCAAATTCTGATTAATTTTTATTAATAAATAAAAATTGTTTTATTCGACCTTTAAAATATTATATTTTGTGAGGATGTTTATTCTGGCTCGAGGTCATTATTTTCTTTACTAATTAAAACCATGATATTCTCATAGTATAATTTTCAAGAAAATTATTTTTTGTTTTTAATTTATTTATGTTGGTCATTTTTGCAAGACTTAATCGACACGTGTTTCGGAATTTGTCAAGATTCCATTGTCAAGATTATTTAGCAAAAATAGAAACGATATACTACAAAGTAGCAAACGAGTCTAATGACAAATCGTTTTTGCACAAACTAAAACATTAATACATATTCGACTCTATCCACAATGTGAATTAGAAAGACGAAGAAATTGTACTATGCTAGTAAGTAACAATTGTCAATAACCAACAAAAATATTTAAAACATTTTACATACGATAGTCCATTGGACTACAACAATATGTTTTTTGTTGCTGTGAATGAAATTATACCATTATTAGGGCTATTCATCACTATGGCGTGCCAACCATTATGTTCAAATTCTGATTAATTTTTATTAATAAATAAAAATTGTTTTATTCGACCTTTAAAATATTATATTTTGTGAGGATGTTTATTCTGGCTCGAGGTCATTATTTTCTTTACTAATTAAAACCATGATATTCTCATAGTATAATTTTCAAGAAAATTATTTTTTGTTTTTAATTTATTTATGTTGGTCATTTTTGCAAGACTTAATCGACACGTGTTTCGGAATTTGTCAAGATTCCATTGTCAAGATTATTTAGCAAAAATAGAAACGATATACTACAAAGTAGCAAACGAGTCTAATGACAAATCGTTTTTGCACAAACTAAAACATTAATACATATTCGACTCTATCCACAATGTGAATTAGAAAGACGAAGAAATTGTACTATGCTAGTAAGTAACAATTGTCAATAACCAACAAAAATATTTAAAACATTTTACATACGATAGTCCATTGGACTACAACAATATGTTTTTTGTTGCTGTGAATGAAATTATACCATTATTAGGGCTATTCATCACTATGGCGTGCCAACCATTATGTTCAAATTCTGATTAATTTTTATTAATAAATAAAAATTGTTTTATTCGACCTTTAAAATATTATATTTTGTGAGGATGTTTATTCTGGCTCGAGGTCATTATTTTCTTTACTAATTAAAACCATGATATTCTCATAGTATAATTTTCAAGAAAATTATTTTTTGTTTTTAATTTATTTATGTTGGTCATTTTTGCAAGACTTAATCGACACGTGTTTCGGAATTTGTCAAGATTCCATTGTCAAGATTATTTAGCAAAAATAGAAACGATATACTACAAAGTAGCAAACGAGTCTAATGACAAATCGTTTTTGCACAAACTAAAACATTAATACATATTCGACTCTATCCACAATGTGAATTAGAAAGACGAAGAAATTGTACTATGCTAGTAAGTAACAATTGTCAATAACCAACAAAAATATTTAAAACATTTTACATACGATAGTCCATTGGACTACAACAATATGTTTTTTGTTGCTGTGAATGAAATTATACCATTATTAGGGCTATTCATCACTATGGCGTGCCAACCATTATGTTCAAATTCTGATTAATTTTTATTAATAAATAAAAATTGTCAAAAATGACCAACATAAATAAATTAAAAACAAAAAATAATTTTCTTGAAAATTATACTATGAGAATATCATGGTTTTAATTAGTAAAGAAAATAATGACCTCGAGCCAGAATAAACATCCTCACAAAATATAATATTTTAAAGGTCGAATAAAACAATTTTTATTTATTAATAAAAATTAATCAGAATTTGAACATAATGGTTGGCACGCCATAGTGATGAATAGCCCTAATAATGGTATAATTTCATTCACAGCAACAAAAAACATATTGTTGTAGTCCAATGGACTATCGTATGTAAAATGTTTTAAATATTTTTGTTGGTTATTGACAATTGTTACTTACTAGCATAGTACAATTTCTTCGTCTTTCTAATTCACATTGTGGATAGAGTCGAATATGTATTAATGTTTTAGTTTGTGCAAAAACGATTTGTCATTAGACTCGTTTGCTACTTTGTAGTATATCGTTTCTATTTTTGCTAAATAATCTTGACAATGGAATCTTGACAAATTCCGAAACACGTGTCGATTAAGTCTTGCAAAAATGACCAACATAAATAAATTAAAAACAAAAAATAATTTTCTTGAAAATTATACTATGAGAATATCATGGTTTTAATTAGTAAAGAAAATAATGACCTCGAGCCAGAATAAACATCCTCACAAAATATAATATTTTAAAGGTCGAATAAAACAATTTTTATTTATTAATAAAAATTAATCAGAATTTGAACATAATGGTTGGCACGCCATAGTGATGAATAGCCCTAATAATGGTATAATTTCATTCACAGCAACAAAAAACATATTGTTGTAGTCCAATGGACTATCGTATGTAAAATGTTTTAAATATTTTTGTTGGTTATTGACAATTGTTACTTACTAGCATAGTACAATTTCTTCGTCTTTCTAATTCACATTGTGGATAGAGTCGAATATGTATTAATGTTTTAGTTTGTGCAAAAACGATTTGTCATTAGACTCGTTTGCTACTTTGTAGTATATCGTTTCTATTTTTGCTAAATAATCTTGACAATGGAATCTTGACAAATTCCGAAACACGTGTCGATTAAGTCTTGCAAAAATGACCAACATAAATAAATTAAAAACAAAAAATAATTTTCTTGAAAATTATACTATGAGAATATCATGGTTTTAATTAGTAAAGAAAATAATGACCTCGAGCCAGAATAAACATCCTCACAAAATATAATATTTTAAAGGTCGAATAAAACAATTTTTATTTATTAATAAAAATTAATCAGAATTTGAACATAATGGTTGGCACGCCATAGTGATGAATAGCCCTAATAATGGTATAATTTCATTCACAGCAACAAAAAACATATTGTTGTAGTCCAATGGACTATCGTATGTAAAATGTTTTAAATATTTTTGTTGGTTATTGACAATTGTTACTTACTAGCATAGTACAATTTCTTCGTCTTTCTAATTCACATTGTGGATAGAGTCGAATATGTATTAATGTTTTAGTTTGTGCAAAAACGATTTGTCATTAGACTCGTTTGCTACTTTGTAGTATATCGTTTCTATTTTTGCTAAATAATCTTGACAATGGAATCTTGACAAATTCCGAAACACGTGTCGATTAAGTCTTGCAAAAATGACCAACATAAATAAATTAAAAACAAAAAATAATTTTCTTGAAAATTATACTATGAGAATATCATGGTTTTAATTAGTAAAGAAAATAATGACCTCGAGCCAGAATAAACATCCTCACAAAATATAATATTTTAAAGGTCGAATAAAACAATTTTTATTTATTAATAAAAATTAATCAGAATTTGAACATAATGGTTGGCACGCCATAGTGATGAATAGCCCTAATAATGGTATAATTTCATTCACAGCAACAAAAAACATATTGTTGTAGTCCAATGGACTATCGTATGTAAAATGTTTTAAATATTTTTGTTGGTTATTGACAATTGTTACTTACTAGCATAGTACAATTTCTTCGTCTTTCTAATTCACATTGTGGATAGAGTCGAATATGTATTAATGTTTTAGTTTGTGCAAAAACGATTTGTCATTAGACTCGTTTGCTACTTTGTAGTATATCGTTTCTATTTTTGCTAAATAATCTTGACAATGGAATCTTGACAAATTCCGAAACACGTGTCGATTAAGTCTTGCAAAAATGACCAACATAAATAAATTAAAAACAAAAAATAATTTTCTTGAAAATTATACTATGAGAATATCATGGTTTTAATTAGTAAAGAAAATAATGACCTCGAGCCAGAATAAACATCCTCACAAAATATAATATTTTAAAGGTCGAATAAAACAATTTTTATTTATTAATAAAAATTAATCAGAATTTGAACATAATGGTTGGCACGCCATAGTGATGAATAGCCCTAATAATGGTATAATTTCATTCACAGCAACAAAAAACATATTGTTGTAGTCCAATGGACTATCGTATGTAAAATGTTTTAAATATTTTTGTTGGTTATTGACAATTGTTACTTACTAGCATAGTACAATTTCTTCGTCTTTCTAATTCACATTGTGGATAGAGTCGAATATGTATTAATGTTTTAGTTTGTGCAAAAACGATTTGTCATTAGACTCGTTTGCTACTTTGTAGTATATCGTTTCTATTTTTGCTAAATAATCTTGACAATGGAATCTTGACAAATTCCGAAACACGTGTCGATTAAGTCTTGCAAAAATGACCAACATAAATAAATTAAAAACAAAAAATAATTTTCTTGAAAATTATACTATGAGAATATCATGGTTTTAATTAGTAAAGAAAATAATGACCTCGAGCCAGAATAAACATCCTCACAAAATATAATATTTTAAAGGTCGAATAAAACAATTTTTATTTATTAATAAAAATTAATCAGAATTTGAACATAATGGTTGGCACGCCATAGTGATGAATAGCCCTAATAATGGTATAATTTCATTCACAGCAACAAAAAACATATTGTTGTAGTCCAATGGACTATCGTATGTAAAATGTTTTAAATATTTTTGTTGGTTATTGACAATTGTTACTTACTAGCATAGTACAATTTCTTCGTCTTTCTAATTCACATTGTGGATAGAGTCGAATATGTATTAATGTTTTAGTTTGTGCAAAAACGATTTGTCATTAGACTCGTTTGCTACTTTGTAGTATATCGTTTCTATTTTTGCTAAATAATCTTGACAATGGAATCTTGACAAATTCCGAAACACGTGTCGATTAAGTCTTGCAAAAATGACCAACATAAATAAATTAAAAACAAAAAATAATTTTCTTGAAAATTATACTATGAGAATATCATGGTTTTAATTAGTAAAGAAAATAATGACCTCGAGCCAGAATAAACATCCTCACAAAATATAATATTTTAAAGGTCGAATAAAACAATTTTTATTTATTAATAAAAATTAATCAGAATTTGAAAAAAATATTTTCATTAAAACAAAATAAATTTTGTTAAATAATAAAAGACAGAAATAAACTTTATGGCAAAAATCGCACAAATCCGGAAAATCTATATATATAAAAGAGTAATGTGACTGACTGATATACTCATTCATCATCGCCCAGCACAAACCGCTGAAGTTAGAGACTTGAAATTTGGACCTCCCGCAATATAGATCCACTATGGCTAGAGTTTTGCCAATGTTGATTCTAAGGGGGTAAAAAGGGTAAAAAAAAACTCTACTTTTGGTACTTTTTAAATCTCCTGATATAATGATCATAGAGACTTGAAATTTGGACTGCATGTTCACCTCCCGGAATATAGATCCATTAAGGCTGGATTTTTGCCAGTGTTGATTCTAAGGGGGTAAAAAGGGTAAAAAACTGTACTTTTGGTGCTTTTTATATCTCCTGAAATAATGGTCATAGAAATTTGAAATTTGGACAATATATTCACATCCTGGAATATAGATCCAGTACGGCTGGATTATTGCCAATATTGATTCTAAGGGGGTAAATAGGAAAAAAATCTGTACTTTTGGTACCTTTTATATTTCTTTAAAAAATTGTCACATAGACTTGAAATTTGGACTGTATGTTCACCTCCCGGAATATAGATCCCCTAAGACTTGGTTTTTGCGAATGATGTTTCTAATAGGGTAAAAAGGATAAAAATATGTACTTTTGTTACATTTTATATTTCCTTAAATAATGGTACTAAAAAAATTTGCAATTTCGGTTCACCTTCCGGAAAAAAGATTCACTAAGGCTCGGGTTTTGCCAATGTCGATTATACGGGGGTAAAATGGGTAAAAAAGTACTTTTGGTTCTTTTTTTGAATTACTGAAATAATGGTTATTCAAACTTAAAATTTAGAATGTAGGATCCTTTAGTGAAATAAAACATTCTAGAACAAGTACTTTCCGAAAATTCTGTACCGTTTTCAAAAAGTATAAAAAGTACCTTTTATAAAAAGTTATAAAAAGTACCTTTTATAAAAAGTACCTTTTATAAAAAGTACCTTTTATAAAAAGTACCATTTATAAAAAGTACCTTATATAAAAAGTACCTTTTATAAAAAGTACCTTTTATAAAAAGTAAATTTTATAAAAAGTAGCTTTTATAAAAAGTAGCTTTATAAAAAGTACCTTTTATAAAAAGTACATTTTATAAAAATACCCTTTATAAAAAGTAACTTTTATAAAATGTACTTTTTATAATAAGTACCTTTTATAAAAAGTACCATTTATAAAAAGTACCTTTTATAAAAAGTACCGTTTATAAAAAGTACCTTTTATAAAAGATACTTTTTATAAAAGGTACTTTTTATAAAAGGTACTTTTTAAAAAAGGTACTTTTTATAAACGGTACTTCTTATAAAAGGTAATTTTTATAAATGGTACTTTTTATAAAAGGTACTTATTATAAAAAGTACATTTTATAAAAGTTACTTTTTATAAAAGGTACTTTTAATAAAATGTACTTTTTATAAAATGTACTTTTTATAAAGCAACTTTTTATAAAAGGTACTTTTTATAAAAAGTACCTTTTATAAAAAGTACCTTTTATAAAAAGTACCTTTAAAAAAAGTACCTTTTATGAAAAGTACCTTTTATAAAAAGTACTTTTTATAAAAAGTACCTTTTATAAAAAGTACCTTTTATAAAAAGTACCTTTTATAAAATTACTTTTTATAACAAGTACCATTTATAAAAGTACCTTTTATAAAAAGTACCCTTATATAAAAAGTACCTTTTATAAAAAGTACTTTTTATAAAAGGTACTTTTTATAAAAGGTACCTTTTATAAAAAGTACCTTTTATAAAAAGTACCCTTATATAAAAAGTACCTTTTATAAAAAGTACCTTTTATAAAAAGTACCTTTTATAAAAAGTACCTTTTATAAAAAGTACCTTCCATAAAAAGTACCTTTTATAAAAAGTACCTTTTATAAAAAGTACCTTTTATAAAAAGTACCTTTTATAAAAAGTACCTTTTATAAAAAGTACCTTTTATAAAAAGTACCTTTTATAAAAAGTACCTTTTATAACGAGGTACCTTTTATAAAAAGTAACTTTTATAAAAAGTACCTTTTATAAAAAGTACCTTTTATAAAAAGTACCTTTTATAAAAAGTACCTTTTATAAAAAGTACCTTTTATAAAAAGTACCTTTTATAAAAAGTACCTTTTATAAAAAGTACCTTTCATGAAAAGTACCTTTTATAAAAAGTACCTTTTATAAAAAAGTGCCTTTTGTAAAAAGTACTTTTATAAAAAGTACCTTTTATAAAAAGTTCCCCTTATAAAAAGTACTTTTCATTAAAAGTACCTTTTATAAAATGTACCTTTTATAAAAAGTACCTTTTATAAAAAGTACCTTTTATAAAAAGTACCGGAAGTACACTTTTTGGTACTTTGTTATTTCCTGAGCTATAAATAACACAACATTTTTTGTTTTTTAAATCATTACATTGGTGGAGGGTATTTAAATATTCGGCACAGCGGAATATAGCTTTCTTACTTGTTTTTTTAGTAATTTTAATAAAAAAACTTTAAATTTTTTCTTTTTTTTTTTGCAAAAATCCCAATTTTGAGGCTCAAAGTGGAGACAGAAGATAAACTCCGATCGGAGTGATATTTTGCATGTGAGTTACCCTTAGGGGATCGACACTTTTGGCGGGTATTTGATTTTGATCAGAGAGAAAAGGCCAAAAACGTGCCATCCTCTTACACACTGTACTGTTGTCTACTTGCTCATAAATATCCTTGTAAAAACAATTTCATGAACACTCTATCCCTAAACTCGTAATACCCACAATGATGACTAAAGTAAAATGTGTAGAAAAATAGGATTTTAATAACAGCAATTAATAAAGTCATAAGTTAGAAATATATTTAACTTTATTCTATTTACAAATATAGAATGATTTTTTTTTTTAAATTTTGGAAATACATAGCAACTTCAAAGATGAATGAATAAAAAAAAAATATAAATAAATGAATAAATAAATATTATCTTTACGTGCCTATTATGTTATTGTTATCATTTAGAAGTTGGTGTTATTGTTTAATATTGACTGGTTGGTTGATGGTATTGTCGGATGGACAGACAGTCGGTAGGTTAGCTACACTCAAAAAATTATGTTAGTAAAATCAACTGAAAATGTCAGTTAAAATAACTACTTTGTAAGTTGTTTTGGGGTCAACTACTTTTTCAGTTAAATCAACTAACAATGTTAGTTATTTTAACTGATAAAAAGCAACTGCCTTATGTAGTAAAAACAACTTACATTTGTAGTCAAAACAACTAAAATGTAGTAAAAATAAAATAATCAATAAATAATTTTTTTTTTCAAAAAATTTTTCAGAAAAAAAATTTGAAGACCAAATTTTTTCAATTTTTTTTTAAAAAGTTTTGAAAAATAAAAAAAAAACGAAATTTTTTTTTTAATTTTAAAAAAAAAACTGAAAATTTTTCAGAGATAAAAAAAAAACAAGTAAGAAAATTATAGTCGGTCAAGACCGACCATATAATACCCTACACCAAGGTTTCCCGGAAAATGGGTCACATGGATCGATTAGATCTATATGTTGTAAAACCTTTAATAAGTGAAGAAAACACTCACAAATCAAATTTGAGTGAAATAGGCTTCTATTTGTTGACAATAAACCGCTTTAACTGAATATCGGGCGAAATTTTCACAAGGGGCCTGAGTCCAAAACTGGTCCGATGATTATCAGGTAAGGTTAAGGTTATTTAAGTACGCGTTTAACATACACAAACAAAATTTTAATTAAATATTTTCTATTTTCATGAAATTTGAGACATTTATATGAAAATGGGGAAGGTGGTTTGTATGGGGGCTACAAGAAGAACTGATCCGATTTCTTTGAAATTCGGAATGATGATATGTGAAGACAAAACATGTTTACCATCCAAATTTCAAAGCGATACCTTCTACAATACGGTTATTAGAGTCATTTGAGCCAAAACTAAAGAGGACCTTTGTATGGGGGCTAGGTCTAAATATGGACCGATTTTTTCCAATTTCAATAGGCTTCGTCCTTGGGCCAAGAGAGACTTAAATTTCAAGTCAATTGATTAAAAATTGCGACCTGTATCGTCTTTACACCGTTTACATGGACAGACAGACAGACGGACGGACGGACATCGCTAAATCGACTCAAAAAGTGATTCTGAGTCGATCGGTATACTTAAAGGTGGGTCTAGGACCAATATTTCGGGTAGTTACAAACATCAGCACAAACTCATTATACCCTGTACCACAGTGTGGTGTAGGGTATAATTAACTACTTTAAATAACTGTTACTACATCACAGTACTTTTTTGTTAGTTATTAAAAAAAAACTACTTAAAATAACTAACAGAAATAGTTGTTTGATATTTTTCATACAAAAACAACTGACTTTGTAGTTGAAAACAACTAACTTCTGTAAAATATACAAACAACTAACATGTAGTAACTTACGTAATTTTCTGAGTGTAGATAGATGTATAAATTTTTGGTGTATGTGATGGGTTTCTTGCATGATTGGCTAAAGATGTTTATTGTTAGATCATGAACCAAATTCTATTACTACCAAAGCTGTAGTTTTGTTGTTTTGTTTTCTATAAAACCCACTTGAGTTTTAAAATTTTCATTTACAAATTTTATGTGCCTAATTGTTTTTCTTAAAAAGAAAATTTTATTGAATGTTGATGAAAGGTTTTGTTTTTTTGCATGGTTGAGCATTAATAGCTTTAGGTTTATGAAGAGTTTTAAATTTTTTTTAAAAAATTTTTATCTTTTCATAGAAGTGGTGGGAAAAATATTCTTTAATGTTTGCCAGAAACTACACTCAAAAAAAAAACTAGTAAAACGCCTGGTACACTCAAAGAAACATTCTTCATCATATTGATAATACGGTTTCATCACTTGCTGTCATCAATTTTGATGACAAATTTCCTCATATTAATTAAGCTTTTCTTCAATATTATGAAAAATGTCATCGAAATTGAAAAAAACAAGTGATGACACATTTCATCATATTATCAAAAAGTCTCAATTATATGCCTTTCAAATGTTTTTTTTTTTTAAATAATTAAAATAATATTAAAATAAATAAAACTATTGAGAAATTATATTAAAAAAATATAAAAAAATAAAAAAAAAAATCCTGCCCTGGCTGGGACTTGAACCCACCGGTCCCCAGCTATAGTATTTATTGTCGACGCATTAGCTAGTTCGCCTATCTATAGATGAAAATCTCGCACCACTACTTAGTTAGATAACGTTAAACGTTTGCTAGTGTGTATATGGTGCATTCCATGTCAAATCGGACACTTTGAAAAATATTTTTTTTAGATTTTCCCAATTTGTTAACAGTTTTTAGTTCCCTTCGAAAACTCCTTCGTGGTAAATTTTTAGATTTTTTTGATGACCCGTTCAAAAGATATCGAATTTTTAAAAATTGGTAGTATGTTCCTTTACTCAAACTTCTTTTAATCATAACTTCTTCAATAATGCTCCAAATTTCAAATTTTTTTTTTCAAAATTTTTGTTTTTTTACGTACTTTTTAAAAAAAAAAATCCCAAAAAATTCTTAAAAGCGCTATAGTATGCGATTTTTAAGTTTTAAAATTTAAATCTCATTTTTGAAAATGTTTGTACTCTTCGATTTTTTTTAAATTTTTTTGTGTAAAACATCTATCGATTCTACAAATTTTTTGCCCAGGAGGATCGTGGGATAACGATTATTACTATTTTTTTTAAATTTTTTTAAAAAATTTTATTGTAATTTTCCAATCTTAAAATCATTTCTACTGCTCCAATGGTGCGTCATAGAGGGCTCCTTTATAAGACCGACCCCTATTAATTTTTACGTCTTAACATTTCTTTGGAACAAACTAATACCCTATCTCCAATTTCTAAGGGGGCTCCCACACAAAACGAAATTTTTTAAAATCTGCTCCAACCGCACTAACTGCCCTAATAGTGCCCTTAGAGCATCAAAATGTATAACCGACCCACAATATATTTTTACTTCAAACATTTTCTCTGAACACACCTACCCTCTATCTCTAATTGTTAAGGCGGTCCCCATACAATTTTTTTTTTATTTTTTGTAAATTTGTTTTATTTAATCAGCTTCTACCGGTCCAATGGTGCATCCGAGACGGGTCATTAGTGAGACCAACCCCCATTTATTTTTAGTCTACAACATTTTTTTAAAACATACCTAAGCCCTATCTCCACTCCCAAAGTAGGCTCCCATACAAATAACAGTTGGAGCAAATTTTATAAAAATTTATTTTTGTATGGGAGCCTACTTAGGGAGTGGAGATAGGGCGTAGGTATATTTAAAAAAAAATGTTGTAGGGTAAAATTAAATGGGGGTTGGTCTCACTAATGACCCCTCTCGGACGCACCATTGGACCGGTAGAAGCTGATTAAATAAAACAAATTCACAAAAAATAAAAAAAATTGTATGGGGACCGCCTTAACAATTAGAGATAGAGGGTAGGTGTGTTCAGAGAAAATTTTTGAAGTAAAAATATATTGTGGGTCGGTCATACATTTTGTTGCTCTAAGGGCACTATTAGGGCAGTTAGAGCGGTTGGAACAGATTTTAATAAATGTCGTTTTGTGTGGGAGCCCCTTAGAAATTGGAGATAGGGTATTAGTTTGTTCCAAAGAAATGTTAAGACGTAAAAATTAATGGGGGTCGGTCTTATATGACGCACCATTGGAGCAGTAGAAATGATTTTAAGATTGGAAAATTACAATAAAATTTTTTTAAAAAATTTAAAAAAATAGTAATAATCGTTATCTCACGATCCTCCTGGGCAAAAAATTTGTAGAATCGATAGATGTTTTACACCCAAAAATTTAAAAAAAATCGAAGAGTACAAAAATTTTCAATAATGAGATTTAAATTTTAAAACTTTAAAATCGCATACTAGAGCACTTTTAAGATTTTTTTTTTTAAAGTGCGTAAAAAACAAAAATTTTGAAAAATTTTTTTTTTGAAATTTGGATCATTATTGAAGAAGTTATGATTAAAAGAAGTTTGAGTAAAGGAACATTTTCCAAGTCCCGGACATTTTTTTTTATTATTAAAAAGCTTAAAAAAAATATGTTGACAAAATTTTGAAAATTTTTCCAGGTCTTCAAAATTTTTTTGATTTTTTTGTTTAATATATTTACCACTTTTCTTGTAAATTTACCGATTTTTTTATAATTTTTGTGACTTAAAAATTATCACAGCCAAAAATTGGTAAATTTTAAAAATTTTTTTGGTAAATTAAGTTTTTTTTTTTGTTTAATTTACATTTTTTTTTTTTTTAATTTACTTTTTTTTTTAAATTTACCATTATGGTTTGTAAATTTACCATTTTTTTAAATATATTTACCATTTTTTCTTGTAAATTTACCATTTTTTTTTAAATTTTTGCGGTTTTAAGACAATAATTTTACCAATAAAATTGGTTATTTTACAAATTTTTGGCGCATTAAAAATTACGAGGCAATCCTCGCAATTTTACGAGAATTTTACCTACCTCCTATTTTACGAGAATAGCCTCGTAAAATCACGAGATTTTTTGGTTTTTTTTTTGAGTGTTTATAAAATTTGCTTAGAATTTATAATTTACAAAAATTAAAAAATACCTTAATGGAAATTCTAATGTGTTGTCCAGAGATGTAAGAAATCAAGGATGTCGAACATTTTTTGCATATAAAATATTTTTATTGTAAATATTTTCACATGTAAATATTTTTCTAAATTTTATTTTATGTGAGAATTTTGTGATAACATTTTTTTTTTGTAATTTTAAATACAAACCCTTTTACAAACATACAAAACAAATTTCTTACCACAAAATTTAATCCTTAATAACTTACAAAAAAATGTATGTGCAGTAAATTTACTTTTTTGTTTAGATTTGGCCTTTTGTAAAATGTAAACTTACTTGGAAACCCAGCAACACAAAATATAAATAAAAAGTTATTAAAAATTAATTATTTTTTAATCAAATACAAAAAATACACGATGTGTGTAATTTTACACATTAAATGTGTATTACACACATTTTGTAGTTTTACACACTTGTGGGAGAAGAAAATACTACATAACATTTTGTTTGTATTTTATTGCTGGGATTTGTGGTGTGTTTTAGGATTTTAGTAAATAATGCAGGTATTTCTGTTGATTTTTAATTCTTAATTTCTTTTCAACAAGTTGTTTTTATTTTTCCTATTGTTCCTTGGTGTTTGCCTTATTGTTGTTTTTATTTACTAAGGTTTTTCTTTTCTTTCCTTCTCTGGCCAATGTTTGTGTTCCTCCGACCATCAGTGTTACCATATATTTTTTGGAAAAATCTTATTTTTTCTGAAAAAAAATCTTTTTTTTGTAAAAAAAACTTTTTTTTAAAAAAAAGTATTAACATCATTTTAAAAAATCCCAAATTGTATTTTAAATTCAATTTTAACATAAAAAACAAGTTAAAGTATAGCGTAGAATAAAAAAATAATACTAAATTTATAAAAAATATATATTTCTGAGGTAATTTGAGCTTATTTAGAAATTAAACTTTTGTTTTTACCTTTCCAAAAATCTTTTTTTTAGAAAAAAAATCTTTTTAGCACCTCAAAAAACTTGCAAAAAAAGATAAATCTTGATATATGGCAACACTGCCGACCATACAAGTCTGTATGTACGGAACAAAATCAATATAAGAAAAGTGCAGTTTATTTACTTTTAATATACTTTTTCTAATGACTTCATATAAATTTAGGAGTTTTTTGTTTTAAACTTGCAGACATGTTTAAACATGTTTTATTTTGTCTTGTTTAAACAGAAGTTTTGTTATTTTTAGTTTAATTAAGATGTGTAGATATGAAGATTCTTACACATTTTTCCAAAAAAAAATTCAGAAATAAAAAAAAAAAACTTTTTTCGGAATAACATAGATCAATTTCCGAGATTCGAAGAACTTGTCTATACGAAAAATGTGTCAGATTATGAGAATTTCCTATACGAAAAATGTCTCAGATTCTGAGACAATTTTTCTTTACGAAAAATGTCTTAGATTTTGAGACAATTTTTCTATACGGAAAATGTATTAAATTCTGAGACAATTTTTTTATATGAAAAATATCTCAGATCCTGAGATTATTTATCTATACACACAAAAAAATCTGGTCAAATTACTAGAAAAAGCCTCGTAATCCCATTTTACGAATATTTGTCAGTTTCCTTGTTTTTTAACAAACAAATTTGGATCGAAATTTACATTTTATTGTGTAATTTTACATTTTTTTTGTAATTTTTTAAATTGCCAAGATAATTTTACAAAAAAAATCTAGTAAGTTCACGAGAATTCCTTGTAAGTTTTATTACACCAAAAAACTGTAAATTCACAATTTTATTCGTAAAAAGCTTGTAAAATTACAAAAAAACTTGTAATTTTTACTAGGAATTTTCGTAAATTTGGAGGTAGCAGGTAGTCGAATCTTCGAATTACAATTGATCTTTTACGACTTACATCTGTCTTAGATTCTGGGTTCGTCTGTATCTATTTTTGCTCATGTGGACGATTTTCTCAACACACTAATGAATTCCTTAGCGAAGCAACAGCTGAAAAATATACAAATGCATACACCTTGCATTTTCCCAAAAAGTCTTAAACATCACAACCATTTAACTATGCGTTTTTTTTCGAATGCTTGAGAGTATTTTACCCAAAAAAAGCCTTTTGGCAGTGATTTGATGATGGTTGATGATGTTGTTTCTATTATTTCGTTATGTTGCTGTGCTAATGGTAGTGATTTTGTTGCTGGCTGATGTTGCATTGTGTTGTGTTGGCGATAAATTGAAGGTGGTGATTTTTGGTTTTCTTCGTGCTTCATTGGCGTGTTGTGTATTATTTAGTTTGTTGGATGCTTTTAGTCGTTCCTCTTGGTTTTTAGATAGCTAACAGCGTTGCCAGATTGATTTTTACGTTTTACCTAAAAAATAACAAAATCTTATCGAAAATTTTCAAAACGCATATAAATAACATGATTTAGAAAAAGTAGCGCTTTTTTTTGTAAAATATTAATATTTTAGAAATGTGCTATCTCACCTTTAAGACAAAAACGTACTTTTTCTGAAAAATATACTTATTTAGATAAATGGTACTTTTATTTCCTAAAAAGTATTATTTAAGTTTTAAAAAAAGTATCTTTTATTTAAAAAAGTACTTTTTCCTAAAAAAATTTACTTTTTCAAAAAAAAGGTTCTTATCTAAAAAAAGTACTTTAAAAAGTACTTTTTTTATAAAAAAGGTACTTTTTCTAAAAAAGTACTTTTTTTCTAAAACAAAGGTACTTTTTCTAAAAAATGTACTTTTTTTCTAAAAAATGGTACTTTTAAGACAAAAACGTACTTTTTCTGAAAAAAATACTTATTAAGATAAATGGTACTTTTATTTCCTAAAAAGTATTATTTAAGAAAATATAGTGTAAAAATAGTATAAAAAAAAGTATATATTTTTTAAAAAGTACTTTTTTCTAAAAAAATTTACTTTTTCTAAAAAAAAAGGTACTTATCTAAAAAAAGTACTTTTTCCTAAAAAAGGTTCTTTTTCTAAAAAAAGTACTAAAAAAAAGCACTTTTTTCTAAAAAAGGTTCTTTTTCTAAAAAAGTACTTTTTTCTAGAAAAAGATACTTTTTCTAAAAAGTTTACTTTTTTCTAACAAATGTTACTTTTTTAAAAAAAGGAATTTTTTCCTAACAAAACCCATTTTTCTAAAAAAGTACTTTTTCTAAAAAAAGTGCTTTATCACTACTTTTTTGGAAAAAAATGACTTTTTTTTAGACAAATGTACTTATTTTAGAAAAAAGTATTTTTTTTTAAAAAAAGTAGTAAAAAAGTACTTTTTTTAGAAAATGTGATTTTTTTAGAAAAAAATACTTTTTTTTTTTCTAAAAAAAAAATACTTTTTTTTCAAAAAGTAAATTTTTTATCAAAAAGTGTATAAAGTGCTATATTTTCTTTAATACTTTTTAGGAAAAAAGTACAATTTTTCTAAATAAGTATATTTTTTTCTGAAAAGTACGGTTTTTACTTAAAGGGGCCAATTAAAGTGTCCGATTTGACATGGAATGCCGCATTATTTTTGAAAAAATAAAACAAATTACTCATTTCAAATGACAGTTCCGCTTATTTTTTAGAAACAAGTACTTTTTCTAAAAAAAGGTACTTTTTCTAAAAAAGTACTTTTTTCTAAAAAAATGTACTTAAAATTTTTTTCTAAAAAAGGTACTTTTTCTAAAAAAGTACTTTTTCTAAAAACAAGTACTTTAATACTACTTTTTTTAGAAAAAAAGTATTTTTTTTTAGAAAAATGTACCTATTTTAGAAAAAAGTACTTTTTTAAAAAAAAGTAGTAAAATAGTACTTTTTTTAGAAAATGTGATTTTTTTTTAGAAAAAAGTACTTTTTTTCTAAAAAAATTACTTTTTTTGTTTAAAAAGGAAATTTTTTATCAAAAAAGTGTATAAAGTACTATATTTTCTTTAATACTTTTTAGGAGAAAAGTACCATTTTTTTCTAAATAGTACTTATTTTCTGAAAAAGTACGTTTTTTACTTAAAGGTGCCAATTAAAGTGTCCGATTTGACATGGAATGAACCATTTCAAATGACGATTTCGCTTAGAATCCCATCACTAACAATCTGCAAATTTTGTGAATTTTGCTTTAGATTTTATGGAAGATACAAAGATAAATTATCGTTCGTGAATGTACTTCGGTATTTTAAAATAAGAAAAAACACTAGGTTTACCATCACTGGTTTGCAATATTGATTTTTAACGTTTTGGATTTTGTAAAAATTAGCTGGGAATAGAGAAAAACAACTTTAACAAACCCAAAAAATCCTGAAAAAATAAATTACCAAAAAAGTCTCCTGTGTGGCTTGAAAACAGGCAACTGGGCACAGCTGTCTCTAGTATAATTTTTGGTTGTACTTTTGGTTTTCATTACTACATTACATTGTAGTATAAATCCCCAAGTCTGGCATCATTGATAGCTGTAAAAAACCGTTTGTCGGTCGTTCTGTCCATTTTGTCCGTCCATCCCTCAGTTTTTCTCTCCGTTTTAAGATTTTTGCTGCTGTTGTTGAATTGTGGTTAAATGTGGTAGCAAAAACATTTTAGTACAAATGATGCTTTAAAATTTCATTTCATCATTTTGTTGTACCACTAATACTACTTACTTACTTACTGACTACCACTACCTCTACTACTACTACCGACTGCTCTAATATTCGTATCTGAACATCGAACATGTAATTTAGTATATATTTTACTGATGCCTTGTGGCTTTTCATCATAAAAAAAATGTACAGATTTTGCTGTGGTTTTTCATTAAATATTGAAATCAAGGTTTGTGGTTTTTCCAAAACAGAGGAGGGACCAGATGTTTTCTGTAAAGACTTGAATTGATTTAATGGTTTCTTTAACTATGGCTAAGAAAGAATAATTTATCACGTGTTACTTTCCAAAGAAAACATATTTTATCAACTATAAAATTAGAAGCCATGCAATCAATATTGACCAATTTTTATGATAAAGTACCGTAATGCATGTTGTTCTATATATATTTTTTTGACTAATTGTGGTTTTTTGACTTTTGTTAGATAAAGAACCTTGGCAAACAACTTTAATCTTAGATTGACCTATATATTGGTGAGATAGGTTTGAAAAGGTTCGTTGTGTTACGAAGCGATAATTAAGCTAACCTACTACACCATTTGTATCAATAAACTACCTTAAGTGGTCGGCGCTTTGCGGGTCGACTTAGATATGAATAACAAAATGGCTTTATCCCAGCGCCACCTAGTGGGTTATTCGTACATACACATTTTTGTGCTGGCATAAAATACATGCATTCTGAAGTCCCGTCAAATTGCTTTTTTATACCCTCCACTTAGTAATAGAGGGTATATATAAGTTTTTCATTCCGTTTGTAACTCATCGAAATATCGGTCTGTGACCCCATAAAGTATAATATACTATATATTATTATATATTATTGATAAGTAATCGATTCTAAGACATTCTAGCGATGTCCTTCTGTCTGTCCGTCTGTGGAAATGGTGATCATGGCCAAAGTATTAAACAAATATGACTGATTGTGAGTCTTAGCAAATTTACTTGTTGTTGCCTTAAGTAGTTTGGTATTGCATTTGAGCGAAATCGGTTCAGCCGTTCAAAAGTTATAAACTAAAATGGAATAACACCTCGAAAATTTTGGTATATTCTACATAACCTAAAAATACAAAATGCTTTAAATTGGCAGCTGGTTGGCATATGTGAACAGAATTGGACACAGAATGGAATTTTTACAAGTACAAACCAATTTTTTTTCAATTTTTTTTTTTTTGCAAATAATCATTTATTACATTGTGGAGGGTATCAATACACAAAAACTTAAATATATAAAGACTATGCAAGAGTCAATTCTTTTTGACGTTTAAAGGTGGTGTTAGTTTTACAAATGGTATCTGGGAAAGCTGGAAATTTTGTTCACCTTTTATTTTTCGTTTAATTTTGCTGGTTGTTTTGATTTAATTATATTCATTTCTTTTTTTTATTATGTATTTTTTTATTTTCAAGTGACACAACAATAATTTTCATTCATAATTTTAAAATGTTTTAATGTTTATTTTTCGTTATTCCCAAATCGTTCCCAAAAAAAAGATTGCCATCTGTAGATAACGACTTCGTTATTACTGACACTACTATTCATGAGTTACCCCTGTCAATACATTCGGCAAAGCCGAATTTAACTTTTTTACATGTTATATTTTAAAATAATTGAAATTCGAAGAAATTCTGAAGTCCCGTCAAATTTTTATATACAATAAAAATTAATTTAAATTCGAAGATTCTAATTGTAAGTCGAAGATTCCGTTTGAAATTCGTAAATTCCTATTGTTACTTCAAGATTATACACCATTACCAGATGTAATTCGAAATAGATCAATTGTAATTCGAAGATTATACTTGTATTTCAAACATTTTATTTGTAACTCAAAGATTCTACTTGTAATTTAAAAATTCCATATGTAATTCGAAGATTTCAATTCAAAGATCAATTGTAATTTGAAATAGATTAATTGTAATTCGAAAAAGGTCAATTGTAATTTGAAAAAAATTATAATTCGAGATATGGTTTTGAATTGAGAAAGGTGTGAAAGAAAAATTTTTTAATTTTTCTAAAAATTTAAGACATCCTGGTTTGTTTCTTACTAGTTTCATATTATCCAGTTATAATAATCTTCAGAAAAACTTTTAATGTCGAATTTATTTAGTTAATATTCAATAGAACTCTATATGTGAAAATTATTAACAGATCGCAGCCGACAAGGATTGAACCCATCATCATCTGTAATACTTTGCTATTAACTGCTTGTAACGTACAATCTCTAGACCGATACGCCAAGTAGGCTGTTAAGCAAGTATCTACTAAATCTGATTTTTTTCAATTCGAGTGTGGTTGTTGCTGTTGTTCAATTGTAATTCGAAGATTCCAACTGTAATTCTAAAAAGCTTAATTGCACAGTGATACAAAATCGAACTTTCGGAATGGGATGAAACCAAAAGCAAATGAAAGCTGACGTTTTTCATAACAAAACCCTATAGGCCTTTTTTTTGGTCAGAGCTAGTTTTTTTTACACGCATTTAAAGTTGGTGATTTTAAAGAATTTAAAGTTTTTGTGTACTTAACATCCCGAGTAAAAATTTTTATATGATGCAATATATATTGATATGTAATACAATATATAATTAAACGCAATTTGATCCGAAAAATGGTGGATGTTTTTGCATTAAAAAAGATCAATTTGTATAAAATATGATTTGATTTCATCCGAGTTTTGACCAGACATTGCCATATATTAGTGGATCTAATTAGATCTAATTGCATAAAAACATGTAAAATCCTGGTGTTTTTTGGTTTGGGTTGAGTTACACCGCAGGTCAACGATACATTCACCAAACATATAATTTTCTTAAACAAAAAAATGTTCGGGTACGCTTCGAACCAGATAGGTGATATATATAACCCTAACAAGGAAATGTTTAGGAACATTTTAAAAAGTTTCTTACACTTTGCCTTAAAAACTTAGAAAATTGTTGGTTAAAGGGAAACATATAGTGTTATATATGGAAGAGAATAGGATATATATAATTTTATATTAAATTATACAGAAAAACAAATTTTGTATTGACCCTCATATAATTTTATATAATTATATCAACCGTACACCTTTTAATCCGAATCATGATTCAATTATATATTACTACATATGACTGCATTAAAAAAATTTAGAAAATATCTCACGGATGTATAATCATATATAATTTATTATGTTTGTATCAAGTTATATATTGTAATATATGTTTATTTTTACTCGGGATGTTCTACTTTAAGGGCCTCTGGTGGTGCCCTTATTGGACATGTAGGGTCCAGTATCCAAACTTAAGCTCAAAATTACTTTAGCTATAACTGGTATGAATTTTTCTGCAATCGGTACAGTACCTATTTACTGAATAGACAAATTATTAAAATAAACCACTGTACACCGTTGCGTATGATTGTTATTTAAAGGCAATTATTAAAATAAACCACTGGGCACCGTTGCGTATGATTGTTATTTAAAGGCAATTACACTATTAATCATACGCCACTAATACAGTTTTCAAGCATTTATTATTATAATTATGTATAATAAAAGTTCACTAACTTTAACTGCGTGTAAAAAAAAATCTAGCTCTGAACTAGAAAAAAGCCATGAGGGGTTTGTTATGGAAAATGTCAACTTTCATTTGCATTTGGTTTCATCCCATTCCGATTTTGGGTGTTTCACTGTGTTGTTATTCAAAAAAGATCAATTGTAATTCAAAAAAGGTCAACTGTAATTCGAAATAGATCAATTTTAATTTGAAAAGATCAATTGTAATTCAAAAAAGATCAATACTATTTGTACTTCAAAGATTCCAATTGTAATTTGAAGATTTGAATTGTAATTCGAAAAATATTGTAACTCGAAATACATCAATTGCATTTCGAAATAGATCAATTGTAATTCGAAAAAGATCAATTGTTATTCAAAAAAAGCGAGCAGGCTATATTTTGGGGACTTCTTGCTCCTTGCGATATGTGTTTACAAGTTTGTTTTTTTTTTCTACTTTGTGCACTGAAGTATTATTATTTTATTATTTAAATTCTTTTTTTCACACCTCCAAAAGGAGGCGGTCCAAAAAAAAAACATTTTTTAATCCCCTAAGTCCAAGCGCAGTCTTTGAACTTCTGCGAACATAAAAATGTTTCACTTGTTTAACAAAAATACAAAGTATACTACTCAAAAATTAATGTTTTCAGAGGTTGGTTTAGCTATTCAAGGGAAAATTTTTTTCCCTGGTCCAATTTTTCACATTTCCGAACTAAACCTGCCTAGAACCATAAGACGTATTCGTGCCAAACTTGAGGAATCCAGCTCTTTTATTTAAGACGGTATCTAGTACTAATGGTTAAATTAGGGCAAACTGGACACATGCCCAGGCTCCCGATCTAAGAGGGCTCCGAAATGCCAATAAATTCGATTATATGAACAACATTTTTTTTAATTAGTTTTAAATAAAAGTCTTAAACTGAAACTTTTTCTAAAGGAGAAATTTGTCTTAAATCAACAGTCCTACATAAGAAGTTTCAGATTGTGAAATATTTTTCGTACGGAAAAAGTTTCAGATTCTGAGATTCTTAAAGTCTAAAGTTCATAGAAGTTTTTCCAAAATAAAAAGTTTAGATTCTGTGACATTTTTCATTTGGAAAACGTCGCTAATTCTGAGACATTTTTCGTATAGAAAAATTCTCAGATTCCTAGACATTTTTCGACATATTTTTTGTATAAAAATAGTCTCAGATTCTGAGAAATTTTCCTTACAGAAAAGTATCAGATTCTAAGATATTTTTCGGATAGAAAAAGTCTCAGACTCTGAGACATTTTTCGTAAAGAAAAAGTCTCAAATTCCAAGACATTTTTCGTATAGAAAACGTTTCCGATTCTGAGACATTTTTCGTAAAAAAAAAAATTTCTTACACTGAAAGAATTTTGTTCATTACGGCTGTGAAAACGTACATTGATTCTATGAAAAAATTATAAGAAGTCATCCAATGATGCCCTTCATAAAATCTATGAAACAAATTCATAGAAACCAGAAACCTATGAAAAAGTTCATAGGCTATAAAAAAAAATATTATTCAATTTTTTTTTTTTTTATTTTATAATTTCAATTTTATTTAGTTTATTATTTCATTTTTATGTATTTTTTTTTATTATTTTATTTATTTACTAATTTCTATTTTTAAAATTTTTGTAACTTATTCTAATTCCAACCGAGATTCGAACACAAAACCAATTCTTCGTGAAGCTTAGTCTCTAGCCACAGAGCTAAAGTATATGAACACATAATAACACTTAAAATCCATTTTGTTTAATATTCTGCTTTAACATATTGAGTTTGTTGCTATACTCTGCCACAATGCTCTGCCAAAAGCTGTGTGTGCGTTTGTTGAAAACAAAATGTTTGTGTATTTCCAAAAAAAAATAACGTACAATTTAAAACTAAGTGTTAGTTGGCGAGATTTTTCTCCTTTGGTGGCGCTGATAGCTAAGGCGTCGACCATAACCACCTCAGCCGGTAGGTCTTGGGTTCGAATCCCGCCAGGGCAACAATATTTTTTTTAAACGTTTTTAATTTTTTTTTTTTTATATATTTATTAAATTTTTTTAATTATTGTAACATTATTTTAATTATTCAAAAAAAATTTAAAGGCTTATTTATAGGGTGCCCAGTCTTTTCTGAACTCTATTCAGTACGCCCAAGCTTTAACGTTTATATGAAATACCTCTCTTAAAACTATTTTCTATGGCAAAACACTGATAATTTTTTTCAGCACTCAAAAAAATTCGGTTAAACTAACAAACTTGGGGCAATTAGTATTTCAGTAAAAACAACTGTTTGAAAACAGCTGTTTAAGGCTTAAAAACAACTGCCTTATACTGTTATCGTTATTTTGCAAAAAATTTAACTGACTTCAAACCACTTAATTTAAATGTTGATCGTTTCAGTGCAGAAATTATAACAAACAAAAACCCACAGGTTTTGAGTTAAGGAAAATCCCTTAATTTCTTAGGACTTTTTTCCATAATATTTGATAATTCTGACATTTATAAAATTCCCGGATAAACAGCTCATGGTTTTTAATAGCGTCTGATCCCAGCAAAAACTAGGTAATGAGTACCCATTCCCAATTGGATTACCTGGTAATGAGTACTAATTACTCGCTGCGTTACTTTATACCCCAAAAGATAGCCTTACTTTTAACTTACGATGTAAATGATTTGCAATCTGTATTTTAAAAACCAGCTAAGTTTCATAAAAATATATAAAAGACAATTTTACTCTTAATATATGTTCTCTCATTTAATAAGAGCAACTAAACAAAGCAGTTACTTTTTCAACTTTTCGTAAGCGAGCTAGGAATGGGCTATTATTTGTTAGCTTTTTCGTAAGCGAACAAAGAAGGCCTTGCCTCCAATGACATCGCCTTTTTAAAGTAATTAACAATGAAATTGGGAAGTAAGTAGTTACTCATTTTCGTAATAAATCCCAATGTTAATTACTTGGTAATTAAAGTTTTTGCTGGGATGTTCTGAGTGATTTGTCCAAAAAATTCTGAAGACATTACCTCATCGAACATCTCAGTATCATTTGAATTGATGCGATTACATTATCTTTCTAAAAATATAAAAAATCCATCATCCCGTGAACTTTTCGTTTAGAAAACCTCAAAGATTATTTTCATATAAACCTTTTCATATTTATAGGATCAAAATAACCTCATGCTCAGATATATTTTTGCGTTAATGAACCTCTTGATTCACGAAATCTGAACTTTTTAGAATTAATTTAAGTCAAATTATCTCTTTGTCATACTTAAATTATAAAAAAACTACTCCGATGACTTATTTTATGGAAATTCATGTTTTTGTATAAAATTTTAGAACAAAATTATTATACCCTCCACTCTAGTGATAGAGGGTATATATAAGTTTGTCATTCCGTATGTAACACATTGAAATATTGGTTTAGGACCCCATAAAGTATATATATATATGATCCTTGATCGATTCTAAGTCGATCTAGCGATGTCCGTCTGTCTGTCTGTCTGTCTGTCTGTCCGTCCGTCTGTCTGTCTGTCTGTTGAAATCACGTTTTTGGCTATAATCCAGAACCGATTTAAACGCCTGGGGTACCAAAAGTTGCGTAATTCTCCTAGGCAGAATCTGATGGGGTTTTTTTTTTTAAATCGGTTAAGTATTTAAAAGTTATGAGTGAAAATGTAAATTTTGATGAGTGAAAATGTGAATTTTACACAAAATAAATGCTATAACTTGACACCTGTTGAATGAATGTAAACGAAACTTTGAATTTAATGTAATTTTATCATTCCTAACACTCACAAAAAATTTGGGCCGAATCGCACAATGGGGCGAGGCACCAGCAATTTAACCCAAAATTTTAAAATGATTTATCTTGGCTCATGGTTGACATATTCAAATAAAATTTTAAATAGGTTCTTATTTTATTGTTCTCAACGTTTTTCTGGTTATTTTGGTACCAATTATGGCAAAATCAGTCTAGGGGTTAAGAAGCTATGAGCAATTGAGATGAGTTTCAATACAAACCTGCTTGATATGGCGTGGCAGCGCACCATTTGTATTAATAGAAGTAAAAAAATACGTAGTATGTGTAATACACGTGGTTGCTTTTATACAATTTTCATAATTTTTATATAATTTTCATACATACTTATAAAATATTTATTTTTTTTTTTTTGTTTTTTAAATATTTACATTGCACTATGGTTCCGTTCAACACTTTTCTTGGCCAAAATTTCAAAAATGGAAAAATTTTTGGTTTAAAATAGGTTTTGTGTTAAAAATTTTTATAGTTTTTTTTTCCATGTATAATATTATAAGAAATTTTTGGTATTTAAACTCAAAAAAATAATTGAAATTTAAAAAAATACTTTTTTTATTTTTATCTAAATTTGTTTTTGAACGCTAAATGAGTATACAAAAACAAAATATGTTTTCTGTTGTTTGTAAGTGTTAACGATTTTCTATAAAATCAATTTTGAGAAAATTGAATTTTGGCCAAGAAAGGTCGTCTGCGAAACCATTGTGCATCGGTTAACATTGTGGAGGTATTAAAAGATTCGGCACAGCCGAATATAGCTTTCTTACTTGTTTTTATGTTGAAATGTTTAAAAATCAGTACAATCAGTATTTATTTCAAAAAATCAGTACAAAGTCTTTTGATCAGTACACGTGATCAAAAATCAGTACATGTAGTGATCAAATCAGTACGTATGGTCTGCCTACTTATTGATGACATTTTTTTCTATGAATGACATTCATTAATTCTATGAATTTTTCTATGAATTTAACAAAATCAATGAATAAGATTCTATGAAATATTTCACAATACTAATGAATATTCATTCAGACAATAAATTGTTTCATAGATTCTATGAATTTGGTTTTATGAAATTTGTTCATAGATATTATGAAAAAGAATTCTTTCAGCGTAGACTCTGAAACATTTTTCGTATAGGAAAAGTCTCAGATTCTGAGATAGAAATGGTCTTATTAAAACCAAATTGTTCTACGCGAATAAGGTTTTGGTGAGTAAAAAAAAATACTTCGAGCTAGAATATCCCTACTCAAAATAAATAAAAAACAGGCAATTTTATTTGTACCAAAAAAATATTTTTTTGTCATGCAACTTTTTACAGAGGGGCCCCAAATTCTTGTATGCCCCGTGGCCCCGCCATGCCTTAAGCCGGCTCTAACTGAATCGTGGTATCTACAGACGGACAGACAACACCAGAATGTTTTAGAATTGATCACTGATGAATAATATACTTTTTGTAGGCCCCGAACGGTATTTCGATGCGTTATGCATGGAATGACAAAGTGCGTATACCCCCATACTATAGTTGGAAGGTATAAAAAGATTAATTGTAGGTAATTCGAAATAAATCAATTATAATTGCAAAAGCTTTTTGTAATTCTTTGAATTGACCTTTTTCTAAGTACTTTTTGATCTTTTTTATATAAAAATTGATTTCGTTTTGAATTACAATTGACCTTTTTGATTTACAATTGATCTTTTTCAAATTACAATTACAATTTATCTTTTTCGAATTACAACTAATCTATTTCGAATTACAATTAATATTTTTCGAATTACAATTGATTTTTTTAAATTAGAATTGATCTATTTCGAAATACTGTTAATCTTTTTCGAATTACTATTGATCTTTTTGGAATTACAATAGATCGTTTTCGAATTACAATTGATCTTTTTCGAATTACAATCCATCTTTTTTGAATTACAATTGGAATTTTCGAATTATTTTCAATTTTAAGTCGTAAAACATTAAATGGAATTTTTTAAAAACATTTAAACTCAAAAAAGATAAATTCAGTTTTTAAAAATAACAATTTCAATTCGAAAAAGATCCAATTTATAATCATAAAAGATCAATTGAAATTCGAAAAATAACAATTGTAATTTGAATAAGATCAAAAGAAATTCAAAAAAGATCGCTTAAAATTCGTAAAATTTCCATTAAAATTTTGTTAAATTATTATTGCATGAAAATGATGTTAATTTTTTTATGTTTCCAAGTGATCGTGTGAGATTTTTTTAAATCCATGTTCTACATTGTAGAATCTACTGTAGAAATTACAGCTTCATTATCATATTTAAAAAATCTCTGCGTTTGTTCCTTAATTAATCATTTTTGTTTATTTTTTTTTATATTTTTCAAAGTCATCAATTAAATATTAATTAATACTGACCTTATCATTATTTAATTAAATTTACAACATTATTTTATACGCCCTTTAGCATTCAACCATCTACACTTTGGCATAAAAGAACCTCTGCCATTAATAAAATTCATGTTTTTTTGTTGTGAATTTAATAAGAAACCAATAAACACCACAAAAAATTCACTGTCAAAAAATATATTTTAAAGAACTGCCAATAAAAAAACATAAAAGATGGAAATTCAGATTTTTTTGGTCATATCAAAAACATAAAATCGACCATAAAGTGTACCACCTCTTAAATACTAAATGTATGTAAAACAACAAAGGCAAACAGCAAATAATAATGGAAGATTTAGCCTGAAGTGAATTGAAGCCTCTACTGAAAAAAAAAATCAAATTCAAAATATCGCTTTTTTTGATAAGGAGACACGACACGCAAAACTGAAATACAAAAAAAAAAAAAAAAAACAAGAAGGAGACCATTTATAAAATCACTAACAGAAGCTAAAAGAAACAAGTAAAAAAGTTAAATTCGGCCTTTCCGAATGTGTTAATACCCTCCACAATTTCTAAAAGATTATTGCAAAAAACTTTATTATACCCTCCACTTAGTGATAGAGGGTATATATAAGTTTGTCATTCTGTTTGTAACTCATCGAAATATCGATCTGGGACCCTATAAAGTATATATATTCATGATGCCCGATCGATTTTAAGACATTCTAGCGATGTCCGTCTGTCCGTCTGTCCGTCTGTCTGTGGAAAATGCTGTCGCGGACAAAATATTGCACAGAGATGACTGAAACTTAACATATGTATTGGAAGTTCTCCCGAGAAGTTTGGTATTGCATTTGAGCGATATCGGTTCAGCGGTTCAAAAGTTATGAACGAAAATGTAAGCACACCTCAAAAATTTCAGTACATTCAACATAACCTAAAAATACAAAATGCTTTAATTCGGGTTTTGGTTGGCATATGTGAACATAATTGAACACCAAATGGTATTTAAACAAGTACGAACATATTTTTTGACAAAAAAGAAAAAAATCGCGGATTTTTTTTACCAAAATTTTTTTTCGCGGAAATTTTTTTTTTCAAAAATTTTTTTTTTCAAAAGTAATTTCCTTTTAAATAAAGTTTTTTGCAATAATCTTTTTGAAATTGTGGAGGGTATCACTACATTCGGCATGGTCGAATTTCACTTTTTTACTTGTTTAAAAAGAAATTACTTTTGAAAAAAAAAAATTTTTGAAAAAAATTTCCGCGAAAAAAAAAATTGGTAAAAAAAAATCTGCGATTTTTTTCTTTTTTTGTCAAAAAATATGTTCGTACTTGTTTAAATACCATTTGGTGTTCAATTATGTTCACATATGTCAACCAGCAGCCGAATTAAAGTATTTTGTATTTTTAGGTTATGTTGAATGTACTGAAATTTTTGAGGTGTGCTTACATTTTCGCTCATAACTTTTGAACCGCTGAACCGATATCGCTCAAATGCAATACCAAACTTCTGGGGAGAACTTCCAATAAATATGTTAAGTTTCAGTCATCTCCGTGTAATACTTTGGCCGTGATCACCATTTCCACAGACAGACGGACAGACGGGCATCGTTAGAATGTCTTAAAATCGATCGGGGATTATGAATATATATCCTTTATGGGGTCCCAGACCGATATTTCGATGAGTTACAAACGGAATGACAAACTTATATATGCCCTCTATCACTAGAGTGGAGGGTATAAAAACAGTGAAACTTATTGGTGTGGAAGATGATAATATTTAATGCCACGATATCTGAATTTAAAAGAGGTCACTGTAGTTTTAAGAATTTCTTTATTCGGTCATATAGAATTTTTTGCTTACTTTAAATTAGTTTGTCGGGTTTAGTGAAAAAATACGAATTTGATGGTAATTGAATTTTCGCAATTTCTTTAACTAAAAATCGATCTAAAGAAAACCATAGCATTCGAATATAACAGCAAACAATATCTAAACATTCTAGATTCTACTTGCAATTTGAAGACTCTATCTTGAATTCTTAAAAGATCAATTGAAGTTCGGAAAAGATCAATTGAAATTCATAAAAGATCAAAATAATTCGTAAAAGATCAAAATAATTTCTAAAATTATTCCAATTGTAGTTCGAGAGGTCAAAAACTCGAAAAGTGTCTAAGAGTCTGGGACTTTTTCTATAAAGATTTTTTATCAGAATGTGAGATTTTTTTAAAGGAAAAATTTTTCTGAACTGAAACTTTTTACATAGGAAAAATGTCTCAGAATCTGAGACTATTTCTTTAGGAAAAATGTTTCAAAGTTGAAATTTTTCTATAAAAAAATGTCTCAGAATCTGAGACTTTTCTGTAGAAAAAATGTCTTTGAATCTCAGCCTTTTTCTTTAGAAAAAAATGTCCCAGCAAAATTTAGATTACCAAATAAGGTATAAAATAAGGTATAGGATCTCTTATTTTATACATTGCAGCAATGATGATTTTAACAGGCGATGAGACTCAAAGTAATGCATCCACATTATCACAAAGAATACCAGTAAGGTATAAAATAAGTCATAAATTTATAACAAAGAATACGAGTAAGGTTTAAAATATATGATATTTTATAGGTTACGAGAAATGAAATAATATAGCATACCAGAAGATAATATATAAGGTGTTACGAGTAGTGAAAAAGTAATTTTGTATTAAATTTACTCACGTGATTGTAAGTGAGTGTAAGTAGATAAAATATGCTCGTGAGTGTGTGTCGTTAGAAATTTCCTGTCGTGAGCCCATCTCTAGTTTAAACTTATGCATTTTTTATAAAATAATTATTTTTTATGTTATTGTAATGCATTATGCATCCAATTATAAATAATGCATTATTTCATTATTTAACCAAATATAAGTCATCCATGATTTAATGTTTAGAAATAATAAATATGAAATACATTTTTTCCAATAATCATGCATTACGTAGCAAATTATTAGTAATGCATTATTTTTCACTTTAAAATAATACGTTGTGGAACAAATGTTTGGTAAGACATCCTAAAATAATGCTACAAATAAGGTATATACATTACCTGGTAATGTGTTATATAATCACTACCCATTACCAAAGTTTTTCTGGGGTCTTAGAATCGTTGACTTTTTTTATAGGAAAATTGTCTCAGAATCTGAGACTTTTTCTATAAAAAAAATGCTTCACAATCTAAGACTTTTTCTATAATAAAAATATCTCAGAATCTGAGACTTTTTCTGTAGTAAAAATGTCCCAGAGTCTGAGACTTTTTTATAGGAAAAATGTCTCGGAATCTGAGCCTTTTTTTATCGGAAAAATGTCTCGGAATCTGGTATTATTTCTGTAAAAAAATGTCTCAAAATCTGAAAGTTTTTCTATAAAAAAAAAACTCTTGGCATCTATAGAAAAATATCTTAGAATTTGAGATTTTTTTATAGAAAAATATCTTAGGTTAGAGGTGGCGGAGTCAAAGACTCCTCACATAGACCGGATGGTCCATAGCGAAAAAAAAAATATCTTAGAATCTGAGACTTTTTCTATAATAAAAACGTCTCAGAATCTGAGAATTTTTCTATAAAAAAAATGTTTTAGAATCTGAGACTTTTTTAACAGGAAAATTTTCTCAGAATCTGGGATTTTTTCTATTGGAAAAATGTCTCAGAATTTGAGACTTTTTCTTAAGAAAAAATTTCTCAAAATCTCATACTTTTTTCATAGAAAAAATATCTCAGATTCTGAGAATTTTTCTATAGTTTTCTACTAGATAAAATCTTCTCAGACTTTATCTATAGAAAAAGTGTTTGAGATTTTTTCTATAGGAAAATTTTATATAAATCTGAGAAATTTTCTATAAGAAAATTGTATCTTAATCTGAGCCATTTTTTAAAGCAAAAATGTCTCTGAATGTGATAATTTTTTTATTGGAATCAAAAACATTTTCTATAGGAAAAATATCTCAGAATCTGAGAATTTTTCTTTAGGAAAAATTTTCCAGAATCTAAGACTGTTTCTATGTTAAAAATATCTCAGAGTCGCACACTTTTTCTATACCCGGCTAAAAATAAATGTGTATGTTCATATATGGCTATGTATTGATCTTTATATGATCATATATGACATATAAGGAACCATATATGTGACCATATATGCAAAAATCGATCCCATATATGACGTCGTGTGTAAACTATGTACCATATATGATATCATATATGGAACCATATATGTTATCATAAAATGTTAAATCTTAGTTAATGTGTATGCAAATTTTAACCAGAATTACAAAAAAGAGTTTTACGAATAAAATTATATTTTATTACCATCGACATAAACATAACGGCAATACTGGTGCATATAAATTTGACAAATATTGTCCTACTTGCAAAATATTCTGCTTAAAAAAATTACTTTTACGAAGAAAAATGTTGGAAAAGGTAAGTTTTCATTAATATATATAAAGAATTTTAAAGTCATGTTTTAATTTTTTTCCAGTTCATCGTCATAACATGGGCATTTTATTCCAAAACAAGATGAACTGTAAATTTTCGTATTCAAATGTCGAAAAAACAATATTATTGAGTACTTTGATGTTGAAGACGTTATGCTTTCGCAACTTGGAGGAGAGGGCATATGCACCACCATAATGTTAATATTACGATTCCAATATCACAAACTTTTTACAAATCCCTTAATGTCGCCATATCAAATTGAAAAAAAATATCTTATAAGCAGTTTTGATACCGAGTTACGAGTTGAAGAAATTCAACTACGCAGCTACGTTAAGCTCTTCTACTTGGAGAAGAGAACATATGCGCCATCATAAGGTTATCACTACGATTTCAACACTACAAACTATTTTGAAATCCCTTACTGTCGCATAGCACATTGGAAATGGATAGAACATATATGCAGTTTGAAGGTCGAGTTACAGAAAAATCAACCATGCGCAGCAACGTTCAGCTCACTTAACTTGGGGGGAAAAGCATATGCACCACCATAACGTTATCACTACGATTTCAACACTACAAAATTTTGACATCCCTAACTGTCGGAAAGGAAAAGAACGCATAATCAGTTTTGATGTTAAGTTACGATTTGGGAAGGACAACGTTTTTACTAACAATCACAAGAAGACTGTCACTGATCCCTCTCCTTCAAATATTCTAACAAACATATATTGCTTTTAAGATAAAGTTTTAAGTCCTCATTTGCTTATTATGAGTAAAAAATGCTTTTAGTAGTAGCAAGTTATTTTTTGCTGGAATAAAAAAGGAATGTGGAATTATTTTTAATATTTTTTCAGTTGGAATTCCGTAAAAAGTATTCGATGGTCTTAAGCATCCCATGGTTTTAACAAAATACACTCTATTAACATGTATGTATCTAAGAAGTTAATATTTAAAGGCACATTGTTGTTTCTTAAAATGATATCAGTGTTATCATTAAAACCCATTAGCACCAAATGTTATTGTTGGTAATACTTAAGGCCCTGTCACAGAGTAAATTCCGTTCCGAAGTGGTTTGAAAGTTTTCCTCTAAAAACGTAAAACAAAATATTTTTTCGGAATAAATTCAATCCCACTTTGATTTTTGAAAGTGATTTCATTCCGAAAAAAAATATTCGTTTTGCGTTTTACGAGTAAACCACTTGTTAGAATTCCGAACGGAATTAAGCCTGTGACATGCCCTTTAATACAATAAAATGTCTAGAAATACCTTATACATATATTAATATTTTAAATCTTTTTTTTATAGATTTTGACTTTAAATATGCTAAAATGAAGTTTATAGCCTAACAAAAACGCTAAGTCTGAAGAAAATCTAAATTAACAATAAAACAAGAAAAAAACAAGGAAATCATCCTTCATTTAAGCCCTTTACTCGCTTCTTGATATTTTAAATCCTTTATGTAAATTTTTTTTTACTTTCAAAATGTGTTCTAATATCTATAAGTTATATTATATATTTTTATATGGTCACCAGAAATGCAAACGGAGTAAGTAAAAAATCAAAATCATCAAACTAAAGGTTTTCATTGAAATATATGAAAAACACCATAATGAATAAAAAAAATATTTTTTATTTTTAATTTTACTTATGTACACCGTTTGCAATTCTGGTGAATATAATAATCTATTACATATAGTTTAAGATAAAAAAATAATTAAAAAATAATTAAAAAATAAGAAAAATAATGTAAAACAAATTGAAAACAATATCATATATGATCCAATATATGATCCAATATATGACCCAGTATATGATACAATATATGATCACATATATTGGATCATATATGATCGTGTCTTATATAAGCGCCAATTTTAATATTTGTTTATATATGAGACCATATTTGATACTATATATGATACTGTATATGGTCTCATATATGATATCATATACAGTCTAACTCGGTTATAACGAACTCGGTTATAACGAATTCTCGATTATAACGAACTAATTCTAAAGTCCCGACGTTTTAGCATCAATTTTCACACTATATACTTCTTTTATAACGAACTCGGTTATAACGAATCCTCGGTTAAAACGAACTGCTTGTTATGGTCCCTCGAACACAATTTAATGTATATTTACCCTTTTATAACGAACTCCCGTAAATATTTTTTAATGTGTGACAATCATGTTTATCATACTAACAAAAGGTTGAAATTTTTTGGTTTATATTATAATTTTGATAAAATGTATTCATATTTTTAATGATTTCTTCTCAATAAGTAGTTTATAAACGAAAAAAACATCAAATAAAACAAAATTGGAGCTATTTTTTTGGAAATTAAGCTGGGTTGATAAAAAATATACCCCGGTTATAGCGAACTTCGCTTATAACGAACTATTTTTACTGATCCCTCGGAGTTCGTTATAACCGGGTTCGACTGTATGATAATATACAACATTTTTAGCCGGGTAGTTAAAATGTCTGAGAATCTGAGACTTTTTCTATAGGAAAAATGACTCAGAATCTGAGACTTTTTCTATAGGAAAAATGTCTCAGAATCTGAGACTTTTTCTATAGGAAAAATGTCTCAGAATCTGAGACTTTTTCTATAGAAAAAGTGTCTCAGAATCTGAGACTTTTTCTGTAGAAAAAATGGCGCAGATTCTGAGACTTTTTCGATTGGAAAAGTGTATCAGAATCTGAGACATTTGATATAGGAAAAATGCCTCAGAATCTGATACTTTTACTGTAAAAAAATTTCTCAAAATATGAAACTTTATCAACAAAATAATTGTGTTAGAATCTGACACTTTTTTTATAGAAAAATGTCTCAGAATCTGAGATTTTTTCTATAGAAAAAAATGTATCAGAATCTGAGACTTTTTCTATAAAAAATGTTTTAGAATCTGAAACTTTTCTATACGAAAAATGTCTCAAAAACTTTTTCTATAGGAAAAATGTCTCAGAATCTGAGACTTTTTCTGTAGGAAAAATGTCTCACAATCTGAGACTGTTTTTTTAGAAAAATGTCTCAGAATCTGAGACTTTTTTTATAGAAAACTGTCTTAGAATCTGAGACTCAGAATCTGAAACTTTTTTATAGAAAACTGTCATAGAATCTGAGATTTTTTTATAGAAAACTGTCATAGAATCTGAGATATTTTTATAGAAAAATGTCTCAGAATCTGAGATTTTTTTTGTAGAAAAATGTCTCAGAATCTGAGACTTTTTTTATAGAAAAATGTCTCAGAATCTGAGATTTTTTTTATAGAAAAATATCTCAGAATCTGAGACTTTTTTTATAGAAAAATATCTCAGAATCTGAGACTTTTTTATAAAAAAATGTCTCAGAATTTGTGACTTTTTTATAGAAAAATGTCTCAGAATCTGAGACTTTTTTGTAGAAAAATGTCTCAGAATCTGAGACTTTTTTTATAGAAAAATGTCTCAGAATCTGAGACTTTTTTTGTAGAATAATGTCTCAGAATCTGAGACTTTTTTAAAGAAAAATGTCTCAGAATCTGAGACTTTTTTATAGAAAAATGTCTCAGAATCTGAGACTTTTTTATAGAAAAATGTCTTTGACTTTGAGACTATTTCTATACTAAAAATGTCTCAGAATTTGAGACTATTTATATACTAAAAATGTATTAGAATCAGAGACTTTTTCTGTAGTAAAAATGTCTGAGAATCTGAGACTTTTTTTATAAAAAAAAAACGTATCAGAATCTGGGCCTCTTTCTTGAAAAAAAAATGTCTCAAAATCTAAGAATTTTTCTATTGGAAAAATATATCAGAATCTGAGACTTTTTCTATAGTAAAAATTTCTCAGAATCTATGACTTTTTCGTTAGTACAAATTTCTCAGAATCTGAGACTTTTTCTTTAGGAAAAATGTCTCGGAATCTGGTACTATTTCTATAAAAAAATGTCTCAAAATCTGAAACTTTTTCTATAGAAAAAAGTCTCAGCATCTGAGACGTTTTCTATTGAAAAATGTTCTTAGAATCTGAGATTTTTTTTATAAAAAATCTTCTCAGAATCTGAGACTTGTTCTAAAGAAAAAATATCTCAGAATCTGAGACTTTTGCTATAGGAAAATGTCTCAGAATATGAGACTTTTTCAATAGAAAAAACGTCTTAGAATCTGAGACTTTTTCTACAGGAAAAATGTCTCTGAATCTGAGACTTTTTCTGTAGGAAAAATGTCTCAGAATCTGAGACTTTTTCTATAGGAAAAATGTCTCAGAATCTGAGACTTTTTCTATAGGAAAAATGTCTCAGAATCTGAGACTTTTTCTATAGGAAAAATGTCTCAGAATCTAAGACTTTTTCTATAGGAAAAATTTCTCAGAATCTGAGACTTTTTCAATAGGAAAAATGTCTCAGAATCTAAGACTTTTTCTATAGAAAAAATGTCTCAGAATCTGAGACTTTTTCTAGAGAAAAAATGTCTCAGAATCTGAGACTTTTTCTAGAGAAAAAATGTCTCAGAATCTGAGACTTTTTCTAGAGAAAAAATGTCTCAGAATCTGAGACGTTTTCTATAGGAAAAATGTCTCAGAATCTGAGTATTTTTCTATATTAAAAATGTCCCAGAATCTGAGACATTTTCTACAGGAAAAATGCCTCAGAATCTGACACTTTTTCTATAAAAAAATTTCTCAAAATCTGAGGTTTTTCTATAGAAAAAATGTGTTAAAATCGAACACTTTTTTATAGCAAAATGTCTCAGAATCTGAGATTTTTTCTATAGAAAAAATGTCTCAGAATCTGAGACTTTTTTATAAAAAAATGTTTTAGAATCTGAAACTTTTCTATAAGAAAAATGTCTCAGAATTTAAAACTTTTTCTTTATAGAAAAAATGTCGCAGAATCTGATACTTTTTCTATAAAAAAAAATTTCTTTGAATATTAAACTTTTTCTGTAGAAAAACGTCCAGATTTGATTATACACTTTTTTAGTCGGATCTTTCTATGTTGTCATTGCAATTTGAAATCTGGCCCTTGGTTGGGCGCCATTTTTGGTAGTAAATTTTTCTGGAATTCTGTGTTTTTCTAACATGACAAAACTGAATTAATTTTATAAGCACATTATATGTGGGGGCAGAAAAAAACATTCTAATACAAATACTTATTGAGGACAGATTTAGAATACACAGCACGGTTTAAATGAAGACTTGATACTTTAATTGTTACAAACATCTATAAAAATCTCCAATATCTTCACTTTTAGTACTTCATTTCATTTATAAAATTAACCAAAACACAGTTTTTGTTTTTATTTAAAATTAATTGAAATCTTATTTTCTTTCTTTTCCAGCCTAAAAATTCTTCACCAACAAACAAAAATGGTAAGTTTATCATTTTCTTGGCATAATGAGTTTGCCCTTTGGCTACTTTAATGTACTGCTTTGAAATATATTATTTTTTTTTTGGGTTATATTCATGCGGTTATCACAAAATACCATATCAGTTGACCGCTCTATAGGAATAAGTAATTTGTTTATTTTTTTTTGGTGTGATTTCCAACAGGTATTTTAAAACACCACTTTATTTTTGGTACCCATAACTGCACGCATGCATCCATGAAATATTTTTGTTTTTTTTTGCGCTATAAAACGCGTTTTAATCTTTCAATTTCAATCAGTTTTTAGAAATAGGAGGTGGGGTATTCATTCAGTCTTCTAACTCAACCAACAATAAGCCTCTTAGCCGTTTGCAATTAGATGCAACACATGTATTTAAGCTTTCAGCGTAATAAGCTGTTGTTGGTAAAGGAATGTTTTTGTTTTTGTATCAATACGTTGTGAGAACCACCCATTATTATGAGTTTTTTTTTGGAATATCGTTAATGTGATGATTAGATAGGAGAGAGAGTTACTCTATGATGAACATAGAACATTGTTAGATGGAAAATTTTGTTTTTTAGAAAATGTTTTAGATTCTAAGACATTTTACGTATACAAAAAGTCTCAGATTCTAAGACATGTCTCAGATGCTGAGACGTTTTTCCTATAGAAAAAGATTCTGAGACAACTTTCCTAAACAAAAATTTTCAGTTTTTGAGATATTTATCCTAAAAAAACTCTAAGATACTGAGACATTTTTCCTATAGAAAGCCTCAGATTCTGAGACAATTTTTCTATAGAAAAAGTCTCAGATTCTGAGACAAATTTTCTATAGAAAAAGTCTCAGATTCTGAGACAATTTTTCTATAGAAAAAGTCTCAGATTCTGAGACAATTTTTCTATAGAAAAAGTCTCAGATTCTGAGACAATTTTTCTATAGAAAAAGTCTCAGATTCTGAGACAATTTTTCTATAGAAAAAGTCTCAGATTCTGAGACAATTTTTCTATAGAAAAAGTCTCAGATTCTGAGACAATTTTTCTATAGAAAAAGTCTCAGATTCTGAGACAATTTTTCTATAGAAAAAGTCTCAGATTCTGAGACAATTTTTCTATAGAAAAAGTCTCAGATTCTAATACAATTTTTCTATAGAAAAAGTCTCAGATTCTGAGACAATTTTTCTATAGAAAAAGTCTCAGATTCTGAGATAATTTTTCTATAGAAAAAGTCTCAGATTCTGAGACAATTTTTCTATAGAAAAAGTCTCAGATTCTGAGACAATTTTTCTATAGAAAAAGTCTCAGATTCTGAGACAATTTTTCTATAGAAAAAGTCTCAGATTCTGAGACAATTTTTCTATAGAAAAAGTCTCAGATTCTGAGACAATTTTTCTATAGAAAAAGTCTCAGATTCTGAGACAATTTTTCTATAGAAAAAGTCTCAGATTCTGAGACAATTTTTCTATAGAAAAAGTCTCAGATTCTGAGACAATTTTTCTATAGAAAAAGTCTCAGATTCTGAGACAATTTTTCTATAGAAAAAGTCTCAGATTCTGAGACAATTTTTCTATAGAAAATTTTGACACATTTTTTCTATAGATTTTTAAAATTCTCGAAATTTTCCTTAAGAAAAAAATCGCGATCTATAAAAAAGTCTCAGAGTCTGAGAAATTTTTTCCCAAAAGAAGAATTCCCAAATTCTAAAACATTTTCCTTGCGAAAAATTTCCAGATTCTGACTCATATTTTCCTTCATTTTAAACCGTTAAAAAAAGATTAAAAATTTGATCCTCTTAAAAATTACACCAACTTTCAAGGTTACACATACCTAACCTGGATTTAAATATTTTAACTTCTCTAAAAAAAAAACTTAAAAAAACCTGCGTAGAAACAAAACTAAACAAATCCACTTGTCACATTTTGTACTTAATAAAAATACATGTGATTTTAATACATTGAATATCCTCCTGCTTGTAATTTTAACATAAACAGATTAAATTTAAATTCCATTACTTCTACCATTACCAACCAACCACCGCAATAGCCACCAGCAGCAACATCAGCAATATTAATATCAGCAACATCCAACAAAACTTAAAAAAACCATTGAACCAACACAGCAAATGCTAAAAAAAATCATTGTTTATTCCAAGATTATGTTTATGCGGAGATGTCAAGTATTTTGAAACTGAAAACCTTAAAAAAAATGTAAATATATTTTTTATTTTTAATCGTAAAAAATATTTAAACAATGATTTGTAAGATTTCCTTTACACTACGTTTCAGAAATTTATTAACACTTTAAATCCTTTTTTTCTTACCCACACACAGAAAGAATTTGCAACGAATTTCAATAAACAAAAACGCGGATTCAATCAATTTTTTTGATTGAAATTCTTCCAATTAAGGAAATTGTTATAGCAATCATCAAATTGTAGGTGATTAATTGAATATTTTTTTAATCAAAAATTTTTTTGATTTTGATCAAAAATTTGATAATTTTTTTATTTATAGTCAATCAAAATAATGATTGATTTAACGAATCAATTGTAAGCTTATGAAAAAATTATGAAAAAAATACATCTTTTTTGCTTTCCAAAATGTTGCCAACAATAAAACCCAATTGTTTTGTATATTTTTGAATTAATGTATTCAAATAAATTGAAGCGAAAAAAATCTTGTGTGTTGAAAATATATTATTCGACAATTAAAGAAAATAAAAAACCGACCCCATTTACATTTACGCTCCAACATTTTGCGCCCTATCTCCACTCCCTTGTGGGCTCACATAAAATTTACAGTTGAAGCAAATTTTATAAACATATAATTTTGAATGGAAGCCCACTTAGGGAGTGAAGATTGGGCGTAGGTATGTTTTGAAAAAATGTTGGAGGGTAAAAATAAATGGGGGTCTGTCTAACTAATGACCCCTCTAGGACGTACTAATGGACCGGTAAAAGCTGTTTTAATAAAACAAATTTATTAAAAATAAAAATAAAATATTAGGACCGCCTTAACGGTTGGATATAGAGGATAGGTGTGTTTTAAAAAAAATATTTGGATTAAAAAAATATTGTGGGTTTGTCATGCATTTGACTGCTCTATGAGCATTCTTACGGCAGTTAGAGCGGTTGGAGCAAATTTTAAAAAATGCCATTTTGTATGGGAGCTCCCTTAGAAATTGGAGAGAGTATTAGTTTTTTATACAAAAATGTCTAATTGTAAGTGAAAAAAATGAATGGGGGTCGGTCTTACTATTGACCCCTCTACGACACATCATTGCTCAGTGTGAGCTTTTTCATTTTAGAGGTACAAAATTCCAATTTCAAACATATTGAATTGGAAGTTGTTAGAGATGTTTTGTAAATAAATATTTTAGGATTTTGCTTTACATGGGCGTGATTGAACTAAAACCACGCCCTCATTTCATGTAAAAAATATTATATTTGAGTTGTAAGGTACTGGGGAAAGGAGAAATTCCCCCCCCCCCCCTCCCTCCAGACCAAATTTATAAAAAAAAAGAAAGAAGGAAAAAAATTTTCTCAAACAAATGTCCAAAGGAAAAAAAATCTCGAAATCCGAAAAAAATTTTATAGAAACAAATTTGAACATTTTTGTAGGGAAAATTTGAAAATTTTTAAAGGAAATTTAGTTCTCGGTTAGGTTGAAGCTTAAAATGCTTCGACATTAAATGAAAACAATAAATAAAAACACATCATGGGATAAAAATTACAACTATTATATTGTGCTCGATTCCGGAATACGATTTCACCATTCACCTAATTGTTAAAAATTTTATATTCTTTCGAATTTTAATATTTTTCAATTTGTTCTTATAATTTTTCAAAATATTAACTAGATCTTTAATTTTTACAAGAAAAAAATTTAAAATCTTAAAATTCAAAAGATTATCAAATTTTTAACAATTAGGTGAATGATGAAATCGTATTCCAGAATCGAGAACATTATTTTATATTAGAATCTGAAAATTTTTGTCTGAAGAAATAATTCAGAAAATAAAATTGTTAAATGTCCGTTAATCTAAAATATTTTTAAAAATGAAAATTTTATATTTATAATAAAATATGTGCATAAAAAATTATCTCAGAATCTTAAATTTTGCTATAAGAATTGGAACGAATTTTTAAATTAGATGAAAAATGTAACTCAAGCGTTAATAGTATGTTCAGATCGAGAAGTGATTGTCAGTGTATTTCCATGGCGAACAGGAAATGGCGAGCAGAATTACCAGAATAATCTGGCAGCGTTACGACCTCAAAAGAACTCGCTACCTACTTTCTCTCAACAGAAGAGAATGTCGTTTACTCACAGGAGTGGTCACGGGACACTGCCTAATTGCTTTCCACGCAAGAACAATTGGACTCATCTCTGATTCCAATTGTAGAAGATGTGATGAACCGAATACGGATGAAACAGTTGAACATATCCTGTGCAAATGCCCCGCATTGGCCAGGCATCGCAAACAAATTTTAGAATCTGGAGGAAATCGCAGTTATGGACCTTATGCGCATTAAATTGTTTGTAACATGGACTTACGCGTTTTATCCACGTCGTTGAAGGAACATGTGGTATTGCTATGGACCAGCCGGTCTATGCGAGGAGTTCAAAATTTTGAGCTCCGCCACCCCTAACCTAGTAAGTATGTACTTACTTATAAATAGACTTTTTCTATCGAAAAAGATAAGGAAAAACTAAAATTTTTCACATCCTCAAACGTTTTCTGCTTCGGTTTTTTGTGGAAGAATTCCAAATTCTAAAAGTCTCAGAACCTAAGACTTTTTCTAAAGGAGAAAGGTCTCACAAGGGAAGTATCTCAACCCTTATGAACCGATTTGCATTAAACGTAAAATATATATAAAAGAGGCAATTCTAAGGTTGGGGTGTCTCGGCTTATCGGCCATATCGGGGATTAAGGTGTTCAAAACATGGGTCAAAAAATGGCGAAAAAATTGTTTTTTGGATTTTTCAGCTATTTCTTTCTAAGAAACTATATGATGAGAAGAAAGTTTTTTTAATGCCTATCCAAAGGTGGTATAAACTTGTACAAGTTTGGCTACGTTAAATACTTTTTTCATGTAAATGTGTAAATTTTGAGGGCTATTTATATGAACACATAGACCTACGATGTCCATATGAATACAAAATAATCTTTATTAAATTTAAGTTGACATGTGTTTTTGCTCTAGAGGATATTCCGGTTAGTTCGGGAGTTATCCAAATTTTCCCGGATGTCCACATTGTTTCATAAGGGGACAACGAAATTTTGAAACACTGATATGGCCGATAAGCCCAGACACCCCAACCTTAAAATCGTCTCTTTTATATATATTTTAAGTTTCAGGCAAATCGGTTCATAAGGGTTGAGATACTTCCCTTGTCAGAATTTGAGATTTTTTTATGCGCAAAAGGTCTTAAAATTTCAGACTTATTTCTGAGACTTTTTATCGATGTCTCAGAATCTGAGACTTTTTCTATAGGAAACAAGTCTCAGAATCTATTACTTTTTCTATAGGAAAAAGGTCTCAAAATCAAAATGAGACATTTTCTTTATGCCAGAATCTTAGACTTTTTTATATAAGAACAATTTCTCAGAGTCTGCGATTTTTTCTATATGAAAACCGTCTCAGAATCTGGGACTTTTCTTTAGGAAAGGTTTTCATAACCTCAGACATTTTCTATAGGAAAAGGGTCTTAAAATCTAAGTATTTGCTGTAGGAAAAGGTTTGAAATCGGATACTTTTTCTGAAGGAAAAGGTCTCAGAATCTAAGACTTTTTCTATGGAAAAAAGGTCTCAGAATGTAAAATTTTCTCAGTGTCAAACAAATCTAATAATCTGAGACCTTTTCCATAGGACAAATATCTCAAAAATGCTTTAAAATATGAGACTTTTTCTATAGTAAAAGGTCTCAGAATCTGAGACTTTTTCTGTGAAAAAAAGTTCTTAGAATCTGAAAATTTTTCTATACGAAAAAAGTCTTGGATTCTAAGATATTTTTCATAAAGAAGAAGTCTTAAATTCTGAGACATTTTCTCTATAAAAAATTATTTCTTCAAGAAAAATGTCTCAACATCTGATATTCTCAGATTTAGACTTTTCTATACTTCAAATGTATAAGAATCTGAGACTTTTTCCATTTATACGAAAATTTACAATTTTCTTTTAAAACAAATTAAAAAAAATATGATCTAAACGAAATATGATCATGGAAAATAAACCTCCTTCGGCAAAAAATAATGATTTTGTTGGTTTTTATAGCTTTCCCATCACTTTTTTTTTTTTGCAAAAAAAAACGAATCCCTGTTTCTGCTCGTCCGACGAATGTGAATTTATGACTTTTTTTTATTCGAAGTAAAAAAAAATCCCCCCCCCCCCCCCAAACCCAAAAGCTGTACCCGCCACTGATCTAGTAGTACTACTCCGAAAGTGCTCATGTAGCTGCTAGATCTAGCACCCGAAGTGTTAATATGACTAGCCTGGGCCAATGTATGGTCTGATCACAAATTCTGATACAGGTTTATTATACGACAAATATTCTTAGATTTTAGTATTTTTTTCTGTAAAAAAGCTCACATATTCTAATTTTCCCTAATCAGAGAAATTTTTTTAAAGAAATTTAAGATAAATATGTAATCTTCAGTAGCTACATAATTTTTTAACTATTTACTTAAATTCTCTGCAACTTGGAATATCACTTTAAAATTCACTAAAAATTTTGCTGAAAAAAGTGTTTTTTAACCTGATTTGGAAATTAAAAATAACAAACGTCACAGTGACTTACAGACATACTACATGCACAAATAAGCATTAATAAAACAGAAGAAAAAAAAAGCCGAGATGTCACAAACAATAAATCAGCATCTAAAATACGGTACAATACCATCAAAAGACCGTATAAATAAAAATATAATGTTGATACATACGTGCATATTAGGGGTGGGATAGTGCACGAGTTTTCGATTTCGACACGCTAGAACCGCTTATTTTGTGAGGTTCGTAAAAAAAATGCATGGGCCAAAAAATGGGGCAGATCGGATAGGATCTAGGGGTCGCTCATCGGGGTCAAAGTTAGGCGTAGAGGGGAAAAAATCCACAAAAAGGCCCAAAACTCCCCTGGTTTTGCTCCTAGAGGGGTCAAATGTGAGACCGGCCCCCATTATTTTTTCCCCCTGAACACTTTTGCCAAACATACCTAAGCCCTATCTCTAATCCCTAAGGGGGGTCCCATACAAAGGTTCAATTTTAAGAAAATCTTGCTCCTACCGCTCTAGCTGTCCTAGAAGTCACCCTAGAGGAATCAAATGTATGACCGACCCCCAATATTTTTTCAACCCCAACATTTTCTTAGCACATACCTACCCCCTATCTTCAATCCTTAGGGTGGCCCCCAAGCATTTTTTTTATTTTTTCTTAAATTGTCATATTAAATCAGCTCCTACCGGTCCAATGGTGCCTCCTAGAGGGGTCATTATCAAGACCAACCCCCATTAATTTTTAGCCCTCAACACTTCTTCTGAACATACCAATTCCATATCTCCAATTCCTAAGGGGTCTCCCACACAAAACGACATTTTTGTAAATCTTGCTCCCACCGCTCTAACTATCGCAGGGGTGAATTTAGAGAAGTTAAATGTGTGACCGACCCCCAATATTTTTTCAGCCCCAACATTTTCCCCAAACAAACCTACCCTCTATTTTTAAGCCTTAAGGGTGTCCCCACACAATTTTTTTTTCTTTTAATTTTTTTTATAAAATTTGCGCCTACCGCTCCCACTGTGGCTTTTAGGGACGGGAAATGCAGACTGACCCCCATTAATTTTTGCCCCCTACATTTTTTCTGAACATACCTACGCCGTATTTACACTTTGTAGGGGTGCTCCCCTGGGGAAAACTAAGTGTTTGAAACCAAATTCGGCAAAACGTCTAGACCAGGAGTGCTAATGTTTGCGCGTTTTAAAGAGCAGTGGGAAAATATAAAAGACAAACCGTACAGTCTTGGTGGAAGGAAGTGGCAGGCAACATACCAGCTCAAGTCCAAACTGACATCAAGTTGTTTTGTTGGGCTCAAATAAAAGAAAAGCAACCCAGAGACGACTACAAGGAGGTTCTTGAAATTGTTTTATTATACCTTGGCGAAAATATTCCTAATAAGCATTTTAGCCCACCAGGACCCATCAGTCATGCTCGATGGATGGCAAAAGGCATATATTGCCTAAAAATGTTTTTGTTCCGAAAATATATCGGTTTCGCCAAAAAAGAATTAAATGCACTTCTTGATGTGACCGTTTTCATCATAACAATTTACGTAAAAGCTTGGTTTAGCGCTACCAAAGCAATAAAAGCTCCAAATAATGATTTGAATTTTTTGAAAGCGATTGCCAATTATGCTTCAATTGATAAGATTCTGTCGCAACGATTGGTCAAGAGTGGCGAAGCTGTTGCTCTCGCACTATTTGATCCGAATATCTCTTGTGAAATAAAACGAAAAATGTCGAATGCAATTCGTATATTTGAAGAAGAGAAAGAGGAATTGGAGGCAGAGATATCTGACGATGAGATGGACGAATCGTCTAACGAAGACAGCGAGGAAGAAGAAGACGATGATATCGGGGAAGAAGATGCCTCAGAGGATAGCGGCGACAGTAGCAACAAGGATTGTAATCCTCCAGTACATGTTGTTGGATTCGAAGGTGTGAAAAGAATTAACATGGCATCGAAACAAGTGAATCAAGAACGCATGAAAACTGATTTAAGCCACTACGTCACACCTGAGACTCCAAAATTTTTTGCACGCTTCGGAATAACAACAAATTTAATTGCTTCCGATCCAAATACTTGGGAAAATCGTCAGGACTACCAGCGAGAGCTGCAAATATTACGTAAATTACATGTTGTCAACGACGCTGCCGAAAGAGGCGTAAAATTACTTAATAGATGACTATAACAACGTGTTGTGCCGTAACGAGGAGGAAAAAATTGTTTTGCTTCAGGTCGTGGCCGAAAATCGGATACAATATCCATCACACGATAAAAATAAATTAATTTGATTTATAGTTATGTATATTATTTATCATTTTTTATTATTTTCAAGTTAAAAAAAATATTTTTTTACGCTTAAAAAAATTTACTATTAAATTACAAATTAAAGACATCGGATTTCTCGATAAAATAAATAAAAAAATTGTGGGGTAACACCTTGAAGATAGAGGGTAGGTATGTTTGAAGAAAATGTTTTGGCTAAAAAAATATATGGGCAGGTCATACATTTGACTTCTCTACATACATTACTAATTTAGTTTTCCCCAGGAGAGCACCCCTACAAAGTGGAAATACGGCGTAGGTTTGTTCAGAAAAAATGTAGGGGGCAAAAATTAATGGGGGTCAGTCTGCATTTACCGTTCCTAAAAGGCAGAATGGGAGCGGTAGGCGCAGATTTTATAAAAAAAAAATTAAAAAATAAAAAAAATGTGTGGGGACACCCTTAAGGCCTTAAAATAGAGGGTAGGTTTGTTTGGGGAAAATGTTGGGGCTGAAAAAATATTGGGGGTCGGTCACACATTTAACTTCTCTAGGCTCACCCCTGCGATAGTTAGAGCGGTGAGAGCAAATTTTACAAAAATGTCATTTTGTTTGGGAGACCCCTTAGGAGTTGGAGATATGGAATTGGTATGTTCAGAAGAAGTGTTGGGGGCTAAAAATTAATGGGGGTAGGTCTTGATAATGACCCCTCTAGGAGGCACCATTGGACCGGTATTAGCTGATTTAATATGACAATTTAAGAAAAAATAAAAAAAAATGTATGGGGACCACCCTAAGGATTAAAGATAGGGGGTAGGTATGTTCTAAGAAAATGTTGGGGTTGAAAAAATATTGGGGGTCGGTCATACATTTTATTCCTCTAGGGTGACTTCTAGGACAGCTAGAGCGGTAGGAGATAGATTTTTTAAAAATTGAACCTTTGTATGGGACCCCCCTTAGGGATTGGAGATAGGGCTTAGGTATGTTTGGCAAAAGTGTTCAGGGGGAAAAAATAATGGGGGCCGGTCTCACATTTGACCCTTCTAGGAGCAAAACCAGGGGAGTTTTGGGGCTTTTTGTGGATTTTTTCCCCTCTACGCCCAACTTTGACCCCGATGAGCGACCCCTAGATCCTATCCGACCTCCCCCATTTTTTGGCTCAACCTCACAAAATGAGCGGTTCTAGCGCTTCCAAATATTGCTGCTTAAAATCTCACACAACACTATCCCACCCTTAGTGCATATATTGGGCCCAAGGCAATGATTAAAAATTATGTTTAACATTTATACTTTATAATGTTGATTCTGTTTATTTTTTTTGTTTTTGTGTCATGATATGAGAAAAATTAAAGAACAACCTTTATGCCGAAGTTGATGATGATGCTGCCGCTGCTGCTGACTGTCTTACTGACTGTTTGACATGAAAATTTAAACAAAACTACAGAATAAGTAAACAAAAAATACAAGCGTTACAAATTGGTAGGCACTCGCTGGAGACACGCAAAGGGCACACGGCTTAATGTTACACTGACATACCTTTTTTGGAATCCTAAAAAAAAACGACAAAACACACACAACAAATATTTTGTTCTTAAAGAGTCTATGTGTGGAGGAGATCAAACATATTTTTTAGTGTGCCTACTTATGTCTTTGAGTCAACTAACCCATTTGGTAAACAACAGGGGAAAACTTGTCGTGTTAGCACTTACAAGGAAGGTCTTTCACAGGGCACCCACCGATTTTCCCGAAAGCCCTTATTTTTTCATAAGGGTGTTAGAATACTAGATCTAGCAAACGTCTTTAGTGATTTAGCACCCAAATAGATACACATTAAAAAAAACTTTGCAAATTACTAGAAAAAGTCTCGTAATCCAATTTTACCAATATTTGACAGTTTTCCTTGTTTTTTAACAAATAATTTTCGATCAAAATTTACCTATTTTTTGTAATTTTACAGTTTTTCTTGTAATTTTAAAAATTTCTAAGATTTGCTACCTCCTATTTTACGAGAATTCATAGTAATTTTACAAGCTTTTAACCAATAATTTCGAAATTTTACAAGCTTTTTACCAATAAAATTGTAAATTTACAGTTTTTGGCGCAATTGAAATTACAAGGAACTCTCGTGTATTTACTTGATTTTTTTTGTAAAATTATCTTGGAAATTTGTAAAATTACAAAAAAAATTGTAAAATTACAAAAAAATGTATATTTTGATCCAAATTTGTTTGTTGAAAAACAAGGAAAACTGTCAAATATTGGTAAAATAGGATTTTTTTTGTGTGTAGAGAGAGCTGAATTTAGTACCAGGTTCCAAAGAAGTTTCGAAAAAACACCATCCTGTGGTGTGCCCCTATTAAAAATTGACATATGATAGACGCTCCTAATTTAGAAGTTATGTGCCTATTGTCAAGTAGATTTTCCATCATTAAAACGATCCCACACTCAAAAAAAAAAAACTGTAATGTTAGCAAAAAAATCTTGTAAACCTACCAGAAAATTTGCTGATTTTGAACCCACAATTTTTTTGGTAAAGTTAGCAAAAATGTTTTGCCAAAAATAAGTAAACTGAAATTTTTTTATTTCGACTTGAGTTGAGTTGAAGGTGGGTTGTACAAGCCTTGAAAGAAAGCTAGGCGAGTCCATGGAGCTCAGACTCAAAATAGTCCATTGTACCATACCCTAGAAGGAAAGATTAGTAAAGAATGAGAGAAATTTTAAAGAGAGTGAGATATGCTTGCTCAGAACTTCTCAGTTGCTTTTACAAACCTGAGAAAGTCAGACAAGGGAAGTCCATGGACCATGTCCATTGACAAAATATCAGAGCCCATTATCCGCAGTCTTGCTCTTGAGAACGCTGCGCAATAACATACGTAGTGTTCTGTTGTGTCCTCATCCTCAAGACAAGCTGCACAAAGAGGGTCTGATTAGACACCCAATCTCGTCATATGACGAGCACAGGCATTGTGTCCCGTAATTAGGCCAGTAAGTTTGCGACAGTCTTTTCTACTCAGACTGAGTAAATAGTTTGCCACTTTCTTGTCTGGCCTTATCACAAAACATTTAGTATTCCTACATGTCAACTCATTGAACCATCTTTCCATGAAAATTGATTTCATGTGAGAGTCTATCCAACGCATCATCCACGTCAAGCCTATACCAATCTGAGGCTCCGGATTGTGAGGAATTGTATCAGAGCCAATGTTTGCCAAAGAATCGGCAATCTCTTTTCCCCGTATTCCCCTATGACCCGGAACCCACAAGAGGCAGACCCTGTTCTCACATGAGACCTCATTGAGTCTGCGCCTGCACTCTTGGACAATTTTAGACGTTGTGATTGGAGAATCCAGTGCCTTGAGTGCAGCTTGACTGTCACTACAGATACCGATTTTCCTATCCCTCCATCTGTTTTATATTATTATATCAGTCTGAAAAACTGTTGTCATTTTGCCCATGGCATGAGAGTATTTGGTTTCGTCATCCAAATACAAACCAGAACCAACTAAGGTACTAGAACCGTCCGTATAGAAGGTATCAGAGTAATTTCTGAGAAGTTTATCTGGATCACACCAGTCTTCCCTTCTCGGAAACTTAACACTGAACTTCCTACCAAACTCTATGCAAGGCGTCATACTGTCTAAGGGCATAGCAAACATCGGACAAAGTTCCGAAAGCCCATTAAACAGTTAACCATGTCCTGCATTGTAGTCTCCATGCCATGATCCATTTTTACGGAGTCTGCACAGAGATTTCATGGATATGTAGATCCAAGGGAAGCATGTCCAACATGGCGTTAAGAGCTGCACCTGGTGTAGTGCTCATAGCACCTGTAATCCCCTAGCATGCTGCTCTTTGTAGTCCGTCCAGTAGAGCCCGTGTAGATTTAACTACCGTTCTCGGCCACCAGACCACCGCCGCGTACGTCACAAAAGGTCTAATGACCGTTAGGTACATCCAGTGCACCCCCGCTTAGTTCATACATATTTGAGGACCCCATTGGGTTCGGACCCGATAGGTCCAGACTCCGATGGCCCTAGACCTAGTTGGGTTCCTTAAAAATCTTCATAGTTTTTGATCCAAATTTTTTTTCCGTTTCGCTCTATCTTGCTTAGTTTTCGAGATACGTGATTTTAGGGGACCACTGGGGTTTTGAGAATTAAAAAACCCGATAACTTCAAAAATATTAAGTAATATTTACCGAGATATGAGCATTTTAAAATTTTCGGGAATGCTAACTTTTTTGGATCCAAAGTTAGGACCCATTAGGGTCCACACATGTGAAGAGGACCAGCGATACTATGGAGAGCTCGAGAACCAAAAATGGCCTCCGTTTTGCTCTATCTGGCTTAGTTTCCGAAATAGCGCCATTTTATGTTATATTTGCCATATTACCAAAAAAGCTTGTAAAAATTTGGTTAACTCAATTTTAAATTTAGCAAAAAAAATTAGTTCAAATTTTGTTTAAAATTGCTAATGCGCTAAATGAAGTTTACAAGTTATTTTTGCTAACAAGCTAATCTCAACTTAAAATTTGCTAAAGGTTAGCTAGTATGCTAGTAGCATTAGCAAAAAAAATTAGTAAATCTACTAATGTATTATTTTGAGTGCACGCTTAACTCCCAGACTAAACAATGCCACAATTTATCGAGTCTGTACGGGCAATCTAGTATAATTCCCAAAATACCTATTGTTAATTTGTCTAAAACAACAAACATTTTTACTCTCCTTTAATATAATCTCCTTGGTGTGACTGCAAAACTCATTCAGTCACAGAAAAAAGAAAACATTTAAATTAATTCACAGAAATTGTAAAGAATACAACAAAACAAAAACTGACGGAGAATTGTGGGACACAATTTTAAATCGACAGTGTTTTTTTTCCATTCGTTCATATTTTATTTGAAAAAAAAAAAGCAAAAAAAATACATTCAATTCAATAAAATGCGGTCAAGCAGTGTAACATTATACCCTTATTATGTATTTTAAGAGGAAGAGGAGCTTAAAAGTCATTCTAGGTAAACTTTTTCAGGCTAAATATGAAGTATGCGTATGCATGGGTAGACTCAAAACAAAAACAAAAAGGTAAAATGCCCATCAATACACTATACAAGTGTAACAATTCATACTGCTCAAGTTTTTACAAGAAGATGCGAGGAAGCTATCAAAGAGTATCATCTTCTTGTACGAGTTTACCTTTGTAGCAGCAACAACAATAATAATAATACTCATATATCAGATATGGACCAAACATGTCTTTATGCCACTTATAAAGTATTAATAACAAAACAGAAAAAGAAATATGTATTTATATTTTTCTGTCTTTTTATAAAAATATTATTGTAGAGCAGTTTTAAGAGCTACTCTATGATAAAATATATTATATTGAGTAAGAGAAAACGTTTTTTCTTATTTGAGAAATTTTTAACAGTGAAAATAAAATTTCTGTCGAATCAGCAGAAAAATTTTCTGGACGGCAGCAAATTAAGTGAGAACTTTTTTTGATAACATGAGACGCTCAAAATGAACGACATTTTTGAATTACTCAAAAATTTCAGTGGATTTAAAAAAAAAAAAAAACTGGTATCAGAAAACTGAATTGTCATGTTGTCGCATATACTGATAAGGTCTGATAGCGGTAAAAGGAAAGCACCTGCCAACATTGAGGGACATTCTTCAGGGTTCTCTGAAAGATCTGTCTAAATATGTAAGAAACTGTGGTCTAGTAGTTAATCAAAGTAAAACCGAGCTTGTCCTATTTACAAGGAAAAATAATATTCCTGCTTTCATCCCTTATTTCTCTGAACGGCACTGAAATAGCCGTCTCAGATGAAGCCAAGTATCTTGGAGTATTTCTAGATAGGAAATAAAATTTCAGGCGTAATATTGAGGAAAGGTTGAGAAAAGCAATGATTGCTTTATATTCCTGTAAAAGTGCCATAGGAAAACGATGGGATAGTGGAGCCTCCATCCATTTTTACACAGATGCATCTAGATGGGGTAGTACATACATTTTTACACAGATCCATCTAGATGAATCGAAGCTACAAAAACAAGTGGGAATCTGTCCGGAAGAGCTTCGGTTGAGCCTGTCTTGAAGATTGCCAGATCATTGCAGTGTTTACCACGCAGAGATGCTCGCAATAAAGATGGTGGCTGACTGGTTGAGTTGCAATGTTTTGTCTACAACCGCAGTCAACAACTATTCTGAGAGTAAATCCGCGGTCAGGTCTCTGAAGTCACTGTTTCTGAAAACAAGATCTACCTTTAGTTGCCGCACGTCTTTAAATGATATGGCCAAGCAGTTTGACATACGACTCATGTGGGTCCCAGGGTACAGATACCATCCAGAGAATTGCAAAGCCGATGGGTTTGTAAGCGTGGGAGCTACCTTACAGGTTCCAACAAACTTGGAATGTGTTGGTATGCCTCTAGAAATTCGCAAGAAAAACCTACGGCTTTGTTCCGCGATTAACACTAATCAGAGATGGGCACATGAATGGACGGGTAAGGCACACGATAGATTTGACCTTGACTTAATCAGAAGCGCACAAGTGAGCTTTTATCGCTTCAAAGAGGAGAGATTTCGACGTTAATTGCTGTAATTACCGGAGACTGTCTTATAAGAAAGCATGCAGAGCGTTTAAATGTACCGTTAAATGACTTTTGCCGGAGTTGCATGGATGGGGATAAGTTGGACACTATCGAGCACTTTATCTGCCATAGCCCGGTACTTTCTGGTAAGAGACTTTCTTCGCTGGGTCAAGGGAGCAGCACGATCTTTCTGATTTGGCTGATGTGAAAATTCAATATCTTAGAAGTTGCAAAAGGAGCTCAAATTGTATTAACGGCAGTGACTAGTAGGAGAACATATTACAGTCCCGTGGTATCACAACGGACCTCAGAGTCTATGTGTGCTGACGTAAAACGTCAGCAGCCACTTACAACCAAACCTTACCCTAGGAAAACCTGTTGCTAATTTAAAAGACGAGTATGAGGTCAATTGGCAGAGTCGTATTACTTTGATAAGGCAGATTAACCTTCTTATGATTCCTCGACATTTCAAAATATTCCATATGGAACTATGGTTAAGGGTGTCAAAAACTCGTTCAAAATCAATAAATACTAGAAACAGAGAAGAGCGTTATTCAACAGACTGCTCTATGGTGATGCGAAGACTATTGAGCTAATCGGCATAAAAACGTTCTTGTATTTGTTGATTATGTCGGCAAAGTTTCGCGTAGATTTTTTTAATATTTTGTATTCCATAGCACTAACATTATTTGGACTCTAGGGATCTAGAATTTATGGCTAAGACTTAGAATACGTACCCATACTCTTCATATCGGGATTGTCTACCAGAGTCTGCATGCTGCTAAGGTTCAATCCTACAATGAGTTTGACTCCCTTTCGGACTCTGTTTCGGGTATTTTAGGCTGCTACCCGGACAGTGAAATAGTTTTAGCTGGTGACTTCATTGTTCATAACGCATCGTGGCTCTTGGACTCGAATCAAACGACGCCGGAGGGTCAATATGCTGATCTCTGCTTAAAGGAGCAACACACATTTGGCGTGGGTAATGGCAAGAGGGTAATACTCTTAACCTCTTTTTGTCTTCGCACCCTGATAAGTACGAAGTATTCTTGCTTGCCCCTCTTGGAAATTCAGACCATGTCACCGTATCCGCATAATTTTCTTGCTCGTATCTTCATGAGCTTCTAGGTCCGGTCGCCAAACGCTCGATTTTTTTGTATGACATAGCCCGTTGGGAGGAGTTAATCAATTTTTTTCATGAAATTATTTATACCAACGAAATCTATTTCCTCCTTAACCAAATGGAAAATCTTGGTTTAACGAAAATTGCAGGGAAGATACGGTCCAGAGAGGAAGCTTTTAGGGAATGGCGATTGAATAATATTGAAAGTACCGAACGGCTGCGTAAGCAAACAAGGACGAATTGTGCTAAGGTGCTTAGGCGTGAAAATGTTATGTAGGAACAACGCCTACATGGTTAGGTCCTTGCTATCCTAAAGGCTATCCAAAAGCTTCTGGTCGTTTGTCAACCGGATCAAGAGTAATACGAGCTCTTCCATACCAACTCTATTAAGGGATTATCGGACTATCGCTGACCCAGTAGATAAGGCCGATTTTATGGCCGAAATGTTTGTCAAATCCCGGAGATTTATTCACGTTGAGCTCGACGAGAACATTTTTGACCGCTCGTGTTCTGAAGAATATGTTCGGCATAGATCATGATACTATAGAAAGCACAGGCAGTGGTTGCTCATAGGTAGGTATTACCTAACCAGTGCCCGTGCTTCCTATAGTATCATGCTCTATGCGCAACATATTCTTTAGAACACGAGCGGCAAAAATGTTCTCGTCGAGCTCAACGTGAACAAATCTACGGGACCGAAGGGTATTCCAGCACTTGTCTTGAAAAAATGTTCTATGACGCTGGCTAGTCCATTGCGAAATCTTTTCAGTATTTTATTCCACGCGTGTATATTTCCCTCTTGCTGGAAAGGGGCCAATATTCAAGCAATTCCAAAAAAAAGGGGAAGCCTCAAACCCCAACTTCATGATTCACGCTATCAAAGGTTATGGAGAGTATGGTAAACGTCAGTGTGGTTTCCGTAAGGGCCGTTCTACAGGTGATCTGATGGCGTTTCTCTCTAAACAGTGGAGTTGATCCATTCACCGACTTGGTGAAAATATGGTTATCGCTCTAGATATTTCCAAGGCGTTTGATCAAGTTTAGCACTATACATTTATATAGAAAATAAAAGCATTTGGGATATATTTGCAAAATATTGCAAGCTTTCTAAGTGAACGCTCTAGTCGTGTTGTTGTAGATGGGTTCTCCTCTAGGAACGTCATATTAAATGCAGGTGTACCACAGGGTACACCCCTTTTTTAGTTTTTATCAACGACTTACTGAACCTTACTGTGGACCCAATTTATTCCTTTACGGATGACAGCAATATCTGTCACTCTTATTCTTTTGACCATAGACCGTGTCAGTCCAAATTTAGACTAATGACACAGCATTTGGATAACGCTCTTTACTTTGACCTATCGATAATCTGTTTATGGGGTCTTGAGAATAGTGTCGATTTTAATTTCACGGAAGACCCAATGCTGTACTCTAACACACAAACATATACGGGGCGCAGAAGCTTCTAATTTATCTATTGGTACTACGAATATTGATGAATCGTAAGCTCTTGACGTTCTGTGCATAATAAAACATTGTGATGTGCGTCGGGATAAGCACATTTTTGAATTAGCGAAGGATGAATTTAAATGTTTAGGGTTTTTGAAACGTTTTAGAAGATACTTCACACAATCTGATATTTTGACCGTCTATACCAATATATCCGTCCCAAAATCGAATACAATTCCCATATATGGGCAGGTGCTTCAATATATTCATTGGAGCTACTTGACCGCGTACAGAAAAGTGCGCTTATGCTTAGAGGGGATGATCGAGCATCGTAGGTGTGTGGGTTGTGTGTCTTTGTTATACCGATACTTCCACGGAGAGTGTTCTGCTGAGATAGGCGACCTCATTTCAGATAGATGTATATTTGGTCGTAATACGCGCCTCTCTAGCAGAGCTCACCCGTTTTTCGTCGATAGGTCAGCGGAGCGCACAACTCACTATATAGAAAAAGTTTTCTTTGGCCGAACAATTCGTATGTTGAACAGACTTTCCGTATATGTCTCTCCCGACACTTTTAACATATATTCAAGTCAAATGGTAACAAATACTACTACCTCTTTCCTCATTCCCATACATATATTTCTTTAATTCAACACAATGCAATGTATTTATAGGGGGCATCCTCTGAGTAGGCTATATTTGGGAAGCTAAGTGAGAAAGGCCAAAATCGACGATCCGATGGAATGGGCATTAATTTGAAAGAACATTTTTTCCCCCTTACCCAATTTATTAAGTTTTATTTTTTTGATATTTTTCTACTTATTTATTCAAAATCATCTTGATTGTAATACAGACAAGCTTAACAAAAGTAGTCGAAACTATGAATTGTATTTTTTTTTGTTTCAAAAGGCAAAATTCGTACATATGATGCTCTGACACACGCAATATTTCTGGATAAAATTTCAACAAAAAAACCTTTTTTTTTTGTATTTCATCTACTTCTTCGTACAATTTTCATTCAATACTGTGTTTGTCTTACGAACAAAATTATAGTGACTGTCTGCCCTTTTTTTTCCTCATCCACTGTTGGCATTCCAGTGTTAAAATCAGTGGAATCAGCATCAACAGCATCAGTTACAATTCACAGCTTCCTATAGAGTTTTTGTTTGATTGTCTGTTCTTCTCTCCTTTTGGTGTTTATCTTATAAAATGCGACATGCATATGAATTTATGAGTTTTACTTCCAAAAAAATATTTTTTATATTTGATTCGGCGAAAGTAAAACACCCATGCAAAAACACTTATGATTTTTGTCCAAAAAAAACCAAAAGTGTGAGTAAAAGTGTTTTAGTTTTTTAGAGTTTACTTTACTTTTCATTCAGAGAGTGTTAGATTTGTTTTGTGGCATAAATATTAAAGTAACTCAAATTTCTTACAAGGGAAGTATTCCAACCCCTATGAACCGATTTGCATAAAACTTAAAATATATGTAAAACTGACAATACTAAGGTTGGAGTTCGCCAAAAGGCAAATTTTTCACCAAGAAGAATAAGAGGGAAGGAGAGAGGTTAGGGGTCCAATATTATGTTTCATAACTACTATTAGGTCAAAGATTACGACAGTGAACAGAAAATGAAAATCGCAAAATTATCAACACGCGCAATTACAGTATTGCCATACTGAAGCCCTTCCATCTTTAAAATCTTTCATCTCTCTTCTAACCCCTTTCCGAAAGAAGCATCATTAGTTATTGATAGGCAGCATTGCCTGAGTGATGCTTCTTTAAAAAAAAAAAATCGGTTCATAACGGTTGGTATACTTCCCTTGATAGATATTTTTTTTTTTTGATTTCTTATGATTTATGTTTTATGCACATTTTGAGTTTTAGAAACCACACATGTGGATAAGCAAAAGTTGTGCTAGGTAAAAAATAGTTTTGATTGAAATTCTTAGCTGGTAACATTAGGGGGCAAGCAACCAACTGGGCGAGTGTGATAGCTTAACAAATATTTTTTTAGGGAACCATCAAAAAACTTCACTTAAAATAAAATGATATGGGACAATTTTTGTTTGCAAATTTGTATGTGGGAGTGGTGATTATTATCTCAATCCTATAAATCATAATTATTAATCACTTTGAGTATGTGAATATGAGTATTTATTAGGTGGTGAATGGTCAAACGACGATCAAATCCAGATTTATGAATTCGTTAGAACTTTGCTTCTATTGAACTGCTTACTAAAACAAAAATGTAGTCAGCATAGTGAGTTTGACTAAAAAGTACACTGCAATGGCAGGAAAGCGATTCTACCTATAGCTTGATCTTAAAAAGGATTGCAATTCCACAAAGCGTGGTCTGGGGTCCTTCCATGAGCCTATCTGAGCGCCACTATTCCCCTATAATACCATTCATGCCTGTAATAGATGATACTCTGCGTTGCAGAGCCTCTATAAATTTTTCACAGATGAATCGAATCTACTCGAACAAGTGACTTTAACGTCTATTCAGGAGACCTTTGCCTGAACCTGGTTTAGAGATTGCCAGACTATTGCAGTGCTGCCAGATAGAGATGGTGGCAATAAATGAAGTTGCTGACTGGTTAAAATACGATGTTGTGTCTACAGCAGCACATTTATTCTGACAGTCAAGCCGCGGCCAAGTCTTTGGAGTCAATGTCTTTGAAAACAATATCTGCCCTTTACTGCCGCACATCTTTCAGCTGATTGGTCATTATATGTTTGACATACTACTCCAAGGGATCTGTAGCATTTCAGGAAATTGCAAAGCTGATGAGTTTACAAGACTATAAACTACCTAACATATTCCGACGGAATTGGAATGAGTTAGTAAGTCTCCTAAACTTGTATTAATCTATAGCATTATTCAGCGAAGGAGACTTATTGAAAATGAGCGGATTGAACGACCTATGGGGCTATACGACATATTTGGCCACGAAGGAATCCAAACTAAAAGAGTTAGACTCCTGAAGTTTGGCACGAAAATGTCTTGTGTTCAAAGGCTGGTGAAGTTCGTAAAGGGCAAAATAACAATACCACAACATGTGAACTGTGCCCATATATGAGACCTTTTAAGCGCCACTTTACAACTATGATACGATCCAGGGAGTCTTGGATGAGGGGAATTCCGAGAAGTGGAGCCTCCATAAATTTTTACACGGATGGATCAAGGCTGCACGAACAAGTGGGCTTTGGAGTATATTCGGAGGAGCTTGGGTTGAGCCTGGCTCGAAGATTGCCGTATCATTGCAGTATTTACCAGGCAGAGGTGCTGGAAATAAAGGGAGGGGCTGACTGGTTGAGTTGCAATGTATTGTATACAACTGCAGTCAACATCTATGCTGACAGTCAAGCCGCGGTCAAGTCCCTGGAGTCAATGTTTCTGAAAACAAGATATGCCCTTAACTCCAGCATGTCTTTAAATGAGATGGCCAAGCAGTTTGACATACGACTCATATGGGTCCCAGGGAATTCCAGGGAATGTGCTGGGACCCATATGATATGCTTGCAAGACTGTAAATACCTTACAGGTTGCAACAGAATTGGAATGTATTGGTATGCCTCTAGATAATTGCAAGCAAAACCTACGGCTTTATTCCGCGACGAAGACTAATCAGAGATAGGCAAAGATGGACATGTGAGAGAACATGACATATTTGGCCTTCTCTTAATCAAAAGCGCACAAGTGAGCTGATATCGCTTTCAAGATGAGAGATTTCGACAGTGGTTTCTATAATTACCGGACACTGTTAAATGTGCCGTCGAATGACTTTTGCCAAAGTTGCATGGATGAAGAGGAGTTGGAAACTATCGAACACTTTATTTGCCATTGCCCGGCACTTTCTGGTCAGATACTTGTTTCACTGGGATCTAGGGAGCCGCACGATCTTTCTGATTTGTCGGATGTCAAAATTCAATATCTTAGGAGTTTCATAAGAAGCTCAAATTGGTTTAACGACAGGGACTAGTAGGGAAACCTATTAAAGTCCCGTGATATCACAATTAACCTCAAAATCTACGTTTGTTGACGTAAACCGTCAGCAGCCACTTACAACCTAACCTATGATGCAAAAATACCAAACCTTTTTAGTTTTAAAAGACGCTCCAGTTGGTTTAATAGTATGGACTGCTAATAGGATTATAGCGTACCACAGAGTCTATGTATGTGAGCTTACGAAAAGCGTCAGGACTACCAATGATGGTCTCCCTCGTGGAAAATAACAATCTTAATGAAATTAAAAATAGTTTTAAGGAAAAACAAGTAGAAAAGTTAAATTCTACTTGGCCGAATCCATTAATACCCTCCAGTAAATTTTCTGACGTAAAAAAAAAAACATTTTTGATTAAAAATATTTGATTTTGTATATAAAAACTTTTTAAAGTAATTTTCGAAAAAAAATAAAATAATTTACAAACATTTTTTTAAGTGTAAAATTTTTTGTGAGTGTAAAATTTTTTTCGAGTGTCTTTTTTTTTTCTTTATTGTCAAAATATTTTTGAGTTACAAAAATACGTTGTAAAATATTTTTGTGACTTACCAATGTTTTTAAAACATGTTTAACGGATTTTCAACACGCAAATTTAAGGTGACACTAATCTGAAATTTACGGTTTTGCTAAAAACTTTTGAACCACTGAACCGATTTGGCAGAAATTTGATACGAACCCGGCCAGGGGAACGACAAATATATATGCTAAGCTTCAGCGTCCTCAGAATTGTGTTTCGAAAGTTAGCGTGTTTTTTATCTAATAAATTCAAGAAAAGCCCTTGCCGAAATTCAGTCGTTTGCTCATAACTTTTGAACCACTGGACCGATTTCGCTGGATTGCAATACCAACCTGACCAGGTAAATGCCCAACATATATGCCAAACTTCAGGAGCCTACGTATTCTTTCAAAAGTTTGCGTGTTTTCAACAGACAGACAGACGGACGGACATAGCTAGATCGTCTTAAAATCGATCGAGGATCATGAATATACATACTTTATGGGGTCATAGACCAATATTTCGAGGTGTTATTATTATTATTCTAGGGGTGATCTAGCCCTAACGGCCGGCACTGCGACCCTTATGGGTCTTTTGTGCCAAGATCCATTAATCTAATTCAAACTCTGTTCAATGTTCCTAATGAACGTTATAACAGAGGATGGAGAAGCTAGCTTTACATCCGCAGAATTAAGCGATTCTTTGTCTAAGAACCGTCTTCTGATCCTACATATTGCGACGCACTCACATAATATGTGTTGCGTTGTTTCTACTTCCTCAAGACAAAGTCGACACAAAGACGATGCACAAAGATTTAAATTATGCAAATGATAATTTACCTTATAATGCGCGGTGAGAAAACCTGTCAGTACCTTAATGTCACTTTTGGTGTGATTAAGTATACTTCCATATGATAATGGCGCGATTAGTGCTTTGGATTGTCGTAGACCTCCTGAATTTTCCCACAAGTTTAAGAAGTCGGTTCTTTCCAAACCCTTTATCATGTTCGAGAAGTTGGACCAGTTTACCCCGGCCAGCGGTTGAAGGGTATCAAAACAGTGTCATTGTGGATTTAAATTCCCAAGAAGACAGCGCTTGAAGTGCTGCCTGGCTATCACAGAAGATTGAAATATGAGTACCCTTCATACCCTTTTCAATATTAACTCTAGCGCATATTGCGATAGCCTGAATTTCAGCCTGAAAAACTGTAGGCCACCTACCCATTGGTTCGGAGATCCGCGTGTTTGGACCGTAGACACCAGCGCCAACTCCAGAGGACATTTTGGATCCGTCAGTATACCAGTTTCGGCTTCTAGTATCTACATATGGGCCACCTTCATCCCACTCCGGTCTACTCGGTATCACGATCTCAAATTTCCTTCCAAAGCGAAGCACAGTGTTCATTCTATCCGTCGGCATATCTAGGTTTTCCCTAATTCCTATTGAAGAAAGAATATTGGAGTGGCCGCTCAAGTTGCGAGGGTCAGAGTAATCGATATTCGTTCTACGCGCAGCCATAGTTGCCGTAGATCTAATAAAGATGTCGAGAGGTGTGAGACCCAAAATGGCTTCTTGGGTAAAAGTTGGGCAGGTTTTCATAGCACCCGTGATTAGAGTGCAAGCCAGACGCTGTACCTTGCCTAGTCTTACGGTGGCATCCCTTTCGAGGTGTTACAAACGGAATGACAAACTATCACTAGAGTGGAGGGTATAAAAAATCTTACAAGAAATTTTCTGAGCGGTCCAAATTTTTGAATCGGGGAAGAACACTTTTGACTTCCGGACCGATTTGCGCTTTTTACAAACTACAACTGTTTAACTTTCTCATCTTCCTTCTTTTTTCGGTTTTTTCAACAGACTGACAGACATAGCTACATTGCCTTAAAATTTATCAAGGATCATGGTCCTAGACCGATATTTGGAATGTAGCACAATTGTTTTATGGTTTTTTTTTTCTAAAAAAAGTTCTATATCCTACATATGTAATTATATCAAATTTCAGGATATTTCGATCATTTGAAATAGACACTTGACAAGTATTCAGATGATATTTTTATCCGGTTAGTAACAAATGCAACTATGCGTAGAAAGGATAATATGATGACAAGCATCAAGTGCTTGCACATGAAATTCCAGCACACAGCAGTAGTCCGTAGAAAATATTACATGATGTGTATCTCGTAACACTCAACCAAGGCCTGTTAACATAATCATTCATGTTTTTACATTAAACCAAAAAAATATATATTTTTAAAAATTTCTGTTAAAACTAACAGTAAATCTAACATTATTCTAACTCTTAAAAAAAATGTGTGCAAAAAAAAAGGCAAATGTTAAAATACAATCCACAAGAGTATAAGAGATGTGAGGAAAATGAGAACATATAAATAACAACAAAATACCTGGTGAGTAGAAAAATCTCACAAATGAAAACCAAAACAAAAACTCCAAATAAAACCAATTGGCCAGATGAATAAACAAACAATCCAACATAAACAAAACGACAACATGGTAAACAACAAAAATAATCTCCCAACCAGTGTTGCCAGATAAGGGGATTTCTCCCCATAATGGGGATTTCCAGTTTGGTTTGGGGACAAGATTTTCAGGGGAGGGATTTGGGGATTTCGCAAAATTTTGGGGATTTTTTCTAAAATTTGGGGATTTTTTTATTTTAAAAGTTAAAAATTAAATTTTTAAAATTGTTAAGACTATTACCAATTAATTATATTGACATTGGTACAGAATGCAGTCAAAAATTACAACTGCATTCATTTGTTAATGCCAAAGTAGTAAAATTGGAATACCAATGCATTAATTATTGACGTTTTTTGAAAAACAAAAATATTGTTTTTAAATGCACTAAGATTGCAGTCTTTAGAAGCTGGTAGACAACTGTTTTTTTGTTATTTTCCCCGTAAAAATGCCCATCATTGGGCAAGAAAAAAAAAATTAGGTCGGGATTAACTTAAGTAAATAATAAATATTTTACAAGGGTCGAACAAAGTTAATTGTTTTCAAACTCAGAATAGTTTATATTCAGTTGTCAAATAATTTTTCTAACGACATACAAAAATACTAAAAGTCAATCAATACATAAGATGTCAATCAATACAGCTAAAGAAACCATTATTTTTTAACCTCCAATACTTTTGACCACCAATTTATTTGGGAACAATACAAATATATTTTGCTTATTTATTTTAGAACATCTACTAAAGTGCAAAGTAATCTTAAGTGCAAAGATATCAAAATAAAAAATATTTCTTTGTTTACAAAAAAATTGGTGGTCAAAAGTATTGGAGGCCAAAAAATAGGTACTGGTGTCTCCAACTGTATTGATTGACTTTTAGTATTTTTGTGGGACGTTTAAAAAATTATTTGACAACCGAATAGAAAATTTTGGAGTATTACCTCCTAACACGAATCTGTCATCAGAAAAGTTGTATCAAATAGCCTTTCCGAGATATAGGCATTTTAATATTTTGTGGACCAAGCCTTCAAAACCAACAATTCTTTTAATATTGGAAGAATTAAAGGAATATATTTTTTATTAAAATTTCTTATAAAAAATCCTAACATATCCCAAAAATTCGGGCTCGATACGATCAGGGGTACCTTTAGGTAATGCCAAGGAAGTTGACAACGTCCTTTTTGAAATAAATATCCAAATTTGGCAAGAAATTTCCTGTTCAAACCAGATATGTAAATTTGACACTCCTGAGGTTAAAATTTAAAATTGATTATATCCAAAAATATTTGCAAAAAAGAGTCAAAATTATGAACCAAATATGCATATTTTTAAAGATACGTTTTTTTTGTACCAATTTTAATATTTTTTTGGTAATATTGAGAGAAAAAATTTAAAAGACATTTTCTTAAGTATTCCTGTCATCAGAAAAATTAAATTTCTTAAAATTGGAAAAGTGTGTGTTAAAGTATTATTTCCCCCCACCCCCCCCCCCCCCCCCCAATAAAATTACCTATTTTTTGCAAGAAATCCAGTCTCGATACTATCAGAAGATGTAAGGAAGTTCAAAATGTCCGTTTTTAGTTTTATGCTTAACTATTCGAATTGTGAAAAAAATCCTGTAGATACTCAAATAAAGAGAACGTGGTTAAAATCTAAATTTCGTTGAGTATATTCAGAAATATTTGCAAAAGCAAATATCTGATTTGAACAGTATTTTTTCTTTTGACAAAATTCGAATTGTTATAAGCATAAAACCAAAAAAATTACATTTTTAACTTCCTTACAATGTTCTGATAGTATTCCTGATCTTATCGAGGCCGGATTTTTTTTCAAAAGCAGTGGTGGGTACAGCTTTTGGCTTTGGGGGGGGAATTTTTTTTTTTACTTCAAAGAAAAAAAAATCATAATGCTTTGTCGGACGAACAAAAAAAGGGGTACGTTTTATTTGCAAAAAAAGTGATGGGAAAGCTAAAAAATCATAAAATTTATTAGTTTTTGCCGAAGGAGGTTTGTTTTTAATGATCGTATATCGTTTAAATAATATTTTTTTTTTGCTTTTTCTAAATCTGAGAATTTTTCAATAGAAGAAATTCGTCTTACATAGAAAATATCAGATGATGAAAAAATGATTTTTTATAGGTCAAATGTCTCAGAATCTAAGACTTCTTCTCAGATTCTAAGGCATTTTTCGTACAGAAAAATTGTTGGATTCTTAGAACTTTTTTTCACAGAAAAAGTCTCAGATTCTGAGAAATTTTACTATCGAAAAAGTCTCATATTTTAAATCATTTTTGAGATATTTTTCCTATAGCAAAGGTCTCAGATTATTAGATTTGTTCGTACTGAAAAAATTTCAGATTCTGAGACCTTTTTCTATAGAGAAAGTCTTAGACCTTTTCCTAAAGAAAAAATCTCAGATTCTCAGATCTATTTTTCTATAGAAAAAGTCTCAGATTCCGAGACATATTCCTAAGAAAAAAGTCTCAGACTTTCAGACCTTTTTCCCATAGAATAAGAAAGGATACAATTCTGGCACTTTTTCCCCTAAAGAAAAGGTGACAGATTCTGAGAAATTTTTCTTAATAAAAAGTCTCTGATTGTAAGAACTTTTTCCTTCATAAAAAGTACAACATTCTGATGCAAAGATCATTTTCCTATAGAAAAAGTCTAAGATTTTGAAACCCTTTTCAAAAGAAAAATTCACAGATTCTGAGACGATTTTCCTATAGAAAGTCTTAGATTCTAAAACCTTTTTCATATAAAAAAAAGTGATTTTTCTAAAGAAAACGTCTCAGATTTTGAGACATTTTTCCCAAAACAAAAGTGTGAGATTTTAAGACATATTTCCTATAGAATAAGTCAAAAATTTTAAAATTCTGAGACCTTATTCCTATAGAAAAAGTCTTAGATTCTAAGACCTTTTTCCCCATAGAAAAAGTCACAGATTCTGCGACCTTCTTCCAATTGAGTAAGATTCAACTTCTGAGACAATTTTTCAACAACTAAAAGTCTCAGACTTTGAGACCTTTTCCTTTTTAAAAAAGATTCAGATTTTGAGACCCTTATCCTTAAAATAAGCCTCAAATTCAGAGATTTCGAGACCTTTTTCCTATAGAAAAAGTCTCAGATTCTTAGACCCTTTTCCTATCGAAAAAGCCTCAGATTCTGCGACCTTTTTTCCTATAAATAAGTCTCAAATTTTGATACCTTTCTTCAGTAGAAAAAGTCTCAGATTCGGAGACTTTTAGAATTTGGAAATTCTTCTACAAAAATCCGAAAAAGAAAATGTTTGAGGATGTGAAAAATTTGTTTTTTTGTACCTTTTTCTATGGAAAAAGTTTCAGATTCTGTGACCGATTCATTCTGAAAAAAATTTCCGAAAGGGTTCTTTAAACTTAAGACTAACAACATTTTTACGATTTTAAGATATTTTTCCTTTTCCTATATAGCAGACAAACATTTTTTATGTAAACCAAATTAAGATCCTGTAACATTTTTCTATACAAAAAAACATATTATTCTAAGTCATTTCTTATACCAAAATTCATAATAAGATTGACAGATATTTTTTCACAAAAAATTTTCAGATTAAGTCACATTTTTCCTTTAAAATTTTTTAAAATTTTCCCTAAAAAAAATTTCAGATTTTTTTCTATGAAAAATTTTTGATTTCAAAATTTTTTAGGAAATTCCCTTCTTTCTTTTTTCTTCTTTTTCTTTCTTTTCCTTTTTTTCTTTTTTTTCTTTTTTTTTTCTTTTTTTTTTCTTTTTGAAATTTGGTCTGGGGGGGGGAAATTTCCCCTTTTTCCCCCCCCTTGTACCCGCGCATGTTCAAAAGTTATGTAATTTTGTAGGGAAGAGGAATAAAAAGACTACATTTACACTTTTTTAATATTAACAGAATTCTTGGATTTGGGGGCTTGATTCACAAAAAATTCAAATTCCCAAATCTCGAGAAGGCGATTTAATACAACTTTTTTATTTAAATATCATAAAAATTTAAATTAATATAAAATATTGTTTAATAAACAAAATTTTTTTAATTAAAAGAGAGTTTTTATTAAATTATTCATTAATTTTTTTTTGGGGATTTTATATAAATTGTAGGGTATTTTTGGGGATTTCATTTTTCAAATTGGGGACAAGACCCAAATATTTTCTGGCAACACTGCTCCCAACAACCATATTTTTTGGAGAGCAATAAACACAAACAAACAATATGGTAGATTTTGTGTGGGGGTTTTTCGATGGCAGCAACATTTTAGTGTTGAATTTTTCTATAGCATCAGTATTAATTGAGCTCTCGTTTAGTAAACAACGTAACCGATAGAGAGTACCGATTTTTTTTTAGCGTCGTGCGTACGAAACGGAGTTACAAAAAAAAAAAAACGATTTACGATAAACGAAACGATTTAAAGCGGGTTTGTTTGTGATACACAGAAAATCTAAAAAAAAGGAAGTTTTTTCCTACTACCATACAACGGTTAACGGAAGTGTGGTGAATAAGTTATGCGTGGTGAAAAAGAGCTTAAACATAGTTAAAAGCATAGAATAGTTGTAATAATAACAACCAAAAAAGTATTGTGTTTACATTACGGTTAACTAAAAGTGTTGATTATAATTTGTTTAATGTTTTGCGACTACGACGAAGTAAAAGAAAGAAAATAATGATGGTGACAGAGATGCTGTATGATATTTGTTGGTGATATTTATACAATAAAAATTTTGAAAACAGAATAACGGCAGCAGCTGATGGTTAAGGACCATACAAAACGGATGCTGACCCTTAAGGGAAAATAATATTTAAATTTAAAGAAAAATAAAGAAAATAAATTTCTAAAAAAAGAAAGAAAAAAAATTTACGCCACAAAAAAGAAAATTAATAAAAGTTTTAAAAAAGTTTAAAAAGATTTAAAATAAATTTAAAAAAAGTATTACTTGTGTTATAAAGTGTTTTTTTACCAACAAAATTTTTCTAGACTTTAAGACTCCAACAAACTAAAAAAAAAAAACAAATTAAAATAAAAATCAATTGTTTGCTGGCATTTGGGGTGACGTCGTTTGTTCTGCTACAATGCTCTTGCACTATCAAGTGTTGTTGTTTTTGTTTATCTTTGTTTGATGTCGTTGTTGCTGCTACTGCTTGCTGCTAGTGTTGTTACCTCCACTTCGGCCGCCGTATGCAAATTGGTGTAAATTTTATTTTACCGGTTTTACGTGGGGAACAAAAGAATAGTAAATTTCCACCAGGTTTTTTTGTTGGTGTTTGTTGTTTATATGCTGTAAGTTTTGTTTGTGCAGGCTTACAAAAGGTGGCAAAACTTTTAGAAAAAAAACAACTTCAACCGTGACATGAACATGAACGAGAAATACCGTCATCTTTTATAGAAAAAAAAAAAAAAAACAAAACGGCAGACATACAAGTGTTGTGCATCAGAGTCATTAAAAAAAAATTTAAAATATTAATAAAAGGTGTTAATTGTAAAAACAAATATCATAAATTATGAAAAAAAAATAAGAACAAGAAAATTAAAAATAATGGCCCTAGTAAAAATGATTTTATATGTTTACCAACAGAAAGAGAACTGGTTCATTGTGGCAAAGGAATTTTTTGTTTTCTTTTGAATTAAACCAAAAAATATTTGCGAATCAAAAAAATTTGTTTGAAAATGGCATCTATTAGTTAGAGCATAATTTGACAAATTTTGCCGAAAATTTATATATTTTTGTTTGTTTTTCTATTAACGCATATTTTTTCATACATATTTTGATATGAATGCATATTTTTGGGTCATATTTTGTAAAAAATTTCAATTTTAGCAAATTTTTTTTTAAATTTTTATGAACTTTTTTAAACCAATGTTAATTTGCTGCCAATTTGCCTTAACTTTTTTTCGATGTCAATTCTGAAACTAAAAAAAAAAATTGTTCGACTTAAATACCACTGTGCAACAAATTTGGGGTCTTCGAGTGTATCTTGAATGGCCCACTAAAGTTTTTAAATTTTTTTCAAAGGCGTTTTGAATAAGCCAAAAAATAAGTATTAAATCTTATTCTAAGGTCAATAATGTTAAGATACGTCTTCAGTAAAATTTGATGGTGCTTCTTTTCTTAGAATATATTAACCCTCTATCTCCAATTTGTAGTGGTCGTTTTCGTCCTTTTTTCAAATATCCTCATGGAACACCAATAAAACGTGCGTTTAATGGGTTAAAATTTTCTACAAAAATTTTCTGCATCAAATTTCACTAGGAGTTGCCGAAGATCAAAAGTTCGTGCGAAAAGTGCAAAAAGCTTAAAAGAGTAAAATTGTAAATTACCACATACTATTAAATTGTTTTTTATCAAAGTCGTGTAAAATAAGTCGAACAAATTTTAACAAAATGGTTCTGGCCTAAAATACGGCAACCAGTGTTGCCATTTTGACGCTTTTCGGGTATTTTCTGGTGCTTTTTTTGTCTTTTTAAGCGGAGTTTTTTACGAATACCCTTTTTTAAAAAAACGGGTATTCATGGTGCTTTTTTATTTTTTCGTGACGCTTTTGGTGCTTTTTATAAAAACTTTGTGATTTTGTCATTATTTCTTTTTGTTGATTATTTTTATGCTAAGGTCTTTCAGCAAATATTTACGGACGTTTTTGTAGAAAAACTATAATTTTTGTACGTTTTTCTGGACTGTTGTATTTTAAAACAATTCTGAAATTTACTGGCAAAATTATGAACTGCCTTCAAGTATTTACAGCCATATTTATTCAAATCAAAGCTATCAAATATCATTTACAAACGAGGTATTTAAAAAAAAATATTTTGTGGGCGTGATGAGTGCGACAATGGAACAGATTTATTTGAAAATTGTTTATTTTTTTATAAAGACAAATATTTTTATTTAAAATTTTGTGTTAATTGTTATCTTAATATTATTTAAGTAATTTGAATTGCAATTTTCATATTTTTTTTTTTTAATTTTATGTTTGTGGCGCTTTTTACCCTTTTTATGTTTCAGTTTTACCCCTTTTTACCCTTTTTTAAATGTTCTTTTCGTAGTGAAAAAGTACATTTTCAAAATAAATTTTTAAATTTTGACTTTTTCCTCTTGGCGCTTTTTTACCCTTTTTTTGTAAATTTTTACCCTTTTTTACCCTTTTTTCCAAAATTTTGGCGCTTTTCTTCATTTTTGAAATGGCAACACTGACGGCAACAGACATCTTCAGTGAAATTTGATGGCGGTTCTTTTCATGGAACATTTTAACCCTCTATCTCCCATTTTTAGGGGTCATTTTGGGGCTTTATTAAATATTCACGATTAAGGCGTGCGATATTTTTACCCCTGCACCCAAAAAAAAACGTGGGTATTCAATACTAAAAAATTAACTAAATTTTAGTCCAAAAGGACCTAGTGCAGAAATTGGTAACCAATACTAAAATTTTTTACTGAAATTATTGAAAACCAGTAAAAATTACTAATTTTAGTACTTTAAAGATACTAAAATTAGTAACTTATTAGTAGATTTTGGTACAATATCAGTTACTAAACCTTTTACTGTAGAATTATTTTGAGTGTAGTAAAAAAAAAATTTACTAGGGGTTGTCAAAGGTCAAAAGTTCGTGCGATATAAGCAAAATGTTTAAAAAAGGAAAACTTTATGTTATCATAATTCGTTAAATTACACCGCTCTACAAATCAGAGGTTTGTCGCTGCGTTTTGGATGAAACCAAAAAAAGTTGATAGAGTTTGGTTCCCCGATTCCAAAACGGTCACTCAAATTTTTCTATCACGTCACAATTTTGAGAAAATCGCGGTTAAAGTGTCAAAAAATGCCTATTTTGACCATTTTTGAACGCCTATAAAATAAGATCCTGACATGCTAATGACTTGGTATCTAGCTCATTCGAAAGTGTGGAATTTTCTCTTTTAGACAAGATCAAGTCTTCTTGGAATTTAATTTTCTAAAATGGTAAAAAAATCATTAACCACAAGTGCTTTAAATCTAAAATTTACGTATGAATTTGTATGGAAATTTGTTAAAAAACACTGTGTAAATAAACTAAATATTGAAAAAATGGAAGGTTTTTTGCTAATGATTTTTTTACCATTTTAGAAAATTAAAATTTTAGAACAATTTATCTTATCTTTAAGAGAAAATTACAGGCTTTCGAATGAGCTTGATACCAAATCATTTGCATGTCAGAATATTATTTTATAAGCTTTTAAAAAGGGTCAAAAATGCCTTTTTTCGGCCATTTAACCGCGAATTACTCAAAATCCTGATGTGATAGACAAATTTGGGCTCCGGATTTGGAATCAGCGCAACAGACACCATCCAAATCACTAACCAGAATCCAATACGCATTTTCTTGTTGAGCTGTGTTATTTTTCAGCAAAACACTTTATATTTTTACTTTTTAAAGCACTCTGCACTTTTCGCAGGAACTTTTGACCTTTGACAACCCCTAGTGAAATTTAATGCAGAAAATGTTTGTAGAACATTTAAACCCCCTAAAGGCACGCCTTAGTGGTGTTCTCTCTGGATATTTAAAAAAAGGACAGAAATGACCCTAAAACTGGGAGATAAAGGGTTAATATGTTCTAAGAATAGAACATCCTTCAAATTTAACTGGACATATATTATAATTTTTAACTGGACATATATTATAATTAAGCTCAGAAGCAGATTTATAAAATTTTTTAGATTTTTTTCACACGACTTTGATAAAAAATTATCTAATTGTATGTGAAAATTTACAATTTTACCTTTTTAAGCATTTTTCACTTTTCGCACGAACTTTTGATCTTTGGCAGCCCCTAGTGAAATTTCATGCAGAAAATTTTTTTTAGAACATTTTAGCCTTTTAAGCGCGCGTTTTATTGGTGTTCTATGAGGATATTTGAAAAAAGGAACAAAATGACCCCTAAAAATGGGAGATAGAGGGTTAATATATTCTAAGAAAAGAACCACCATCAAATTTTACTGAAGACATGTCTATACATTTTTTACCTCAGAATTAGATTTAGGCTCTTATTCATAATACTTATAACTGACTTTTTGTAGGTTTATTTGACAATTGTTCCTGCAATATCTGTCAAATAAACCTACTTTAAATATATTTCAGGTTTTATGAATAACCACCTTAATACTTATTTTTTGACTTTTTCAAAACGCCTTTGAAAAAAATTTAAAAACTTCAGTGGGACATAAAAAAAGAACTCGAGCTAAGTTTTCAAAACCCTTAGGGGGTTTTGCTCTACTGTTGATATACTTTAATATTTTTTTTTTTTTGGTCCCATCCAAGATACAAAATCGTGTTGCACAGTGTAATTTGTGTTTCGTTAACAAGCTAATTTGTGGAGAATTTGTTCATACAAGTAAAAATGCACTATTTTTGTATTAGTTCGTGTTAAGTCCTTTTTTTTAGATTTTTAGTGCATATTTTAGTCGCTTAAAGCATAGATTTTTAGTAATTTTTTTTGTTTAAATCCTTGTTATTCATTGCAGTCGCATTTTTGCTGTGAATGGTTTTCGAAATTTGACAATCAAAGTCGCCTTAAAGGTTTTTTTTTGAGTGTATATTTGGTCGGACACTACACTCAAAAAAAAAAAACTGTAATGTTAGCAAAAAAAGCTTGCAAACCTACAAGAAAATTTGCTGATTTTGAACCCACAATTTTTTTGCTAAAGTTAGCAAAAATGTTTTGCCAATAATTAGTTAACTAAATTTTTTTTTTTTTTTAACTTAGTTCATACACATCTGAGGACCCCATTGGGTTCGGACCCGATAGGTCCAGACCCCGATGGGCCTAGTTGGGTTCCTTAAAAATCGTCATAGTTTTTGATCCAAAATTTGTGTCCGTTTCGCTCTACCTTGCTTTGAGATACGTGATTATAGGGGACCACTGGGGTCTTGAGAATTAAAAAACTCGATAACTTCAAAAATATTACTCGGAGAGCTTTTGACTATTTTGCGGTCTTGTTGTATGTGTTGAGAACTACAACAATGCTTTTGGACTTTTTGTTGTGTCGGCAATATTTACCGAGATATGAGCATTTTAAAATTTTCGGGAATGCTAACTTTTTTGGATCTTAAAATAAAAAAAAAATTACCATTTATTTTGCTAATATTAGCAAAAAAAAGCTTGTAAAAATTTGGTCAACTCAATTTTAAATCTAGCAAAAAAAATTAGTTTAATTTTTGTTTAAAATTGCTAATGCGCTAAATGAAGTTTACAAGATATTTTTGCTAACATGCTAATCTCAACTAAAAATTTGCTAAAAGTTAGCTAACCAGCATTAGCAAAAAAAAATCAGTAAATCTACTAATGTATTACTTTGAGTGTAATATCTGTAGCATTCAACACTGATAATTCTTTAAACAGATAAGTCTATTGACTTCCCAAACACCCAGAAAAAAAACTCTTTTCGAAAATTCTTTGTTCTATAACTCAAAAACTTTTAAGCAACCGAGCCAAATAGATTTTAGACTTAAATCCTTATGGTCAAAAAAACCCAAAACCTTCGACTTGGCTCAAAAATCCTTGTACCGCTGTGTAACCAGTTCTAAATATTAAGGGCGAATATTCAAAACTTGCTATCTGCAATAATTTCGAAAGGGAGTTTTCGATAGAAATTTTTCAACTGAATTAGTTGTCATCTATCAAATTAGTTTTTAACTGTGATATTATTTCTAAAGCTGCCCATTCACTTGCAATAAAATTGCTCAACTTAAAAAAAAATTATTTTACAATATTATTGTCGTTTTACCCTACACAGCAAATAAAATTGCTCAATACTTAAACCCAATATATTGTACAAGATATAAACATAAACATAACATAATAAAAGTTGTACAATATAGACAACACACTGATAAAATATATTGCAGTATTCTTGTTTGTACAATAAATATCAAAAGTGTTTTGATATTCTCCAATATATTGCACAACCGTAAATATTACATACACACAAGCGATATTATTGTACAATTTGAAAAGTTGAACAATAATATTGAAAGTGAATGGGCAGCTTAAAACCCTCGCCTTTATTTATATTGTAAATACCTAAAATAGCACTTTTTTTCGTCTCCTAAAAAAAGTTTATAATGCATATAGCAAGTTTTGAATATTCGCCCTCGATATATTCTAATCTTACAAAGGGCAATATTGTTTAAAAAGCGGATTTTCTTGAACTTTTATAATTTTACAGTACAATTTATCGTTATCTAAAATGCAAAAGGCCCTAATTAATTTTACAGGAGAAGAAAAAAACAGTATAGAGTAAAAAACAGTATAGAGTAAAATTTTTAATTTGTTAATAACTTTGTTGGTTTTGATTGAATTGGGCTAAAATTTTGTGAGGACGTACGTTTTGTGAATACCCCAGCAAAACTTAGATTACCAAATAAGGTATAAAATAAGGTATAGGATCTCTTATTTTATACATTGCAGCATTGATGATTTTAACAGGCGATGAGACTCAAAGTAATGCATCCACATTATCACAAAGAATACCAGTAAGGTATAAAATAAGTCATAAATTTATAACGAAGAATACGAGTAAGGTGTAAAATATATGATATTTTATAGGTTACGAGAAATGAAAGAATATAGCATACCAGAAGATAATATATAAGGTGTTACGAGTAGTGAAAAAGTAAATCACGTGATTGTAAGTGAGTGTAAGTAGATAAAATATGCGCGTGAGTGTGTGTCGTTAGAAATTTACTGTCGTAAGCCCATCTCTAGTTTAAACTTATGCATTTTTTTATAGAATAATTATTTTTTATGTTATTGTAATGCATTATGCATCCAATGATAAATAATGCATTATTTCAAACTTTCAAATAATACATAATGTAACCAAATATAAGTCATCCATGATTTAATGTTTAGAAATAATAAATATGAAATACATTTTTTCCAATAATCATGCATTACGTAGCAAATTACTAGTAATGCATTATTTTTCACTTGGAAATAATACGTTGTGGAACAAATGTTTGGTAAGACATCATAAAATAATGCTACAAATAAGTTATATACATTACCTGGTAATGTGTTATATAATCACTACCCATTACCAAAGTTTTGCTGGGACATATCAAAATTTATCACAAAATGATTAAAAAATGTATTTCTAGTTGCGTTTATTGGCGATTTCGCAATTTATATGTTTTTAATTTTTGGCTATAAAATTGCTAATTTCTATTTTGTGCCCCTAATTTTTGTGTAGCAACGTGTAGGTTAATAAAATACACCAGAATCTATCAAAATACCGATTTTGAATTTTTTGTTATTTAGGGCGTTTTGCATTTTAGGTGACGATATTTTATTTTAAGGCTTATTCAAGAAATATATTGAAAAAAGGAGCAGCAAAATCACACAGACTCAACAGCTGACCGGACCACAAAACTAAGTATAGCAAAGAATTCTTTTGGTTTGATCTACCAAAAGAAATTGGTTAAAATGGCTAAAAAACCATTTCAATATCAAATTCTGTTTAAGTTTTTAAATTAATACTAATTATTTATCATTCGACCTAAAAATTCGAGGTCATATTTATGTACTAATCATTACGAGGATATTGTCAAGGGGAATGCAACACAAGCAGTGAACATCTTAGGGTAGGTTGTAAGTGGATTCCATAGAGTAAGGAAAGTAAGAGATTTTGAAAGGACCCAAAATCAGTCTGCAAGTTTATGAAAATTGGTAAACTTAATGTATTGCAGAAATTTAAAAATTTTGTAAAAAGATCAAAGAGAATTAAAATATGAGTAAATTTAACCACTATTATTGAGAGGATTACCTATCTATATTGAGAGGATTACCACTATTTCCGTTATTAAAATTCTCTTTTAACTAATTTCCCTACTTTTTCCCCTGATTTTGGAGCATTTTGCCTACTCTTTCTACTTTTTCCCCTGATTTTGCAGCATTTTTTTAAAAATTTGCAGATATTTTCATACATTAAGAGAACCATTTTTTCCTTTGTAAAAAAAGAGTGCATTTTTTTCGACCCCATATAATCTGACACCCACTGGTGGATTCTAAAGTTTTACGTCAGCACACACAAAAAAATATTGGCCCAAAATTTTCAATAAAATCTATTGATCAACAAAATTTAAATGAGTCAATCAATGTTTTGATTGAAATTTGATATTTTCTTTAACTGTCGAATTATAAGTTTTCAACATACCAGATTTTTTTCGCTTTAATTTATTTGAATAGATAATTTCAAAAATATACAAAATAATTGGGTTTTGCCATCTTTTTTATTGTCTGCAGCATGTTGGATAGAAAAAAAAATGATTTTTTTTATAATTTTGTCATACACCTACAATTCATTTGTTAAATCAATCATTATTTTGATTGACTATAAATAAAAAATGATCACATTTTTGATCAAAATTGAAAAAAATGCTTGATTGAAAAAATGTTCAATCAATCACCTACAATTTGATGATTGGTACAATTTTCCTAATTGTAGGAATTTCAAGCAAAAAATTAGTGGAATCCGCGTTTTTGTTGATTGAAATTCGTTTCAAATTTTTTCTGTGCACACATAGACTCTGTGGTCCTTTGTGAAACCACGGAACGGTTATAGGTTCCCCAACTAGTCTTTACCGTTAAACCAATTTGAGCTCTTTATGAAACTCCTAAGATATTGAATTTTAACATCCGAAAAATCAGAAAGATCGTGCATCTCCCTAGATCCCAGTGAAGCAAGTCTCTGACCAGAAAGTGCTGCACAATGGCAGATAAAGTGTTCGATAGTTTCCATCTCCTCCTCATCCATGCAACTCCGGCAAAAGTCATTTGACGGCACATTAAACCGGTCTGGGTGCCTTGCTATAAGACAGTGCCCGATAATTACAGCAACCACCGTCGAAATCTCTCCTCTTGGAAGCGATATCAGTTCACTTGTGCGCTTCTGATAAAGAAACGGCCAAATTTGGGACTACAAGTCCCAAACGTCCATCAATGTGCCCATCTATGATTAGTCTCCTTCGTGCAAGTTGCTAGAGGCATACCAAAACATTCCAATTCTCTTGGAACCTGTAAGGTTCTTCCCAGCCTTGTAATCCCCTGGAGTGTCTCTGTGCCCTGGGACCCATACGATTCGTATGCCAAACTGCTTAACCATCTTATTTAAAGACGAGCGGCAGTTAAGGGCAGACATTGTTTTTAGAAACATTGACTCTGCGGCTTGACTGGCAGAATTGACAGTGGTTATAGACAAGACATTGTAACTCAATCAGTTACCCACTTCCTTTATTGCCAAAATCTCTGCCTGATAAACACTGCAATGATATGCCAATCTTCGAGCCAGACACAACCCAAGCTCTTCCAAATAAGTCTTGCAAAATGACTAAACCAATGAATTTAAAAAAAAGAACTTTATAAATAGTTTCTTGAAAATTGTTACTTTGAAAATATCATGGTAATGATTAGTACAGAAATGTAACCTCGAACAACTTGTTATTACCTCTAAAATGGGATTTTAACTTTGGCGGCATTAAAAATTGTTCCTTATTTCGTGAATCATAATTTTTTATACCCTCCACTCTAGTGATAGAGGGTATATAATGGTTTATCATTCCGTTTGTACCTCATCGAAATATCGGTCTGGGACCCCATAAAGTATATATATTAATAGTCGCCGATCGATTTTAAGACATTCTAGCGATGTCCGTCTGTCTGGCTGTCTGTGCAAATGATGGACAAACTTAACATATTTATTGAAAGTTTTCAAGAGAAGTTTGGTATTGCATTTGAGCGATATCGGTTCTGCGGTTCAAAAGTTATGAACGAAAATATAAGGACACCTCCAAAATTTTAGTACATTCAACATAACCTAAAAATAGGAAATTTTTTAATTCGGCTGCTGGTTGACTTATGTGAACATAATTGAACACCAAATGGTATTTAAACAAGTACAAACATATTTTTTTGACAAAAATATAAAAAAAATCGTGGATTTTTTTTTAAGAAATTTTTTTTTCACGGAAATTTTTTTTCGAATTTTTTTTTTTTTCAAAAATAATTTTCTTTTAAATAAAGTTTTTAAATAAAGTTTTTGCAATAATCTTTTAGAAATAGTGGAGAGCATAACTACATTCGGCAAGGCCGAATTTAACTTTTTTATTTGTTTGCTATATCAAGTTTGCTGCTGCAAGTTTGACCTATTGTACGTTTTGTGGTTTAGTCTGTATGATTTTCTAACTCCTCTTAGTTATATAGCTCTTTTTTAAATCTTAATTTGACTGGCATATTAAAATTAATCACTTTTAACCAGTTTACTTTCTTAACAGTAATTAAATAATAATTCATTTAAATTTTCCAGATTTCTGTAAAAAAATAAACTAAAAAAAACGCATTTTTTTTATCGTAATTAGTAATAACTGAACGTGTTTGTACATGCACGTGCGTGTCTTAAACGTGTAAAAAGTTCTTAAAAAGTGTTAAATAATATAAAAGTGACTAGAATTTTTAATCGAAAAATTACCATAAATAAAAGAAAAATACGAAGAAGAATTAATTAATTTTTTAGCTTAATAACAGACAAAGAAAAAACAACAAAGTAAAATGTATTTTCTCAAGCCTGTTTTAGTGTGCTTTAGCATGCTCTGTCTTGTTTCTGTGGCTAAAAGTAAATCTTCTTCAAACAACCACAATAATGATCCTTGTTATTTTGAAGGCAAACCACGTAAATGTTTGCCAAGTTTTGTTAATGCCGCTTATGGAAATCCCGTACAAGCGTCCAGTACTTGTGGTTCACATGCTGCAGAAAGATATTGTGAATTGAAACGAGATGGCACTATGGATGAATGTCGTATGTGTGATAACTCACGAGCAGATATGAAATTTCCACCCATGTCTTTAACCGATTTAAATAATCCCAATAATGTAACCTGTTGGAGATCGGCCACAGTACCAGTACCCACAGATCCAGATACAGCTCCACCAGATAATGTAACCTTGACATTGTCTTTGGGTAAAAAATATGAATTGACTTATGTTAGTTTATCATTCTGCCCCAAGTCTCCGAAACCAGATTCAATGGCTATTTATAAATCCTCCGACTATGGACAAACTTGGCAACCCTTTCAATTTTATAGTTCACAGTGTCAAAAGTTTTATGGTAGACCAGATCGAGCTAAAATTAGCAAATTTAATGAACAGGAAGCTAGATGCATGAATTCTCATCATGATGGTAATACCAATCGTTTTGCTTTTAATACCTTAGAGGGAAGACCTTCGGCTAATGATTTAGACTCTTCGTTGGTGTTACAAGATTGGGTTACTGCTACCGATATCAGAGTAGTATTTCATCGTTTGGAATTACCCAAGGAACTAATTAATATACACTCAAATTTGGATGCTAAGGCGGATGCTAATAGTTTTAGTGATGAAATGGCTAGTAGTCAAGAAGATGATGAAGAAGATGATAATGCTGAAGATGATTATGATTATAATATTCATGATAATGATAGTGTAGCCTATGAAGATGAAATGGAAGATTATGCAGAACCAAAAAAACATTTGGAATTAGATGATGATTTGGATATGGATTATGCCAATGATGGTATAAATATTATGGCCTTCAAACCTAAACGTCTTACACAAAAACAAAAGTCTTTGGCTTATGAAAAACACTATAAAAATAAAGCTTTAAATATGGCCTTGGCTTCCACAGCTAGCACTACCACAACAACAACAGCAGCATCTTTAACGATAACTCCTTTGCCAGCCGACTCCACTAAAAACTTAAATTCCTTATCATCCTCCAAACAACAACAGCAGCCGCAGCAACAAAAATTATCTTTAATGTCTATAGAAAAACCAACACCTTTACCCTCTGTCCGTGATCTTTTAGCCATATCACAACATTATGCTGTTTCAGATTTTGCCGTTGGTGGTAGATGTAAATGTAATGGTCATGCCTCAGAATGTATGGCTCATGTTAGTTCTAATGAAGCTAATCTCTTTACCAACGATAATGATGATGATGGTGGCGGTGGTGGTGGTGGCAATATGGGCGAATCAATTGATGATGCCACAAATTTTGGTCGTTCTTTAACTTCATCTTCTGTCTCTTCATCCTCTAATAACGGTTTGGCCATAAATGCCAAATTAACAATGACATGTTCTTGCAAACACAATACAGCTGGTCCGGAATGTGAAAGATGTAAACCTTTTTACTTTGATCGACCATGGGGACGTGCAACCGATACTGATGCCAATGAATGTAAAAGTAAGTACTAAATGTTTAAGAGACAATAATGTTTTTGTTTTGGTTGTTGTCATATTCATGCAACATTTATACATACACATACATAAATTGGAAATTGGATATTTCCATTGTATGGATATTTTTTTTTTGGGGGGCAGGATTTGCCAGGGCATATGAAAAATGGCAATATGTGTGTTTCCTTTTCATTTGTTTACAATTTTTGGTTAGTGTGTGTATTGTTTAATGGTTAAATGTTTTTGTTTTCGATTTTCTGGCCTTAAAAAGTCGTTTATGTTCTTAACGCAATTTTTATTTTGTGCATATATTTCATATTTTACAGTGGTAGTGTTGAGTGTAATGTTGGAATTTTTGCAAGCCAAAGAAAAAAAAAAAATATTTCAGCATAATTTTAACATACAAAAGAATTATATCCTATAAATAGGGCCCCATGTTGGGAGCCAATTGAACAGAATCGGGTTTATTTGAATTTAAATTTATTTTATGCCCACCATTCAAAAAACATTTTTATTCCTTGTAAAAGTCATTTTAATACAAAAGAATTACATTATATTAAGGCGGCCCCGTGGTGGGAGCCATTTTGATTAAATCGGTTTTTTTTTTGAATTTTAATTTAGTTCTATGTCCTCCATTAAAAAAAAATAGGGGTACAGTAACTTTAACATTCAATGTTTAACACATCATAATAGTGATCTATGATTCCAATTAAAAAAAAATCAGGCAACGTTAACGGATGCCCACATTGGGAGCTAATTTTATAAAATCTATGTTTTTTGAACTCCAATTGAACTAACTTTGTCGAAGAACACTGTTGAACAAATTCATAGAAATTCGCACTACCATGAATCAGAATTAAATAGATTTTCACTTCCTGATTCCAACTCTGCATTCCAAATTTTTCTATCACGTAAGGTTTTTAAGATATTAGCGTTTGAATATTGAAAAATACGCTAATTTAGCACTTTTTGGGTCTCTATTGTAACTTATTCTTAAGCTGCGCACAAAAAATATGACTAAGTTTAGTATAAATGGTACCTATTGATTCCAAATCTGTCATCAACATTTTTCTAGCGCGTGCCTTTTTTGAAATATTGGCATTTGAAAAACACCATCTTCACTGTCACGTAGTTATATTCTTTATAAATCACACTAAATTTTTCAAACGCTAATATCTCAAAAGCGGAACATGCTATAAAAATTTGGATTGCAGTTTTGGAATCAGGAGGTCCATTATATTTAAATTCAATTCCTATTTTTTGGAAGTAACGTAAGAATAAGTAACAGTGGAATAAGTAAAAGTGCTAGAAAATTGTTTTTTTTTACTTTTTAACAGCGAAAATCTCAAAAACGGTACGTGCTAGAAAAATTTGGATGGCAGATTTGGAACATTAGACATTTTACTGGGAGGTTTCTGGTGTCAAACAGTGGAATTAATTAATTCCAAAAAGGCCCCATGCTGGGCGCCATTTCTTTAAATACATTTATCTTATTTTAATTCAAATGATTTTTGTACTGTCCCTCCAAACATCGAAACAGCAGTTTAGGATCCCAATTTAAAGGAATTAAATGCTGTTAATGAGAGCCCCTATATGCGCCAATTTAATTAAATTTGTCTTATATGAATATCAATTGATTTTTATTCCTCCTTAACTAAAAAGCTGAAGAATTTGGCCCTTAACTTGAAAAAATTTCGTAGGAAAAACTCAAAATTTGTAAATTATTCCAAATATATAATCTGAATAATTTTCTCACTAATAGACATCTTACAGTGGTTGTATAATCTTATTCAAACGACATTCAATCTGTTGTGTGATTTGAATCCATTTAGTATTTTTAGCAATTGAGAAGATAAAGTTTGACATTAAAAACCGCAAGCTAGTAATAAGGTTTTTGAATGTGTCAAAAGACAGCAACGGCAATGGGTGGGTTATAAGTGACTGCTGAGGTTTTACGTCAGTACATATAGACTCTGAGGTCGATAGACTATAATTCACGGCACATTTAACCGCTCAGATTGCTTTCCTATAATGCAGTGTCTAGTACTTACAGCAACCCCCCATGAAATTTCTCCTCTTGGAAGCGACATTAGCTCACTTGTGCGCTTCTGATTAAGAGAAGGAAGAAATCTGGCGTGTAGTCCCAGGTCTCCGTCCTTGTGCATATCTCTGATTAGTCTCCGTAGCTGAACAAACCATTTATTTTGCTTGCAAGTTTTTAGAGGCATACCAACACATTCCAATTCTGTTGGATTTGTCTGTTGATTTGTCATTTAAGTCGTGTGGCATACAGCTTAACCATGTTCGACAGTTAAGGTCAGCTCTTGTTTTCAAAAACATTGGCTCCAGGGACTAGACCGCGGCTTGACTGTTAAACTAAATGTTAACGGCGGATGTACTCAAGACATTGCAACTAAACTAGTCAGCCACTTCCTTTATTGCCAGCATCTCTGCCTGATAAACACTGCAATAATATGAAAATCTTTGAGTCATGCTCAACCCAAGCCCTTTCGAATAGATTCCGAAGCCCACGTTATCGTGTTGCGTCGATGCATCTGTGTAAAACTTTATACAGGCTTTACTACCCGGAATTCTCCTCATGCAAGACTCCCTGGATGGTATGATATTAGTTAAGTTGCGCTCAAAAAGGCTTATAAATGGAGCACATTTTGTGGTATTTTTATCTTTTTCAATATCGCGGCATGGAATCTCTTCGTAAACAGAAATCTTGTGCTCGATTCGGGAGTACTTTTTCACCATTCACCTAATTTTAATACCCTTTCGATTTAATTTTAAAATTTGTTCTTGTAATTATTGAAGATATTACCTCGATTTTTAATTGTAATAAGAAAAAGATTTTAACATCTTTAAATTCGAAAGAATATCAAATTGGTTAAGGAGTACTTCCGAATCGAGCACCTTATTTTTCCTTATAAACAAGACAAGTTTAGTTTTTCACGGACCACAGTCTCTTTCAAATTTAGACAGATCTTTCAGAGACCTCTGAAGAATGTACCTTAATATTAGGAAGTGCTTTCCCTTTACCGCTGTCGCGAAATCGACAGCATATGCGACAACATGACAGCCAAAATATGGTTGGCAAACTACATGGCTGAAAGGCAGTCACATGTAGAGTTTAGAGGTTCTAGGTCGGTACTTACAAGAAATAAGCAGGGTGTGCCACAGTGTGGCCCATTCTGCATTCTGTGTAATACATAAATTTCCAAAATACCGACCCCAACCCCAGAGCTGAAACAATTTTGTGCACAGGCAGGTATACCAAAGCCATGGAGGAATAGCTTATTACCTATTTGCCTATCCTGCGCAACTTGTTGGCAGACAAAAACCTCGAACTCTCAAACCAGAAACCAGTTTGATGTCTCTCATCCCCAATTTCCTTTCCCATCCCAAACCAGAAATTTAGATTAAAATTAACTTATCTCACTTACTTTTCTTCTGTGCATATATGTGAAAATTCCAGTGGATAACAACCACGAGCTTCTTGAGAGAGCAGCATTGAATTCAGTGTCAGGTTTCAAAGAAGCGGCAAAAGAACACCTCTCTGAGGTGTGCCCCTATTGACAAATCAAGACATGATAGAAGCTCCCAATTGAGACGTTATACATCTATTGGCAAGAAGATTTTCCACTATTCCATGTTTCACTCGTACTCCAGACACTGCCACAATTATCGAGTCTTGGATGACATTAAATAAAGCCCCTCTATATCAAAAAAGGCCACCATAGTGTACTCTTTTACCGAAAGCGATCTTTCGATGGTACTTACCTTGCGGTATGCATCTTTCATAAACATGGGTCTGAGCACATGGAATCCTGATAGTCGATTTAGTGATGTCCGTACGTATATGTACGTCAACGTTGAGATGTTTCGCCTGTACTTGAAGACATATTTAAATTCGATTATAATCATACCATTTTCGGACTCACAAGGAAGGTCTTTCAGAGAGCACCCACCGATTGTCCTGAAACTTGAGTTTGGAAATGAGGGCAAAACAATTAGAGGTACCTGATTTTTTTTAGCTGCTGGCTTTCGGGAAAATACAATTAAAAGCTGAACTAACAGGAATTTCGCTGAACGCATAAATACGGGTCACCTTAATTTAAATAGAGATTATTATGTATGATTTTGGCGGCCGTAGGTATATACATCTCCATATAAACTACCCCAACGTTTTTACATTTTTGAAAATAACGTACTTAATCGGAGCAGAATTTGGTCACGGCCTATATGCCATTGGATAGGCTTCCAAAAACCTTTCGATCTGTATAAAATGTTCATATAGTATCTTTTGAAAAAATGGGAAAAACTCTCAAGAAACTAAAAAAATCCCGTTTGACCCGCTTAATGTGAGATTAGGCAGTGAAAAAAAAACAGGAATCCCTTACTTTGTCAGTAAAATGACTGTAATCTCAATTTAACAGATATTTGACAGAGTTTTCTGTCAAAATACAGATTTAAAGAAAATACTTTGTATTTTGTTGTGACAAAAAAACAAAGTTTTATCTGTTATTTTACTTTTAACTTTGTAATCTTAATTTTACAGATAATTAACAGAGTAAAAACAGAGTTTTCTGTAAAAACACCAACATTTTATCTGTATTTTTTTTTAAATGTTAAAATAGTACCAAAAAAAATCTTCAAAAATCTTATAAAAATTTTACAAAATAACATGTTTTTTACTAAACTCTGTAAATTTACAGAGTTTTTTTCTGCAAAATTTTGGTTGCATCAAATGCATTTTACAAATATATGTAAATTTACAAAGTTTTTCTTTGCTAAATGGCGTTTTATTTAACCAATATTTTACTAGAAACTCTGTAAATTAACAGTTCTTTTTTATCAAAATAATTTTACAGGGTTTTATAGTAAAATCACCAAAAAATTTTGCTAGCTGGAAAAGTATGGTGTACTCTGTTAAATTAGCAGAGTTTTTCTGTAAGCAGAGTTTTTCCGTAATTTAACAGAGTTATTATTTTGAGTGTGATATTAATCCAAATCTGTCAATCAAAAGCACATTTCACTAATATTTGGTTTGTGTTTATTTTTTACACTAATTTAGGATTGAACCAAATACAGATTAAATTTGTTCAAGTTTCGGGATCCATTTTCTGGCTAGCACTGGTCTAGGATATGGTCGTCCTCGAACAACTACACTATCTTGAATCGAAACTACTACTGAAACAGCAAAATAATTTTTGTTGTCCTGTGTAAAAAATATCTTTAGAATTTAATACAAAAACAAAAAAATAAATCATACTCGTAACATCAAAAGGTTATCTCCAAAAAAAAAAAAATGTTTACCCATTAAAAAAAAAGTCTTAAATTCTTGATTCATATTTTACTGACGAAAATATTTTTTGTCCTCAATTTATGACCTTGATACACACAGTTCTTATTGTGATTCAGTATATCGATAGTGTATGTTGTCTTCGATAAAATACCATCATCTTTCTATATTTTTTTTTTTTTTAGTTTTGTTAATGTTTGTTATTGAAAAGTCATATAGGAATTTTGTAGTTTTTGCTGAATTTATGATGGTTTTAAACATGGAGTTTTTAACAAGTAAACCTTGATAAACGAGATATTTGGCGGATATTTATTTGGCACAACCACACAGTGATTGTCACAACTATACTTGTGACTCTTACAACTACACTGCGATTGTCTCAACCACACTTTGACTATCACAACACCGATGTGATTATCACAACCACGCTGTGATTGTCATACCCACACTGTGTTTGTCACGACCACAATGTAGTTGTTACAATCGTATTGCAGTTGGCACAATATCAATTGGCAGTGTTGTTGTGGCGTCAAAAATGGACTTGGTCTATTTGCAGCTGACCCAACTACTTTTTTATATAGCATTTTTAGAGCTTTCACGTAACTCTAGGTTAACCTGTACTTTTCTATATGTTGTAGAATTCTTCTGCTGCTTTTTCCTTTGACGGCACATAACGGTTAACCAATATTGTGGCTATATTTGTGGTAAGACCGTTAAATTTCATCGAGATATGTATGATGAAACCTTTTAAAGTTTCACTGAAATGTGGTCATTTAAAAAGACAAACACATGAAAAAGTCACTATAGCAAAGGAAAATTTTTTTACATAATAGAAAAGTTAAATGATTGGAAAAACTGCAAAAAAAAACTTCAAAATGAATCATTTTAAATATTGCGAAAATCCCAAAAATTTAATTTTAAAATAACATCTGCTTTTAAAGAAACCATGACTGGATTTTTAAAATTTAACAATGCTTAAATCATTTTTGCATGAATGATATGAAATTTTTCCTAACATTTTTTCTATTCAAAAAAACATAGAATAAAAATCCCCTTTTTAATTGTATTTAATAAATAGCCATCCATAAAAATATTTCTTTTGCAAATCCCTTTTAATGCTTTATGCAGCTGTTAGAAATTCAGTCATCAAATACCTTTTATTTCGTTTGTGGGCTATCAAGTCAATTAGAAATTACAAATCTCTGCAATTTGTAAATTCGTATAGCACGAGGAGAGTGCATTTTACATTGCACTTTCTGAATGGGAGTGTTTTTGTGCATTTTTGTTAACTACTTTAAATCTTAACGATATATTTATTTATAAATCTCATGCAAATAATTGTAGTGAATGGAATGGAATTTTTTATTTTTCTCTGTACTTATAATGATCAATATAACAACAATTGACATTGGTAAATGGGTGGAAACGGTTGTAAATACAACCACTTGTTAGCAGGGTTGTACTTCAGGAAGGGGGTTAAAGGGAAATAAATTGTATGGTCTTCACTTTGCGGCAGAAGGTATTTATGTAAGTTTGAATTCCCTTTGTTGAAACCAAAAATATGAAGTTTCATGTTTTTTCCTGCGCATTGTATTGATTAATGGGTAAGGTATTTATCCGTTTCAGAAGATTTTAAGAAATCTGGCATCGATTTGTTGGAGCATATTTTTCTGCATATTTTAGCATTAAGAGCATATTTTTGCATATTTTAGGTTTAAGAGCATATTTTAGCATAAGAGCTTTTTTTAGAGCATTTTTTTTTTAATTTTTAGAGCATTTTTTATATTTTTAGAGCATTTTTTATATTTTTAGAACATTTTTTTTTTAACTTTTTTTTATAACAACACTTATTTTTAATTTTTTTTTATTATTGAAGGATGTTTTTTTATACGCTACACCACTCTGTGGTACAGGGTATAATGAGCTTGTGCTGATGTTTGTAACTACCCGAAATATTGGTCCTAGACCTACCTTCAAGTATACCGATCGAATCAGAATTACTTTTTGAGTCGATTTAGCGATGTCCCTCCGTCTGTCCATCTATCGGTTTAAGCACGATACAGGTCGCAATTTTCAATCAATTGAATTGAAATTTGAAACTTAACTTTTGGCTTTGATAGTTTTGTATGCACAAATCACCATTCCAAATTTCAAAGGAATCGGGTCTGTCCTTCTGGTATTTCCCATACAAACCACCTTTGCAATATTCACATAATTCCCCCAAAATTCATAAAAATGGAAATATTTGATAACAATTTTATTTTTATGTGTTAAACGTGTACTTAAGTAACCTAAAACCTAATCAAATCGGAATATTCCACCATTTTTGGACTTAGTCCCCCATATACAAATTTCGACCGATATTCAATTAAATTGGTCTTTTGACAAAAAAAATAAACCAATTCCACTAAAATTTGATCTGACAAGGGAAGTCACCCTAGTGTCACCCGCGGATCTTTATGGAATTAGTTTTATTTTGTAGAACAGAAAAAATAAAGGGACACATATTTTTTTTTAGCGGCCCAAATTCATATTTAGGGGGTAAAAAGGAGGGGGGAAGACAAGGCCATTTTTCAGTTTTTTTCGTTTATCACCTATATTATGCAAAGAAACCTAGTTCCTATATTATGCAAAGAAACCATGTTACATACCAAATGAAAGGTCTTAGGAAAACCTATCTACGTGTGCTAAGAACGTGTCCATGCATGCACAACTTTTCGTCATATTGAGTAAAATACCAACATTTTAAGATATTTTTGTTAATAAGTCGAAAAATATTAACTGCTTTGGCCAGTTGTTAGCACCACGCGATAGGTATTTTTAATACCTTTAAACTGATACCACACATGCCTATATTAATTTTATTTAAATAGGCGTAAATCGTAAAAATCTGAAAAAGAGCAATTTCCCCCCACACAAATCGACCCCCTTTAAAAATGAGTTTGGGCTGCTAAAAAAAAATACGTGCCGAATTAATTTTCGTTCTTAACGACATCCACATTTCATGAAGATCGGAGAATGACACCAGGGAGACTTCCCTTGTGAGTTGGGACCAATTTTCCGGAAAACACTGGTGTAGGGTATCATATGGTCGGCCTTGACCGACTATAACTTTCTTACTTGTTTTTTTTTTTTTATTTTTGTAAGTGTCTTGAAATGTATGTTTTGGTTTTCTTTTCTTGTCAGTTTGAAATGTCTGGCAATTCTGCTAAAAGAAAAAAATTACATTGAACATCAATTTTAACCATTTTTCAAAATAACAGGGTTCGGACGATTGATTCCCCTTTGGCCTGTTCTTGCTTCATATCGGTATATGAAACTATGTTTTCTTAAGATCTGAGTGTAGGGTATATTCAGCAACTTTGTAGATAATATTAAGGCAACTATTTTTGTGGAACATATTAACCCTGTAACTCCCCCACATAACAGTACTTTTTGGGTCTATTCTCTAAAAAAAAAAAACTTAAGAGCATATTTTTATTGTTTTTAGAGCAAATTTTTCGTTTTTAAGGCACTTTTTGAGCATAGTTTTAGTTTCCCTGGTTAAGAGCCTTTTTTACCGCCACTTTACCACTATGATACGATCCAGAGAGTCTTGGATGAGGGGCATTCCGGGTAGTGGAGATTCCATAGATTTTTACACGGATGGATCGAGGTTGCACGAAAGGGTGGGCTTTAGAGTCTATTCAGAGGAGCTTGGATTGAGCCTGGCTCGAAGAATAAAGGAAGTGGCTGACTGGTTAAGTTGCACTGTCTTGTCTACAACCGCAGTCAAAATCTATTCTGACAGTCAAGCCGCGGTCAATCTTAAAATGAGATGGCCAAGAAGTTTGACATACGACTCATTTGGGTCCCAGGGCACAGAAACTTTCCAGGGAACTGCAAAGCCGATGGGCTTGCAAGACTGAAAACTACCTTACAGGTTCCAACAGAATTGGAATGTGTTTTTATACCTTTAGAAACTTGCAAGCAAAATCTACGTCTTTGTTCCGCGACGGAGACTAGTCAAATATGGGCAAGTGGATAGACGTGTGAGACAACACGAAAGATCATCCCCATTACTGGGATTATGTCCACTATACTAGTTGTTCATAATTCTAAGCATTGTATTTTTTTTTTGTCTTACAAGTTTTTCTCCGTAGCCGTACTTCTTCTTGGATACACCAACGGTGCGACCACGACGACCGGTGGTCTTGGTATGTTGAACACGGACACGGAGACCCCAATAATGACGGAGACCGCGTTGAGAAATTAATTTAGCGGATTTGCTAAACCCACCCTCTCTGCAGAAAACGGGGGTTATGACCAAAATTGTTTGGGCTTACTCCCCATAATGTGAATGGGGGTTGTGACCGAAAAAGGTTCTGTCGTAATCCCAACAGGGAACGGACATAATTCCCATTGGGACGGTCATAGTCCCCACAATTATTATGGGGATTATGACCGTGATGAATTCGGTCATAATACCCATTTCCGTTATGGGGGTAATGTCTGTGGGGATCATGTCCTGTCACCAGAAATTTCACCGAATATGAGACTTTTTCTGTATAGATGTACATATTTGTGTATAAATGTCTCAAGGAAACATTTCTTAGAATCTGAGGCTTGTACTTAACGACAAAGTGTCTGAGATTCTTACACTTTTTCTATACGGAAATATTCAGATTCTGATGGTGAGATACTTTTCAGATTCTAAAACATTTCTCCGGTGTAGAAAAACTCTCAGATTCTAAAACTTTTAGTCTAAATATCTCAAAATCTGAAAATATCTCAGAATCTGAAAATATCTCAGCATCTGAGAATTTTTCTATATAGGAAAAATGTCTGAGACTTTTTCTATATAGGAAAAATATCTCAGAATCTGAGACTTTTTCTATATAAAAAAAAATGTCTGAGAATCTGAGACTTTTACTAATGTCTTAGAATCTGAGACTTTTCTATAAAGAAAAAATGTCTTAGAATCTGTGACTTTTTCTATACAGGAAAAATATCTCAGAGCCTGAGACTTTTGCTCTATAAGAAAAATGTGTCAGAGTCTGAGACTATTTCTTTATAGGAGAAATGTCTCATCATCTGATACTTTTTTTATATAAAAAAAATATTTCAGAATCTTTCTACGCCTCTGAATATTTGATTTGTTATCTGTCTCTCTGTGTCATTCTTTCATTACGTCTGTTTGTCTGTCTTATGGTCTGCTTGTTTATTATTGTAGTTGTTGTTGTTGTTGTTGTTGTGGAAAATCTACCACCAACTCAAATACACTTTTTTGTTGCTGTTGTTGTATTTATATAATCAATGGTTTGTGAGATGTGAGACACACTTTTCGCCATGGGTGATACATGTTTAAACAGCAAAAAAAGAAAATAAAACATAAAAGTACAAAAAGGAATTATTTTGAAGAGTAAATTGTAAATGCCACAGGGCATAATATTGTACTACTTCATACTGTTTATTCCACACATTTGCAAAACTACAGCAAATGTTAACGATGGTGATGATGATGGTGATGATGATGCTGTTGCTGATGATGACAATGAAAATATCATCGTGTAAAGCAGGCGTGGTTGAAGAAGAATTAAATCACTTTAAAGGAATTAAATTTTTTAATTAAGCAAAAGAGATTTGTTTTTTTCTTTAAAATTTGAATAAAATTTAAATAAATTTAAGTTTGTATTTTCAAGAGCAATTTAAATATATTAACTATGTTTGCTAAATAATTCAGATGTTCTTGGAAGCGATATTAGCTTACTTGTGCGCTTCTGTTTAAGAGAAGGCAAAATATGTCGTGTAGTCTCACACGTCCATCCATGTGCCCATCTCTAATTATTCTCCATCGCGGAATAAAACCGTAAATTTTGCTTGCAAGTTTCCTTAGGTATACAAGCACATTCCAATTCTGTTAGAACCTGTAAGGTAGTTCCCAGTCTTAAAAGCGCATCGGCATTGCAACTCCCTGGAATGTCTCTGTGCCCTGTGGCACTAGACTGGCATTTTTCTGTATGGCCAAAAAAATTTTTCTCCAATTTTCAAAGTCCGGGCATTTTTTTATTCTACTAAAACTAAAACGGATGTTGTACAAATTTGAGGTCAATCGGATTAAATTAACCCGTGGCGCCCGGCGGTCAAAGTTTTGGATTTTTGAAAAATTAAAAATTAAAAAAAAAAAAAATAAAAAATTTAAATTTTTTTTCGAAACATCATATTTGTTAATTTTGATGCGGTGAGCACGAATATCAAAAAAAATTAAAATCGGTTGAACGGTTTTCGAGATATCGCCATTTGAAATTTGCAAAAAATGGCGGATTTTTCCTACGTTCAAGAAATTTTTTAAAAAAAATCAAAAAATTTTTTTTTTCTCGACCATTTTATAGAGCTTAAGACAATCTTTCATTTAAATCTAATTTGAGCCAAATCCGATCATTTTATACCGTGGCGTCCTTCGGTCAAAGTTTTGGATTTTTGAAAAATTTCCACCAAAAATCCAAAACTTTGACCGAAAGGCGCCACGGAATAAAATAATTGGAATTGGTACAAATTAGATTTAAATGAAAGATTGTCTGTCTTAAGCTCTATGAAATGGACGAGGAAAAAAAAATTGTGATGTTTTTAAAAAAATTTCTTGAACGTGGAAAAAAGCCACCATTTTGGTCATTTTTTGGGAAATTTCAAATGAGGATATCTCGAAAACTGTTAGACCGATTCAAGAAATTTTATGATATTCGTTTTCAGAATGCCAAAATTAATTAAAAAAATGTATCAAAAACATTTTTTTTTTTAATTTTTAAAAAATCTAATTTTTTTTGTGGAAATTTTTCAAAAATCCAAAACTTTAACCGAAGAGCGCCACGGGATTAAATGATCGGATTTGGCTCAAATTAGATTTAAATGAAAGATTGTCTTAAGCTCTATGAAATGGCCGAGGGGAAAAAAATTGTGACGTTTTTTAAAAAATTTCTTGAACGTAGGAAAAAACCGCCATTTTTTGCAAATTTCAAATGGCGATATCTCGAAAACCGTTCGACCGATTTTAATTTTTTTTTTGATATTCGTGCTCACCGCATCAAAATTAACAAACATGATGTGTCGAAAGAAATTTAAATTTTTTTATTTTTTTTTCTAAAATTTTTCAAAAATCCAAAACTTTGACCGCCGGGCGCCACGGGTTAATTTAATCCGATTGACCTCAAATTTGTACCACATGAGTTTTAGACCTTGGACAATAAAAATTTGCCCGGACACTTGGGAAAATCGAAAGTTGAGAAAAAAATGCCAGTCTACTGTGACACACATAAGTCGTATTTCAAACTGCTTGGCCATCTCATTTAAAGACGTGCGGCAGCTAAAGACAGATTTTGTTTTCAGAAACGTTGACTCCAGGGAGTAGATCGCGGCTTGACTGTCAGAATAGATGTTGACTGCGGTTGTAGACAAGACATTGGAACTCAACTATCCAGCCACTTCTTTTATTGGCAGCATCTCTGTCTGGTAAACACTGCAATGATCTGGCAATCTCTGAGCCCTCTTGTTTGTGTAGCTTCGATCCATCTGTGTAGATATTTATGGAGATTCCACTACCCGGAATACCCCTTATCTAAGACTCCCTGGATGGTATCATAGTGGTAAAGTGCCACTCAAAAAGGCTCATAGAGGGAGCACGTTCCACATTTTGTGGTATTGGTATCTTCATCAAGATCGCGCTATGGCCGCAATCGCTGCTTTGCCAATGCAGTGTAATATTCAGTCAAATTACGGACGTAGCTGCATACTGCCTACCCAATATGTCTTTTAGTTGTCTATTATGGTATTAGTTGAAGAAAGATTTCTAATAGATTTCTATAGGAGGTAGAAAAAGATCTAGTAAAATTACGAAATCTCTTTGTAAATTTTATAGTGTCAAAAAATTTGTAAATTTACAATTTTATTGGTAAAAACCTTGTAATTTTACAAAATTATTGGTAAAAAGCTTGTAAAATTACTAGGAATTTTTGTTAAATAGGAGGTAGCAAACAAAAAAAAGTTAAAAATTTTTCTTGTAATTTTACAAGGTTTTTTTTTTTTTTGAGTGTACAAAAAACTATAAACTAACTGAGAAAAAACTAAGAGAACGTTTTATGGGGGCGGACCGAAAATAGAACATTTTCTAATTCTCTGGGTCCAAATGCAGGACTTTGAACTTCTTTGGGCATAAAAATGTTGCATTTGTTAAACAAAAACACAAAAAATCATGTAAAAATATTGTATTTTCAGAGGTTGGTTTAGTTCTTCAAGGGGGAACTTTTTTCCCCCTGGTCCGATTTTGCTCATTGACGAACTTAATCTGCCTAGGAACACAACACATACTTGTGCCAAATGTCGGGAGTCTAGCTATTTTATTTTGCGGACGGACATCTCTAGAATGTCTTAGAATCGATCACTGATCATAAATATATATACTTTATGGGGTCCTAGACTGATATTTTGATGCGTTACACACGGGATGACAAAGTGAGTATACCCCCATACTGTAGTTGGAGGGTATAAAAAAAACAATTAAATTTTTATTTAATTATTTACTCAATTTTTTTAACAACTTTTAAGTAAATTTTTATTTGTGTCAATTAAAAAATTACTCAAATTTTTTATTTTTTTTCAAATTTGAACAAGTGATTGCTCAAAAATTTTCCCCATATTTTTTTCTGTGTAACAGAAAATATGATAAAATGGCAACAATGCATCTAACATATCAAAAAAGTAAGAGTGGCAAATTTCCTCTATAATATGTGTTCAAAAATTCATTCTTATGCGTTTTGCACTAAAGAAATACAAGTTTATCATTATTTAAAAAAAAATTTATTCCACGCCCATAAAAGGGGGGCGGACCGAAAAAAACGATATTTTCTAATGCTTAAAAATGTTGCATTTGTTAAAAACAACACAAAAATCATGTAAAAAAAATATTTTTCAGAGGTTGGTTTAGTTCTTCAAGGGGGAACGTTTTTCCCCCTGGTCCGATTTTGCTCATTTACGAACTTAACCTGCCTAGAAACATAAGACATATTTGTGCCAAATGTCGGGCGTCTAGCTCTTTTATTTTAGACTGCATCGTGTTAACTACAGACGGATGGACGGACGGACAGACATCGCTAGAATGTCTTAGAATCGATCACTGATTATAAATATATATACTCGATTGATTACTCAAAAATTTTCCCCATATTTTTTTCTGTGTAACAGAAAATATGATAAAATGGCAACAATGCATCTTACATATAAAAAAATTATTTGCTAAAATTTTTTAATTAAATCTATTGATCAAAAAACTTAAAATGAATCAATCATTGTTTTGATCAAAATTTTTGTTATTTTTTGTTTATTATAGTTTTTTGACAAATAATATACAAAATAATCGGGTTTTACTTTTTTATTGTTGGCAACATATTGGAATGCAAAAAATTAGCATTCGTTCATAATTTTGTCATAAGCTTAAAATTTATTTGTTAAATCAATCATTATTTTGGTTGACTTCCAATAAAATATTGAGCCAAATTGGTGATAAAATTTTGAAAAATGTTTGATTGAAAAAATATTCACATAATCATCTTTTAATTTGGTGATTGGTGTAAGAATATTTTAATCGCAGGAATTATAATTTAAAAATTTGTTGAAATCGCATCTTTCGTGATTCGTTTTTAATTCTTTCTGTGCAGCCTTGAAAATTTTTCTGCTCCACATTAATTATTCTTTTTTCCAACCCACACTTATAAATCGCAAAAAAAAAAATTTACCCAATATAAAAAAACTATTAAAATTCCAATTTTTTTCCATAAAATGACATTTTTATATGACTTTTTTATAACACTTTGGGGAATTAAAGAAAAAGGTAGAGAGAAAAAATAAATGGAATTTATTGTTATTATCTATACCTTTACAAATTATACTTTTGCAATATACAAATATAAAAATTCATAAGGTTGGTTGGCTGGCTGGCACCTTAATGTCTGGGGTTACATGTAGAAAAAATAAACCCAACATATCTTTGCATATACAAAATTCGAAATGGTCTTTGAAAAATAAAAAACAAACCCTAGTCACGCACATTTAGAATTATGTCAAAAGAAATACCAAATGAAGGTCGATCTTTATTAGAATTCCCTGAAAGTATTTTCTTTTTTTTTAAGGGATGCTCATCATATTAAAAGAAAAAAGATTTATAGTTTTAGACAGACATTAACACTGTATATTGGCTTGGCTTAGTTTAGCTCATGTGGACAACCTAATCCTTTGTAGTATCCCCTTCTTTTCTTCCAAAAGTAAGACAAAAAGGCGTGTTCGGTGATTTCCCTTTTGCAGTAAAATAGTGGGTGTTTTTTATAGATGTAAATATCTAATTTACTACAAAATGCATTTACGCTGTGTTATATTTTTTTTAACAAATATTTCAAATTCATAAAAATTTATATATTTTTCTTTTAACAAATTTCCCCTTTTAAAGCAAATTATTTACGAACAATTGTTGCTAATAAAAAGGGTATTCACATTGGAAATTTTTAAATCGGAAATTTAAGGAAATTGTAAAAGTGTAAAAAATTTCATTTACATCCGAGATAACTTAGTTTACCACCACAACCTCATTTGGACTCTTCGGATGCCGAATTTAATTCCCTTTGGGTAAAATTTTAAAGAAGCCTTACTGTTGGAAGTGTTGATTCTCTAAATGATTTTTACGCTCTCTCCGATTTGATAACAAAGATTTTTAATTGTTATCCTGGCAGCGGAGTCGTAGTTGCCTCGGACTTCAATTCCCATATTTAACGTGACTCTCTCATTCCAGCCATACAACACCTGAGGGTCAGTATTTGGAGTTGTTTGCCGCGCATAATCACCTCTCACAGCTGATTCACGAACCTACGCGTTTTTGTATGAAAAGGGTATGAAGACAACACTCTTGACCTATTCTTGACATCATGTCCTGATAAATATAATGTTTAATATACTTAAATCTGTGGTAATTTTAGATCATTACACCATTTTTGCATCCTTTTTAGACTCCGATCTTTTAAAAGTTCCCTTAACGAGTTTTTTGTATGAAAGTGCTCATTGGTGCGAACTTTTCATTGTTGAAATGAAAACTTTTATCCCAAGGAATACTATTTCGGTAAAGTTCAAGGAACAATTTTGGTTTAACCAGCCATGCAAAGTTGCTGTGAGAGCTAAGGAGGAAGAATTTAGAAATTGGTGCAATTATCAGAACAGTACGACCAAAATGTTGCGCAAAAGAACAAAAACAGAGTGTGCTAATAAGTCGTGAGAAACTGTTTTTTGAAAAACATCTTCGCTCTTAGCTGTTGTCTTCGTTTAACTGTTGATGTTTACAAAACATCTTCATTCGATTACCTTAGAAGTCATCGATTACCTAAGAAGTCATCGATTACCTAAGAGTCATCGTCTGGACCCAGTCTTTTAGTGAGGTGGCGAAATATAGCCTTTTTATGGCTATCATCAGCAGGGGAAAGGGGATTGTAGTATCCCTAGGGACCAGCGGAGTTTAGTGGAAACTAAATTAAATGAAATTTGCTTCAGGTTCCTTGAGAACAGCGATGGTTTAGGTTGCCGTTAGCCTAGAGCCAAAATGGAGGTCGTGAATAAACATGATATCCCGTCGCTGCCAAGAGCTCATCATGTATGCATTCTGGAGATGATCTGGATCTGCAATCCTGAAATTCCAACTCAGAATCGGCAGATTGCCAAATTGAGTGAGATGGTGGGCTCTCGTCGTCAGGCGGAGATCTTTGATAATGAGGAGACATTTCGGATTTTAGCTAGGAATGACGACATTATTACATACGGCTTTTTAAAAATTTCAATGTCTACAAGGGCGACCAGAAACGTATTTTGGGCGCTGCCAATTCAGTGACAGAGTCGGCTAGGGAGAAAAATCTGGAAGAGGTTGAAATTCAATTGAGCACCCATACAGTGATGAATGTGGATGATTTTGATGCCACCGATTATAGGCTGGTGGGAGACGCATCTGGCATATTCGAGACCGAATCTGATGACGAGTCCGAATCCAATGACGAGTATGACCTATGTGGTAACACGGAGGATAAAGCCATTATCACATTGGATGATATTCAAGTCGAAACTCATTCAAGTCGAAACTCATTCGAAAGAATGCGGACATACGGAGGACAAAGGCAATAACACGTTGGTGAAAAGGATGATGGAGGAAATGTAAAATATTGCGGTTCCTACAAATAAGTCTTCACCACGGTAAGGCAGCGTCAGTAGCGTTCTTGATGCACCTTATGACCGTTCAGTTTTTTTTTTCCCAAATTGCACGAAGATTGCCAATGTTCAACCAACTCCCAAGAAAGTAGTGGCTACCAAACCTACCGTCCAATTATTATTTGTTTAACGGTCTCTTAAGTTATGGAGAGCATGATTAATTTCCATCTGATAAACTACTTAGAGCCAAATCAACTTTTGAATAAACGACAGCAAGGCTTTCAAAACAATTGTTCAATGGTGAACCTGAAAGTTTTTCTTTTCAAAAGATGGATCCATATAAATTGGATCGTTTATCGCCTTGGTAAAAGCAAAGGTATCGCTTTGGATATTTAAAAACTTATCGAGTGGACGTTAATGCTCGTATGACCCAGTGTTGTACACTGACTAGTGGACTTTTTCATTTCCCGGAAAAGCGGGATTCATTTTCGAATTTCCCGATATCCCGGGAATTCCAACAAATATAAAAAAATCACATTTATGAGATCAAACTATTAAAAAGGTTTACTAACGCAAAAAAATACATTAAACCAGATATCCTTAGAACTTAAATATAACTGATAAAGAGAAAACTGAGAATTTTTTCCACAAAAAAAATCATTAAACAAATTTAAGTTAGCAAAACTTTGGTCGATTCTGAGAGTGAGGGGTGAAAATAGAGGCTAAATTAGAAGACCCGTATCGCGGCGCTTGTTTATGTTAGTTCGAATTTTTTATAATCGACCTTTGAACTTTACAGTGGTGCTTATGAAGCAAAATATTTTCAAAAAGCATGAAAAAAAAAAATAATTTTTCCAACATTTTGCTTCATAAGCACCACAAACATTTTCTAAATCAATTTTTTTTAAAAAAATAATTGTTGGACAGGTCTCTAGTAAGGTGTTCAATTAATCGGGTTTTTTTATTGTTCGATTAAACGATTAATCGACATTTGGCATTTTTGACTTATTCGATTAAACGAATAAAATTTTTAAATTGATCGATTAGTCGAATAATTCCAAATTCAGAAATTTTCTAAATTACAAGATTTTTTTTTTAACATTTTAGAAAAATTGGTACTTGAGTAAATAAACAATATTAATTACAAGTATTAAACAGTAAAAGCATTACAAAATGTATTAAAATATAAGTTTTCTACCTTTTTTTTGGAGAAAATTTCAAAAACATAATTTTGGAGTTTTGAAAAATGTGTAGAATTTGAAAATTATTTTTGTTGTCAAATTTATATGGATTACCGTATCACAAAAACTTTATATTTATCATCTGATTACATTTGTGAAAATGTTCAACAAAAAATATTTTGTTTTGAGCATATTAATAGAATACGTAATTTATTTTTAAATTTAGTGGGTTTTTGCCGAAAACTCGAAAATTTTATCGATTTTAGCGCGGTCATAGAGTTAACTGATTTGGCCCAAATTTTATCAGGTACTTATTTTAGGTCGTTTAACAAATCCAAGCTTTAGGAGCAGCGAAAACCCGAAATAAAATAAAATAAGGACCTCTTTAGTAAACATGGCTGTTATTTTTTCTTAATTTAAAGGGCCACAAACATTTGGTTTGTTTATTTGACTAAAAACTTTAAAGAAATTATACATATTTCCAGAAAAACCATACATATATTATTATTCGATTAATCGGCATAAATTCTTCGATTAATCCTTTAATCGAAATTAGCAATTTTAAATTAATCGAACAATTATTCGTTTAAAATTGTTCGATTAATCGAACAAGAATTAATCGCCTGAACACCCTAGTCTCTAGCAATAATTTGGCTTTTACAGATTGAAAAATATAAATTAGTGGACGAGTTATAGCCATATAAACAATATGCTGAAAATCGGCAAAGTTCGAAGGTCGATTAAAAAAAATTTCGAACTAACATAAACAAACGCCGCGATACGGGTCTTCTAATTTATCATCTATTTTTAATCCTCACTCTCAGAATCGACCTAACTTTTGCTAACCTGAATTTGTTCCACACTCAAAAAAAAAATACTGTAATGTTAGCAAAAAAAGCTTGTAAACCTACAAGAAAATTTGCTGATTTTGAACCCACAATTTTTTTGCTAAAGTTAGCAAAAATGTTTTGCCAATAATTAGTTAACTGATTTTTTTTTTTTTTACCTTGGTTCATACACATTTGAGGACCCCATTGGGTTCGGACCCAATAGGTCCAGACCCCGATGGGCCTAGACCTAGTTGGGTTCCTTAAAAAACCGTAATAGTTTTTGATCCAAAATTTGTGTCCGTTTCGCTCTACCTTGCTTAGTTTTTGAGATACGTGATTATAGGGGACTACTGAGGTCTTGAGAATTAAAAAACTCGATAACTTCAAAAATATTACTCGGAGAGCTTTTGGTTGTTTTGCGGTCTTGTTCTACGTGTTGAGAGCTACACAAATTCTTTTGGACTTTTTTGTTGTGTCGGCAATATTTACCGAGATATGAGCATTTTAAAATTTTCGGGAATGCTAACTTTTTTGGATCCAAAGTTAGGGCCCATTAGGGTCCACACATGTGAAGAGGACCCGCGAAAGTATGGAGATTCTAAGCAACAAAAATGCCCTCCATTTTGCTCTATCTGGCTTAGTTTCCGAGATAGCGCCATTTTAAGTTTTCTGAAAATAAAAAAAAATTACCATTTTTTGTTGCTAATATTAGCAAAAAAGCTTGTAAAAATTTGGTCAACCCAATTTTAAATTTAGCAAAAAAAAATAGTTCAAATTTTGTTTAAAATTGCTAATGCGCTAAGTGAAGTTTACAAGATATTTTTGCTAACATGCTAATCTCAACTAAAAATTTGCTAAAAGTTAGCTAACCAGCATTAGCAAAATAAAATTAGTAAATCTACTAACGTATTATTTTGAGTGTAAAAATGCGAAAGTGCAAATTTATTTCCTTGATCTTGCAGTTTTGCAAAAAGTCAATGGGTAAAAATAAGTGCGAAATTATTGTTCGTTAATTAAAAAACAATTTGTAAAAATGCAAAATAATTTTCTCATTTTGCAAACATTGCAACTTTTGCCCTGAACTCCCTTATTGCGCATTGCTGTGTTTAAACCTTTATTAATTAGTTTTTCGATTTATCTTTCAGTCGTTCAAGAATAAGTTATGTTAGATTTAGAAAATCCCTTTGTAAAATCCAGTAGTTGGGAAAAGTGCAAAAGTGCAAATTTATTTTCTTCATCTTGCAGTTTTGTAACAATTCCATGCGTATAAAAAGTGCTAACAGAATTTTGCACATGCAAAATTGTTCATTTTGTTGTAAAAGTGCAAATTTATTTTCGGCATCTTGCAGTTTTGCAACAAATCATTGGGTAAGGGAAAATTATTGTTCGTTGATAACAACAAAATTTTGTGCTTTCAAATATACTCATTTTGTTGCACTTCCAAACAGTGCAACTTTTTATTCAACACAAGAGCAAAGCGAGTTGGGAGAAGTGCAAATTAATTTCCTTGATCTTAAAGTTTTGCAATAAGTCATTGCGAAGTTATTGTTCATTGACTAGAACAAAGTTTTGTACATGCAAAAGTATTTATTTTGTTGTAAAATTGCAAAAGTGCAAATTTATTTTCTTGATTCTGCAATTTCGCAACAAGTCAATTGGTTATTGGAAATTATTATTCGTTGATTAAAAAAACATTGTTGTATATGCAAAAATGCTCAATAAAAGGTGCAACTTTTTTTTATTCACCACAAGTGCAAAATAATTTTCCAATATTGTTAACATTGCATCTGCTGACCGGAATCCCCCTTATTACACATTGCTATGTTTAATTCTACAGAAAATTTGTTTCACTGATGGTGTTTAAATTATTGTCATTTCCAATTCATTGAATTTTATATATAGAGAATTTTTATGCAATACAAATAGTTTTTTTTTGCGCAATATGTTTTGATTTTTATTGTGAACACCAGCAATTTGTTTTACTTCTCTGCATGCATTTGCAATATAAATTTCAAAATCACATTACGCGGGGTGGTTTTTTTTTGTTTGTTTATTTGTTGTTTACTGGAGTAAAAGTTAATCAAAGACATCTGTTGATGTTTTATTATGATATATAAATGAGAAATACGTAGTAATAGTAGTCATTGTTAGAAATGTTTTTCTACATTTATCCCTTGAATTACGGGGAAATAATATTTTTGAATAGCAGATATGTTTCTGATTTTTAGAGGTCACAATTCGCCTTAAATACATTCAGGACTAGCAAATTATATCCACGCCCCTAAAAAGGGGCTGCCCAAAAAATATTAGAGTCCTGATACCCTTGGTACAATTGCAGGTCGATGAACTTTGAATGGTATGAAAATGTTTCATATATGAGGCATTCCACACCAAATGTCCCGCTACAGAAAAACATGTGTCCCGTTAATTTCTGAATAGGTTGTTTGGATAGCCCTATATAGAACTAATTTTCAAAAACTGGGCTTAGGAGGCGTGGTCAAATATTGGAAAAATGGACAAATTTGTGGTGATATCACATTAAAACGGAATGCACCACAATCTCAAAAATTTACATTCTTATATAGTTTTTTATGGGCTATCGATTAAATTTTTTTTTTTTTTAAATTTTCAGAACCCGTTCTAAAATTTTCCATTTTTTAAAAAAGTCAGTTTACAAAAATCCGGCAACTCTTTTTTTTTTTTAATTTTTTTTTTTTTTAAGTTTAGACGTTTGTCCATTCACACAAAAAAATTCAGACACGAGTTTTTCTTTTTTTTTCGAGAAAATCGCATTTGAATATTAAATTTCATAACAATTTTGTAATTTGCTTGTATTTTTTGTTTTAACGTTGCGAATGAGTATTATTAATTGCATAAATATTACTCATACGCTCTGGTGAAACGAGAAAATTCAAGCAAATTGCTAGGTTAGGTTAGGGTGGCGGTGTACGATTTACACTTCACATAGACCTTTTGGTCCATAGCGATAACACAAAACTTTTTTTCTTTCTCGCTAGCGGCGCAAGTTAAACACGTTCAAAGTCATTGCGAATCTCTTTAATATTCTAAGATCCATTCGCGTTATATCCTCCAAAGTATTAAAGCTTATCTGACCAGTAATCGATCGGCGACTTCTTGCCACCGCTGGACAGTGACAAAGTATGTGTTCTATCGTTTCATCTACTCCTGGTGAGCCGCAAATTTTACAACTGGCGTCCGGGATGAGTCTAATATTCTTAGCATGAATGCCGATGAGACAGTGACCAGTTATTATTCCCGTCAGAGCTCGACATTTCCTTCTCGTAAGTGATAAAAGGTATTCAGTTTCCCTTGGTCATAAGTTGGCCATAAAGTTCTGCTAATTTTGCATGTTGTTAGTTGTCCCCACTTCCTGTTCTCTACTGCAACATTTATGGAATCCCGTATTTTTTTGAAGTGTTGGAACGATGGTAAAACTAGCACCGTGGTACCTACACCATCAGCTCCAAGTTTCGCGAGTTCGTCTGCCCTTTCATTTCCCTGTATTCCGTTGTGCCCTGGTACCCATAATAAATTAACCTGGTTGTGTTGACACAACGTCTGAAAGTTCTCGTAACATTGTAAAACTATTTTAGATTGGATATAATAACCTTGAAGCGCCTTTAAAGCGGCCTGGCTATCCACGTAAAAATTTATGGTTGCTCCCCTGGTTTCCTCGATATGTTCCACAGCCTTAGTTATTGCAACTATTTCAGCTTGAAATATACTCGAGTCCAAAGGCAGATTAAACGAAAAGTTCTGGTTTAGCTCCACGTTTGTAAAACCAGCTCCCACTCCATGTGTTTGTTTCGATCCATCGGTAAATATATTCATGGTGTTTGCAGGGGTGTCCTGCCAGTTAGACCAATATTCTCGAGTCGGAAATTTTACTTCATATTTCCGGTCGAAAAATAGTTTGGACACTATGTAATCCGGGTCAATACTGTTTATACTGTTCATGTTACTGTGTCCAAAGTTGCGAAACTTGAACCAATTTGATTCTTTGAGTCTGAGGCAGGCCTTATAAGCCCCACCTTTTGCAAAGACGTCAATTGGTATAAAGTGCAATAACGCATCAATAGAGTTGGCCGATGTTGTTCTCAAAGCGCCTGTGATACTACGTCCCATAAGCCGTTGAAGTCTTTAGAACTGGTTTAGTATCGCATTCCTTTCAAGTGCCTTATACCAGGCTAACACTCCGTAAAGTAAGATTGGTCTTACCACTGAAGTATAAATCCAATACGTAACTCTAGGCTCTAAACCCCATGCCATACCAAACATTTTCTTACATGCGTAGTAAGCATTGTTAGCCTTCTTAATTCTCTCAACCGTGTTACTTTTCCAAGAGAGCTTACTGTCCAAAATCACTCCTAAAAATTTCGCATGAGGTGATAGTGGAATTTCAACTCCCCGATTCTAATTCAAATTACTAAATTGTTCTGAAATTTAAAATTCAAATGCGATTTTCTCGAAAAAAAAACGAAAAACGAGTGTCTAAATTTTTTTGTGTGGATGGACAAACATCTAAACTAAAAAATAAAAAAAAAAAATTAAAAAAAAGTGGACGGATTTTTGATAAATTGATTTTTTAAAAAATGGAAAATTTCAAAACGGGTTCTGAAAATTTTCCAAAAAAAAAAAAAAAAAATAATCGATAGCCCATACAAAACTATATAAGAACGTAAGATTGTGGTGCATTCCGTTTTAATGTGATAAATATTAAATCAAGGCAACTCGCCACAAATTTGACCATTTTTCCAATATTTGACCACGCCTCCTAAGCCCAGTTTTTGAAAAATTTAAAAACCAAAAACGCAATTTTCTAAGTTCCGTATAGGGCTATCCATACAACCTATTCAGAAGTTTACGGTACACGTGTTTTTTTTCGCTGGATATTTGGTGTGGAATGCCTCATATATTAAGCAAATATATAAAGAACATGAAAAAAATTGTTTGTTTTTCTAAGAAAGTTTTAGTTCTTAAAGGCGGAACGTTTTCCCCCTGCAAGGAAACTTTTTCCCGTTTTTGCCCATATACGTGCCAAACTTCGGCGGTCTTACTCTTTTGGTTCGGCATGCATCATGGTTTCTGCAGACAGTCGGACGGACATTCATAGAATATCTTAGAATCTACCCCCCGAACGATATTTCAAATGTGGTTGGAGGGTACAAACAAAAATGTCATGTTAATCAAGTCCTAGATGTTTTATTTATGCCAGACTGCATTCATTTCAGTGCCAATGTCGTAGACCAATTGATTTGAAATGTCTTACAAATTAAGTGATTGAATATATTTATGATGACTTAACAATATATTTGTTGTTATTAAGTTTCAGTAAAAACTAAAAGTAGTAGAATTTATTCGCTTAAATGAAGCAATATAAAATCCTAGTGTACAGACGTATTGGCAGTAGAATAGATTTTTTTTTTTCACCTTCAACACAGAAAGAATTGAAAACGAATTTCAATCACAAAAACTGCAGTTTCAATAAATTTTTTTATTGAAATTTTTCCGATCAAGAAAATTGTTGTACCAATTACTAAATTAAAAGGTGATTAATTGAATATCACAAATAGCGGTCGTTATTTTTGACCAATTAAGACGACCAAGCGATGCCCGTCTGTCTGTTGAGAAGTTTTCGTTTTTGGGCGAGTTAGACGTTCTTAAACAAGGGGAAATTGGGCAAGTTTTGCATGACTTCGCTTTATATTTGTTTTATTCTGAAATTTTTAAAGCACACTTATTTTACAGAGTTTTGTATGGGCTATCGATTGGCATTATTAGCTGTTGAAAAAAACTCAGAACAATATTTGAGCTTTCCAAATTAAGCCTTACAATCGATGTTGTACGCCATTTTTTAATTTTTTGTGTTTACATTTTAAATGAAAGACCATTAAATTCTCTAGAATTAATTAAATTTTCAGAGAACAGTTATGTTAATTTTTCGAGAAAAATTACTTCAAACAACTTTAGCATTTTTAACGATACTTTAAAGTTCAAATTAATTTTTCTCGAAAACTAAAAATAACTACTCTCTGAAAATTTATCATTTTCTAGAGAATTTAAAAGGCGGATTCAATAAATTTTTTTATTGAAATTCCTTCAATTAAAAAAATTGTTTTACCAATCATCAAATTGTAGGTGATTGATTGAACATTGTTTCAATCAAACAATTTTTCGATTTTGGTCAAAAATTTGATAAATTTTTTATTTATAGTCAATTAAAATAATGATTGATTTAACAAATAAATTGTAAGCTTACAAAATTATTAAAGAAATAATCTTGTTTGCTTTCCAATATGTTGCCAAGAAAAAAAAAGTAAAACACGATTATTTCGTATATTTTTGAATTAATCTATTCGAATAAATTAAGGCGGAAAAAATCGGGTATGTTGAAAATTTGTAATTAGACAGTTAAAGAAAATAACTTAAATTTTAATCAAAACATTGATTGACGCATTCAAATTTTGTTGACCGATAGATTTAGTTGAAAATTTTTAGCCAATAATTTTTTGTGTAATGGTCTTTCATTAAAATTTAAAAACAAAAAAAATTTGATTGAAAAAATTTTTCAAATACAGTAGAAGAAATACGCATTTTTTGCCCTCCAATCTTTTGACCACCAATTTTTTGTAAACAAAGAAAATATTTTATTGTTTATTAATTTTGGTACACCTAAGTGTAGGTACATTAATGGGATATGAGAATAATTAAAAATTTTCTTTGTTTATAAAAAATTTGTGGTCAAAAGAGTTGGAGGTCAAAAAATGCGGATTTCTTCTACTGTATTTCAAAAATTTGTTTTTATACCCTCCACTCTAGTGATAGAGGGTATATATAAGTTTGGCATTCCGTTTGTAACATCTCGAAATATTGGTCTAGGACCCCTTAAAGTATATATATGGGGCATTCCATGTCAAATCGGACACTTTAAATATTTTTTTGTTTAGATTTTCCCAATTTTCTTACAGTTTTTAGTACCCTTCGAAAACTCCTTCGTGGTAAATTTTCAGATTTTTTTGATGACCCGTTCAAAAGATATCGAATTTTTAAAAATTGGTAGTTTATTCCTTTACTCATAACTTCTTCAATAATGGTTCAAATTTCATTTTTTTTTTCAAATTTTTTGATTTTTTACGAACTTTTTAAAAAAAAAATTTTAAATTTTAAAATTTAAATCTCATTTTTGAAAATGTTTGTACTCTTCGATTATATTGAAATTTTTTTGTGTAAAACTTCTATCGATTCTACAAACTTTTTGCCCAGGAGAATCGTGGGATAACGATTATTACTATTTTTTTAAATTTTTTGAAACAATTTTATTGTAATTTTCCATTCTTAAAATCATTTCTACTGCTCCAATGGTGCGTCATAGAGCGGTAATTTCCAAGACCGACCCCCATTAATTTTTACGTCTTAACATTTCTTTGGAACAAACTAATACCCTATCTCTAATTTCTAAGGGGGCTCCCACACAAAACTACATTTTTTAAAATTTGCTTCAACCGCTCTAACTGCCCTAATAGTGCCCTTAGAGCAACAAAATGTATGACCGATAAGATAAACATTTTCTCTGAACACACCTACCCTCTATCTATAACTGTTAAGGCGGTCCCCATACAATTTTTTTTTATTTTTTGTAAGTTTGTTTTATTTAATCAGCTTCTACCGGTCCAATGGTGCGTCCGAGGAGGGTCATTAGTGAGACCGACCCCCATTTAATTTAACCGTACAACATTTTTTTAAAACATACTTACGCTCTATCTCCACTCCGTTCCCTGGCCTGGTTCGTATTGAATTTCAGCCAAATCGGTCCAGTGGTTCAAAAGTTATTAGCAAAAAAGTTATCACCTTAAATTCACGTTGTGAAAACCCGTTAAACATGTTTTAAAAACATTGGTAAGTCACAAAAATATTTTACAACGTATTTTTGTAACTCAAAAATATTTTTACTCTAAAAAATATTTTTACACTAAAAAAAAAGAAAAATACACTCGAAAAAAATTTTACACTAAAAAAAAAAATTTTGTAAATTATTTTTTTTTTCAAAAATGATTACAAAAAAACTTGTTTAACGCAAAATAAAATATTTCTTATCAAAAATGTTATTTTTTCACGATAGAAAATTTACTATCACTTAAAAAGAGCATTGTGGGGGGTATTCAAGATTCGGCCAAGTCGATTTGAACTTTTCTACTTGTTTTGTTTAGGTTTGTTGGAAAAACTAGGTGATAACTAAACAAGTGAGAGTAAATCTTTTATACCCTCCAAAATGTAAAAAATAAGAAACAAGTGAGAGTGTTAATTTTGGCTGGGCCAAATTTTGTATACCCTCCAAAATGTAAAAAAAAAAATTGTCAGGGGCGCTTCTTTTGTTTTTTTTGGGGGGGGGGAGAAGATTGGTGGTGTCAGTGGGGACGTTGAGAGCACCTTCCCATCGTGATAAATATACGAAATGTTTCATTTATTTTACAAAAATACAAAAAAACACGTAAAAAAATTTATTTTTTCAGAGGTTGATTCAGTTCTTTAAGGGGGAAATTTTTTCCCCCTGGCCCGATTTTTCCCATTCACGAACTTCACCTGCCTATGAACATGACACATATTTGTGCCAAACTTCAGGAGTCTAGCTGTTTTATTTTGGACTGCATTGTGATATCTACAGACAGACGGACGGACAGACGGTCAAAGAATCTCTTAGAATCGATCATGGATCAATAATATATATTTTATATGGGGTCCCGACCGATATTTCGATGCGTTACAAACGGCAAATGACAAAGTGAGTATACCCCCATACTGTGGTTTGAGGGTATAAAAAAATATTGTCAGGGCGTTTTTTTTTGGGGGGGGGGGTTATTGGTTTCAGTGGGGGACGTTGACAGCACCTTCCCATCGCGACAAATATACCAAATGTTTCATTTATTTAACAGAAAAAAAACATGGAAAAAAGTGATTTGTTTTAGAGGTTTGTTCAGTTTTTCAAAGGGGAACTTTTTTCCCCCTGGCCCGATTTTGCCCATTCACGAACTTAACCTGCCTATGAACATGATTTGTGCCAAGCTTCAGGAGTCTAGCTGTTTTATTTTGGACTGCATTGTGTTATCTACAGACAGACGGACGGACGGACAGATGGGCATTCATAGAATGTCTTAGAATCGATCATGGATCAATAATATATATACTTTATGGGGTTCCCGACCGATATTTCGATGCGTTACAAACGGAATGACAAAGTGAGTATACCCCCATACTGTGGTTGGAGGGTATATAAAAATTACTTGATAATTTTTTGAAATTTTAAGTGTTTGAACTTGAAAAAAAAATCAACTTCGAAATATTTTTAAAAAATTTTCAAATTTAAATCAACAAACATCAATTGTAAATCAACCAAACATTTAGTAAAAACGGCCGCCTGTTAGTCCATAATACAAAATTTCGATTTTGTTTTTAACAAACTTAGTCAAGTAATTTTATTTCAAAATTATTTTATCATGTCAACTAATTGTGTTTGTTGAATTTCTTTGTTAAAATAAAAATTAAGATTTTGTACGTTTGTCAATACAAATAATAATTTTAGAGAACTATTACAAACTCGTTTATCAATTTTTTTTTAATTTTTTTTCAACATCACAGTGGACGGTTTGTATGGAAAACGCGCGCATCGAAGTTTTTTGACTATATCTTCTAAACGGTTAGGAGTTGTAAAACAAAATTAGGCATTCTAAAAACTAGGATCCTTAAGCAATTAAAGCTGTGATCAAAGTTTGCTGTCCTCCTTGCACCCTACATATAAATTGAATGCAAAGTTGGTTAATTTATTTATATGAACAAATGCTAAAAAAATGTTAAGATCATTGACGTTTTTGATATATTATTACTGAATGTCGTTCGGATGGAGTAAATATACATCATTAAACATTATTAGTTAAAATACATATAAAAAATTGAGTTATATTATGACCAAATGTATCGACTTTTTTAGTTAACAAATCTGACAATATAAATATATAAGTGGAATTGCTTGTATCAAACCTGTTTAAAATTGCACAAAAAAGATAAATTTAATATTTGCAAACATTACCTTTCACCCTACACTAAAATATCCGGCACGTATAACTTTTTTGTCAATTTTATTTTATTGATGTATAATAAATAAATAGTAGTAATAAACCAAAAATGAATAATAACAGGATTAAAACATTAAAAAACAAATTAACATAGACACGATAATGCAATATCGTAATAAATAAAATAAAAAAAAAAATAGTTCTTTTGTATTTGTTGCAATAGTTCCTTTGGATAAGGAACCTTTTTTACGAAGTTCGATGTTTCTTCACGTAAAATGGAAATTTTTGGATCTGATTCTACCATAAATTTTTGAAAAATATCTTTTAGATTGTTTATTCTTGAATTTTTTCTGCTAAAATTGCTTTTGAAAATCTTAAAATATTTATGCGACCTTTCTAACGATTCTTCAGATAACTGACCTAATATTTAAATTGTATAAGTTAGTTAATGAATTGCTTATATAGTTCAAAATATTTTTATTACCAACTGGTAACACCGAATTTTGAATAATCTCACTTCCGTGTATTTGATTGATATAACAATTTTCTTTATCGGAGGAGTTTCAATTAAAAAATTAATTGAATCCGCGTTTTTGTTGATTGACTTTCGTTTTCAATTCTTTCTGTGTACACTAACTTATGTAACTCAATAAAAATTTGACAATTTTTAACTTTTTTTATTTTTAACACTTAAATGTGTTTATTACTTCCATTTGTTAAATAGCTATTTTACTTTTTATTGGGAATGGGTTTTTACTCTTTTTTAGTAAAACGAGAGTTACTAAGTACTTATTTATCTTAATTCTCATCACTATTTATTTTTGTCTCACGCCCTTGTTAAAATAATTAGTGTTTCAACAAGTAACTACTTATTAACATTTGTTCCGGATTACAAATCCCATTACTAGTAATGCCAAATTTTGCTGGGTATTTAGTTAGTTTCTCAAGCCTATGCAGCATCACCATTTTTTTTTTTTTTTGTAAATATCTAAATAGGTTGAAGCTGATATTTAATAATTTCGAATAATAAAAATTTAAAAAAATAAATATATATAAGTTTTTTTTTTCTTTTTATGGACCCTACTTTGGAGCCTTATCCTGAATTTAACTGCAAGTTACTGCAGACGAAATAATGTTCCTCGTTTAGATAAATACCTCTAGTTTCACCCCATATTGAATTTGTCTGTATCCACAAGGTTCCACAAAAGATGCAGTCTATAATTAAGAGTATTTTTTACACATTTCTTAAAAAATGACAACATTTGGCAGTCAATTAACGAATAACGCGGTTTAATATTTTAGCTTATAAGGGCAGTTTTAATTAGTCACATATATTGTCAAAGCTGTGTTAAAATTTCAGGATGTTAGCTTACTTAGAAATAGTTTTACTCAATCATTTAAAAAAGGTTTCCAAAAAATTTTAATTTTTTAAAAAAACCTGAAAATTGTTGGACTTTGGAGAGACGCCCTGGTCAAAGTAAATGACATATAAATATTTTATGAATGGTTTTCTATCCCCTAGGATGTCTTTTATCAAACCCATGTTCAACCGATCAAATCGCTGACAATTTTGATTTTGTTACGATGCGCGTCCATCTTCCACTGTGCAACAATCAATATTTTAAAACGTTAGTTGATATCTCAAATTTCCATATAGGAGCACTTTCAGTGAAAAAGTTAATTGTATTCACAAATATGGGGGTCAATATAACAATTCGTTTTTTTCTGTGTTAAGTATTTACAACTTTTCCATTTAAGAACTGCTATCAAATATATGCTGTTCCATTATTAGTTAGAGTCGCTGTATTTTAAATTTCAAAATATTAGTTGTCCTGAAAAGTGCCGAACATTTTAGCTAGTATTATATAAAGTCTACCGTTATTTCTCATATTATTATTTTTGTTTTCCATTGTCCCAAAATAAACAAAAACTTTCGTTTGGGGACTTGTTTCATTAGGTGTTGTTGCTATTGACCTTCAGTTTATTTAGGGTGGATAATAGAGGTGTGTGAGTTTTTATTTATATCTGTATGTAGTAAAGCTCCGTATATGTTTCCCTTCATTTTATGAAGCAAAGCTGCATTAAAGGTGGGTTGAATTTTTGTCCCACTTTTTTGGAATTGTTTTCTTTTGTGGTGTTTGTTGGCCTTTTCTTTGATTAATTTCCTCAAACTTGTAAAGTGTTACGTTTTCTTTAATTTTTTTTGTTAATCGGGGAAAAAATACACAAAGTTAATCGTTTGTAATTTATAGTCCTTTTGTAAATGCATATTGAAGTGATAAGACTCCAAAGATTTGTGAACAAAATTTCAAAGGGGTATTGATTTTGTGTGATATAAACCTTTAGTTTTAACATTATTTAGGAGGAGTTTCTTTAAACTAAAAATTCTGTTTTCTAAGATTTACGCACAGAAAACAATTTTTTTTTAATTTCTAACTAAAATTTAGTTGATGCAACAAAAATTCCGTTAACATTAACAAATATTGGTAGTCACAACTAAATTCGATTTAAAAAACAGCTTTCGTTTGAAACAACCACAATATTTAGTTGTCACAACGAAACAAAGTGGCAGCAATTGAATTTTTGAATGATATAACCGAAAAAGTCAGTTGGAAATTTATTTTTCTTCGTAATTTTTACATTGTTTGTTTTTGTTAATTTTTCAAAGTGTAGTTTCTTAGAAATTAACTTACAAAAAAAAAATCTCTCCTACAGAAATATCATTAATTAAAGCTTTGACACTTAAAAAAACATAACAGGAAAAAAGTTACACGCAAAATTATAATTACAATACAAGAAACCTTTTACATAAATGCTCAAGGATTTCCTAAATCTCTCTTGTTTAATTTTTTTTTTTTCAACATAACGAAAGGATTCAAAAGGAAAATGTTTTAAATTCTGCTATTTTTTCCAACAAATTCTCTATATATGCATATGAATGAAGCTTATGGTTGCATAGTTACACATTTTTTTTAAAATTCTATATGGTATTTTCATTAGATAGAGCGAGAAAATTGAAAACAAAAGTAAAAACAACTCAATGTGCTTCATTTGGCAGTACCAAATCAAAAACTCCCTTCGCAATACACACAAATAATTATTGGCTAAAAAATTTCAATTAAATCTATTGATCAACAAAATTTAAATGAGTCTATTATTGTTTTGATCAACATTTTTGTTATTTTCTTTAACAATCAAATTAAAAATTTTCAACATACCAGATTTTTTTTTCGCTTTAATTTATTTGAATACATTAATTTAAAAATATACTTTACACTAGGAGTTTACTTTTTTTTTATTGTCGGAAACATATTGGAAGGCAAAAAATATAAATTTCTTCATAATTTTTCCATAAGCTTCATTTGTTAAATCAATCATTATTTTAATAGACTTTAAAATAAAAAATTTATCAAATTTTTAATCAAAATCGAAAAAGTGATTAATTGAAAAAAAAAAAATCAATTAATCACCAACAATTTGATGATTGATATAACAATTTTCTTTATCGGAGGAGTTTCAATTAAAAAATTAATTGAATACGCGTTTTTGTTGATTGACTTTCGTTTTCAATTCTTTCTGTGTAGTTCAGATTTTTTTTTTACTTTCTTTTGAATGAATTAAAGTTTGAGCGAAAAATAAAATTTTGAGTGGCAAAAAAATTTTGAGTAAAAAATTTCATTCTATTTCTAAGTGTTTTTATCGGCGCATGCCATATTCTGTTTTGTTATTAAGGGTTTGTGATTGAAGAAGAAAACATTGTATTTCTAAAGATTATTTTTAGAGTCCCCGCACAACAATGTCGGTGACGTTTTTTTCATACAAATTTGGCAAGAAAAAACGCTCGACCGAAAACCGCTTGAATAAAATCAATTTTATTTTTGTGTCGGTTTCTCTCTCTCTTTTAATTTTTGATATTAAAATGTTGCCACATTTTCATAAATATTTCGATTATTTTCGATAAAGTAAACAAAAAAATGTGATCTCTAAAAAAAAAAAATTATGTAAAATTAAAAAAAACACAAAAAACTAATCAATATAAAAAAAATCATATTGATATTAAAAATTACAATAAAATTAAATAAAAGTGTGACGAAAAAGTGAAAAAATAGTGTAAATATCAACGTATCACGGAATTTCCCGCTACCGCCTTTGTTTTGCGCCTATACTCTCCCATGACTGAAACCGTCAACCGCTCCGACATTGTTGTGCGGGGACTCTTAATGTGGATTTATTCCAGACCATGGTTTCTGTAGCCACCTCTACGTCATCAGTGGAGAAAATTACATTAGATAAATTGTTTGATTATTTGTAAGACTGTTTTTTCTATATGTTTTTTCATCAACAGACTTAACTCCGAGTGGAATAGAACCCACGTTCTTCAAATTTTCCATCAGTTTGCAAAGCAAGTATTTCGTTTTCCGTTCTATTCCGTATCGTTCCATGTAGATTTCATTCCTTTCTTTGTAAAATAAAAAAAATCCAGATTTATTATCTCAATAGATACAAAAGTATCATTTTATTATACTTTTCCCATTGTTTACCCCCTTCAATTCTAAAAGTTTTAATTTTTAAATAGTTCCTTCTTTTGGACGACAAAAAGGATCGCAAAAGCTTGAGGTTCTTGGGTCGTTAGGTTAATAGTTGTAAAAAAGTACCAATTTTGCATCTGCTCCCCTTTTAATTGAAGTTAAAAAATAAATCGAAATAATTTCTTTTTTTATATGTACCCCACTCAAAACAATAACTCTGTAAAATCCTCTGTAAAATTACTGTAATCTCAATTAAACCGATATTTGACAGTTTTCTGTCAAAATACAGATTTAAAGAAAATACTTTGTATTTTGTCGTGACAAAAAAGTTCATCTGTTATATTACTTTTAACTTTGTAATCTTAATTTTACAGATAATTAATGGAGTTTTCTGCTAAAATACGAAGTATTAAGCGAAAGTATTTTTTATAACTAAAAACAGAGTTTTCTGTAAAAACACCAACATTTTATCTGTATTTTGTTTTTGAGAAAATGCTAAAAAAGTACCAAAAAATTTTTTTTTAAAAATCTTATAAAAATTTTACAAAATAACATGTTTTTTTACTAATTTCTGTAAATTTACAGAGTTTTTTTCTGTAAAATTTTGGTTTCATCAAATGCATTTTACAAATATATGTAAATTTACAGCGTTTTTCTTTGCACTCAAAATAATAACTCTGTAAAATTCTCTGTAAAATTACTGTAATCTCAATTCAACAGATATTTGACAGAGTTTTCTGTCAAAATACAGATTTAAAGAAAATACTTTGTATTTTGTTGTGACAAAAAAACCAAGTTTCTCTGTTATATTACTTTTTACTTTGTTATCTTAATTTTACAGATAATTAACAGAGTTTCTGCTAAAATACAGATTTAAGCAAAATACTTCGAATTTTTTTATAACCAAAAAAGTTTTATGTTTTGAGTTGTTTTTTTTTTGTTACCAACCATCAAAATTTTATCTGCATATGTTTTTTTTTAGAAAAAGTTGAAAAAGTAGCAAAAAAAGTTATCAAATTTTTTTTTTCAGAAATCATATAAAAATTTTACAAAATAACATGCATTTAACTAAACTCTGTAAATTTAGAGAGTTTTTTTCTGTAAATTTTTTTTTGCATCAAATGCATTTTACAAATATATGTAAATTTACATAGTTTTCTTTGCTGAATGGTGGTTTACTTAACCAATATTTTACTAGAAACTCTGTAAATTAACAGTTTTTTTTTGTCCAAATCATTTTACCGAGTTTGTTAGTAAAATTACCGAATTTTCTCTGTAAAAAAGCTTTGATATTTAACCAATTTTTTACTATAAACTCTGTAAATTAACAGTTTTTTTCTGTCAAAATCCTTTTACAAAGTTTTTTAGTAAAATTACCAAGAAATGTTGTTAGCTGTAAAAGTATGGTGTACTCTGTCAAATTAGCAGAGTTTTTCTGTAATTTAACAGAGTTATTATTTTGAGTGTACAAAATTACATTTTTATGAAATAACTATCGCTCTAACTGTCCCAAGGATGCCCCTAGAAGAGCCAAATGTTTAACCGACCCCCAATATTTTGTTAGCCCCAACATTTCCTCAAAACATACACTCAAAATAATAACTCTGTTAAATTATAGAATTAAAAATTTTGATTGTTTTTAATTTTTTTAAATTAAATGTGTAATTTATATTATTAAAACTTTGTTTTTTTTAAATTTTAATTAAATTTTTTAATTTACAGTATTAAGTTTTTAATTAAATAAATATTCATTTATTTTTAATTAATGACATACAAAAATTTTTAATTTATATGCGCATTTTAGTGATTGGTTCGGATTTAATTAATTTTTTAATTAAATCTACGAATTTTTTAATTAAATTTTTTTTTTATGTTATTTCTGTGTTTATTTGTTTCAGATAAAATTTTAACCGATCGAACAATCGGTACAGAATACTCATTTCCACTCAGATATCGTTAGATCGACTTAAAATCGATTTATATATTTTATGGGACCCTTGACCTATGTGTTACCAACGTAATGACAAACTTGTGTATACCATGCATCACAAATTGGATTTTATAAAAACATAAGGATTTCTGATGTAAAGGATAATTTTTTTGCCAGTTTTACTGCAGTAACGGATTATTTTATGCCAAATGGATGTATGCAACGAATGTTACTTTTACAATGATGCTTAAGAAAAGTTTTTATTTATTTTTGTACAGAGTAGAGCAGTGCGTTCTTTACATACTAAATGTGTTTGAATATAAAATAAAATTGTTAAAGTGTTACTTTTCTGGAAAACGAAAGAGTGGCCATGTATGTAGGATAACTGAATCTAGGCCATGTAAATGTTGTAGGTCATCAGTTTGGAATATCATAAATACAGAAAAATTAATGAGAAACTCAATTACATTATATACTAATTCAATTACTTAAGTAATAAAATTTCCTCCGAGTACGAAATTTGTAATATTGATTACTGAATTAATTCAATCAATTACAATTGTAACGTATTTAATTATTTTAGTCATGAAAGCATTTTTGTTGCAAGTTGCTGATAATTTTTAAAATATTTATTTTTTCACCTGACCCTGGCAACCCATTGTTTACTCTGTTTCATACACCAAAACATTTTCTAGGTAAATCTTTACTACTTGGTTAGATTTTTTTTTCTTTCTTAATTCAAACAGTTACGTATAAGCTGCATCGTACAACAATGTTTGTATGGCGGTTTTTAGATGAGTATTATTCTGTTTTATGTAAGTTTTCTGTGTTTGTATTAAGTATCCTTTCTGTTCTGTCTGTATACTACTACATACATGCAGCTCCTCTTGAAGGATGTTCTTATATGAATAGTAAGTAATACACAGCATAAACACATGTGGTACAAATTGCAATTAGTGTTGACTTTTGTATAAAGTTAAGCCAACCTAAAGCTAAAGTCAAAGTAGTTGTTAGTAACTAGAGAAAAATTAAGAACAGGAAAAAATAAAAGAAAACAAATACATACAGTCAAGTCGTAAGTAGTAAAGGATTTTGAGGTTTGCAAAAAATTTAGATGAGATTAAAAAGGAGAGATTTGATAAAAATTAAAGAAACTAAAATAAAGAAACCAAAGGTGGTATTGTCATAAAAGGTTTCAGGGATCTAAAATACACTTCTAGAACTAATTTTAAGAATTTCGTAGTCTCACACTTCGGGCCACTCTTACAAAGAAGTACACAGAAAAAAATAAAAAAAATATTTGAAAATTTTTAGTACTATTGAGTAAAAAGTTACTAAATTTTGCACCAGTAAACGATTTAATAGTATTGAGTAAATTTTTAATAAAAATTTATTAAATGTTTAAAAAAAATTTTAGTAAATTTTTAATTGACACAATTTAAAATTTACTCAAAATTTATCTATTTTTTTTTTTTAAGTTTAAAAAAGTTTAAAATTTTTTTACAAAAAAACAAAAAACTTGTTTTTTCAAACTCGGTCTAGGACCCCATAAAGTATATATTTTATTGATCAGTGATTGATTCTAAGACATTCTAGCGATGTCCGTCCGTCCGTTTGTCCGTCTGTAGAGGACACGATACAGTCCAAAATAAAGAGCTAGACTTCCAAAGTTTGGCACGAATATGTCTTAAATTCCTAGGCAAGTTGAGTTTGGAAATGGGCAAAATCGGACCAAGGGGGAAAAAGTTCCCCCTTGGAGAACTAAACCAACCTAAGAAAAACCAAATTTTTTGCAGGGTTTTTTGTACTTTTGCTAAGCAAAAGCAACTGTCTTATCTAAGAAGAAGTTCAAAATCGCTAGGGGAAGGTGCCCCTAACTAATTTAATCGACATATTTTAGAAATGTTATGATTTTTGTATTAAGCATGCTAAAATTAATAAAAATAATGTATCGCATGATATTTTTTTTTTAATTTTTTAAAAATCCAAAATATGGGTGGAAGTTTGCCAAAAAACAAAATTTGGCTCAATTTAAGTTTAAATGAAAAACTGTCTTAAGTCCTATGAAAGGGTCTAGTTAAAATTTAATACTGTCTCAAGTTCAATAAAAGGGTCAAGGGAAATAAATTTTGAGATTTTAATTATTTTTTTAAAATTATAATTTCTTAAACGTAGGAAATCTTGAAAATTGTTTGACCGATTTGATTTTGTTTTGATATTCATGTTCAGCTTATAATGTTACACCGTCCGACAAAAATGAAAAAAAGTCGTTATACGTTTGAAACTAGAGACTAAATTTAGTAAAGCTGCATTTACAGTTTTTCTTTTCGTGATCCTGTTTCCTTTTAAAAGGACTTTAAAGTTTTAGATGATTAAATTTGTTTTTTTTTAATACTTGTGCGTGTCCTAGAACGCCACTATTGATTGCAAATTTAAGGGAGGATCTCCCCTAATTTTTATATTTGATTAGTTTTACATATCAGAAAATGGAGGTAAGTTACGTCCTTTCAAAAATGTATCCTTCAATATCATTAAAAATTTTCAAAAAAATATGTTGATAAAGTTTTTAAATGGCTTTATTCACATCATTTTATCCTGATATGCCAAAATAATAAAATGGAAAAATTAGGGGAGATCCTCGTCTTTCATTTGCCATCACCAGTGTTATCCTAAGACAAATATTTCAAAAATATTTTATGAAATGTATCCTATAAAACTTTGAAATCCTTTTAAAAGGAAACAGGATCACGAAATGAAAAAACTGTAAATACAGTTTTACTCCATTTGAAATCTACTTTCAGATGTAAGTATATCATCCGGTTCATGTTTAATATTGGCTGTCAAACGGTGTTATAAACATGATGTGTCGCAAGACGTATTTTTATACCCTACACCACTCTGTGGTACAGGGTATAATGAGTTTGTGCTGATGTTTGTAACTACCAGAAATATTGGTCCTAGACCTACCTTCAAGTATACCGATCGACTCAGAATTACTTTTTGAGTCGATTTAGCGATGTCCGTCCGTCTGTCCATCTATCGGTTTAAGCACGATACAGGTCGCAATTTTCAATCAATTGACTTGAAATTTGAAACTTAAGCATCTTTTGGCCCAAGGACGAAGCCTATTGGAGAAAATCGGTCCATGTTAAGACCTAGCCCCCATACAAACGCCCCTTTTGGATTCGGCTTAAATGATTCTAATAACCGTATTGTAATAGATCCCAGCAAAACTTTGGTAATGGGTAGTGATTATATAACACATTACCAGGTAATGTATATACCTTATTTGTAGCATTATTTTAGGATGTCTTACCAAACTTTTGTTCCACAACGCATTATTTTAAAGTGAATAATAATGCATTACTAATAATTTGCTACGTAATGTATGATTATTGGAAAAATGTATTTCATATTTATTATTTATAAACATTAAATCATGGATGACATATATTTTGTTACATTATGTATTATTTGAAAGTTTGAAATTACAATAACATAAAAAATAATTATTTTATAAAAAAATGCACAAGTTTTAACTAGAGATGGGCTCACGACAGGAAAATTCTAACGACACACACTCACGAGCATATTTTATCTACTTACACTCACTTACAATCACGTGAGTAAATTTAATACAAAATTTTATTTTTTTACTACTCGTAACACCTTATATATTTTCTTCTTGTATCCCGAGTAAAAATTTTCTGGTCTAATCATATATAATTTGATACAATCTTATATGAGTTAATATGCTTCCGTATAAATTTATATAAAATTGTATCTATCACTTTGATACGGTTGATCCACTTTATATGGTTAGATATTGCTCCATATATGATTAGATTCGTATTTTGGTTTTGCTCATCAAATTATATAAAAATTGATATTATAAGATCAATTTGATCTAATTAGATTTGACCAAATTCAGGATCAAATTGTATCAATTTTTATATTTTTTGATCTAAAGTAATACAATTAGATATTATTTGATACAACCATTTTACGGATCAAATTATATCTATTCAGTAAAATTAGCATAATATTTTTACTAGGGATGCTATATTATTTCATATCTCGTAACCTATAAAATATCATATATTTTACACCTTACTCGTATTCTTCGTTATAAATTTATGACTTATTTTATACCTTACTGGTATTCTTTGTGATAATGTGGATGCATTACTTTGAGTCTCATCGCCTGTATAAATCATCAATGCTGCAATGTATAAAATATTATTTTATACCTTATTTGGTAATCTAAGTTTTGCTGGGATACCGCTTCGAAATTTAGCAGGTAATCAAATTTTGTATGCACGAATCATCATTCCAAATTTTAAAGGAATCGGGTCAGTCCTTCTGGTAGTCCCCGTACAAACCACCCTCCCGATATTCACATAATTCCCTCAAAATTCATAAAAATGGAAATATTTGATAAAAATTTTATTTTTAGGTGTTAAACGTGTACTTTAGTAACCTAATCAAATCGGAATATAATTGGACCATTTTTGGACTTAGTCCCCCATATAAAAATTTTGACCGATATTCAGTTGAATCGGTCTATTGACAAAAAAATAAACCAATTCCACTAAAATTGGATCTGTGTGTGTTATCTACACTAAATAAAGATCTAACAAAAGACGTTTCCAATCGGTCCATGTTTGGACTTGGGACCCATTTTCCGGAAAACATTGGTGTAGGGTATCATATGATCGGTCTTGACCAACTATAACTTTCTAACTTGTTTTAATTGTTTTTTTTTTTTTTTCTTTTTAAATTTAAAAAAATTCAAAACGAGTTAATTTAATACGATTGGTCTCAAATTTGTACATTAGTTTCAGACCAAGTAGAATACAAATCTGCCTTGACAAAATTTGCAATAAAAATGGCGCTCTAATGTATTATTGATATTTTGATATTTCATATTTTGTATAAAATTTTAGTTTTAGCTTATTTTTTTCCATTTTTTATGAATTTTTTTGTAAACATCATTAATTTGCCTGTTAGGAAGGCGTGACAAATTTTTTTTAGGTCAAATACTTGTCTGGCCAAAATGATTTTTTCGTTAATAAGCTAACAAAGTAAAAAATTATTAAACAAAAAAAAAATATTTTTTTTTCAAAAATGCACAATTTTTATAATTTTTAGTGCATATTTTTGTAGTTTTAAGTGCATATTTCACAGATTTTTAGAGCATATTTTAGGCGCCTTAACATAGTTTTTAGTGCATGAAGGTCCTGTCCCTGTTGATGCATAATCGATTCTTAGACTTTCTAACGATGTCTGTCTACCCGTTTGTTGAAATGGCGGTCATTGCCAACTTTATAACTAAAAGTTAAGATATTTACCTGCTGTTGCCCTGTGAAGTTTGTTATTGCATCTGACCGATATCGTTTTAGCGGTTCAAAAGTTATAAATGAAAATGTATGGACACCACGAACATTTTTATATTTCCACATAACCTTCACTCAAAATAAAAACTCTGTAAAATACTCTGTAAAATGACTGTAATCTCAATTCAACAGATATTTGACAGAGTATTCTGTCAAATACAGATTTAAAGAAAATACTTTATATTTTGTTGTGACAAAAAAAAAACAAAGTTTCCTCTGTTATATTACATTTTACTTTGTAATCTTAATTTTACAGATAATTAACAGAGTTTTCTGTTAAAATACAGATTTAAGCAAAATACTTCTTAATTTTTTTATAACAAAGTTTTCTGTTTTGAGTAGTTTTTGCAGGGTTGGCAACCGAAACGAATAACGGTATCGGTAACGGTATTGGTATTACATACTTTTTATATCGGTAACGGTAAAGGTAACGGTATTTTCGATTATTTCGGTAACGGTGAACCGTTACCGAAACTTCAATACCGGTACGTACCGGTATTATGAAAAAAATGTTAACAAGTCATAAATTTGTTAAAAACACGTAAAAATAAAAAAAATATTTAAAAAATTAAAAAACTGTTATGTTCAGTACATTTGTCTATAAATAATTATATTTTTACTAGTATTAAATACTATGAATTAGCTCAGAATTAAATTAAAACATATACACAATTTTGTAATTCAACAAATACGAACTCATGCTCGTAGAGAGTCTCTACTAGCGACACCTTTGTCCAATAAGCAAAAAATCTGCATTTTGAGCCATATGAGAAATCTTCATTTTAAGTCATTTGAGAAATCTTCTGTTTATAGCGATGCGGTTTCCTAAATTTCTGTCTGGATAATCCAGGTAGAATCTGCTGAAAAAAACCGTCAATACAGCAGAAAAATTTTCTGATTTTAACAGAGAAATTTGCTGATTTTAAATAAACAGCGTGAACACTGACTGTTTGTCCTGTTGTTAAAAACAAAATCGACAGGAATAAATAAACTTGGCAAGGATGTTTCAGGGGATGTTCTTTAAGTGGTAGGGCGGGCGGAATCGGAGGGACACCTTTCCCCTCGTCATAGATGTTAAGAAATTTATTTTATTTATATTTATATTTACGCTTAAATAATACAAATTTATCAATATTTAATTTTATTTTTTATAAACAAGCCCCCGGCGGGCCGGAAAAAAATCGCATTTTCTTATATTGGACAATGAACTTCACACGGCATAAAAATGTTTCATTTTCTAAACAAATAAGCAAAAAAAAAAGTAAATAAAATATGTTTTTCTGGGGTTGTGTAAGTTTCTCTGGGGAATTTTTTTCATCTGGTCCGATTTTGCCCATTTCGGAACTTAACTAGCCTATGACTATAAGACGCACCAGCATGTATCGTGTCTTCTACAGAAGGACAGACGAACATTACTTACAATCGATCACTGATCAATAATATTTAATTTTTATGAGGTGCAAGACTGTATTAATATATACCTACTACATGCTAGAGGTGATGTTTGACTCACACTCACTCACGCTCGTGACAGAAATTTTTGAATCACGCACAATCACTCACGAGCATATTTTTTCTACTCACACTCACTCACAATCACGTGAGTAAATTTAACACTTACGTGCACTCACACAAGCTTCACTCACATTGACTCACACTCGCGGAACAAAAATAGTTCAAAAACTAAAATTTCAAAAATCTTACAAATTTTAAGCAAAATTTAAAGTTCAGACGAAATTTAAAATTTTTTTGCTCTTTGTGGGACGAAATCTTAAGTTTAGCCAAATTTTAAAGTTTTTTTGTTGCTTTTTTGGTACGAAAAGAAATATGAAGAGAAAACAAGTCACGCAAACTCACGCAAAAAAATCGACTCACGCACACTCACTCGTGCAAAAATCTTACACTTCTTCACACTCACTCACAATCATTGTAAAATTGAATTCAGTCACACTCACGCGTGATCATGTGTGAATCAGGTTAATCATGCACTAAGCTGCTCATGTGCCCATCTCTACTGTAGACTATATTACTGTTTTTAATCCACAAAAAAATTAAAATAAGTAATATTAATACAACCGAAACAAAACCGATTTAATACCGGTAAAAATCAGAATAAAGGTAACGGTTTTTTATCGGTAACGGTTTTTAAAAATTTTTATTTCGGTATTGGTAACGGTAACGGTAGCCAATATTATAGGGTTTTTAATCGGTAACGGTATTGAAAGGGTAACGGTAGCCAACACTGAGTTTTTGTTACCAAACATCAAAATTTTATCTGTATATTTATTTTTTTTTTTGAGAAAAAGTTGAAAAAGTAGCAAAAAAGTTATCAAAAAAATCTTTTCAGAAATCTTATAAAATTCTGTAAATTTACAGAGTTTTTTCTGGAAACTTTTTTTTGTATCAAATGCATTTTACAAATATATGTAAATTTACATAGTTTTCTTTGCTTAATTGTGGTTTATTTAACCAATATTTGACTAGAAACTCTGTAAATTAACAGTTTTTTGTCCAAATCATTTTACAGAGTTTTTAAGTAAAATTACAGAGTTTTTTTTTGTCAAAAATCTTTCATATTTAACCAATATTTTACTGTAAACTCTGTAAATTAACTCAAAATCATTTTACAGAGTTTTTTAGTAAAATTACGAAGAAATGTTGTTAGCTGGAAAAGTACGGTGTACTCTGTTAAATTAGCAGAGTTTTTCTGTAATTTAACAGAGTTATTATTTTGAGTGTACAAAATTTTAAATTGCTTCAATTCACTGCTAGTGGAAAAATGTGAACAGAATTGGATACCGAAAGTGTTATCCAAACAAGTACAAACAAATTTTTTTCGCGGACTTTTTTCCTGGGAAATTTATTTTCAAAAAAAAAATTGTTTTCTCAAAATTAATTTCTTTTACCAATTTAAACAAATTTTTTTTACAAAACTTTTTTTTTCATTTAAAGTTTTTTGCCATAATTTTTTTTTATTACGTTTGTGGAGGATATCAATATGTTCGAACGAATTAAACTTATTTAAAAGTGGAGCACATTGGCAAACATTGCTGTAGAGGTAATATTTTTTTATCTGTGGTAATAAAATAATTTTATTTAAATTCATTAAAAGATTTTAGATTCTGAAAAACATTTAAAATCCACTTATTTTTGAAAAAAAAAAAATTTCTTAAATTTTCTTTTTAATTTATAAACAAATTTTCTGGAAAATTTCAAATATGTTGGACACCCAAAAACTTTTCTTTTGTAGTCTTCTTAATTTATATTTATGTAAGTGTTTTTCTTAAGATCTTATTCTTGAAATATATTGTTAAAGTCGTTGCAGTTGTTAATAAAAATATTTCATATCAAATTATTATAGCTTTCGTCAAATGCATTCAAGAAGTGGAAAAATTTTCACTCAGCCATTAAAAATTCCAACTTAAACATTTATAACCGAAAAAATCGTAAATTTTCCAAAAAATAAAAAAAATCTATTAAAATTTTAAAAATATTTCAGCTATTTGCAAAAGATCTTATACTTTTATAAAACAAAATACACCTAATAAAATATAAAGTGTTAGTAGTTTTGATTTTGTTTTTCTTTCATTGTGAAATTAAAATAAGATATTGTTCATAAAACAAGCAATTTACACCATCAACTACATCATTTCCTAATGTATTTCAGAAATAATCAATTGTATACTTATCAGAAGTTATAAATTGTATTTTAGAAATAATCAATTGAAGAACTTTCTGCAAAAACTTGATAAGCCACGGTTTATTTTTTTAGTGCTTTTAGCGTTCTGCTAGATTTCCCCAGATATATATATGGGGCATTCCATGTCAAATCGGACACTTGGAAAAATGTTTTTTTTAGATTTTCCCAATTTGTTAACAGTTTTTAGTAGCCTTCGAAAACTCCTTCGTGTTAAATTTTCAGATTTTTTTGATGGTTCGTTCAAAAGATATCGAATTTTTAGAAATTGGTAGCTTGTTCCTTTACCCAAACTTCTTTTACTCATAATTTCTTCAATAATGGTCCAAATTTCAAATTTTTTTTTCAAAATTTTTGTTTTTTTACGTACTTTTTAAAAAAAAATCGCAAAAAATTCTTAAAAGCGTTCTAGTATGCGATTTTTAAGTTTTAAAATAAAATCTCATTTTTGAAAATGTTTGTACTCTTCGGTTTTTTTTTTATTTTTTTGTGTAAAACATCTATCGATTCTACAAATTTTTTACACAGGCGGATTGTGGGATAACGATTATTACTATTATTAAAATTTTTTGAAAAAATTTTATTGTAATTTTCCAATCTTACAATCATTTCTACTGCTCTAATGACGCGTGATAGAGGGGTCCTTTATAAGACCGACCCCCATTAATTTTTACGTCTTAACAGTTTTTTGGAACAAACTAATAGCCTATTTCCAATTTCTAAGAGGGTCCAACACAAAACGACATTTTTTTAAAATTTGCTCCAACCTCTCTAACTGCCCTAATAATGCCCTTAGAGCAACAAAATGTATGACCGACCCACAATATTTTTTTAGTCCAAACATTTTCTCTGAACAGACCTACCCTCTATCTTTAACTGTTAAGGCGGTCCCCATACAATTTTTTTTATTTTTTGTAAATTTGTTTTATTTAATCAGCTTCTACCGGTCCAATGGTGCGTCCGAGAGGGGTCATTAGCAAGACCGACTCCCATTTATTTTTACCCTACAAAATTTTTTAAAACATACCTACGCCCTATCTCCACTCCCTAAGTAGGCTCCCATACAAATAACAGTTGGAGCAAATTTTATAAAAATTTAATTTTGTATGGGAGCCTACTTAGGGAGTGGAGATAGGGCGCAGGTATATTTTAAAAAAACGTTGTAGGCTAAAAATAAATGTGGGTCGGTCTCACTAATGACCCCTCTCGGACGCACCATTGGACCGGTACACACTGTGCCGAGCTAGTAGGTTTTTTGGCCAAAAGTCTCTACAGGTCGTAAATGTTAATCGATTTTGTTGAAATTCAGAATATAAGCCTATATTAGGGTAATAAATAAGTGACTTGAAACTTTTTGGAATCGGACCTACAAGGAAACTGTTTCAGGGTGGACACTTAATTTTTAATAAAATTTACAGATGTTATAGATTAAACAAATGAAGAGACATTTGTCTTTTGTTTATGCATTTGAATTGGAGATGGTCTCTAGTCCCGTGATTTGCGTGACTCAAAAACACAACGTGATTCACGCGTGAGCGTGAGTGATTTTCATTTAAATCACGTGATTTAAAAGTTTTTTAAAAATTGAATTGAAAAACGAGTTAAAAATTACGTGATTCACGCGTGAACGTGAGTGATTTTCATTTAAATCACGTGAATATACCGTTTTCCAAAATTGAATTGAAAAAAAAGTTTATAAAAAATTGGAAAAAAATTAAGTTTTTGTTTTGAAAACCTCTTTTTATACTCATCGTTATCAAAAGTTCCACGCCCTTTTAAAAAACTGTCTGGGCCAGAATTATCCTTTCTATCCACACTTTCCAAAAAATTTGCCCGCTTGTGCCCGTTTTCAAAAATGGAATTTAAATAAAATTTATAAAAAAAAGTGGAAAAAATTATTTCTTTTTTGAAAACCCCCTTTTAAAAACTTATCGTTATAGAAAGTTCCACGGCCTTTCAAAACTGTCTGGACCAGAAATATCCTTTGTATCAGCACTTTCCAAAAAAGTTACCCTCTTGTGCCCGTTTTCAAAAATTGAATTGAAATATGAGCGGTTAAAAATTTGAATTTTTTTTTTTTTTTTTTTTGTAAACCCTCTTTTTAAACTCATCGTCATAAAATGTTCCACGCCCTTTCAGAAAACTGTCTGGGCCAGAATTACCGTTTTTATCAGCACTTTCCAAAAAAGTTGCCCGTCTGTGCCCGTTTTCAAAAAATTAAATCTAATAAGGGCTTATAAAAAATTAGAAAATATTATTTTTTTTTTTTTGAAAACTCCCTTTTTAAAATCATCAAAAGTTCCACGCTCTTTCAAAAAACTGTCTGGGCCAGAATTATCCTTTTTATCCCCACTTTCCAAAAAAACTTTTCCGCTTGTGCCCGTTTTCAAAGATTGAATTGAAATAAGAGTTTATAAAAATTTGGAAAAAATTTGTATTTTTTTCAAAACACCCTTTTTAAACTTATCGTCATCAAAAGTTCCACACCATTTCAAAAAACTGTCTGGGCCAGAATTAGCCTTTTTGACCCCACTTTACAAAAAAATTACCCGCTTGTGCCCGTTTACACAAATGAAATTAAAATACCAAAAATAAAAAAAAAATAAAAAAAATGCTTGTGAAAACCCCCTTTTTTAAAACTCATTGTGATCAAAAGTTCCACTCCCTTTCAAAAAACTGTCTGGGCCAGAATTATCCTTTTTATTCGCACTTTCCAAAAAATTTTCCCGCTTGTGCCCGTTTTCAAAAATTTAATTGAAATAAGAGTTTATAAAAAACTGATTTTTTTTGTAAACCCCGTTTTTAAACCCATCGTTATCAAAAGTTCCACGCCCTTTCAAAAAACTGTCTATGCCACAATTATCCTTTTTATCCCTACTTTCCAAAAATGTTGCCCGCTTGTGCCCGTTTAGGCAAATGGAATTGAAATATTAAAAAGTTGAAAAAATAAAATATTTTTTTATGAAAACCCCACTTTTTAACTCATCGTTATCAAAAGTTCCACGCCCTTTCAAAAAACTGTCTGTGCCAGAATTAACCTTCCTATCCACTTTTTCCATAATAGTTGCCAGCTTGTGCCCGTTTTAAAAAATGTAATTGAAATAAAATTTAGAAAAAAATTAGAAAAAATTTTTATTTTTTGAAAACCCCCTTTTAAAAACTCATCGTTACAGAAAGTTTCACGCCGTTTCAAAACACTGTCTGGGCCAGAATTATCATTTTTATTCCTACCTTACAAAAAACTTGCCCGTTTACAAATCGAATTGAAATACCAAAAATTTAAAAAAAAAAATAATAAAAAAATTTTTGTGAAACCCCTTTTTTAAACTCATCGTTATCAAAAGTTCCACACTCTTTCAAAAAACTGTCTGGACCGCCTAACCGTGTACTTATTTTTTTTTTTTTTTTTTCAATGTATTAAGAACAAATTTTAATACGATAAAAAAAACTATTTTTCGTGTAACCGGGTTTTTCTCGTAACCGGTTTTTTTGTATATTCGGGTTTTTGGTAACCGGGTTTCATTTTATCCCGTATTAATATAGAAAAACACTTTGTATGTACTTTAGGAAAAACTTGAAAATTGTTAATTCATAAAATTAATTTAATTCAATAAAAAAGGCTCATTTTAACAACTTTAGATTTGTTCATCTCCCTTTCTATTGATATTTTATACGCAGATGAAAAAACGGGCAAAAGCGGGCAGGTCAGTCTGAAAGCTAGTAAACCAACGAACATTTTGCCATCCTAACTTTTGGATTATGTCGCGGAACATTTTGGAAAAACTATATCAAATGGAACAATTTTTCAAAATTTACATAAAAATATCAAAAAAAATCATTAAAAAAAAATAGGGAAAAAGAGCAGTTCTTTGTCAAATAAATAAATCCAAAAAAAAAAAAACAAGGTCCCATCTTAATAATGTATAAATTTGTTAGCTTTTTTGATTACGGTATATGGCAATTTAAACATACATATTTTATCTTTGATGGATCATTCCAAGGGAATGGGTATAACGATTTTTACAAAAATTACAGGCAAGGTGCAGCAATTCATACTTAATACAATAGTGCATTCGCTTTTTTTAATTTAATAATTTTGTTTTTTTTAGTTTTGGCCAAAAAAACTACCATCTCGGCCCAGTGTGCGGTAGAAGCTGATTAAATAAAACAAATTTATAAAAAATAAAAAAAAATTATCAATTGTTTTTCCAAAGTTTGGAAATTATAAAATGTATTTCAGAAATAGTCAGTTGTATTTCATAAAATATCAATTGTATTTCAGAATTATAAATTTTATTTCAGAATTTAATAATGGTATCTTAGAAATTTTTAAATCAATTGTATTTCAGAAATGATTAATTGTATTTCAGAAATAATCAATTACATTTCAAAAATTATTAACTGTATTTCAGAATTTATCAATTGTATTTCAGAAATTATCAATTGTTTTACGAAAGTAAGTTTCTGAAATGCAATTATTAATTTAATACAATTGATATTTTCTGATTTATAAATTAAAGTTTTCTGAAATACAATTGGTAAGTTCTAAAATGTATTTGATGATTTCTGAAATAAAATCGATAATTTTTTAAATTAAATTGATAATTCTAAAGCACCATTGTTAGTTTCTGAAATAAAAATGATAATTTCTGAAATATATTTGATAATGTCTGAAATACAATAGATAAATTCTGAAATACAATTGATAACTTCTGAAATTTAAATTGATAACTTCCAAAATACAATTGAAACACACAAAAAATTATTGGCTAAAAAGTATCAATTAAATCTATTGATCAACAAAATTTAAATTAGTCAAACAATGTGTAATCAACACTACACGACAAATTTCAATTTTTGTTATTTTCTTTAACTGTCGAATTACAAATTGTTTTTTCGCTTTAATTCGGGTTTTATATTTTTTTTTGTTGGCAACATATTGGAAAGCAAAAAAATATGATTTTTTTGATAATTTTGTCATAAGCTCACAATTCATTTGTTAAATCAATCATTATTTTGATTGACTATAAATAAAAAATTAATCAAATTTTTGATCAATTCGAAAAAATTTTTGATTGAAAAAATTTTTAATTAATCACCTACAATTTGAAAATTGATTGAATCCCGTTTTTGTTGATTGAAATTCGTTTTAAATTTTTTCTGTGAAATGGTGTATTAACCAAAAACCCTACCAGCTGACATAGGAAATAAAAACTACATTCCCATTTTCCGCCAGCCAAAAGAAAACATAAAAGGGGGGAATATGAGAAAATTTATGTTCTTGTTTAACGGTTGCCGTATTTTATTGGTTTTTATCTGCTATACGGGAGTGAATGTAGTAAGTATGTATGGATGTTAGTCTCCTGAATTACCTTTGCGGCAAAATGTTTCATGTTTGTAATTTTCCCTGCATCTTATTTCTTTAATGAGCTCCCAGCCACAATTCAACGGCGTTGTTCGTCTAATGTGGTATGTTTAAAATGGTTTTTCATTACATTTTCTTGAATTTTTCCTACTACAAGATGTAATAGAAACTGAAAAACTTTTTTCAAAAATTATTTATATTGATGTTTTAAAATTAAATGCGTGAAAATTTGTTCGTCATTAATACTGAAGAAAGCATACTAAAGTGTCATGATGACAATTTAAATCGTTTTTTTTTTTGTGAGTTTTTATTATAAAACATTTTTCATTAGCAAAAAGAAAAAAAATAGAAATAACATTTACAGCAAATGAAAATGGCAAGGGAAATGAAAGTACTGGAAAAGTGGTAGTAGTAAAAGAAGGTGTTAAATTTCATTAAGATAAAAGAAAATGTTTGTGAATAATTTATTAACTTGACTTAACAAAACATATAGGATATTCCACACTAGACTTATTTAAAAGTTAATTCGAAGACTTAGTTTAAACTAAACTCCAGAGTGAACATTTTATAAAAATTACTTTTTGTAGGGGAGCCCCATTAGGGAGCGGAAATAAGAAGTAGGCTTGTTTAAATAAAGTGTTGGGGTATCAAAATTAATGAGGGTCAGTCTTACGCTGCACTACTATAGGAGCGACTCCGAGACAATTGTGGGGTAAATAGCTTCTCCCATACAAAAATGTCATTTCTTAAAATTTGCTCCCTCCACTCTAACTGTCCCAGGGTTACCCCTAGAGGAGGCAAATGTATGAATGACCTTAAAAACTTGTTTTCATCCTAAAAATTTTTCAGAACATACCTACCCTCAATCTTTAACCCTTAAGGTGGTCCCCAGACATTTTATTTAATTTTTTGTATATTTTTTTTTTAGAAGATCAGCTCCTTACGTTCAAGCTTATATGAAACCCTCTAGGGGTGAAAATTTCGTGCACTCAGAAAAAATATTGTAAAACTACCAAAAACAAGTAAAAGTGATAAATTTGGCTGTGCCGAATCTTTTATACCCTCCTACATGTAAAAAAAAAAAATCAGGGGCGTATTTTTTTGGGTGGGGGGCTTCGGCGGGGGCAGTGGGGGACACCTTGCCCTCTCGAAAAATGTTTCATAATTTATTTGTTATGCTTTTTGAACTAAAGTAATACAATTTTATCATTATTTAAACCATTTTTTACATCCACGCCTTTAAAAGGGGGGGGGGGGGGGGCGCTCAAAAAAAAAAAAAAAAAAATAGTCCCCCCGGTCCTAGGGCAGTACTCTGAACTTCTTCGTGCATAAATTTGTCTCATTTGTTTACCAAAAATATAACAAGTGAGAGTGTTAAATTCGGCTGTGCCGAATCTTTTATACCCTCCAAAATGTAAAAAAAAAAAACATAAAAAAAAAATTTCAGGGGCGTATTTTATTGGTGGGGGGTGGTTTGGGGGTTTGGTGGGAGACATTGAGGGATACCTTCACCTTGCGATAGATGTTATCAAATGGATTACTTAAGATTCATGCACTTATTTAATCCAGTTAATCATTATTGAAATCCATTTTTTATATCCACGCCCACAAAGGGGCGGGTCCAACTTTATTTTTGTTTTTTTTATCCGCTGGGTCCACATGCAGGGTTTTGAGCTTCCTCCGACATAAAAATGTTGCATTTGCTTAAAAAAAGTACAAAAACCCCTGCAATAAAATACCGTTTTTCAGAGGTTGGTTTAGTTATCCAAGGGGGAACTTTTTTTCCCTTGGTCCGATTTTGCCCATTTCCGAACTTAACCTGCCTAGGTATATACACAGAAAATAATATCGTATATTTTGTTTTAATTTAAATTTTAATTGTTTTTTAATTTAATATTAATTAAACTTTTAATTAATATAATTAATTGTTTAATTAAATTTTTAACTTTGTTTTAATTAATATTTTAATTGTTTTCAAATTTAATATTAATTAAGTATTTAATTTATATAATTAAATGTTTAATTAAATTTCTAGCTTTACTTATTTTTTTTGTTTTGTTTTCCGTGTGTGTGCGAGTGTGTGTTTTTCTCTTGCATTGTTTTACATACAAAAAAAATACATCAGTATAAAAAGTTTGTTGAAAGTTTTTTTTATTTTTCACATAGGTTTTTGAATTCTCATTTTGTTTATAGTTTTATGTGTATGTACATATATGAAAGGTTTATAATCAACTTTATAAAATCATCTCACTGACTATGTCTTTACGGCATAAATAAATTTGGTAAAGTTTGAAGAAATATTTTATTTTTTAAACTATTTTATTCAAAAAGAATGTTTTTACAAATTATTTTTTTTTTAATATAATATTTTTAATAAATTTTTTTAATTTCTACAATTAAAATTTTAATTATTTTTTTTTAAATTTTAATTAAATTTTTTAATTTATAGTATTAAGTTTTTAATTAAATAAATATCCACCCGAGTAAAAAAGTTCCTATATAGTTGTATATAATTTTATAAACATCATATATGATTAAATAGAATTATATAGAATTTGATGCGAAAAATGAGTCGATAAAACTATATAAAATTTGATCAATGTTTCATATATTTTGATAAATTTTTTATATAATTTTATGCGAAATTTGGACCCCTATTTTTATATAATAATAGCAAAATTATATAATTAGATATAATTATATAAAAATATATAAAATTGTATAAAACTGTATAAAACTATATACTTAAAGTTACATAAAATTATATCAAGTTTTATATAAATCATAAAATTTTGTTTTAATTATATATAATTATATACAATTTTATGTAACTTTATATAGTTTTATACAGTTTTATACAATTTTATATATTTTTATATAATTATATCTTATTATATAATTTTGCTATTATTATATAAAAATAGGGGTCCAAATTTCGCATAAAATTATATAAAAAATTTATCAAAATATATGAAACATTGATCAAATTTTATATAGTTTTATCGACTCATTTTTCGCATCAAATTCTATATAATTCTATTTAATCATATATGATGTTTATAAAATTATATACAACTATATAGGAACTTTTTTACTCGGGCATTTATTTTTAATTAACGACATACAAATATTTTTAATTTATTTGCGCATTTTAGTGATTGGTCCGGATTTAATTAATTTTTTAATTAAATCTACGAATTTTTTAATTACCCGAGTAAAAAAATTGATATGACACAATATATAATTTAATTTTTTCAATTTTCAATTTCAATTTATTTGGTTTTTATAATATTTACATTTCACTTAATTTATATACATTTTAAAGAGTTCAAGATTTTTATCTTTTTCTGCTTAATTAATAAAATTTAACAATGTTTTATAAATTTATGTACATATATACAAAATATTTTATTGGAGGTAAAAATTTAGCAAAAACCTATTTGACAATTATAATTTAATAATATACGAAAAATGGTTTCATAAGACTTGATCGAATAATATCTAATAATATCAGTTTATATAACTTTATATCGACTTTGATACGAGTTTTGGTCTAATCCAATGATATAAAATTATATTAAAATTTATACAATTTTATAAATCGGATGTTTTTTTTTAGTTTTTAATAAAAAGTTGAAAAATTAAAATAATAAAAATAAGTTGTTCTTTGAAAAAAACTTGGAAAAATTTCAAAAAATGGAGTCATGTTAAATTTTATATAAAACACTTAGAAAATATTTTCAAAAAAATTTGTCCTTGGAAAAAAATTAGAAAAATTTGAAAAAATGGAGTTATATAAAATTTTATATAAAACACTTAGAAAATATTTGCCATAAAAAAATGTTCCTTGAAAAAACTTAGAAAAAATTTAAAAGATGGAGTCATATAAAACACTTAGAAAATATTCGTGATAAAAAAGTGGTGCTTGGAAAAATCTTAGAAAAATAAAAAAATATGAAGTCATATGAAATTTTATATAAAACACTTTGAAAATATTTGCGATAAAAATATGTTCTTGGAAAACACTTAAAAAAATTAAAAAATAATGGAGGCATATAAAATTTTATATAAAACACTTAGAAATTTGAAATGATGCATGGGACCAGATGTTAAAACATATAGTTATGTATGGCGATATCTTAAAAAAATCCCACATCAAAATTTATTATATAAATTTATCTTGCAATACATAGTGTCACACATGATCATATATCAAATAATATGACTATATAAAAGTATTTAAGATCATATTAAATTATTTTTACTCGGGTAAATATTTTTTTTATTTTTTTCTGTGTAAGACATATTCGAGCCAAACTTTGAAAGCCTAGCTCTTTTATTTTGGACTGTATCGTGTCTTCTACAGACGAACAGACGGACGGACGGACATATCTAGAATGTCTTAGAATCGATCACTGATCAATAATATATATGGGGCATTCCATGTCAAATCGGACACTTTGAAAATTTTTTTTTTAGATTTTCCCAATTTGTTTACAGTTTTTAGTACCCTTCGAAAACTCCTTCGTGGTAAATTTTCAGAATTTTTTGATGACCCGGGGCCATTCCAGAAAATTTAGCTCAAATTTTAGTCATTTTTGGAAATGGTGTCTCAGATTAATTTGAACCTTGACACATAGATAGCCCTCATAAATATGATATATGTACCATATATCGTTTTTTACATTTGGTGTATTTAACGAATTATGGCGGGTCAAAGATTGACTTTTTAAGCAAAAGTAAGAAAAATACATCACGTTTAAAGAGCTGTGACTTCTTAACCAAAGACCCGATTTTCACAAATTTAGGCTCATGTTAACGCTGGGGTTCTTCTTTTAGAAAATATTTTTAAAATAACACAGTTTTTTTTACAGAAATGATGCAAAAATGCAAAAACATTTTTTCTTTTCGAATATTTAAAAAAACACATCTTCGATTTTTTAAAAAAAAATTCTGGTGAAAAATAACAATGTTTTGTATAACATATTCAAAATTCAGAGTGGGATCTCCATGGGATCAACAAATATTCTGTTTTAAGTACGAGGTTCTCATATTTTTCCCTTAGAAAATTTAAATTTCTAATGTTTTGAATGTTTTTCAAAATTTTAATAGTATAATTTTCTTTGAAAATTTAAATTTTTATATTGAAGAAACATAAAATTTAAATTTTCTAAGGTAAAATTTAAGAACTTCGTACTAAAACCAGAATATTTTTTGATCCCATTGGGATCCCACTCTGAATTTTGGATATGTTGTACAAAACAGTATTGTTTATCACCAAACTTTTTTTTTAAAAAATCGAAGATGTTTTTTTTTAAATATTCGCAAAAATAAAATGTTTTTGAATTTTTGCAACACTTCTGAAAAAAAGCGTATGCTTTTGAAAATATTTCCTAAAAGAAGAAGAATTAAGCATTCATATGAGCCATTACTTGTGATAATCGGATTACTAGTTAAAAAGTTAGAGCACGTTAAACGTCATGTATTTTTCTGACTTTTGCTAAAAAAGTCGAACTTTGACCCGCGATAATTCGAAAACTACAGCAAATTTTGAAAATCCAAAAATGCAACATATCTCATATAAACGTGGATATCGATGAGCCAAATTCTCAGTGGCGTCCAAAGGCATGTTTCCGAACAGTGGGGCGAAAATTTTTGGAATTACCCCCCGTTCAAAAGATATCGAATTTTGAAAATTGGTAATATGTTCCATTACTCAAACTTCTTTTACTCATAACTTCTTCAATAATGGTCCATATTTCAATTTTTTTTTCTTCAAAATTTTTGTTTTTTAACGTACTTTTAAAAAAAAAATCCCAAAAAATTCTTAAAAGCGCTCAAGTATGCGATTTTTAAGTTTTAAAATTTAAATCTCATTTTTGAGAATCTTTGTACTCTTCGATTTTTTTGAAATTTTTTTTGTGTAAGACTTTTATCGATTCCACAAATTTTTTGCCCAGGAGGATCGTGGGATAATGACTATTACTATTTTTTAAAATTTTTTGAAAAAATTTTATTGTAATTTTCCAATCTTAAAATCATTTCTACTGCTCCAATGGTGCGTCATAGAGGGGTCATTTATAAGACCGACCCCCATTAATTTTTACGTCTTAAAATTTTTTTGGAATAAACTAATACCCTATCTCCTATTTCTAAGGGGGCTCCTACACAAAACGACATTTTTTAAAATTAACTCCAACCGCTCAAACTGCCCCAAAAGTGCCCTTAGAGCAACAAAATGTATGACCGACCCACAATATTTTTTTAGTCCAAACATTTTCTCTGAATACACCTACCCTCTATCTCTAATTGTTAAGGCGGTACCCATACATTTTTTTTAATTTTTTGTATATTTGTTTTATTTAATCAGCTTCTATGGTGCATCCGAGAAGGGTCATTCGTGAGACCGACCCCCATTTATTTTTACCCTACAACATTTTTTTAAAACATACCTACGCCCTTTCTCCATTTCCTAAGTAGGCTTCCATTCAAAATTACATTTTTATAAAATTTGCTCCAACTGTTATTTGTATGGGAAAATTCGATATCTTTTGAACGGGCCATCAAAAAAATCTAAAAATTTACCACGAAGGAGTTTTCGAAGGGTACTAAAAACTGTAAACAAATTGGGAAAATCAAAAAAAAAATTTTGAAAGTGTCCGATTTGATATGGAATGCCCCATATATAATATTGATCGATTGTATAGGGACCATTTTTTTTTATTAAACTGAGTTTGGGTCGCTAAAAAAAATACGTGCCCTAGTAAAAAAAGAAAAAAAGTTCATGACTAATTATATCCCAAATATGGCGGATACAATTACTTTAATAATTATCTACGGGTATATTTTATGATCTAGCGGGATAACCTTATATATAATGTGATACGTGAATTGGGTCTATATAATTATATCAGTTGGAAAAAACTGATACGATTAAATATAATTTAAAACCATTATAACTGATCATATATTGCTCCTTATAACGTCATATAAGTTGGATAACATTATATATAATCATATGCACTTTATATAATGTTATATACAAAAATATGTTCTTTATGTAGAGCAATATCTAACCATATATATTTATGTCTTATAGTCTCAATTTATTTTATATTGTATCAATCCGGATCAAACTCATAAAACCAGATAGACCCATTTTACGTATCATATTATATATAAGACTATCTGTTCAGATCTTGTAGGATAACCTAAGATATTATTTGAAACAATTGTGTCCACCATATTTGGGATCTAATTTGTCACGGCTATATAAAACTCTTTTTTACTCGGGTGTCGAATTAATTTTCGTTCTGGACAACATATCCAAATTTCATGAAGATCGGAGGGTGACACCAGGGAGACTCTCCCTGTTAGTTTGATCACGACTGTTTTTGTGTTTATATAAGCTAAATAGTGTTGACAATGAAATCTGACCTCCAACTAGAATAAACCAACTCAAAATATGTTTTTAAAGTTTTTTTTGTTACCCGAGTAAAAATTTGAATATGATGCAATATATAATGATACACTCAAAATAATAACTCTGTTAAATTACAGAAAAACTCTGCTAATTTAACAGAGTACACCATACTTTTCCAGCTAACAACATTTCTTGGTAATTTTACTAAAAAACTCTGTAAAATGATTTTGACAGAAAAAAACTGTTAATTTACAGAGTTTGTAGTAAAATATTAGTTAAATATGAAAGCTTTTTTACAGAGAAAACTCTGTAATTTTACTATTAAACTCTGTAAAATGCTTTGGACAAAAAAAAACTGTTAATTTACAGAGTTTCTAGTAAAATATTGGTTAAATAAACCACCATTTAGCAAAGAAAACTATGTAAATTTACATATATTTGTAAAATACATTTGATGCAAAAAAAAATACAGAAAAAACTCTGTAAATTTACAGAGTTTAGTTAAATGCATGTTATTTTGTAAAATTTTTATAAAATTTCTGAAAAATTTTTTTTGATAACTTTTTTGCTACTATTTAAACTTTTTCTCAAAAAATAAAAATATACAGATAAAATTTTGATGTTTGGTAACAAAAACTACTCAAAACAGAAAATTTTTTTGGTTATAAAAAAATACGAAGTATTTTTCTTAGGTCTGTATTTTAGCAGAAAACTCTGTTAATTATCTGTAAAATTAAGATTACGAAGTAAAAAGTAATATAACAGATGACTCTTTGTTTTTTTGTCACAACAAAATACAAAGTATTTTCTTTAAATCTGTATTTTGACAGAAAACTCTGTCAAATATCTGTTGAATTGAGATTACAGTCATTTTACAGAGTATTGTACAGAGTTATTATTTTGAGTGTACTATTTAAACTTTTTCTCAAAAAATAAAAATATACAGATAAAATTTTGATGTTTGGTAACAAAAACTACTCAAAACAGAAAATTTTTTTGGTTATAAAAAAATACGAAGTATTTTGCTTAGGTCTGTATTTTAGCAGAAAACTCTGTTAATTATCTGTAAAATTAAGATTACGAAGTAAAAAGTAATATAACAGATGACTCTTTGTTTTTTTGTCACAACAAAATACAAAGTATTTTCTTTAAATCTGTATTTTGACAGAAAACTCTGTCAAATATCTGTTGAATTGAGATTACAGTCATTTTACAGAGTATTGTACAGAGTTATTATTTTGAGTGTATGTAACACAATATATATTTATACGCAATTTGATCCGAATAATGGTGGATGTTTTTGCATTAAAAAAGATCAACTTGTATAAAATATAATCTGATTTCATCCGAGTTTTGACCAGACATAGCCATATATTGGTGGATCTAATTAGATCTAATTGCATAAAAACATATAAAATCCTGGTGTTTTTTGGTTTGGGTTGAGATACACCACAGGTCAACGATACATTCACCAAACATTTAATTTTCTAAAACAAAAAAAATGTTTGGGTACGCTTCGAACCAGATAGGTGATATACATAACCCCAACAAGAAATGTTTAGGAACATTTTAAAAAGTTTCTTATACTTTGCCTAAAAAACTTAGAAAATTTTTGGTTAATTGTAAACATATATAGGTTTATATGGAACAGCATAAACTATATATATAATTTTATGTTAAATTATACAGAAAAAGAAATATTGTATTGACCCACATACAATTTTATATAATTATATCAACCGTACACCTTTTAATCCGAATCATGATTAAATTATATATAACTGCATATGATTGCATTTAAAAAATTTAGAAAATATCCTACGGGATATATAATCATATATGATATATTATGTTTGTATCAAATTATATATTGTTATATATGTTTATTTTTACTCGGGTAGCGCAGTTTATCGCACGTCACAAAGCCCTTACCCTAAATTTCTGATTTGGACGTTAAAAAATCCGATTTATATCTTTCAATGTAAGTGAGTGCTATTTACTACTACTTTTATAGTTGTATTTCAAACCGAAAAATAAATCTATAACTTATTTAAACACCTGCTAACTTCACAAAATTTACTTTTTCATTTCTTTAAATTAAGCACAATTTCTCATTTAAAAATCAATTAGATTTAAAACAAACTATGCAAACTTTTATAAACTACTTTAACCTGTTAAAAAAAACTACTACTATTTAATTTTCTTAAGTTTAGATTTAAATGCAACAAAAATAATAAAAAAAAAAACTTTTCCATTTATCGGTACTTTTTTTCCCGACTTCATACCAACAAAAACCCATAAATTATTGGTGTTGGCAAATCAATTACAAAGCAATTTAAAATCAATTTTAACGATTTTTGGATACCAAACAAACGATGATGTTATCTTCTATGAAAAACATGTGTAAATAGAAAAATAGATTTGTACATACGAATACGACAACACAACGTATAAGTAGACAGACGTACTAGCCATGAACATTAGAAAAACTGTTTCAAAAAATTTTTCGATTTTAACTTTAAACACTCCATTCAAAATGCTAGGAAAATTAAACAGAGAAATTTTCCAGGGGATCATGGTCGACTGTGATTACTACTAAATTTTTCAAGAATGTGAGATAATTTTCTTAAAGAAAAATTTTAATATTCGGAGACATTTTTCGTATAAAAAAATTCTCAGATTCGGACATAATTTTCTGTATAACAAAATTCTTAGATTCTGAGACATTTTTCGGTGTAAAAAAAATTTTCAGACTCTGACATATTTTTCTATATAGAAAACCTATCAGATTCTGACATATTTTACTGTATAGAAAAATTTTCAGATTCTGATCCATTTTCCTTATAAAAAAAATTTTCAGATTCTGAGACATTTTTCCGTATAGAAAATTTTTTAGATTCTGAGATATTTTTCCGTATAGAAAATTTTTTAGATTCTGAGACATTTTTTGGTATAGAAAAATTATCAGATTTTGAAACATTTTTCCGTAAAGAAATATTCTCAGATTCTGACACATTTTTTTGTATAGAAGAATTCTTGGATTCAGAGACATTTTTCCGTATAGAAAAATTGACAGATTCTGACGCAGTTTTCCATATAGAAAACTTTTCAGATTCTGATGAATTATTTCTTATACACAAAAAATTATTGGCTAAAAATGTTCAATTAAATCAATTGATCAACAAAATTTAAATGAGTCAATTAATGTTTTGATTAAAATTTTTTTATTTTCTTTAACTGTCGAATTACAAATTTTCAACATACCAGATTTTTTTCACTTTGATTTATTTGAATATATTAATTCAAAAATATAAAAAATAATAGGGTTTAACTTTTTTTTATTGTTGGCAACATATTGGAAAGCAAAAATATGAATTTGTTTGAAAATTTTGTCATAAGCTTATAATTCATTTGTTAAATCAATCACCTACAATTTGATGATTGGTATAACAATTTTTTTGAGATATTTTTCCATATAAAAAAAAATCTCATATTCTGAGACATTTTTCTGAATAGAAAAAATTTTCCGATTCTGAGACATTTTTGGGTATAGAAAAATTTCCACATGCTGAGACGTTTTTCCCGTATCGAACATTTATCGGATTTTGATATATTTTTCCGTATTAAAAAAATTCAGAGACATTTTTCTGTATAAAGAAATTTTTAGATTTTGAGACATTTTTCCATATAGAACAAATTTTCATATCCTGAGACATTTTCCCGTAAAGAAAAATTTTAAAATTTTGAAAAATTTTTCCGTATAAAAAAACTCAGATTCTGAGACATTTTTTCGGTTAGAAAAAAAATCTTATATTCTGAAACATATTCCGTACAAAAAAATTTTCAGATTCAGAAAAATTCTCGGATTCTGAAACATTTTTCCGTTTAGAAAAATTCTCAGATTCTAAGACATATACAAAAACATAAATTTTTGCGTATAGAAAATTCACAGATTTTAACACATTTCTCCGTATTAAAATAATCTCAGATTTTGAGATATTTTTCCTATAAAAAAATTTTCAGATTCAGAGACATTTTTCCGTATAGAAAAAAATATAATTTTTACACTCAAAATAATTCTACGGTAAAAGGTTTAGTAAGTGATATTGTACCCAAATCTACTAATTAGTTACTAATTTTAGTATCTTAAAAGTACTAAAATTAGTCATTTTTACTGGTTTTGACTAATATTAGTTAAAAATTTTAGTATTGTTTACCAATTTCTTCACTGGATCCTTTTGGACTAAAATTAGTTAAATTTTTAGTATTGAATACCCACGTTTTTTTTGGGTGTAATTTTACCCATTCGGCAAAAATAATCATCCCTGACATACTGCCGACTCTCCCTTTATAAAATTGCTGACATCTTCATACAATTTTTCAAAATGTCATCAAAGACATGTCAGCAGTTGGTCAACGTTTCTTTAAACGAATTGTTGGTAGCCACCGATACTGGTGGACATTGCTGATCAACTGCTGACATGTCATTGAGGACATTTTGAAAAATTGTATGATGATGTCAGCGATGTCATACAGGGAGAGTCAGCAGTATGTCAGGGGTGATATTATTTTGCCCACTGGGCATCTATTTTTCTGAATAGTAAATTTTTAAGATTCTGCGACATTTTTGCGTTTAGAAAAAATTTTTAGGTTTTGAGAAATTTTTCTGTACAAGAAATTTTTCAGATTGAGAAACATATTTCCCATTAAAAATTGCTGTTCTCCAATTTTTGTTGTTTACAAATTCAGTTGCAAACTTAATATACCCCAGTGTAGGGTGTGTGTTTAAAAATCTAAGCAAATACGTAAAATACAAAAACTCCAATGAACTTTACAATAAAAAAGTACACACTATTAGAATGTTGTCTAACAGAAAAAAAGTAACATTAAGATGAACGAACCAAAAAAAAGTCAGACAGCAAAAAAAAAAAAAGACTTCAACACTTTAAAACGTTTTTTGGCTGACAAAACTAAAAGCAAAAAAAAAAAATGACTGTATGAACGGATTAAAGCCAAAACTGAACATAAAAAAGAAATTAAACACGTAAAAAAAGCAGACTGGGAATCGTAGGGGAAAGAATCCTTAAAAAAAGACAATTTATTATTAGGAGTAATTCTCTAAAATTAACAAGTTGGCTACCGTGACCAGAAAACGATATGTAGCCGTCTTAGGAGAAGAAATCCTTAAGGAAGATAATTTTTTCTTAATAAGGAAAAAATTTATTAATAATTGCATATAATCAATCATGTGGCGACCGTGAGCAGAATGGTAAATTTTTTTGCATGCCTCTTTTAAAAGTTGCCAAAAAGTTTTTTTTTTTTAAATGTTGCATTGTGGGCGGGTCTTCCAATCAAAATTTAACCCAGACCACACCAAAATTTACCATTTTTACCTATTTGTTTTACATATTGCTAATATATTTTCTCTCTTTCTTTTCAGGTAAGTCCTAACAAATTTATAAAAAACTTAGCGTGAGTAAACCAATTTTTTTTTATAATTTTTTATTTAATAAATAAAATTTAAGCGAAGTTCAATATCCAACGTTTGAAGAATGTCTCCTTTAAACATTTCTAACATATTATAAAACAAGTAAGAAAGCTATATTCGGCTGTGCCGAATCTTTAAATACCCTCCACCAAAGTGATGATTTAAAAAACAAAAAAGTTTGTTTTATTTATACCTCAGGAAATAAAAAAGTACCAAAAAGTGTACTTTCGGTACCTTTAATAAAAGGTACTTTTTATTAAAGGTACTTTTTTTAGAAGGTACTTTTTATAAAAGGTACTTTTTATAAAAGGTACTTTTTATAAAAGGTACTTTTTATAAAAGGTACTTTTTATAAAAAGTACTTTTTATAAAACGTACTTTTTATAAAAGGTACTTTTTATAAAAGGTACTTTTTATAAAAGGTACTTTTTATAAAAGGTACTTTTTATAAAAGGTACTTTTTATAAAAGGTACTTTTTATAAAAGGTACTTTTTATAAAAGGTACTTTTTATAAAAGGTACTTTTTATAAAAGGTACTTTTTATAAAAGGTACTTTTTATAAAAGGTACTTTTTATAAAAGGTACTTTTTATAAAAGGTACTTTTTATAAAAGGTACTTTTTATAAAAGGTACTTTTTATAAAAGGTACTTTTTATAAAAGGTACTTTTTATAAAAGGTACTTTTTATAAAAGGTACTTTTTATAAAAGGTACTTTTTGCTAAAGGTACTTTTTATAAAAGGTACTTTTTATAAAAGGTACTTTTTATAAAAGGTACTTTTTATAAAAGGTACTTTTTATAAAAGGTACTTTTTATAAAAGGTACTTTTTATAAAAGGTACTTTTTATAAAAGGTACTTTTTATAAAAGGTACTTTTTATAAAAGGTACTTTTTATAAAATGTACTTTTTATAAAAGGTACTTTTTATAAAAGGTACTTTTTATAAAAGGTACTTTTTATAAAGGAACCTTTTATAAAAGGTACTTTTTATAAAAGGTACTTTTTGAAAACGGTACAGAATTTTCGGAAAGTACTTGTTCCAGAATGTTTTATTTCAGGATCCTACATTCTAAATTTCAAGTTTGAATAAAATTTCAGTAAATAAAAAAAAGTACCAAAAGTACTTTTTTACCCATTTTACCTCAGTAGAATCAACATTTACAAAACCCGAGCCTTAGTGAAACTTTTTTCCGGAAGGTGAACTGACATTGCAAATTTCCATTTTCTAGTACCATTATTTAAGGAAATATAAAATGTAACAAAAGTACATATTTTTACCCTTTTTACCCCCTTACAATTGGCTAAACTCCAGCCATAGTGGATCTATATTGCGGGAGGGTAACATACAGTACAAATTTTAAGTCTCTATGACCATTATATCGGGAGATATAAAAAGTACCAAAAGTACAGTTTTTTACCCTTTTTACCCCCTTAGAATCAACATTGGCAAAAATCCAGCCTTAGTGGATCTTTATTCCGGACGGTCAAACTACAGTCCAAATTTCAAGTCTCTAACTTCAGCGGTTTGGGCTGGGCGATGATGAATGAGTATGTCAGTCATATTACTCTTTTATATATATAAATTTTCCGGATTTGGGCAATTTTTGCCATAAAGTTTATTTCGTCTTTTATTATTTAACAAAATTTATTTTTTTAAATGAAAATATTTTTTTTTTTTAAGAATCTGAACAAAATTGAATTTTGGCGATATTTTACATCCGATTTGGCTACAAAGCCAAAAAAAGTCTGGCAACCCCGTTAATATGACGGAGCAAAAAATGAACACACACACACATGCTATATAAAAATAACTATTAATTTTTTTATTCTTACTTAACGAACTTTTTTTTAATTAAATTTAGATTTTGTTTTATATATTTTAAAGCTTTTTTGTAAAGATTTTTTTCCTTTTCCTCATTTTTTTTTTTTCATTTCCGTTTTCTTTCTTATGTATCACACAAAATATGAGTTAATTTATGGTTATGTTGAAAAAAAAAATGTGTTTTTTAGTAATTCGCACATAACTTTTAAAATACTTCACCGATTAAAAAAAAAAATACATCAGTTTTTGCCTGGGAAAATTACGCAACTTTTGGTACCCCAAGCGTTTAAATCGGTTTCGGAGTATTGCCAAAAACGTGATTTCAACAGACAGACAGACGGACGGACAGACAGACAGACAGACAGACAGACAGACAGACAGACAGACAGACAGACAGACAGACGGACATCGCTAGATCGACTTAAAATCGATCAAGGATCATGAATATATATACTTTATGGGGTCCCAAACCAATATTTCAATGTGTTACATACGGAATGACAAACTTATATATACCCTCTATCACCAGAGTGGAGGGTATAATAAACACAAATCCTTAGGTTACCTTCCTCCTTAATAGTACTTAAAAACGTAGTAATTTTTAGTCAAAACACCACAAGTGTACGTTTAAGAAGAAAAATTAAAAAAATAATTGAAAATGAAAATGTTCACACAAAAAAAATAACAAATATATAAACATAAATTTACTACACTCAAAAAAATATGTTAGTAGAATTACTATTTTTTTTTTGCTAATGCTAGTTAGCTAACTTTTAGCAAATTTTTAGTTGAGATTAGCATTTTAGCAAAAAATTCTTGTAAACTTCATTTAGCACATTAGCAATTTTAAACAAACTTTGAACTAATTTCTTTTGCTAAATTTGAAATTGAGTTGACAACATTTTTACAAGATTTTTTGCTAACATTAGCAAAAATAAATGGTGATTTTTTTTTATTTTCAGAAAACTTAAAATGGCGCTATCTCAGAAACTAAGCCAGATAGAGCAAAATGAAGAGCATTTTTGATTCTTAGAATCACCATACATTCGCGGGTCCTCTTCACATGTGTGGACCCTAATGGGACCTAACTTTGGATCCAAAAAAGTTAGCATTCCCGAAAATGTTAAAATGCTCATATCTCGATAAATATTGCCGACACAACAAAAAGTCCAAAAGAATTTTTGTAGCTCCCAACACGTAGAACAAGACCGCAAAATATTCAAAAGCTCTCCGAGTAATATTTTTGAAGTTATCGAGTTTTTTAATTCTCAAGACCCCAGTGATCCCCTATAATCACGTATCTCAAAAACTAAGCTAGGTAGAGCGAAACGGACACAAATTTTGGATCAAAAATTATGACGATTTTTAGGACCCAACTAGGTCTAGGCCCATCGGGGTCTGGACCTATCGGGTCCGAACCCAATGGGGTCCTCAAATGTGTAAAAAAAAATTTTTTGTTAACTAATTATTGGCAAAACATTTTTGCTAACTTTAGCAAAAAAAATTGTGGGTTCAAAATCAGCAAATTTTCTTGTAGGTTTACAAGCTTTTTTTGCTAACATTACAGTTTTTTTTTTTTGAGTGTACGTCTGTTTAAGAATTCTCATTACATCTAAAGAATGGGCGCCACAATTAAACCACCCACTCAGCCATTCTATGAATGGCTACATTTAAAATTTTTGATTGTGTAGTACTCCTCCTCGTACTTACATTCATACTAAATTCATCTTTCATCTAGTTGTCTTAACCATGGAACAAGTGTACTGGATAATGATGATTTTTGGTTTTATTTTTTGGTGAATTTGTTTTTTTTATTATATGTAATTCTTAAAACTCATACCAATGTCTAGCAATCGACAAGTTAATATTTTTGTACATTTTTCACTTGAGTGCAAGTTTTTTTTTCAATTTTGTAAATATTTTTATTGTAATTACACTGGAAAAAAATGTATTAGAATTTAGGTAATGATAATACATTATACCCAGGGAGAGAAAATTTAGTACACTAAAAAAAAAACACATTCGTAATAGACATGAAACGGCTTCATTATTTTTTTTGATGACGGAATTCATAAGCTTATTTAAATATCATGCATATTGGGAACGAATTTCATAATATTTACTTTATTAGATTTCGTAGCTTCTTTCAATGTTATGAAATTTTGTTTATAAAACATGTGTTTTTTGGGCAGTAGGCAAAATCGCCCAAAAAATTTTACGAAAAATCGCCCAAATGCAAATTCGCCTTAAAAAAATGAAAAATAAACAAAAAGAAAAATATGAAATTTCGCCCAAAATATAGACAAAAAATTTTCTAGAAATTCGTCTATGAATAATGTCTTTAAATCTTAACATTTTTCTAAAGAAAAACTTGGTCAAAATGTTATAATTTTTCTATATGAAAATAGTCTCGGAATATTAAAATTGTTCTTGAGAAAAAATATGTACGATAATTTTTCTAGACGACAAATTTTGGAATTTTTCTAGATGAAAAATTTGAAATTGTTTGGCTGTAGGGAAAATCGCCCAAAAAATTTTACGAAAAATAGCCCAAATGCAAATTAGCCCAAAAAATATCAAAAATAACCTAAAAAGAAAAATACGAAATTTCGCCTAAAATATATAAGAAAAAATTTAAAGAAATTCTTCTACACTCAAAACAATAACTCTGTTAAATTACAGAAAAACTCTGCTAATTTAACAGAGTACACCATACTTTTTCAGCTAACAACATTTCTTGGTAATTTTACTAAAAAACTCTGTAAAATGATATTGACTGAAAAAACCTGCTAATTTACAGAGTTTATAGTAAAATATTGGTTAAATGTGAAAGCTTTTTTTACAGAGAAAACTCAGAAATTTTACTATAAAACTCTGTAAAATGATTTGGACAAAAAAAACTGTTAATTTACAGAGTTTCTAGTAAAATATTGGTTAAGTAAACCACCATTTAGCAAAGAAAACTATGTAAATTTACATATATTTGTAAAATGCATTTGATGCAAAAAAAAAAAAATACAGAAAAAACTCTGTAAATTTACAGAGTTTAGTTAAATGCATGTTATTTTGTAAAATTTTTATAAGATTTCTAAAAAAAAAAAATTTGATAACTTTTTTTGCTACTTTTTCTCAAAAAAAATATACAGATAAAATTTTAATGTTTGGTAACAAAAGCTACTCAAAACAGAAAACTTTTTTGGTTATAAAAAAATACGAAGTATTTTGGTAAGATCAGTATTTAGCAGAAAACTCTGTTAATTATCTGTAAAATTAAGATTACGAAGAAAAAAGTAATATAACAGTGGAAACTTTGTTTTTTTGTCACAACAAAATACAAAGTATTTTCTTTAAATCTGTATTTTGACAGAAAACTCTGTCAAATATCTGTTGAATTGAGATTACAGTCATTTTACAGAGTATTTTACAGAATTATTATTTTGAGTGTATGAGTAATGTCTTTAAATCTTAACATTTTTCTAAAGAAAAAATTGGTCGAAATGTTAGAATTTTTCTATATGAAAATAGTCTCGAAATATTAAAATTTTTCTTGAGAAAAAAAAATATGTATATACGATAATTTTTCTAGAAAAAAAAATTTTTGGAATTTTTCTAGATGAAAAATTTGGAAATTTTTCTAGAAAAAAAATTTCATACAATTTGGGTATTTTTAAAAGGAAAAATTAAGAATTTTTCTATAGGAATAAATTAAAAATTTTTCTATAGGAATAATTTGCGAATTTCTCTTAAAAAAAAAACTTGTAAACCTACAAGAAAATTTGCTGATTTTGAACCCATAATTTTACCAAACATTTGTTCCACAACGTATTATTTTCAAGTGAAAAATAATGCATTACTAATAATTTGCTACGTAATGCATGATTATTGGAAAAAATGTATTTCATATTTGTTATTTCTAAACATTAAATCATGGATGACTTATATTTGGTTACATTATATATTATTTGAAAGTTTGAAATAATGCATTATTTATAATTGGATGCATAATGCATTACAATAACATAAAAAATAATTATTTTATAAAAAAAATGCATAAGTTTAAACTAGAGATGGGCTCACGACAGGAAATTTCTAACGACACACTCTCACGAGCATATTTTATCTACTTACACTCACTTACAATCACGTGAGTAAATTTAATACAAAATTACTTTTTCACTACTCGTTACACCTTATATATTATCTTCTGGTATGCTATATTATTTCATTTCTCGTAACCTATAAAATATCATATATTTTACACCTTACTCGTATTCTTCGTTATAAATTTATGACTTATTTTATACCTTACTGGTATTCTTTGTGATAATGTGGATGCATTACTTTGAGTCTCATCGCCTGTTAAAATCATCAATGCTGCAATGTATAAAATAAGAGATCCTATACCTTATTTTATACCTTATTTGGTAATCTAAGTTTTGTTGGGTAACAACGTGCCACAAAAGTAAATATTTTTCGACTTATTACCAAAAATGTCCTAAAATTTTGGCATTTTACAAAATATGACGAAATGTGCGTGTTTGGATACGTTCTTTGCATACGGAGATAGGTTTTCCAAAGACCTTTCATTTGGTATGTAACATGACTAGGTTTCTTTGTATAATATAGGAGATAAACGCAAAAAACTGAAAAATTACCGTTTCTTCCCCCCTCATTTTCACCCACTAAATATGAATTTGGGCCGCTAAAAAAAATTATGTGTCCCTTTATTTTTCCTGCTCTACAAAATAAAACCAAATCCATAAAGATTGGTGACACCAGGGAGACCTTCCTTGTCAGACAAATTTCAAAATCAGGAAAATTTTTTTGGAAAACATGTTTCAAATCTGATATACATGGGGCATTCCATGTCAAATCGGACACTTTGAAAAACATTTTGTTAGATTTTACCACGACGAAAACTCCGTCGTGGTAAATTTTCAGATTTTTTTGATGACCAGTTCAAAAGATATCGAATTTTTAAAAATTAGTAGTTTGTTCCTTTACTCAAACTTCTTTTACTCATAACTTCTGCAATAATTCTCCAAATTTCAATTTTTTTTTCAAAATTTTTGTTTTTTTACGTACTTTTTAAAAAAAATCCCAAAAAAATTCTTAAAAGCGGTCTAGTATGCGATTTTAAAGTTTTTAAATTTAAATCTCAGTTTTGAAAATGTTTGTACTCTTCGATTTTTTTGAAATTTTTTGTGTACAACTTCTATCAATTCTACAAATTTTTTGCCTAGGAGTATCGTGGGATAACGATTATTACTATTTTTTAAAATTTTTTTAAAAAATGTTATTGTAATTTTCCAATCTTAAAATCATTTCTACTGCTCCAAGTGTGCGTAATAGAGGGGTCATTTATTAGACCGAGCCCCATTAATTTGTACGACTTAACATTTTTTTGGAACAAACTAATGCTCTTTTTTGGAACAAACTAATGCTCTTTATAGATTGTCTTAATTTCTAAAAAAATATTGCTTACATAAAGTTTTAAATGTTACTATTTAAACCTGGCGTTATTTTTTCTTTTTAAAAAGTTTTTCGTACACTCAAAATAATAACTCTGTAAAATGACTGTATTCTCAATTCAACAGATATTTGACAGAGTTTTCTGTAAAAATACAGATTAAAAGAAAAAAATGTGTATTTTGTTGTGACAAAAAAACAAAGTTCCATCTGTATATATTACTTTTAACTTTGTAATCTTAATTTTACAGATAATTAATAGTTTTCTGTTAAAATACAGATTTAAGCGAAATACTCTGTATTTTTATAACAAAAAAACTAAGTTTTATCTGTATTTTTATTTATTCTATATAATCTTAATTTCTGTAAAACGCCAAAAGTTTACTTGTTTTTTTTTTTGAGAAAATGTCAAAAAAGTACCAAAAATTTTTTTTCAAAAATATATGTATTTTACTAAACTTTGTTAATTTACAGAGGTTTTTTCTGTAAAATTTGGTAGCATCAAATGCATTTTACAAATATATGGGGCATTCCATGTCAAATCGGACACTTTTTGATGACCTGTTCAAAAGATATCGACTTTGAAAAAATTGGCAGTTTGTTCCTTTACTCAAACTTCTTTTACTCATAACTTCTTCAATAATGGCCCAAATTTAAAATATTTTTTTTTGTTTAAATTTTTATTTTTTACGTACTTTAAAAAAAAAAAATCCCTAAAATTATTGAAAGCGCTCTAGTATGCGATTTTTAAGTTTTAAAATTTAAATCTCATTTTTGAAAATGTTTGTACTCTTCGATTTTTTTGATATTTTTTTGTATAAAACTTATATCGATTCTACAAATTTTTTGCCCAGTAGGATCTTGGGATATCGATTATTACTATTTTTTTAAATTTTTTGAAAAAATTTTATTGTAATTTTCCAATCTTAAAATCAATTCTACTGCTCCAATGGTGCGTCATAGAGGGAACATTTCCTAGACCGACCCCTATTAATTTTTACGTCTAAACATTTCTTTGGAGCAAACTAATACCCTATCTCCAATTTCTTAGGGGGCTCCCACACAAAACGACATTTTTTTAAAATTTGCTCCACCCACTCTAACTGCCCTAATAGTGCCCTTAGAGCAACAAAATGTATGACTGACCCACGATATTTTTTTAGTCCAAACATTTACTCTGAACACATCTACCCTCTATCTCTAATTGTTAAGGCGGTCCCCATATATTTATTTTTTTATTTTTTGTTAATTTGTTTTATTTAATCAGCTTCTACCGGTCCAATGGTGAGTCCGAGAGGGGTCATTAGTGAGACCGACCCCCATTTATTTTTACCCTACAACATTTTTTTAAAATGTTAAAATGTTTGGACTAACAAAATATTGTGGGTCGGTCATATATTTTGTTGCTCTAAGGGCACTATTAGAGCAGTTAGAGCGGTTGAAGCTAATTTAAAAAAATGTCGTTTTGTGTGGGAGCCCCCTTAGAAATTGAAGATAGGGTATAAGTTTGTTCCAAAGAAATGTTAAGACGTAAAAATTAATGGGGGTCGGTCTTATAAATGACCCCTCTATGACTGACGCACCATTGGAGCAGTAGGAATGATACTAAGATTGGAAAATTACAATAACATTTTTTCAAAAAATTTAAAAAAAATTAATAATAATCGTTATCCCACGTTCCTCCTGGGCAAAAAATTTGTAGAATCGATAGAAGTTTTACACAAAACAATTTCAAAAAAATTGAAGAGTACAAACATTTAAAAAAATTAGATTTAAATTTCAAAACTTAAAAATCGTATACTAGAGCGCTTTTAAGAATTTTTTGGGATTTTTTTTTTTAAAAAGTACGTAAAAAAACAAAAATTAAAAAAAAAAAAATTGAAATTTGGATAATTACACAGGCACACAAAATAAAAAAAGTGTCCAGACCCAGAGGGTAGACCCAGTTATTTCTAGGTTTTTGGGGTCGCTGAATTCGAATATGCCCATAAAAAATCATTTCAATTGCCAGTTTTTCCCCTACCGCCCCCATATAACCCCCCGGAGGATTGACTTTTAACTGTGACCCAAAAAACGTAGAAATCCATATACATCTTGATTTTTTATGAACACTCAAAATTCATCCCCATTAAGGGGGTTTTAAGGGCGTGCTAGGGGTTGAGGGAAGGGTCACATAATTTTTTTATTATCATTTTAGGGTTTAGCTGCCAAAAGAACATAAAAGTACACATTAATTTTAGGTTTGTATGAGATTTAAAAGTCAATCTTCCGGGGGGCGGTAGGGGAAAAACTGGCAATTGAAATTAATTTTTATGGGCATATTCGGATTCAGCGACGCCAAAAACCTAGAAATAACTGGGTCTACCCTCTGGGTCTGGACACTTTTTTCTTTTTGTGTGCCTGTGTTATTGAAGAAGTTTGAGTAAAGGAACAAACTACCAATTTGTAAAAGTTCGATATCTTTGAACGGGTTATCAAAAAAATATGAAAATTTACCACGAAGGAGTTTTCGAAGGGTACTAAAAACTGTAAACAAATTGGAAACATCTAAAAAAAAAAAATTTTCATAGTGTCCGATTTGACATGGAATGGGGCATTCCATAGAATATCTTAAAAAATATAGATATGGACAACGTTTTGTTGGGGCCATTCCAGAAAATTTAGCTCAAATTTTAGTCATTTTTGGAAATGGTGTCTCAGATTAATTTGAACCTTAACACATAGATAGCCCTCATAAATATGATATATGTACCATATATCGTTTTTTTACATTTGGTGTATTTAACGAATTATGGCGGGTCAAAGATTGACTTTTTAAGTAAAAGTAAGAAAAATACATCACGTTTAAAGAGCTGTAACTTCTTAACCAATGACCCGATTTTCACAAATTTAGGCTCATGTGAAAGCTGGGGTTCTTCTTTTAGAAAATATTTTTAAAATAACACAGTTTTTTTTTACAGAAATGATGCAAAAATGCAAAAACATTTTTTCTTTTCGAATATTTAAAAAAACACATCTTCGATTTTTTTTAAAAAAATTCTGGTGAAAAATAACAATGTTTTGTATAACATATTCAAAATTCAGAGTGGGATCTCCATGGGATCAAAAACTATTCTGTTTTAAGAACGAGATTCTCATATTTTTCCCTTAGAAAATTTAAATTTCTAATGTTTTGAATGTTTTTCAAAATTTTAATAGTATAATTTTCTTTGAAAATTTAAATTTTTATATTGAAGAAACATAAAATTTTAATTTTCTAAGGTAAAATTTAAAAACTTCGCACTAAAACCAGAATATTTTTTGATCCCACTCTGAATTTTGGATATGTTGTACAAAACAGTATTGTTTATCACCAAACTTTTTTTAAAAAAAATCGAAGATGTGTTTTTTTAAATATTCGCAAAAAAAAATGTTTTTGAATTTTTGCAACACTTCTGAAAAAAACCGTATGCTTTTGAAAATATTTCCTAAAAGAATAAGAATTAAGCTTTCATATGAGCCATTACTTGTGATAATCGGATTACTAGTTAAAAAGTTAGAGCACGTTAAACGTCATGTATTTTTCTGACTTTTGCTAAAAAAGTCGAATTTTGACCCCCGATAATTTGAAAACTACAGTAAATTTTGAAAATCCAAAAATGCAACATATCTCATATAGACGTGGATATCAATAAGCCAAATTTTCAGTGGCGTCCAAAGGCATGTTTCCGAACAGTGGGGCGAAAATTTTTGGAATTACCCGTTGGTATTTAAATGTAGTTTTAGAAAAAAATATGAAAAAATGATTCGGAGTAATTATCACTTATTTGTTAACGTGTAAGGGTCGAACCAGAATCAAATTCGAAAATCATAATTCGAGATGTGATCACAATTCGTTCTATTTTTTTTTTTCAAATTTTGAAAATTGCACTTTTTTTTGGTTTCGAAGGGGGTCGAGTCTAAAAATAAGTGATTTGGCCTGGAATGCCCCATATACTTTATGGGGTGTCCAACCGTTATTTCGATTCGTTACATACGGAATGACAAAGTGAGTATACCCCCATAATGTAGTTGGCGGGTTTAAAAACCTTTTCTTTAATATAATATAAAATTTTTTCGTTCAGTGTAACTTTTACTAACTGAAAATTATTTTATTTCCATTGCATATGAGAAACGTATTTGGTACAATTTGTAATAATCTATGGAACATTTAGTTCACTCTTTTCACATTAGTTGCAGTAATTTACGCGAATAAAAACAGAAAAACAATTTTCCCAAAAAAAATACTTAAAAACCAAAAAATACCATTTGTAAACCATATTTTTTTTTTGTTTGTACAAAAATTATGAAGTATATGGAATTCTTTAGTCGTTTTACAAATGTAGTCAGTGCAGTTGTTAAAATTTTGTTTATGTGGCATGAAGTTTGTTGCTGTTGCAGTTCTATCCCAGCAAAAATTGGCATTACTAGTAATGGGTTTTGTAATCTGCAGCAGATGTTAATAAGTAGTTACTTATTGAATGAAACACTAGTTATTTTAACAAGGGCGTGAGACAAAAATAACTAGTGAAGAGTATGGAGATAAATAAGTAGTTACTGACTCGGATTACTAATAAGGAGTAAAAACCCATTACCAATAAGAAGTAAAATAATTAGTTAATTAAAACATTTAAAATTTAACTTGTTTTTACTAAAACTTAAAAATTGCGTAATTTTTATTATGTTTTTAAGTACTTTTAAAGTTAATTGAATTGTAAAGGTTAAAAACTGCAAGTGCAAGGAGATGTTACTACTTAGAGGTGCTTTTATAACATATTACTGAGAAGTAGTTACTTTTGGGCTTAAAATAATGTACTTGGTAATGCTTACTTTTCACAACTCATTACCATGTTTTTGCTGGGATATGCCAAAAATTATGGCGCTGTTTGGCATGATTGTTGCAAATAATTTTTTTTTTTTTTTGTGTTTCCCGTTCATTTAGTAGGATTTGAAATGTGCTGCTGAATTTTTCCTCTTCTTTCAATGTTGTAAGTGGATTATGTTGAAAGTATGTGTAATTAGTTGGTTGTTCTTATTGCAACCACTTTTAGTAGATTATATTTAGTTGATTTCTATATAGAAATTTTTTTTTTAATATTGATGTATTTGGATTGTTTGTGTTTTTGTTTCTCGTCTTAATGTATTTAATGTAGATTTAATGAGCGTAATTTGTTCTTTAATTTTACATTTCGAAATAAATGTACAAAACAAAAATGTATAAACACAGATGTAATTAATTGAGGAAGAAAAAACAAATTCTAAAAGCATTTTGAATTAGTGCGAAGGAAAGTTAATGAAAATATAAAAGAACTTATTATGATTACACTGTTATTAAAAAAAAATTTTCAAAGAAAAAAAAAGAAAAATTCTTTGAATTACTGAATCCCTCTTTCGACAGAAATTTCTCAGTTCCTGAAACGGAGTGTCTTTAAGTCTGGCTAATATACATTTTAAGATTTAACAAATAGAAAAGTTAAATATCTTTCACAATGCCCCGTTTAAAGTGGTAGAAAAATTTTCTAACATACAAAAAATTAACAATTTTAATTAGAAATATTTTATTTTAAGAAAAACACTTTTTTAAGTCATTTTTGTAAAAAAAAATCATTTTTTTTTTGAGTGTACAATTTTTTTTGAGTGTTACTTGTTTTGTTAGTATAAAAATATTTTTAAGTGACAAAAAGATGTTGTAAAATATGTTTGTGACTTACCATTTGTAAACAAGTTTTATAAGCATTGGTAACTTACTTAAAATCGATCGGGGATCATGAATATATGTACTTTGTGGGGTTCTAGACAAATTTTTTTATGTGTTACAAACGGAATGTGTGTCACGGTGTCACATCTAGGTCCGCAATAAAGTTAAGAACCTTTTACTTAAATTAGAGATGCGTGTGTTAGTGAATTTAGACTCACACTCGTTCACGCTCACGACAGCAGTTTTCCAATCACTCACACTCACGATCATATTTTCTCTGCTCACGCTTACATACAATGAGTTGCGGACGAGCAACAGATATTCCTGCAGAGAGCTCTTTAATAAGGTAAAGTCTTCAGGATCGGATGAGGACTGGTTTGCATATAAGCTGCCACGTAATAGTTATAAGAAGATGATTAGAAATGCCTTATGTGATTCTTATGAAAACTTCTTTACAAACATAGTCGACGTTTCTGAGCCATCCAGGCTGCGCAAAGCTTTGGTTTTTTCTCCTTGTACCCTAGGATACCTAAAGGACCCTACTGCTGTGTGGTCTACCTCCAGTGGGGAGTGGTTGGATCTCCTTCTAAACATGCATTTTCCGGACAAATCCATGGTGCCGTTTCAAGCATTAAAACGCTCTGAAGCCCAAGCATCTGAAATTGTTTCTGAAATAATGTATATGCCAACATTAATCTTAGCGATTTAAATCTTCAGGCCCTATAATTTCCCTTGGAACTGATACTAAAATCCCGGTTGAGATGCAGCAAGTGTTGGGGTATATAGCGCCTTGGCTGTATAATCTCTACATGTCATGCATAAACTAGTTTTATATACCTTTAAAGTGGATGTGGTCTTTATTATCCTTAAGGCTTGGAAAAATTCCCACACAGCTCCGAAGGATTTCAGACGAATTAGTGTGTCTTCTTTTATTTTTGTTAAAGGCAATGAAACGAATGATTGACCCGAGGTTGCTTTTGACTAGTCAACGTGCATACAGAAAGGGTTGATCAACTGGCACTGTTCTTTATCAGATTGTTGGTTCCATCGAGAGATCGCTTTCAGTAAAGGAGTACACTATTTTGGTCTTTCTTGATATAGAAGGGGCTTTTAACAATGTCACCGCGGACTCGATGATTGTGCCATTGTCTGGTCTGGGAGTGAAGCGTGGTATCATTTTAATGGTGGAAAATCTACTTGTTAATACCCACTTTACACTATTATACTTTTTCCATTATACAAGCGTAATTTCACCATGTCAGCGAAATATTTTATAAAATTTTTTTTCCAGAAATTGTTCACTTATTAGATACACAGAAAAAATTTGAAACGAATCTCAATTAACAAAAATGCGGATTCAATTAATTTTTTTGATTCAAATTCCTCCAATTAAAAAAATTGTTATACCAATCATCAAATTGTAGGTGATTGATTGAAAATTTTTTCAATCAAACATTTTTAAATTTTGATCAAAAATTTGATCAATTTTTAATTTATAGTCAATCAAAATAATGATTGATTTAACAAATGAATTGTAAGCTTATGACAAAATTATCAAAAAATTCATCTTTTTTGCTTTTCAATATGTAGCCAACAATAAAAAAATAAAGCGCGTTTATTTTGTATATTTTTGAATTAATCTATTCAAATAAATTAAAAGGAAAAATATCTGGTTTGTTGAAAATTTGTAATGCGACAGTTAAAGAAAATAACAAAACAATTTTGTTGATCTATAAGTTTAATTGAAAATGTTTAGCCAATAATGTTTTGTGTGTAAGACTAGGTTTCAATCAAAAAGGAATACATCTTTTAGAAGTTGGTACACAGAGAAAAATAAATTTCCAACTGAATTTGTCAGTTGTATCAACTCAAAATTCGGTTGCTCCTACTACATTTCGATGTGGCAAACAAATTTTGTAGTTTTTTCAATTAAAGGACGGCTGTATTAACACTATTTAGTTGTAACTGTCGATATTCAGTTGTTACAACCTCAAACCAAATGCATCAATCGAATTTTTGTTGCAACAACTCATTTTCAGTTGGAAATTAGCAAATTTGTTTTCTGTGTGTAAATTTCGATGTGTATAATGGAAAAGTGTGATAGTGTAAAATAGGTGATATTGACGAATAATGTGGGGTCAGTCATATCTCTATTTATCAATAGGGGCACATTATAGGAAGTCTGCTTTCGCCACTTCTTTGGAATGCTGCTCTCTCTAAAAGCATATGCTGACAATGAAAAACACCTGCCAATATTGAGGGACATTCTTCAGTGTTCTCGGGCGGATCTATCTAAATGTTCAAGAGGCTGTGGTCTGGGAGTTTATCTAAAGAAAACAGAGCTTGTCTTGTTTACAAGTAAAATAAGCGTTCCTTGATATTATTTTTTGGACGGCACTGAAACCGCCTTCTCAGATGAAGCCAACCCAGCAAAACTTAGATTACCAAATAAGGTATAAAATAAGGTATAGGATCTCTTATTTTATACATTGCAGCATTGATGATTTTAACAGGCGATGAGACTCAAAGTAATGCATCCACATTATCACAAAGAATACCAGTAAGGTATAAAATAAGTCATAAATTTATAACGAAGAATACGAGTAAGGTGTAAAATATATGATATTTTATAGGTTACGAGAAATGAAATAATATAGCATACCAGAAGATAATATATAAGGTGTTACGAGTAGTGAAAAAGTAATTTTGTATTAAATTTACTCACGTGATTGTAAGTGAGTGTAAGTAGATAAAATATGCTCGTGAATGTGTGTCGTTAGAAATTTCCTGTCGTGAGTCCATCTCTAGTTTAAACTTATGCATTTTTTTATAAAATAATTATTTTTTATATTATTGTAATGCATTATGCATCCAATTATAAATAATACATTATTTTAAACTTTCAAATAATACATACTGTAACCAAATATGAGTCATCCATGATTTAATGTTTAGAAATAACAAATATGAAATACATTTTTTCCAATAATCATGCATTACGTAGCAAATTATTAGTAATGCATTAATTTTCACTTGAAAATAATACGTTGTGGAACAAATGTTTGGTAAGACATCATAAAATAATGCTACAAATATGTTATATGCATTACCTGGTAATGTGTTATATAATCACTACCCATTACCAAAGTTTTGCTGGGAAGTATCTTGTCTTGTTCAGGGTAGTATTGTTTTCCATTGGAAAACAATGGGGTTAAGCTTATAATTGTTCACTGGATTTATACAGCGGTGGTGCGTCCAATTCTGCTGTATGTAATCATTGTCTAGTGGCCGGCTTAAGAGACAAAAGGGAACTGTGTCCTTATCACGAAGGTACAGAGAATGGCTTTGATGTGTATCACTGGTGCTCTTCGTACTATACCTAAGGCTGCATTAGACATCCTCCTTTACATAGTACCATTCGACATACTGTACATATTTAGTAGGCAGTATGAGTCTACGTTGGAAATTTAACTGAATATAACACAGCAACGGAAGATCAGCGATTATGGCCATAGCGCGGTCTAGAAGAAGATAACAATACCACAAAATGTGGACTGTTACAAGAGAATTGGAATGTGTTGGTATGCCTCTATAAACTAGGAAGCAAAATCTAAGGCTTTGTTCCGCGATGTAGACTAATCAGAGATTGGCACATGAATGGATGTGTGAGACTACACGACAGATTTAGCATTCTCTTAATCAGAAGCTCAAAAGTGACATCGCTTCCAAGAAAAGTGGTTTCGGCGGTGGTAAAAATGGTAATTATCGGACACTGTCTTATAGGAAGGCACGCAGGGCCGTCAAATGACTTTTGCCGGAGTTGCATGAATGAGGAGGAGTTAGAAACCATCAAACACTTGATCTGTCATTGTCGGGCACTGCCTGGTCAGAGACTTGCTGCACGATCTTTCTGATTCGCCAAATGTCAAAATTCAATAGCATAGAAGTTTCATAAGAAGCACAAGTTGGTTTAACGGCAGGAACTAGTAGGGGAACCCGTTTTATCACAACGGAACTTACACTCAGAGAAAAAGCTTCTTCATATTGATGAAAAGTAACATCAATATGATGAAATGTTACATCATTTTTCGTCCAATGTAACTTGTCATCAATATGATGAAGCGGTGTCATCAATAACATTTTTTATTTGAAAAATAAGAAAAAAAATAAAAAAAGTTTTTTTTTATTTGATTTTATTTAATTTATTTTTATTAACTTACAATTGTTTGTTATTTTCTAATTTTTAAAAACTTACATCTTTTTTCCGCATCCACTAAGATTAGAACGCCGGACCTCTTGTTTGTTGGGCTTAGCCTCTAGCCACTGACCTACAGCATGACAATACATAATACCAATAAAAAGCCGTTTTGTTTGTTGTGTGCTTATAATAACGCTAAAAGTTTGTGCGTAACTATGCTTTGCTAAAAGCAGTGAGAGGGAAAGAGAGGGATATTGTACATTCATAAAAAGTTTGAGTCTTTACAAATTCCCATAAACAAACGTTTAAAAACATGTATATATACATATTATACATTGTATATAACGAAAAATGTTGAGTCTTCACAATTACATATTAGAAAACGTTATCTAACTAAGTAGTGGTGCGAGATTTTTATCTCTAGTTGGCTGAACTAGCTAAGGCGTCGACAATTAACACTGCAACTTGGGGAACGTGGGTTCAAGTACCAGCCGGGGCAGGATTTGTTTTTATTTTTTTATTGTTTTTTTTTTATTTTTTTATATTTTTTTAATATATTTATTTAATATTTTTTTTTATTTTAACATTAATTTAATTATTTACAAAAAAACATTTGAAAGGCGTGTTGATGACACTTTTTGATGACATGATGAAATGTGTCATCACTTGTTTTTTTAATTTGGATGACATGTTTCATCGTATAGAAGAAAATCTTCGTCAATATGATGAAATTTCTCATCAACATTGATGACAGCAAGTGATGAAACCGTATCATCAATATGATGAAGCATTTTTCTTTGAGTGTAGAGTCTATGTGTGCTGACGTAAAACATCAGCAGCCCCTTATAACCCAACCTAACCTTGGGCCAGGGGAATACAAATTTGTAGTGTCCGACCGAATACACCTTTTTTGCCCGAAGCCGAATATTCAGCCAAATTTTCACTATGCGGCTTAAACCGAAGCCTAAGTAATATTAAAAAAAAAATAAAAATATTTATTTAGAATACACAAATGTATAAAAATGTTGTTTAGAACGATTTATTTTGATCAAAAAACTTTTTTTAGGCATTTTTGTAAATAAAAAATGTTTTGAGTGTAATTTTTTTTCGATCGAAAAATTTGTTAGAGTGTAAAATCTTGTTTCAGCTGCAAAAACACTTAATAAAATGTTTTTGTGGCTTACTTATGTGATTCAACGTGTGTTTAGTGTGTTTTTCAACACGTGAGTACAAATTTTATACAATTATTCGGTATTCGGCCAAAAATTCGGTCGGACACTACAAATTTGCATAGGCACTTGGTAAAATCAAAAGTTGAAACTAATGCCGCTCTAATGCCGCATCAACTTGCAACACTTGACAATCCCTAGATAAATTTTATGAAAAAAAAAATTTGGTAGAAAGGACATTTTATTATATTTCTATGTTTTTTTCTGGAAGAAGGACTACTTAAAATTACCACCTAAAATGACAGTTAGAGGGCTATGTTCTTAGAGAAAAAACACTAACAAATTTTCCCAACGACATGTCAGCATGGTTTCTAGATTAGTTCTTTCCTTAATTTCCATTGGAATTTTTAAACAATTATAAAAATCGATGAAGTAAATTAATAGTTTAAAACTCAATCTTGCATTCAATTTATAACAATTATTTTAAAACCTTTCGACAACCCGCAGGTGTCATAATACAATAACTACTTACCTCTTAAATATGTTAATTAAAATATAAACTCTATGAATATGCATCATTTCCAAATGGTTGATTAAAAAAAAATTAATGATTAGAATTTATGATTTAAATTTATTCATTCAACTCATATGTAGTCATACATTTTCTCATGCTCAAACTTCTTTCTATTTAACATAAAATTCAAATTTTTGTTTTCTATCACAGCAACCAATTTTAATTGATTAATGGAATTTCAATTAAATTTTAAACAACTTTACGTGTTTAATGATAGTTAATAATACTAACAAATGTTCTTTTTTACAAATTTTTCAATATGTCATATCTGGTGTATGTATGAATATGTAGTAGCCGCAACTAAATTGTAGAATAATGAGACATTTTTATACCCTACACCACACTGTGGTACAGGGTATAATGAGTTTGTGCTGATGTTTGTAACTACCCGAAATATTGGTCCTAGACCCACCTTTAAGTATACCGATCGACTCAGAATCACTTTTTGAGTCGATTTAGCGATGTCCGTCCGTCCGTCCGTCTGTCCGTCCGTCCGTCCGTCCGTCCGTCCGTCCGTCTGTCTGTCTGTCTGTCCATGTAAACGGTGTAAACACGATACAGGTCGCAATTTTTAATCAATTGACTTGAAATTTGAAACTTAAGTCTCTCTTGGGCCAAGGACGAAGCCTATTGAAATTGGAAAAAATCGGTCCATATTTAGACCTAGCCCCCATACAAAGGTCCTCTTTAGTTTTGGCTCAAATGACTCTAATAACCGTATTGTAGAAGGTATCGCTTTGAAATTTGGATGGTAAACATGTTTTGTCTTCACATATCATCATTCCGAATTTCAAAGAAATCGGACCAGTTCTTCTTGTAGCCCCCATACAAACCACCTTCCCGATTTTCACATAAATGTCTCAAATTTCATGAAAATAGAAAATATTTAATTAAAATTTTGTTTGTGTATGTTAAACGCGTACTTAAATAACCTTATCAAACCTGATAAACATCGGACCAGTTTTGGACTCAGGCCCCTTGTGAAAATTTCGCCCGATATTCAGTTAAAGCGGTTTATTGTCAACAAATAGAAGCCTATTTCACTCAAATTTGATTTGTGAGTGTTTTCTTCACTTATTAAAGGTTTTACAACATATAGATCTAATCGATCCATGGGACCCATTTTCCGGGAAACCTTGGTGTAGGGTATTATATGGTCGGTCTTGACCGACTATAATTTTCTTACTTGTTTTAATTACTTTTCTAGTAGTAGCTCTTACACCAATCTGCACATTAGGTGGACAGCAGCAGCAAGCACACACGCTATGCAAGCGAGCAGAGAATATAAAATGTATTTTAATAAAATACTAACAAGGTGTATATAAATAAGAGGAGTATCAAAATTAAACAGTGGCTTCAAAAGAGACCCCAGTGACAACGAAAAACGTATCGGTAAAAACAACTATTGATTAATAACTGCCAAATGTAGTGGAAACAACTACAAAAAAAACCGTAAATCTGTAGTTATTTTCGAACAGGTTGTTGTTCCAAAACAACTACAAATACAGTATAAACAACTGATTATATACAGTTGTTTTTAATAAAAAAAGTTCTTAAACGCTCCATGTTTTTATTACTCCTCAATTTATGATGCCTCTTGCTTCTATGGGGGATAAAGTACACAATCAAAGTTTTTCTTTTTTTTTACTAAAATAACTGTGGGATACCAAATGGGGTGACCAAATATATTTATTGTCATTAACATTCAACGATTGAGCGGTGGAGAAAAAAGACACATCTAACAAGAGCGCCTTCATTTGTTTTTCACTGAAATACAACATGCTGCATGGTAGGGAATGAATATGTTGTGGCAGACTCGTGCCGTATAATTTGAGAATTCAAATGAATTCCTGCTGTTTAACACATGCTTACATGTCTGGTATTTAAGCATCCTCAAACTAAAAAAAAATTACAAATATTTTTTATTCCTCTGTTTTTATTGTGTGAGTATTTTTTTTGTTATTCTCTTTTATAGTTTTAATTTTTATTTTATATTTTTAATGTGCCATGATTAATGCAAAAAAAAAGTATTTCTATAAACCTTTACACTTAAAGAAATAAATGGTTAAACAATTTTTAAAATATATTTTAATTTCAAAAAAGGGGAGGATATAATAAAAGGAGTCCAAAACTAAATCACGTGCTCTAAAATCGATTATTTAAATGAATGAGCGTGTTTCGGGATACCACAGTATGGTGCCACACTTATTAAAGACAATTTCAGTGCCGTCAGGAGTAATAATATTGTATTAAAAAATATTTCACCTCGATAATTTTTTATTGGCTTAACTTTGACTCGTCAGTGACTGTCACTCGCTGCTGAAGTCAAAAATTGGAGAAGAAGATGAGGTTATGTTGGATGGGCGTCCGCCAATTTGGCGAATTCACTCGATTCTCTAGGATATTCTGCAACATCGATTTCACCTCGATTCTCTACAATATTCTGCTAGAGATGTGAATGAGACACCGTTTAGGCAATCTAGGGCATCTTTGCACCAAATGCTGAACAAGTGCTTCACTGACTCCTCCTCCTCCACTTCCCCCCAACTTTTACAATAATCCCTATCAGAAATTCCCATACGCACGGCCAATTGACCAATTATACAGTGCCCTGTAAGTAGTGTCCGACCGAATATTTTTGGCCGAATACGGCCGAATTTGTACTCACATTTTACTGACAAGGGAAGTCCCCCTGGTGTCACCCTCCGATCTTCATGAAATTTGGATATGTTGTTAAGAACGAAAATTAATTTGACACGTATTTTTTTTTAGCGGCCCAAACTCATTTTTAGGGGGGGTCGATTTGTATGGGGGGAAATTGACCTTTTTCAGTTTTTTACGATTTACGCCTATTTAAACAAAATTAATATAGACACGTGTGACATCAGATTAAAGGTATTAAAAATACCTATCTCATGGTGCTAACAACGGGCCAAAGAAGTTAATATTTTTCGACTTGTTAACAAAAATGTCCTAACAATTTGGTATTTTACTCAATATGACGAAAAGTTGTGCATGTTTGGGCACGTTCTTAGCACACGTAGATAGGTTTTCCAAAGACCTTTCATTTGGTATGTAACATGACTAGGTTTCTTTGCATAATATAGGAGATAAACGAAAAAAACTGAAAAATGGCCTTGTCTTCCCACCTCCTTCTTAACCCCTAAATATGAATTTGGGCCGCTAAAAAAAAAATACGTGTCCCTTTATTTTTTCTGATCTGAAAAATAAAACCAATTCCATAAAGATCCGCGGGTGACACTAGGGAGACTTCCCTTGTGAGTGTTGTTGCAGCTTAAACATCATTTTTACACTCAAAAAAAAATTGTGATCGAAAAAAAATTTAAACTAAAAAAAAAATTTATTTAAAAAAAATTTTTTTTTTGCTCAAAATAAATCATTCTAGACAACATTTTTATACAATTGTGTATTCCGCCAAGTCGAGGTTTACTTTTTATACCCTCCAACTACAGTATGGGGGTATACTCACTTTGTCATTCCGTGTGTAACGCATCGAAATATCGGTCGGGGACCCCATCAAGTATATATATTATTGATCAGTGATCGATTCTAAGACATTTTAACGATGTCCGTCCGTCCGTCCGTCCGTCCGTCTGTCCGTCCGTCCGTCCGTCCGTCCGTCCGTCTGTAGTTAACACGATGCAGTCCAAAATAAAATAGCTAGACCCTTCAAGTTTGGCACAGATATGTCTTATGTTCCTAGGCAGGTTAAGTTCGGAAATTGGCCAAATCGGACCAGGGGGAAAAAAGTTCCCCCTTGAAGAACTAAACCAACCTCTAAAAAAATACACTTTTTTACATGTTTTTTTTGTATTTTTGTTAATTAAATGAAACATTTGGTATATTTATCGCGATGGGAAGGTGCTCTCAACGTCCCCCACTGACCCTATCAACCCCCCCCCCCAAAAAAAAAAAAAAAAGAAACGCCCCTGACAAATTTTTGTTTTTATTTTTTTTTACATTTTGGAGGGTATAATAGATTCGGCACAGCCGAATTTAACACTCTACTTGTTTTTTTTTGAATATTCGGCTTCGGCTTCGTCCGAACATTCGGCTTCTGCCAAAAAGATGTATTCGGTCGGACACTACCTGTAAGTACTCCCACTAATTGGCTAACCGACCGTTTGCCCTAAGTAAGAATACTTTTTGCCCCCTTAGGATTTGGCAGTGGCCACGTAGTTCGCGATATCCTGCACGTAGTCAGTGATATCGACCTATCCTTCATTCTATTCTCAGATATCCTATCAATTTCGTTCATCAATTCAATTCACTACTGTACACAGAAAAAATTTTAAACTTATTTCAATCAACAAAAACGTGGATTCAATACATTTTTTGATTGAAATTCCTCCAATTAAAAAAATTGTTACACCAATCTTCAAATTGTAGTGGATTGATTGAAATTTTTTTCAAACATTTTTTCAATTTTCATCAAAAGATTGATAAATTTTTTATTTAAAGTCAACCAAGATAGTGATTGATTTAACAAATGAATTGCAAGCTTATGACAAAATAATCAAAAAATGCATATTTATTGCAATATGTTGCCAACAATAAAAAAAAGTTAAAACCGGTTATTTTGTATATTTTTGAATTAATCTATTCAAATAAATTAAAGCGAAAAAAAATATGGTATGTTGAAAATTTGTTATTCGACAGTTAAAGAAAATAACATAAGTTTTAATCAAAACATTGATTGACTCATTTAAATTTTGTTGTTCAATAGATTTAATTGTTGGCAAATAATTTTTTTGTGTGTAGGAACCGAGATTTCAGGTTCTACACGTTTTTCTACCGATTCTGAGCCATTTCTTGCACATTCATTAGCCAATTTATTCCCAGCGACCCCACTATGTCCAGGGACCCAGATTATCTTGACTGTGTGCGGACTGATTCGACGAAGGGATTGTATACAAATCCTAACGATTCCCGATTTTACAGTGTTTGATTCTAAGGCCTTCAGAGCTGTGTGACTAATGGCGCAGGAACGAAGGTCTCTTGTCATAATCATTTGCGCCGCTTTATCAATTGTATGTGCCTCAGCCTGTAGGAGAAGATTTTTAGCCAACATATGTGCCATTAAACTTAACTCAACTTAATTTAAATTCGCCCAGCTATTTAAATTTTATTTTCTTTCAGTGTAGCCACTATATTGGTTTGTCGTTAAGTTAAATAAGTCTGTTGCTTAGTCGGTTTATTCCTTGGTCGCTTGGTTGCTTGTGCTGCCTTGGCATTAGATTGGTTGGTTAGTTTGCAATGGTTTTCATTTAATGTTTATGCCCCCAGTTTTAAATGAGTAGTGAATTGTTAGCGGTTTTTTAGTAGTTTGAAGTTGTTGGGTTAATTTAATACTACATTTATTTAGGAGTTTCTTTTTCGTTGAGGCACATAACCGTATTTAAAAACAAATCGTACTTGAACATAGTGATAATGTTTAGTTTTATATTTTCAAATAGAATTAGTTACAAAGTAAGAAGCTGACAATTTACTTTGTTATACAATTCGTAACATTTTTGAAAATGTTTGTACTCTTTGATTTTTTTGAAATTTTTTTGTGTAAAACTTCTATCGATTCTACAAAATTTTTTGCCCATAACGATTATTACTATTTTTTTAAATTTTTTGAAAAAAATTTTTGAAAAAATTTTATTGTAATTTTCCAATCATAAAATTATTTCTACTGCTCCAATGGTGCGTCATAGAGGGGTCATTTATAAGACCGACCCCCATTAATTTTTACGTCTTAACATTTCTTTGGAACAAACTAATACCCTATCTCCAATTTCTAAGGGGGCTCCCACACAAAACGACATTTTTTAAAAATTTGCTTCAACAGCTCTAACTGCCCTAATAGTGCCCTTAGAGCAACAAAATTTATGACCGACCCACAATATTTTTTTAGTCCAAACATTTTCTCTTAACACACCTACCCTCTATCTTTAATTGTTAAGGCGGTCCCCATACAATTTTTTTTATTTTTGTAAATATGTTTTATTTAATCAGCTTTTACCGGTCCAATGGTGCGCCCGAGAGGGGTCATTAGTGTTACCGGCCCCCATTTATTTTTACACTCCAACTTTTTTGTAAAACATGCCACAGCCCTATCTCCACTCCCTAAGTAGACTTCCATTCAAAATGAAATTTTTATAAAATTTGCACCAACTGTTATTTGTATGGGAGCCTACTTAGGGAGTGGAGATAGAGCGTAGGTATGTTTTAAAGAAATGTTGTAGGGTAAAAATAAATGGGGGTCGGTCTCACTAATGACCCCTCTCAGACGCACCATTGGACCGGTAGAAGCTGATTAAATAAATCAAATTTACAAAAAATTTGATTTATTAACAATTAGAGATAGAGGGTATGTGTTTAGAGAAAATGTTTGGACTAAAAAAATATTGTGGGTCGGTCATACATTTTGTTACTCTAAGGGCAGTTAGAGCGGTTGGAGCAAATTTTAAAAAATTTAGTTTTGTGTGGGAGCCCTCTTAGAAATTAGAGATAGGGTATTACTTTGTTCCAAAGAAATGTTAAGATGTAAAAGTTAATGTGGTCGGTCTTATAAATGACCCCTCTCTGACGCACCGTTGGAGCAGTAGAAATGATTTTAAGATTGGAAAATAATAATAATTTTTTTTCAAAAAATTTTGAAAAATAGTAATAATTGTTATCCCACGATCCTCCTGGGCAAAAAAGTTGTAGAATCGATAGAAGTTTTACACAAAAAAATTGAAGAGTACAAACATTTTCAAAAATGAGATTTAAATTTTAAAACTTAAAAATCGTATACTAGAGCGCTTTTAAGAATTTTTTGGGATTTTTTCTTAAAAAGTACTTAAAAAAAAACAAAAATTTGGAAAAAAAAAAATTTAAAATTTGGACCATTATTGAAGAAGTTATGAGTAAAAGAAGTTTGAGTAAAGGAACAAACTACCAATTTTTAAAAATTCGATATCTTTTGAACGGGTCATCAAAAAAATCTGAAAATTTACCACGAAAGAGTTTTTGAAGGGTACTAAAAACTGTAAGCAAATTTGGAAAATCTAAAAAAAAAAGTGTCCGATTTGACATGAAATGACCCATATACTTTGTGGGGTCCCCGACCGATATTTCGATGTGTTACACACGGAATGACAAAGTGAGTATAACCCCCCAGCAAAAACATGGTAATGAGTTGTGAAAAGTAATCATTACCAAGTACATTATTTATAATGAGTACCCATTACCATTAACATTATCTTAAGCCCAAAAGTAACTACTTTTCAGTAATATGTTATAAAAGCACTTCTAAGTAATAACATCTCCTTGCACTTGCAGTTTTTAACCTTTAAAATTAAATTTACTTAAAAAGTACTTTAAAACTTAAAAAAAATTACGCAATTTTTAAGTTTAAGTAAAAATAAGTTAAATTTTAAAAGTTTTAATTAACTAATTATTTTTCTTCTTATTGGTAATGGGTTTTTACTCCTTATTAGTAATCCGAGGCAGTAACTACTTATTTATCTCCACACTCTTCACTAGTTATTTTTGTCTCACGCCCTTGTTAAAATAATTAGTGTTTCATTCAATAAGTAACTAGTTATTAACAGTTGTTTCGGATTACAAAACCCATTACTGGTAATGACAATTTTTGCTGGGCCCATACTGTGGTGGGCGGGTGTAAAAATCCAGGGGCATCATTTTTTTGTTGGGGGGTGGTGTTGGTGGGAGACGTTAGGGGCACCTTCTCCTTGCGATTTTGAACTTCTTCTGAGATAAGAATGCAAAATACGGTTTTTGTGAGGTTGTTTTAGTTCTCCAAGATTTTGCCCATTTCCGAACTTAACCTGCCTAGGAATATAAGACATATTCGTGGCAAACTTCGGAAGTCTAGCTCTTTTATTTTGGACTGTATCGTGTGCTCTACAGACGGACGGACGGACAGACATCGCTAGAATATCTTAGAATCGATCACTGATCAAGAAAATATATACTTTATGGGGTCCTACACTCAAAAAAAAAACTGTAATGTTAGCAAAAAAAGCTTGTAAACCTACAAGAAAATTTGCTGATTTTGAACCCACAATTTTTTTGCTAAAGTTAGCAAAAATGTTTTGCCAATAATTAGTAAACTGATTTTTTTTTTTTTTGAACTTAGTTCATACACATTTGAGGACCCCATTGCAAGTCAGATGCACATACGGCTGCTCTTACCAGCTTTCACACCTTCTGTCCTTAACCCGATCTCCAAAAAAAATATATTTTGTTTCTACACTAAAAAAAAAAACTACAAGAAAATTTGCTGATTTTGAACCCACAATTTTTTTGCTAAAGTTAGCAAAAATGATTTGCCAATAATTAGTTAACGGAATTTTTTTTTTTTTGAACTTAGTTCATACACATTTGAGGACCCCATTGGGTTCGGACCCAATAGGTCCAGACCCCGATGGGCCTAGACCTAGTTGTTTTCCTTAAAAATCGTCATAGTTTTTGATCCAAAATTTGTGTCCGTTTCGCTCTACCTTGCTTAGTTTTTGAGATACGTGATTTTAGGGGATCACTGGGGTCTTGAGAATTAAAAAACTCTATAACTTCAAAAATATTGCTCGGAGAGCTTTTAGATATTTTGCGGTCTTGTTCTACGTGTTGAGAGCTACAAAAATTCTTTTGGACTTTTTGTTGTGTCGACAATATTTACCGAGATATGAGCATTTGAAAATTTTCGAGAATGCTAACTTTTTTGGATCCAAAGTTAGGTCTCATTAGGGTCCATACATGTGAAGAGGACCGACGATACTATGGCGATTCTAAGAACCAAAAATGGCCTCCATTTTGCTCTATCTGGCTTAGTTTCCGAGATAGCGCCATTTTAAGTTTTCTGAAAATAAAAAAAAATTTACCATTTATTTTGCTAATATTAGCAAAAAACCTTGTAAAAATGTTGTCAACTCAATTTCAAATTTAGCAAAAGAAATTAGTTCAAAGTTTGTTTTAAATTGCTAATGTGCTAAATGAAGTTTACAAGAATTTTTTGCTAACATGCTAATCTCAACTAAAAATTTGCTAAAAGTTAGCTAACTAGCGTCAGCAAAAAAAAATTAGTAAATCTACTAACGTATTTTTTTGAGTGTAGACCGATATTTCGATGCGTTACACACGGAATGACAAAGTGAGTATACCCCCATACTGTGATTGGAGGGTACACAAATGCGACCTGTATCGTGCGCACAACGTTAACATGGACGGACAGACTGACGGACATCGCTAAGTCGTCCCAAAAAGTGATTCTGAGTCGATCGGTAAACTTGAAGGTGGATCTAGGAAGAATATTTCGGGTAGTTACAAACATCAGCACAAACTCATTATACCCTGTACCACAGAGTGGTGTAGGGTACACTCAAAATAATACATTAGTAGATTTACTCATTTTTTTTGCTAATGCTGGTTAGCTAACTTTTAGCAAATTTTTAGTTGAGATTAGCATGTTAGCAAAAATATCTTGTGAACTTCATTAAGCGCATTGCAATTTAAAACAAAATTTGAACTATTTTTTTTTGCTAGATTTAAAATTGAGTTGACCAAATTTTTACAAGCTTTTTTGCTAATATTAGCAAAATAAATGGTAAATTTATTTTTATTTTTAGAAAACTTAAAATGGCGCTATCTCGGAGACTAAGCCAGATAGAGTAAAATGAATTCCATTTTTGGTTCTCGGGCTCTCCATAGTATCGCCGGTCCTCTTCACATGTGTGGACCCAAATGGGCCCTAACCTTGGATCCAAAAAAAGGTAGCATTCCCGAACATTTTAAAATGCTTATATCTCGGTAAATATTGCCGACACAACAAAAAGTTCAAAAGCATTTTTGTAGCTCCAAACACGTAGAACAAGACCGCAAAATAATCAAAAGCTCTCCGAGTAATATTTTTAAAGTTATCGAGTTTTTTAATTCTCAAGACCCCAGTGGTCGCCTATAATCACGTATCTCTGGACCTATAGGGTCCGAACCCAATGGGGTCCTCCGATGTGTATGAACTAAGTTAAAAAAAATTTAGATAACTAATTATTGGCAAAACATTTTTGCTAACTTTAGCAAAAAAAACTTTGGGTTCAAAATCAGCAAATTTTCTTGTAGGTTTACAAGCTTTTTTTGCTAACATTACAGTTTTTTTTTTGAGTGTTTAAAAACTCAAATACTGAGACATTTTTCGTGCAAAAATATTTTCTGATTCTAAAACATTTTTCGTAAAGAAATTGTCACAGATTCTGATACATTTTTTCGTATAGAAAAACTTTCAGATTCTGGGAAAAAATTTTTTTGTCATGCAAATTTTTCTTTCCAGCGTGGCCCCAAATTCTTGTGCGCCCAGGGCCCCGTCAAACCCTAATGCGGCCCTGCAAGTATCACCTTAAGCAAATGACCTGAAATATAACTTCGGTTAACCTTGTTATTCCATCATACGGTGTGGAAGTCTTTCCCACTTGTGGGAAGGTTGTCAATGTACAGCAATTCCTTACAGAGGGTGCGGCATGAAATGAAAATCGCTCACACTCACGAGTGATTCAAGTGATTATGTAAATTACGTGACCAGCGCCCATTTCTAGGACCGCCTTATGTTTTGAGAAAATGTTATGCTTGAAAAAATATGTGTAGGAGGTCGGTCATACATTTGACTCCTCTAGCAGAAAAATTAAGTTTGCGACATGTAGTACCTTTAGACGCCGCTGTTGACCAATACCTAAGATTTTTTTCTAAATTATTTTAATTTTTTTCAATATTATTTTACATGACATTAAAAACAGCAAGTGCTGCATACTTAGCAACATGCTGAGAGCACAAAGATACAATTCATTAAAACCAACAATACTCTACACCGATTTTTTTTTTTACTTTTTCATTTATTACACGTTGGATGGATAGATAGATTCATGTGTATATAAAACCACTTGGTTACCCTTTCACCTCTTGAAAATGGCATAGTTTTATTGCTTTTCTATACAGAAAGACAGACGGACGGACAGACTTCCTCCTCTTTTGTCTTTTAAAAAATATTTGTCTACGGTTTCGTTAAACATTTAAATTTTTTTTTTTTCAAAATAACTCCCGAGTACTTCAGAGTATTAAGTGTTTTTTTTTTTTTTTGTATGATGAAACTTTTATTTTATGTTTTGCGTTCAGGCGTACTTGAATCAAGAGGTTGTTTGAATGTAATTGTATCCGTATCTATCAGTTTTTTTATGTTGTTTTCTACTATCTTTTGCATTAATGTTTACAATTGTTTCATGTTATTTTGTGTTGCTGTTGTTGCTAATGTTGCTGCTGCTGCTATGGTGTCTTCTCATTTTCCTTGGTATCACACTTTTTTTTTTTTTTTGTAATTGTAACTTTATTTAAGTACATGCTGCAAGTATCAAAGTGCTGCATACTTTTTTTTTTTATTTTTTATTATTCAATTGTTTTGTATAGTTTTTTTTTTGTGTTCTCCACTGATTTTTATCCATTTATTTGTCTCTGCTGCATGAAAAAAAGTCATGAAGATGGGATTCTCTCTTTGTTATATGTTTAAAAAGTCTGTAACTAGTAGTATTGAGTGTAATCGTTACAAGTAATCGAATCTTTCTATATTGATAGTGTGATCAAAAAGAAAATATAGATTCATAGATTTTAAGAATATTTTTATAATCAAGATCGTCCTCAAAATATCGTAGATTCACTTTTGCACATGTGCAGTTTTACATGTGAACTTTTGCACAACTGCAGTTTTTCTAGGAGGCATACAATTCAATTCAAATAATATGCATTTAATTTTTTTTTTTAACATAGTTTTCTTAATATAGAATGGGGTGAAGTTGACCTTTTTCAGTTATTACCGATTTACGCCTATTTACTCATAATTAGTATATTCACATTTGGTATCAGATTAAAGCTATTTAAAATACCTATCTAGTGATGCTAACAACGCACAGAGGGCCAGACAGATCGATTTCCGGCCAAAAGTCCTTATTTGTAAATTCTCAAAAAAAAATGTTTACCAGTTTGTTGGGCATATATAGAAGCAGGTTTTCTGAACTTATCTTGATGATCCAATTACACCCTTTCCTTTGACAGGTCTTCAAAGTTAAAAAAGTTGCTAAAAAATTTTTAAAAGTTGAGATACTTTTTAAATTTTTTTTCCAAACTTCTATTGCTAATTTTTAACTTTTTGCTTGCGTGGTTCAACCTTATATATAAGCCTTTGTAACGCAAATAACATGGACATATATTACTCATTTGCCTGGCAGCAATTCGCGTTTTTTATGAAAATAGTTATAATTTTTTATTTTTTACCTCGCGCCGAAAAAATCCTCAGCGATCCTCATTTCGATACAATCGGTCTATATTTTTTTTGATATAGAATGGATCCATATCTTTCGAAAAAAGTTGCCCAAACTTGCTCGAAATGATAAATGACGAAATTACAGCTATATATGCAGTGGTTCGAGATTTGTTTTAAAAAAAATAATTTAACCCAAAATAATGTTTTGCGGCTTAAATAGTTTTTTATCGTCAGAGAGTGCCTTAAGTATAGGAAAAAAAAATTATCTACATTCCCGAGTAAAAATTTTAATATGGCGTCACATAAAATTATATAACGTTAGATCTGTACTCAAATACAATTAGATATAATTTTATCCCAAAAATGGTGGATAGAATTGCATTAAATTGGATTTATTAATATCTTATTTTATTCATTTGTACACAGTTTGATACAATTTTGTCCGAAATTTGTCTCTATCCAATGGCATCAAATTATATGTGATTGGAATTGTATAAAATTTTATCGGGTTATAGTGAATCTTTTTTTTGTTGACATAACATACATCAGAGGTCAACGATACATACACCAAATCAAGTTTGTGTACGCTTCGAACCAGAAGATGTAGTTTATTAAACTCCCTAGTAAAAATATTATGCTAATCCCTAGTAAAAATATTATGCTAATTTTACTAATTAGATCTAATTTGATCCGTAAAATGGTTGTATCAAATAATATCTAATTGTATTACTTTAGATCAAAAAATATAAAAATTGATACAATTTGATCCTGAATTTGGTCAAATCTAATTAGATCAAATTGATCTTATAATATCTATTTTTATATAATTTGATGAGCAAAACCAAAATACGAATCAAATCATATATGGAGCAATATCTAACCATATAAAGTGGATCAACCGTATCAAAGTGATAGATAAAATTTTATATAAATTTATACGGAACCATATTAACTCATATAAGATTGTATCAAATTATATATGATTAGACCAGAAAATTTTTACTCGGGAATTTTACTAACTAGATCTAATTTGATCCGTAAAATGGTTGTATCAAATAATATCTAATTGTATTACTTTAGATCAAAAAATATAAAAATTGATACAATTTGATCCTGAATTTGGTCAAATCTAATTAGATCAAATTGATGTTATAATATCAATTTTTATATAATTTGATGAGCAAAACCAAAATACGAATCTAATCATATATGGAGCAATATCTAACCATATAAAGTGGATCAACCGTATCAAAGTGATAGATAAAATTTTATATAAATTTATGCAGAAGCATATTAACTCATATAAGATTGTATCAAATTATATATGATTAGACCAGAAAATTTTTACTCGGGCTGTAAAAATACTTGTACAATTTTTAAACTGTAAAAAAACTTAGAAAAATTTCAAACTGTAAAAAATCTTAGAACAATTACAAACTGCCCGACTAAAAAAGTTTAGATATGGTAACATATTATTTAATATATTTATATATGGCCATACACAGTACTTTACATAATTATATGTAAATGTATCTTGTATTAAGTTTTACACCAAAAATTTAATATGGTGCCATATAAAAGGATATCGAATCATGTGTTGCTCCACGTACAATATATAAAGCTTTATTAAATTAGATATTGTATATAATATTTTATATGACTCCATGAATGACCTCAAACAAGATTAGATGAATAAATATATGATATACAACTCCATGTCTGACCTCATATATATATGGTCCCGAATCGGGGGAAAAAAGTTTTCTAAGTCCCGAGAAAATTTTTTTAAAATTTCCAGACACAAATAATTTTTGCGTTTTGGAGTTACGAATTTCATTAAAAATGATTTAAACAAAAAAAATTTAGCCAAATTTTCGAAAAATTTTAGAAGTCCTGGATAAAAAACATTTTTGGTACATTTTTTGCGTTTTGAAGTAAAAATTTATTAACAAAGTTTTAAGAAATTTTTTTTTAAATTTCGATTTTTTTTTTAAATTTCTAAGTCCCGGACACATTTTTTTTACAATTTTTTTTGCATTTTCCGAAAAAAAATTGGGATAAATTTGAAAATTATGAGATAAAAAAAATTTTTTTTGCAAAATTCTACATATTTTATCTTATGATATAAAATTATATCGTGGAACTATATTCAATTTGAGCTATCTGCTCGGTTGACGAAAATGAGTTTTTGATGGCAAAATGTTCGCTGGCATAAGTGTCATCTATGGTATTAATTTCAGAACAAAAAAATTATTTTAAGGCTATTTTATTGCAAAAATAGCATGAGCTATGTGAAACCATGTTTTTTTATAAATAAAAATTTGAGCTATCTACAGTATAGTTTACTACGGTAAACTTTTAAATTTATTTTTTTTTATTATCACTTTTTCCATCAATAAAAATAATGGCAGTTTTTTTTTTTTTGGAAAGTTTCAACTCCTTTCCGCGGTTAAAAACGCGGTTTTTGACCCATATTTCGATGCGGAGCAAAACCGGTTCAACTTTTTGCATATTTTATTTGCCCATTCGATTGTACAGCTAACACAAGTGTTATGAGATTTTTCGCAAGCTTCATAAAGGTTCCAAATAATGGCGAGAATGCGCGAAAAAATCGATGATTTAAAAAAAAAAATTAAAAAGTATTTTTTTTAACACCTGTAATGGAAGGACTTAAAAAACTGAGAAATATGGTACCAAATTCACATTTTTATCATAATCCGTTATAAAGTTATAAAGCTTTAAAGTCTATATTTAATGAGCTATCTGCTTAGGTGGATTAATTTCAAATAAAAAAGGTTGAGCTATTTGCTGTAACTCAGCGAATAATACGAATTTTTACAAACAAAGCACGTGTAAAATTTACTAGTAATTATTAATTGATATTGTAAAAGATCGGCCGACAAAAAGTTAAAAAATACGCGAATGCGACGGTTTTTTTGCTCTCCTGAAAAGTTATGTTTTTTTAGATAGCTCAAATTGAATATAGTTTAACGATATGCAATTATATCAAATTAGATAAACCCAATATTCGGATCAAAAACGATCATATTTAATCTAATATAACAAATTTTGAGCTATTGTGATCCACCAATTTCATCATCTTATTTTATCCAAATACGTGTTGGGACATATCAAATTATATATGGCTCAATTTCAAATTATGTATGGACCTGTATATTTATTTTTCGTCGGGACTTTTTTTTTAACATATATGGTTATATATGACATCACCTAAGGAATATATAATTATATATTAAATGCTCTTGAAAAATATTTAAGTTTAGTTTAATATATAATTTTATATAATTAAAGGTGACGTAATATATATTTTTATATAAAATCAAGTTTTGATACTTGTGCCTTATATAATTTTATATAATAAAATCAACCATACCCGAGTAAAAAAGATCTGATATAATCATATATGCTATTATATAATTATTTTTATTTATATATGGTTATGCATGAACATTGATATGGACATATAAGTTTATATATAGCATTGTATTTTTCCTTATTTTTTAATATGATAACATACATATTCATATCTATTTACATACCGATCTATATGAAATTAGATATGACATATAATGTCGGGAATTTTTAGATATGGCAGATAAAAAGATATATGATTTTATTTATTATTATATCCCGAAAAAATTTTTCTAAATTTTCTAAGTCCCGGACAACTAAATAAAATTTCAAAAAATTTCAAGTCCTAAAAAATTTTATGAAAATTTTCCAAAGTCCCGGAGTAAAAAAGACATTTGGAGTAAAAAAATCATTGAAAATGTTTTTAGGAGAAATTTTATTTTTTTTGAAAAATTTTTAAGTTCCGAAAAAATGTTTTTAAATTTTCTAAGACACAAACATTTTTTGGAATTTTTAAATCCCTTAAAAATAATTTTAGAAAAAAAATTACAAATTTTTAATAATTTGCTAAGTCCCGAAAAAATTCCGAAGAATGCAATAAAAACTCTTCTAATTGATAATGTATCCAATTTGATAAAATAATTTCTAATTTCACGTTTAAAATTCCAAAAAAATTCATCAGATTTCATCTAATTATATAAAAACTTATCTAATTTTAACAGATAAGATATGATTTAATACAATTAGATAGACCCATTTTTGGGATCAAACTTAATCAAATTTGATATTATTTTATCAAAAATAATAGAATTTAATACAATCGTATAATATTCGATCCGCCAATTTTCGGATCAAAATTAATATGGATTTACATAAAAGCATATCTGTTCATATATAATTAAATATTGCGTCATATAACTTTTTTTATTCGGGTATTTATTTATATCTGAATTATCATCAAATAATATGTAATTACCAAGGAGAGGACTTTCATGCAAATGCATGTTTTTTCCGTTTGGTCATAGAACAGCATAAACAAAATATCTTTGCGAATCAAAGAATTTGCTTTAAAATGGCATCGATTCGTTAGTGCATATTTTTGCATATTTTGCTTAAAATGCATATTTTTGCATATTTGCTATTATTTCGCTATAAATGCATATTTTCAGGTCATATTTTGGATGAATTTTAGTTTTTTTGCTATTTTTTAGTATGTTTAGCGATTTAAAAAAAAAATTTTATGATTTTTTTTTTTTATTTTTTGTATTAAAGCAATTGTTAAATTTTTTAGATAATTTTGATTTTTTAATAACATTTTATACACCTGTATATATGTATGTCTGAGCTTACAATGCCAGACTGAATTCAAATGTTATATTTTTTTAATAAAAGTAAAAAAACAAGTGGATATTTATGATTTTTAGTGCATATTTTAAGATTTTTAGTGCATATTTCAAGACTTTTTAGTGCATATTTTAGGCGCCTAAAACATAGTTTTTTAGTGCATGAAGGTCCTGTCCCTGGTAATTACATATAACTCCATATGAAAATTAAGAAAATCTGTTAACTTATATGTAATCATATAATGTTTTATATGATTGGATAAAATTATATACGTCTATATATAATAATTTTTACACGGGTTTCTAGTTTTTTTGTAGAATTATGGAAAATATCAGTTACACCATTTCCAATTAAATTCAAAGATTTTTTATTGAACTTTGAGAGCAAACATGGCGATAAATATACCAAATGTTTCATTTATTTAACAAAAATACAAAAAAACATGCAAAAAAAGTGTATTTTTTCAGAGGTTTATTCAGTTCTTCAAGGGGGAACATTTTTCCCCCTGGCCCGATTTTGCCCATTCACAAACTTAACCTGCCTATTAACATAAGACATATTTGTGCCAAACTTCAGGAGTCTAGCTGTTTTATTTTGGACTGCATTGTGTTATCTACAGACAGACGGACGGACGGACATTCACAGAATGTCTTAGAATACCCCCATACTGTGGTTGGAGGGTATAATTATGTGCGTAGATTTAACTTCAGACACTCTTAATACTCTTAAAACTAATTTTTAGTTAGATCAGACAAAGTTAAAAAATCTAGCCGCCATATTGTTTCCGCCAGATTGAGTTTTATCAGTTCGATTTTAAGATAACAGACCCGGAAATTTACTAGGCCACGTTTTCAGCTAGCTTTAACAAAGAAAAGAAATATAAAAGTTTTTTAATTACTTGCAACAAACTTTACTAAGCATATTTATTCCGCCATTTTGTTTTTCAAAATTCACGCCAGTAATTCAGATTCAGTAACTCCAAGACCCCCTTAAAACAAAATTTTAGTTAAATCGGACAATTATTAAAAAAATTTGTCCGCCATATTAGATCCGCCATTTGTTTTTTTTGGTTTTTAGCTAAATTCTGAAATCAGCGACCTCAAATTCCTCTAGAAGCACATTTTCAGACGGATCCAACAACGATAAAGACTTTTAGCCGGAATTGGATCACGCTGGCTCTGTGTGCATTGAAGCAGTTTGCCATAAATAATGGGAATGTATGGTCTTTCAAATAAAACCATAATACTAATTCCAAAAATGTTGAGAATTGTTCATTAGGCCGTATCGATTATTACTTTTATATTTTGTTTGAGCTAAAAGTGGTCCAAAAAGTTTCTATTGTGTGTTAAAATGACTCCACAAAATTTTCGTGAAAATCAAAAATTTTCTTAGCCTCACGCATCACGGCTAATGTAAAAAACCCCAAAAAAATACTACATATTTCAGCTTATTTCTAGACAACCAATTTTTTTTTTGTTGGTGATATCTATTTGGAAAATTAGGTCTTCCCTGTCTAGAGAATTTTTTTTGCAATATTGCAAAAAAAAATTGCGAATTATGGGTCCTTAAGTAAAAAAATATCGCGAAATCGTAACTGTATTAGCGATTTCTTCAAGATAAGCCACTTTAAAAAATGCAAGTATTCCAAATGCCTTTCCCCAAAGTCATATAAAAACCGAAAAAAATTTTTGGGCATTTCGGATTAAATAAAAATCCCCAAATCGATTTTTCTTTTTTTGAGCTAAAATAGGTCCAGAAAAATTCTATTGGGAGTCAAAAGACACTAAAATGAATTTCGTGAAAAATAAAAATTTCTTTCTGCTCCCGCATCGCGGTTGAAGTATGATCCAATTACAACTTTTATATTTCGCGCATATAGACCCGGATTTTGCAATTTTTTTATAAAACTTAATAAATAACATAAAAATAATTCATTTGTTGAAAAGAAATTGTGGGTAAACATTATTTTTAACTCAAAAGTCCGTCCTTTTTACGTTTTTTGGGGAACCACGCATATTTATCAAGCTAAGAATTTGCAGAAATTATTTTTTTTGAATGGTGTTTATATCAGGCGATAATAGAGACCATTTATAAAAAATTTCGTAAATGGATTGTTGCTTTTGCAATTAGTAAAAAAAAAGTTATTGTGTACTGGGGTTGGGTTTCTGGAGGAATTTCAAATATTTTTGCCGAAATTCGACATTTTTCGGCTGAATAAAGGCCAATTTTGCCTCAAGAAGTGTTTTCTTAATTCAGCCGTAAATAAATCAACAAGTTATATCACCAGTTGATCATAAATTTTCTTAAGAATGGGTTTATGCCATTTAAAACCACTATCACATTTCGTGGTTTTGGACATTATCCTCGGGGTAGTGCCATAGTGTCAAATTATCGAATCAGAACGCAATCTTTGGAGTTAATTTTTTCAGAAAGAACAAAAATAAATAATGTTTAATAAATAAAAGTCTTTTGCTGCTCTTATCATTGGACGAAATTCACTAATTCAATTTAGGTACCCCAAACAATAATTTTAAATAGGGATTTAATAATAACTACATTCTTTATAACAATATTGTCAATCTACTGATGATTTTAATTGACGATATATTTAAGACCGAATATAGAAAAAACATCATCGGCCAGAATTGGCTCGTATTCATCCGAAAAATGTTGAATATCTGCAAAAATATTTGAAATTCCGCCAAAAACCCAACCCCAGTACACAATAAAAAAAATTGTATTAATTGCAAAATAAACAAACCACTTATGAATTTGATTATAAATGGGCTCTACTATCGCCGGATATAAACGCCATTCCAAAAAAATAATGTCTGTATATTCTAAGCTTGAGTAATACGTGTGGCTCTCCTAAAATCGTTAAAAGGACGGACTTTTGAGTTAAAAAAAATGTTTTGCCAAAATTTCTTTTCAACAAATGAATTATTTTTATGTGATTTATTAAGTTTTATAAAAAAAATGCAAAATCCGGGTCTTTATGCGCGAAATATAAAAGTTGTCCTAAAGATTTATGTAGAAAAATCATGAGTGCAATAATGTAACACTTGCCTTTTTATGGAATTTTAACTATATTTTTTTTATAAAAAATTTTACAGCATATTTCGATAATGTTTATAAATTCTGATCAATTAACTAATAAAATTATCAAAAAACTTCAATACTTTATCTTGTGTAGTTTAAAATATAGAGCAGATTATCTAAGCAATGTGAACCCTGTTACACTTTTGCTCGTCACTGTATATAAAAATATAACTTGAGTTTTCTGGAGAAATACGCACAATTGTCTTAATATTACTTACACATCATGCTCACATCTTCAAAAGATCTCAGATTTTTTCTTTCTAAAACAGTCGATAAATTCAAAATCGGATAATATTCAACAAAGTTACTGGCTCATAAGTGTAAAAAGTACGAAAACCCGGATTTTTACCCGTAACTCAAGATTTTGGAACTGTTTCGCAAATTTCAAGGACAGAGTCTAGTTGTACTCGACAACACCTACTAGTAAAAAAAGTATCGCATTCCAGGTATTTTTGTTTCATTTTTTTTGTGTCACTGTGTTATGTTAAGTTTTAACAATGATTTTTGAAAAAAATGTTTATGAAAATTAAAAAAAAAAAATGCAATTTTTATAAAAATATGCAAAAATATGCATTTATATCAAAAAATGCAAAAATATGCAACATGCAACTACATCGATGCAATTTTATTGCAAATTTATTGATTCGGTTAAAAAAATGATTATTATTATATTTAAAAATCAGTATCTGTAACCCATATCGTAATTTTTTAATTATTTTTCATTAAAGTAGGTAGACAAAAATTTCTAATTTTTGGACGGATTAAAAAAAAAAAAAAATCGGTCATGAATTTTGGTCGAAAAAAAAGTAATTTTTTCGAACTTTGAACGTTTGTTGCTAACTGATGATGCCTTTGCAAAATTTTTTCATAAAATTTTCTCACAATCAGATCTTTCGGCAGGTATTCCGACACGAGATTTAAAAGTTTATAATTGTCACAACGACTTGCTGCAATTGTTGGTCCTTCGAACCGATTTTTATAACCTCCACTCTAGTGATAGAGGGTATATATAAGTTTGTCATTCCGTTTGTAACACATCGAAATATTGGTCTAGGACCCCATAAAGTATATATTATATTCATGATCCTCGATCGATTTTAAGTCGATCTAGCGATGTCCGTCCGTCCGTCCGTCTGTCTGTCCGTCCGTAGAAAACACGCTAACTTTTGAAAGGCTTTACAGAGGCTACTGAAGTTTGGCATATATGTTGGTCATTTACCTGGTCAGGTTGGTTTTGCAATCCAGCCAAATCGGTCCAGTGGTTCAAAAGTTATGAGGGTGTTTCGCGAATTTACGAGATATAAAACACGATAACTTTCGAAAGACTATAATGAGACAGCTGAAGCTTGGCATGTATCTTTGCCGTTCCCTAGGTCTATTTGGTATTAAATCTCAGCTCAAGCGGTCCAGTGGTTCAAAAGTTATAAGCAAAACCCTGAATTTCAGATTAGTTTCATCACGTGTTTAGAAAGTTTTAAAAGCATTGGTGGTAACTTTACAATGCTTTTCAAACTTGTTTGGTTTTAAAGCAATGCTTTTTAAACTTGTTTAGTTTTGAAAGCATTGGTAACTTAAAAATTACACTCGAAATTTTTTTCCACTCAAAAAAATTTTACACTCAAAAAAAAAAAATTGTTTTTTTTTTTTACAAAAATGACAATATTTTGTGTACATACGTACGTGCATTCAGAAATATTTTTACAGTAAAAAAAACATAACAATCGAAAGAAATTTTACACTCAAAAAATAAAATTAGTAATTTATTTTTTTTTTTTTAAGTGACAAAAAAAAAAGAGTTTTTTTACTCAAAATAAAATATTTCTAATCAAAATTGTTAATTTTTTCACGTTAAAAATGTACTATCCTTTAAAAAATGCATTGTGTAGGGTATCATAGATTCGGCAAAGTCGAATATAACTTTTCTACTTGTTTTGGTTAAATTGCTGTCAAATACAATTTTTTTTTTAATTCCTCATACTTTTAAAACATAGTGTTTTCTATAGTTTTTTATTCACACCTTTTTCTCGTTTATTTTATTTTTTATATGGTTGATTTTATTATTCACCATCACCTTTTTGCCAATTTCATTCAGTTTTTTTCATTTCGATTTTTCTGTTGCATTCAATTATTTTGACCCTTAGAGAGCGAACTCAGTATGACTGTTTATTTCATTTTATATTATTGTTAATGCATTTGTAACCATGTTTTTTTGCCTTTCCTTCTGTGGCGTCTACTATTAATTTAACTTGAATTGTTATTTCATTTTTCTTTTGCCTTTTTTGCAAATTGCAGATTTCTTTGTTAATTTATTTCTTCTTTGGTTCAATTTTTTGTTATAAGTCGTTTCGATGGCTTTTGCATTAATTTAATTCAAATCTGATTAACTGACTAAATTACAAATAAAGATTTATTGACTTTGGTCATTTTGTGTTTATTCATAATGTAAATAAAAATGTAAATGCAGTTAAAAAAAGGGAGATACAATTGTGGTAGAAAAGAGAAAATTTGTTAAGTGTTTATAAATAAGGTTAAAGATGAAATTTGGATTAATTTTTTTAAGACTTTCTTTTATAAAAATTGAATTAAACTTAATATTTTCAAAAATGTCTTAGATTCCGAGACATTATCCTTATGGAAACGTTCTTAGATTCTAAGACATTTTTCATATAGAAAAATTCTCAGATTCTGAGACATTTTTCATATAGAAAAATTCTCAGATTCTGAGACATTTTTCATATAAAAAAATTCTTAGATTCTGAGACATTTTTCATATAGAAAAATTCTCAGATTCTGAGACATTTTTCATATAGAAAAACTTCAGATTCTGAGTCATTTTTCATATAGAAAAATTCTCAGATTCTCAGAAATTTTTCATATAGAAAAATTCTCAGATTCTGAGACATTTTTCATATAGAAAAATTCTAAAATTCCGGGACATATTTCATATAGAAAAATTCTTAGCTTCTGAGACATTTTTCATATAGAAAAATTTTCTGATTCTGAGACATTTTTCATTTAGAAAAATTTTCAGATTCTGAAACATTTTTCTTATAGAACAATTTTAAGAATCTGAGACATTTTTCATATAAAAAAATTCTCAGATTCTTAGACATTTTTCATAAAGAAAAATTCTCAGATTCTGAGACATTTTTCATATAGAAAAATTCTTAGATTCGGAGAAATTGTTTATAAAGAAAAATTTTGTATTATCTATGTATGTATATACAGTGGGCGACAATACATTGGAAACTTTTTTATCGTAGATGAAATTTGTTAAAGACAAAGTTAACAAAACTAAACGTTATAATTGTCAAACAAGTATTATAAAAAAATGCTATGAAGGTAATTTATCAGGCTTTAATTTAAGCTTAATAGCGTCCAGATTGGGAAAATAATGAATGTGTTACGAGGGTAGATGTGGAAAATGAAAAAATTTATAGACATTTTTCAGAGCATTTTTAAAAAATATTTCCAAATCGATTTTTTCCAAGTTAAAACATTAGAAATTTAAAAAAAGGTCCAATAGTTTTTATTCAGTGATCAAATAATTTTTCCAACAACCCAAACAAACAGTGGAATTTTTTAAGTACAGTAGCAAAAATCCACATTTCTTGACCTCCAATTCTTTTGACCACCAATTTTTTGTTAACAAACAAAAATTAAAATTATCTTAATATATCCTTAGCATATACTTAAGTGTACTAAAATTAATAAACAATAACATCTTTTCTTTGTTTACAAAAAATTGGTGGTCAAAAGAATTGGAGGTCAAAAAATGTGGATTTTTGCTACTGTTCCACTGTTAGTTTGGGTTGCTGGAAAAATTATTTGATCACTGAGTAAAAACTATTGGACATTTTTTTAAATTTCTAATGTTTTAACTTGGAAAAAATCGACCAGGAAATATTTTTTAAAAATGTTCTGAAAAATGTCTATAAATTTTTTCCTTTTTCACATCGACCCTCGTAACACATTCATTATGTTTCCAATCTTGACGCTATTAAGCTTAAATTAAAGCTTGATAAATTACCTACATAACATTTTTTTATAATACTTGTTTGATAATTATAACGTTTAGTTTTGTTAACTTTGTCTTTAACAAATTTCATCTAAGTACTATAAAAAAGTTTCCAATGTATTGTCGCCCACTGTATATATAATTTCCCTATTTGTGTGTTCCTCTTTTTTTGTCTATCCAGAGCTTTTTGAAGCCAACTGATGAGCTACAAAGCTGAAAATTGGCATGTAAAACACCTGGGGCAGATCCTAACGTTGCCGGATTTTCGGTTTTTTGCCTGTGGGCGGAGAAATAAGCGGAAAAGTGGGCGTGGCAAAACTCAATTTTTTTACATTTTTGCTTAATTTAAAGCCCCCTAATGACTTAGGAAGCTGAAAATTTCCTAGAATATAGTCCTAACGATGGCGCATATCCCCAAGTAGTCGGATTTAAAATTTTCGCAATGTGGGCGGAGAATTGAGGGGAAAAGTGGCGTGGCAAAATTGGGATGTTTTAACATTTTTACTTCTTTTGAAGCCCCCAAATGACTTAGGAAGCGGAAAATTGCATAGCATTTCGTTCTAACAATGAATCATATGCTAAAGTAATGGATTTGAAATTTTTTAAACTGTGGAAGGAGAATTAAGAGAAAAATGGGGCGTGGAAAAATTGTGTTTTTTAATATTTTAACTAATTTGAATGACCTATGAAAATGAAAATTGAAATTTTTGCATATTTTAAAGTCCTCTAATGACTTAGGAAGCTGACAATTTCCTAGAATATAGTCCTATCGATTAAGCATATCCTGAAGTAGTCGAATTTTAAATTTTTGGACTGTGGGCGGAGAATTGAAAGGAAAATGGGGAGTGACAAAATTGGGATTTTTAACATTTTAACTTCTTTTGAAGCCCCCAAAGGAAGATGCAAATGCATAGTAGGGTTATGACTTTTTGGATTTTTTTTTGCAAATTTCAAAACTTACCTGCCCTAGCCAAAAAGGCAATAAAAAAATATTAAGAATTGTATTTTTACTTTTTCGCTTCCGTTAAAAAAGTTCCCGCACCAAACGAGTTTATTTTTCTTAGTTTAATTAAAACTAAGAAAATATGAGACACAAACGATGCGTAGGAAAAGCTATTTACGCTCAAAATGACGAATGCTTTTTGGAGGGACTTTTTTGATTCCTTTAAGATTAAAATTTGGCGGTTTAACCATAAACTGCATAACGTTAACTATTTATAACATCAACTTTGGCAGCATGTAGCTTCAAAAGTAAAAGTCGGGGTGGCTTTATTTTTATTCCTAAGTGTTTACAAGATCTTTTTCTATATACTTAATTCATTAATTGCTAGGATTAAAATTACCTTATTTTTGAAAAATAGGACTTACAAACAAAAAAATATCTGTGACTTTTTAGAAATTGCGTTTGTTGCGGAAGGTTTTTTTTTGCCAAAATGACCCGCAAATACGATTTTTAATATTAATTTTGTATTGCCTGTGGGCGGCGAATTACGAGAAAAAAGGGACATGGAAATTTTTTTTTACATTTTAGAGTATTTTTAAGCTCCGCCCCAATGAATTAGGAAGCTAAAAATACCTAACAGTTCTAACTATGAAGCATATTCTAAAGTAGTCCGATTTAACATTTTTGAAATGTAGATGGAGAGTTGAGATGAAAATGGGGCAAGGCTATATTGTGTTTTTTTTTTGTTTTTTAATTTAACTAACTTTGAAGCCCTAATGACCTACGCAGCCGAAAATTGACAGCATATTTTCCTGACAATGGAGCATATTCTAAAGTAGTCAGACTTAAAATTTTTGGACTGTCGACGGAGAATTAAGAGGGAAAAGGGGCGTGGATACGAGTATATTACTAATGATGGAGCTTATCCTAAAGTAGTCAGATTTAAAAAAAATTGAATATGGACGGAGAATTACGAGAAGAAATGGGCATGGAGAAATTATGTTTTTACATCTTTCCTAATTTTGAAGACACATTATGACCTTGAAAGATGAAAATTTGGTGAAAGGGCGGAGATACAAAAAATCCGTTGTGAATTTAGTTCAGTTTATATATATAATCTGTTACGTAGCCGGATTTTCGGCCTTTAAAACAGGGGAGTGATGGAAGACGGCGAAATTTAGTTTTTAAACATTTAAACTATTTCTGAAATCCCTATTGACTAAGGAAGCTGAAAATTGTAAAGCATAAAGTATTGACAATGGATCATATCCTTATGAAGTCAACTGTGTACGGAGAATTATAAGGATTAGATAATTTTTAACATATTATCTAATTTTAAAACCCTTCATGACTAACGGCGGATTACGCAATGAAAAGTTAGCTGCTAACTGTCAATTTAACGGAGCCTTATGTCAAAATTTTTATGAAAAAATTAAATTTAACGGAGAGTTATTTTATAACGGAGCATTGAGTAATCCAGCCTAAGAAAGATAAAAATTGACCATGGGACAGATCCACACGATGGATTTTTGATATCAGGTTTAAGGACGGAAACGAAATGGGCGTGCTAAATTTAGTTCTAAAATATTATCAATAAAACCTTTTTTATGAGTATATCATAAAACTTTTTTCGAGTTTGGGAAATATATTGATATACAATCAATCTCGCAATAATAAATTTTTGAAGCACAAACATAAGTTTTTTATAAAGTTTGGTAAAAAATTAGAATTATTGAGAAAATTGATTTGATGTTCCGCCTGGCAGGGACAGGCTATTCAACTAGTTAACAATAAAATAGATAATCTTAATATCATTCTGAAAAATATATTTTTACCATTCTTGATACAAATCTCAAATAAAATTTTTAATTACTTCTCTTTAACAAATATAAAGAAGATCTTGAAATTTCCATAAATGTCAATTATAAAACACTTTTTCAGCAAAAGTCCCTTACTCACTTTATGAAAAGAATAAAACTTCCCTCAAGTTTTTAATAAAACCTTAAAAAAAAAACGAAAAAAAAATGATTATGCAAAACAATAAATACCAAAAATAAAATTTTTTTTGTACAAACATAAAGACCCTTATACAAATTAAAATGAATTTTGACTTTTTGTTATTATTACGATTGTGAGTTAGGTTCTACAATGCACCCCTGCCATTTTTCACCAACACTACCTCACAAGCGGAAACGGAAAAAAGAACTACAAAAAAATTACTATGAAAAATACCAACGCATAATAACAATAAAAATGTAAACAATTTAGCAAAGAATATACATAAATAAAATATTTTTGAATGTTTGTGAAAAAAAATACCCAAAAAAAAGCATAAAAATGTTTCATTGTTTTAGTGGGGTGTTTTGGGGAAAATGAATAATAAGGAAGAAGAGGAAGTCAACAAAAAATGGAAGAACAATAACACAAGTGATAAAAACAAATTTAAAAGAATATTTTTAATTTCCTTGTCGAAAACAAAAACATACTTCATTTTTTTTTTGTTAATTTTTTGGTAAAAATACGAAATGGACACTCGGGTCAGAAAGTATGAAGAGTTAAAATATTTCACAAAATTATAGTTAAAAGCTCGAAAAGCAGAATTTAAATATTTTAAGGTACAAAATTAATAAAACTTTTCTTTTTTTGATCTTTTTTTTAACTTTTACACAAAAAAAAAACGCTGTCAAATTACTAGGAAAAGTCTCGTAATCTCATTTTACCAATATTTAACAGATTTCCTTGTTTTTTAACAAAAAAATTTCGATCGAAATTTAATTTTTTTTTGGAATTTTACAATTTTTTTTTGTAATTTTACAAATTTTAATTTTTTTTTACAATTTAGTAAATTCACGAAATTTCCTTGTAAGTTTTATTGTACCAAAAAAGTTGTAAATTTACAATTTTATTGGAAAAATCTTGTAAAATTACGAAAAAGCTCGTAATTTTTACTAGGAATTCTCGTTAAATAGAGGTAGCAAAAAATCTAGTAAAAACACAAAACCTCCTTGTAAGTTTTATCGCGCGAAAAAAATTTGTAAATTAACAATTTTAGTGGCAAAAAGCTTTTAAAATTACAAAATTATTGGGAAAAAGCTTGTGAAATTACAAGGCATTGTTGTCAAATAGGAGGTAGCAAAAAAAATTTAAAATTTTTCTTGTTGTTTTACAAGGTTTTTTTTTTGTGTAGAATCAGAAATTCCTAAAAGTATTAATTTTGGAATGTTCGTTCTGTTGAAGGATTTTACATTCCAAAAATCTAGTTTTTATGACCATTTTTTTCTGGAGATCCCAATGAGTTAAAACACCTCAATGCAACCGAAAAAAGTAGCATTTTTGAACTTACCCCTTTTGAATTTGATGAAACTTGTAATATAGTTGGGCCCTTACAAAAAAAAATCATAGTGCCAAAATTTTGGACTTCTGGTAGTTTTTCTTCCCGAGATATGGGGTCTTGAAAATTGGTAAAATCGTATATATTTGACAAAAGTGTTCTGAGATAAATAAAGATAACTCAAAAAGTAAAAACAATACAGGCCTCAGTCAGGTCGCAAATAATAGGTAATGAGCAGGGACCTTCATGTACTAAAAAACTATGTTTTAGGCGCCTTAAATATGCACTAAAAAGTGTTGAAATATGCACTTAAAATCTTAAAATATGCACTAAAAATCATAAATATCCACTTGTTTTTTTCTTTTATTAAAAAAAACATAAAATTTGAATTCAGTCTGGCATTTTGAGCTTAGATATGCATATGGGGGTTTTCGTGTCAACTGCCACAACTTTTGAAACCGATGTCTTCCGATCGGGATGAAAATGCGCCAAGGTTAGTCCTATTGGATAGTAGTTCAGACACAATTTTTCAACGAGATCGGTCAAGAACTCTATGAGTTAGAGGGGGTCGAAATTTGACATTTTGGCCAAAGAGGTGTTGATTCTCATCCATGTAACTTCTTACCTATTGTTTTTAGCAAAATGTGTCCCAAAGAGTTTAGATAGCTATTTCTTAAGTCTTTCAAAAAAAAAATATAAAAAAAATAAAAAAAAAATTTTAGATTTTTTTTCCTAAAAATCCAAAACTTTTTTGACTTTTTCCTCAAATTGGGCCCTTTTTTTTTTTTTTTTATGTTTCAAAAGAAAGCTTAGGCGATTTCCTTTGAGAGCTGTGGGGTCGCTTAGTGGGATGCGAGTGGGATATCTATGAAAAAAAAAATTTTTTAACTTTGGAACACAAAAAACGGTTCTTCAATTTGCACTATTAGGCGTGGGATAGCTAACCAGTTTTCGATTTCGATCCGCGATACCCTCTAATTTTTTTATGTTCGAAAAAGAAAGCACGAGGCAAAAAATGGGGGCGGTGGGGAGGGTCCATATGGCCCCTCATTGGGGTCAAAGTTGGGCGTAAAGAGGTAAAAATCTTCAAGAAGCCCCAAAACTCCCCTAGAAACGCCCCTGGAGGGGTGCAATGTGAGACGGACCTCCAATAATTTTCTGCCCCCAACATTTTTCTTGAACATACCTTACCCCTATTTCCACTTCCTAAGGGGGCTCCCATACAAACCATTTTTAAAAAATTTGATCCTACCATTCTAACTTACTCTAAAGTGCCCCTAGTGGGGCCAAATGTATGACCGACCTCCATTATTTTATTAATTCCAACATTTTTTGCAAACATACCTACAATGTATCTTTAACCCTTAAGGTGGTCCCCATACATTTCTTTTATTTTTTATAAATTTGTTTTATTAAACCAGCTCCTACCGCCCCTACCGTGCCTCCTAGAGAGGCAAAAATTACGGCCAACCCCCATTATTTTTTAGTTACCAACATTTTGTCCGAACATCATAACACCCTATCTCCACTCCCTAAGGGGCTCCCATACATTATAAAAACATGTATTTTTAAAAACTAATAAAAAAATAAAAAAAAATGTATGGGGATCCCCTTAAGAGTTGAAAATAAAGGGTAGGTATATTCTGAGAAAATGTTGGAGTTGAAAAAATATTGGGGGTCGGTCATACCTTTTACTTATCTAGGGGCACCCTATGGACAGTTAGAGCGGTAGGAGCAAATTTTATAAAAATGTCATTTTGTATGGGAGCCCCCTTAGAAAGTGGAAATAGGGGTAAGGTATGTTCAAGAAAAATGTTGGGGGCAGAAAATTATTGGAGGTCGGTCTCACATTGCACCCCTCCAGGGGCGTTTCTAGGGGAACTTTGGGGCTTTTTGAGAACTTTTACCTCTTTACCCCCAACTTTGACCCCAATGAGGGGCCATATGGCCCCTCCCCACCGCCCCATTTTTTGGCTTGTGCTTTCTTTTTCGAACCTAAAAAATTAGAGGGTATCGCGGATCGAAATCGATAACTGGTTAGCTATACCACGCATAATAGTGCAAATTGAAGAACTGTTTTTTGTGTTCCAAAGTTAAAAAAAAAATTTTTTCATAGATATCCCACTCGCATCCCACTAAGCGACCCCACAGCTCTTAAAGGAAATCGCCTAAGCTTTCTTTTGAATCAAAAAAAAAAAAAAAAAGGGCCCAATTTGAGGAAAAAGTCAAAAAAGTTTTGGATTTTTAAGAAAAAAAATCTAAAATTTTTTTTTTATTTTTTTTATATTTTTTTTTTGAAAGACTTAAGAAATAGCTATCTAAACTCTTTGGGACACATTTTGCTAAAAACAATAGGTAAGAAGTTACATGGATGAGAATCAACACCTCTTTGGCCAAAATGTCAAATTTCGACCCCCTCTAACTCAGAGAGTTCTTGACCGATCTCGTTGAAAAATTGTGGCAAGATTTTTTAGAAATTAAGAAAATCTATAAAAAAAATTAGAAAGGTAAAAAAATAATTTTTCGTATTTTCAAAAAAATTTTTTAAAATTTAAAATTGTTTTTTAAAAAAATTAATTTTAATTTGTGTTTTTGCTAATTTATGCCAAAATATGCAAAAATATGCACTCAAAAGTTAGAAATATGCACAAAATATGCATTTAAAATCAATATGTGCAAAAATATGCATTTTCACCAAAATATGCAAAAATATGCAAAAACAAATCGATGCCATTTTAACGCAAATTTCTTGATTCGGAAAGATAATTGGTCGATATCGTTCTTAGACTTTCGACAAAAAACATGCATTTGAATGGAAATCTCATCCCTAGTAATGAGACAGCCTTCAAAATGTCTTTCCCCAAGATTTTTTTTTGAAAAAGATCAAAGGTCATTGGTTTAAACCTTAATTTTTGGAGAGCTATATCTCAAAAAACGATATTTTTAAAATTTTGGAAAAAATATATGTTATTAAGGATCACCTATAGTACTTAAGTTTAAATTTTCAGGATGGAGACTTCATTGGAACTTTTAATGTTTCTATTATATAATGACAGGAAAGAAAAAACGGTGTATTTTCCCTTACAAAAAAAAAAATATTTTTATTTTTGTCTTTGAGATTCTAGTACCAAATTTCACTTTTTTGAATGTTTTTGACGTGCTGATTCCAAATATGACCTTTGAAGTGGCCTAACGCAATTAGTTTTCGAGATATCTGCACATAAATGTGTAAAAATTGCTAAAATGCTATTCCTGTGGTTTTTTGAACATTGAGGTGCATATGTCTTGAAAATTAATAGCGCTAGGCCATTTCAAAGGTCATATTTGGACTCAGCACGTCAAAAACATTCAGAAAAGAGAAATTTGGTACTAGAATCTAAAAGACAAAAAAAAATATTTTTTTGGAAGGGAAAATACACCGCTTTTTCTTTTCTGTCATTATGTTTCTATTAATATTAAAAGTTCCAATGAAGTCTCCATCCTGAAAATTTAAACTTAGGTAGTATAGGTGATTCTTAACGACATATATTTTTTTTTCAAAATTTTAAAAATATCGTTTTTTAACATATAGCTCTCCAAAAATTAAGGTTAAAACCAATGACCTTTGACCTTTTAAAAAAAAATCTTGGGGAACGCCATTTTAAAGGCTGTTTCATTACCCAGCAAAAAAAATTCGAAGTAGTTCAAAACGAAGTAGACTTAAACTACATAAAAAGTAGCAATTAGTGAGTATTTTTTGTTGCAAAAAAAGTAGTTTAAAATAACATCCAAATATGTCAATAAGAAGGACAATAATATGGATTCCACTACTTAAGAACACTATAGTCGGAATGAGTTTTTTTTTTTAATATTTTTTAATCGTAATGAAAAGAACATATTTATTTAAACCCAGCAAAAAAAATTCGAAGTAGTTCAAAACGAAGTAGACTTAAACTACATAAAAAGTAGCAATTAGTGAATATTTTTTGTTGCAAAAAAAGTAGTTTAAAATAACATCCAAATATGTCAATAAGAAGGAAAATAATATGGATTCCACCACTTTAGAACACTATAGTCGGAATGAGTTTTTTTTTAAATATTTTTCAAACGTAATGAAAAGAACATATTTATTTAAATTTATTTAATAGAGTTTTAGTCTAAACTATAGTTTTATATATAATTGAAAGGCAAAAAGTTAATATTTGATTGGTTACTATTCCAGGAATAAAAACATTTTTTTATTTTTAATTTGTTTAATCTTAAATTTGGTGTAAACTGATTTTGTTTTTATACCTTTTAACTACAGTATAGGGGGTACACTCACTTTGTCATTCCCCATAAAGAGAATCGTCGCCTAAAATGCAAAACAAAGTGACAACACTTTTTTTAAAATCAAGTCATTGATTGTGATGCATTGTACCCCTATAAAATTATCAAAATGTGATTTGCTAGTTGTGATACAATTCATTAACTGAAACCATTTCCAAAAATTCAGACCTATCCGATGAAAAATGACGGACTTATGAACAAAATTAAAAAAACGTTTTCGCTGCTACTTTAAAAAAGCAAAATGTGTTTGATTTTTGGTGACGACATATTATATTGATCAGTGATCGATTCTGAGAAGTTCTATGAACATCCCTCCGTCTGTCTGTATGTAACACGATGTAGTCCAAAATAAAACAGCTATCCACCTGACGTTTGGTACGACAATTTTTTATAGTCCTAGGTAGGTTAAAATCGGACCGGAGGGGAAAAGTTTCACCTTGGAGAAGCGAACCAACCTCTAAAACGCAATTTTTTAGCGATCATTGTTTTTCTGTCAAGCAAATGAAACAATTTTATGTCGGATGAAGTATAAAGTCCCGAACTTGGACCCAATTTTTTGAGGTACGAACACTTTTGTGGGCGTAAATATGTATAATAGGGTTATAACTTTTTTATGTCAAAAAAAGCTCATCCAACCACGCGATGGGCAATGTTGTACAGATAATAAAAATCTTTTCTTTAGTTCATTTTGGTGAAAAAAAGTTCACGCACCAAATGCAATTTCTAAAACTTCCCCAGGAATATTTTTTTTTTTTAACTTTTATATTATACCCTCAAATGATAATTAATTAAAAAATACACTACTGAACATTTTGAAAAAATATTGATGCGACTGGGCCGCGACCTTACACAGTTAATTGCAATTGTTTTACTCACCACAAATCTGGTCTCCAAACTTTTCCAACACATCAAGTTTTTGGGAAAATTGATGTCAAAGTTAAAAAAAAATCGACGTTTTTTTAATTTTTGCCAAATCATAGCGGATGAACCCGATATGATAGCGACTTAAAAATAAGTCGAGGCTAAAGCTTAAACATTGCTCTTAAGGATTCTGAACTCTTTTGGTCAGTCGCCTTAACCCCTAGAGCACCAATTGTCTCTGAATGATGTCTTGTTCCCAAAAAAATGATTTTTGCCGCAACAAATCATATGAAAAAAAAACCTTATTCGAATGGAACGCCACCTTATAGTATAAGGCTTATAAACATGATTACAATTATTCTCCTGGTCACAAATCCGGTCTCCATACTTTTTAAGGGTAAAGCTCAAACATTGCTCTTAAAGACGTATAACTCAATTCATCAGTCGCTTCAACCATTGGAGCACCAATTGTCTTTTAAAAAACTGTTTTCCCCCAAAAACTTTTTTTTGATATGACAGCATTGAAATACAATTGGTGCCCAAAAAGTTAAGGCGACTGACCAAATGAGTTCTGCATCTTAAAGAGGAAAGTTTAAGCTTAACCCTCGACTTAGTTTGAAGTCGCCATCACATCGGGTTCATCCGCTATGAGTTTCCAAAAATGACCAAAACGGCGATTTTTTTTAACTTTGACCACAATTTTCTCAAAAACCAGATGTGATGGAAAAGTGTGGAGACCGGATTTTTGACCAGCAGAACTAATGTAATCAAGTGTATAAGGTCGCGTCCCAGTCGCATTTTCGATGTTTAGTATTGTTATTAGAACATTGGCATCATCAGAATCGCTTACTAAATCTACTTCCTAATGAATTCTAAAAATACACTTTTTAAGTAGTGCAAAAATGCTCTTAAATAGTGATCTTAAAGATGTAATTAAACTTTACATACAAAAACTTAAACTATGACAACAGTATGAGTACTACTTTATATGTACTTAAAAAATGTAAAAAAAACTACTTATTTTGCGCGACACCGCCATGTTAAATTCACTAGAGTTTCAGCAAAGTTAGAACTACTTTAGCAGCAGTTGAACTACTTTTTATTAACATTTTAGTATGTTCTTTTTTTGCTGGGAATTTATTTAATAGAGTTTTAGTCTAAACTATAGTTTTATATATAATTGAAAGGCAAAAAGTTAATATTTGATAGGTTACAATTCCAGGAATTAAAACATTTTTTTATTTTTAACTTGTTTAATCTTAAATTTGGTGTAAACTGATTTTGTTTTTTTTACCTTTTAACTACAGTATAGGGGGTACACTCACTTTGTCATTCCCCAAAAAGAGAATCGTCGCCTAAAATGCAAAACAAAGCGACAACACTTTTTTAAAAATCAAGTTATTGATTGTGATGTATTGTCCCCCTATAAAATTATGAAAATGTGATTTGCTAGTTGTGATACAATTCATTAACTGAAACCATTTCCAAAAATTCAGACCTATCCGATGAAAAATGAAGGACTTATGAACAAAATTTAAAAAAAATGTTTCACAACGTTTTTCGCTGCTACTTTAAAAAAGCAAAATGTGTTGGATTGTTGGTGACGATATATTATATTGATCAGTGATCGATTCTGAGAAGTTCTATGAACATCCCTCCGTCTGTCTGTATGTAACACGATGTAGTCCAAAATAAAACAGCTATCCACCTGACGTTTGGTACAAATATTTTTTATAGTCCTAGGTAGGTTAAAATTGGAACGGAGGGGAAAAGTTTCACCTTGGAGAAGCGAACCAACCTCTAAAACGCAATTTTTTAGCGATCATTGTTTTTTTGTCAAGCAAATGAAACAATTTTATATCGGATGAAGTATAAAGTCCTGAACTTGGACCAATTTTTTGAGGTACGAACACTTTTATTGATGCGACTGGTCCGCGACCTTAAACGGTTAATTGCAATTGTTCTACTCATCACAAATCTGGTCTCCAAACTTTTCCATCACATCAAGTTTTTGGGAAAATTGATGTCAAAGTTAAAAAAAATCGCCGTTTTGTTAATTTTTGCCAAATCATAGCGGATGAACCCGATATGATAGCGACTTAAAAATAAGTCGAGGCTAAAGCTTAAACATTGCTCTTAAGGATTCTGAGCTCTTTTGGTCAGTCGCCTTAACCCCTAGGGCACCAATTATCTCTCAATGATGTCTTGTTCCCAAAAAAACGATTTTTGCCGCTACAAATCATATGAAAAAAAACCTTATTCGAATGGAACGCCACCTTATAGTATGAGGCTTATAAACATGATTACAATTATTCTCCTGGTCAAAAATCCGGTCTCCATACTTTTTAAGGGTAAAGCTCAAACATTGCTCTTAAAGACGTATAACTCAATTCATCATTCGCTTCAACCTTTGGAGCACCAATCTTTTAATAAAGTGTTTTCCCCCAAAACTTTTTTTGATATGACAGCATTGAAATACAATTGGTGCCCAAAAAGTTAGGGCGACTGACCAAATGAGTTCTGCATCTTAAAGAGGAAAGTTTTAGCTTAACCCAAAACGGCGATTTTTTTGAACTTTGACCACAATTTTCTCAAAAACCAGATGTGATGGAAAAGTGCGGAGACCGGATTTTTGACCAGCAGAACTAATCTAATCAAGTGTATAAGGTCGCGTCCCAGTCGCATTTTCGATGTTTAGTAATGTTATTACAACATTGGCATCGTCAGAATCGCTTACTAAATCTACTTCCTAATGAATTCCAAAAATACACTTTTTAAGTAGTGCAAAAATGCTCTTTAATAGTGATCTTAAAGATGTAATTAAACTTTACATACAAAAACTTAAACTATGACAACAGTACACTTAAAAAAAAAAGTTTGTAAAATGACATAAAATCCCCGTGATTTTACGGGGCAGGTTTTGTAAAATATGTACTAGCAAGAATCCCCGTAAAGTTACGGGGATAATTTGTAAATTGATTTAACAAAAGAAAATGTAAATTTACAATTTTTTTTGTAAAATATCATCTTCGTGGTGAACATTTTTTTTGTAAATTTGCAAAAAAATTGGTAAATTTACAAAACAAAATTGTAAACTTACAGAAAAAGGTTGTTATTTTACAAGGAAAAATAGAAAATGAAAAAATTAAATTGTAGATTAACAAATTATTTGGTTAAACTACTGTTTTTTATGCAAAAAACTTGTATATTTACAATAAAAAGTGGTAAATTTACAATTTGTATTGTATATGTACCATTTTTCCTTATTTTTTTGCCGTAACAACAGTAGTTTAACCATAAAATTTGTAAATTTACAATATTGTTTTTGTATTGTCTATTTAATTTTTGTAAAATTACAACTTTTTTCGTAAGTATACAATTTTGTTTTTTAAATTTTCATATTTGTTTTGTAAATTTACAAAAAATTGGTTTATTTACATTTTGGTTTTGTAAATTTAAAAGTTTTTTCCATTGGTGCATCTTATTTTTCCTTCTTCGGCAGCTGGAGTAGCACTTCAACAACCTGAAAAGATTTTTTTTCACTTGAGCACTTTTAACAAACTTTTTAATGTATAACACTGCACTTTTTTATTTTATTTCGACATTTCGTTTTTCTTAAGTAGAACATATGAGAATTGCGAAGGAGGCTACACAAGAAATTTCTTATATTTTCAGGAAAAATTAGTCAAAAAATAACAATTTTTTTTTGAAATTTTAATTATTTTCACAAGTATTTTTAAAAAATCAAAAAAATTGTTTTTGGATATTGTAGATTGGATGTTTAAGTACCTGTTAAAAAAGAAAAACTTAATTTTTCATAATTGGCAGCTTTTTATTTACATTTTAGGTGCCAAATTTAAAAAAATAATCCAAAAATATATGGTAAAATTACCAAAAAAATGGTAAAAATACAAAAAAAAAAATTGAAAAATTATATAGTAGAAACACATAAAAATTGTGGTATTTTACTTAACGTAAATTATCAAAAAATGGTGTAAAAATTAATTTTTTTTGCCAAACCTTACAATTAGTTGAAAAATTTTTGTGTCCGGAACTTAAAAGATTTCCAAAATTTTTTTTTCATGAAATTTTTTATTTATAAAAAATTATTTTTAACTAAATTTTTTTACTCCAAAACGCCAAAAAAAAATTGACCTTAGAAAATTTTTGTGTGTCCTATTGTTGAATTATTATTATTTTTTTTGTAAAACAACATTAATTCTAGTAATAAAATAAGTTTTGTAAAATTACTTTGGAATTTTGTACTTTTCAATACATACATTTCAAACTGAAAACCTTGTAAACGATCTTTAAAAAAATGTTTGTAATAACACATTTTTTGGTAGAAAAACTAAATACTATCAAATAAAATGTTGTTGTACAATTACAATTTTCTTGTGTAAAACAACTAAACACCTTGTAATTTTTTTTTAATTTGTAAAATAATTATTTTTTTTGTTAATTTACCTAAAAAAATGTTTAAATAAATTTACCAACATATTATAGTAAAATTACAAAGCGCACGGTAGCTTTTGATTTATTAAAAATACAAGAATTTTTGTAAATAGACAAAAATATTAGTAAAATAGAATTACAAGACCTTTTGCTTGTAATTTTACAAACTTTTTTTTTTGAGTGTATGAGTACTACTTTATATGTACTTAAAAAATGTAAAAAAAACTACTTATTTTGAGCGACACCGCCTTGTTAAATTCACTAGAGTTTCAGCAAAGTTAGAACTACTTTAGCAGCGGTTGAACTACTTTTTATTAACATTTTAGTATGTTCTTTTTTTGCTGGGTACCTATTATTTGCAACCTGACTGAGGCCTGTATTATTATTACTTTTCGAGTTATTTTTATTTATCTCAAACACTTTTGTCAAATATATACAATTTTGTTAATTTTCAACACCGCATATCTCGAATGACCAGAAACCTGAAAAATTGGAAAAATCTCTTTTATGTTAAAGTAAACCCCAGTACTAAATTTCATTAAATTTGGAGGGGGTGCGGTCAACTCCTCGGTTGAATTGAGTTGTTTTAGCTCCAATAGTACTGAACGAAGAAGTACCATCTCCAGAATTTATTTTCTGCTGGATGATTGTAAATTTAAAATTTTGAAAACTATTATTACAGGTGATCGAAAAAGAGCTTTTTTCGTCAGAGTGTGTTGATATTATTGTTGCACCTATACAGTGCCGTTCAAAAGTATTCACACAGAGCTATAGTAGATGAAATTTCTTAAAGAAAAAGTTCAAAATACCAGACCTTTTTTTATCAAACGAGTATTTTTCTCATAAAGTATGTTTTAGGTAATTTATTAAGCTTTTATTTAAGCTTTATAGCATCCAGATTAAGTTAATAATAAATGCACTACGAGGGTCAAACTGGAAAATGATAATCTTTATACACTCAAAAAAAAACTGTAAAGTTAGCAAAAAAAGCTTGTAAACCTACAAGAAAATTTGCTGATGTTGAACCCAAAATTTTTTTGGTAAAGTTAGCAAAAACGTTTTGCTAAAAGTTTGTTAACGGAAATTTTTTTTATTTCAAATGAGCATTTTAAAATTTTCGGGAATGCTAACTTTTTTGGATCCAAAGTTAGGACCCATTAGGGTCCACCCATGTGAAGAGGACCGGCGATACTATGGAGAGCCCGAGAACAAAAAATGGCCTTCGTTTTGCTCTATCTGGCTTAGTTTCCGATACAGCGCCATTTTAAGTTTTCTGAAAAATAAAAAAAATTACCATTTATTTTTGCTAATACTAGCAAAAAAGCTTGTAAAAATTTGGTCAACTCAATTTTAAATTTAGCAAAAAAAATTAGTTCGAATTTTGTTTAAAATTGCTAATGCGCTAAATGAAGTTTACAAGATATTTTTGCTAACATGTTAATCTCAACTAAAAATTTGCTAAAAGTTAGCTAACCAGCATTAGCAAATAAAAATTAGTAAATCTACTATTATTTGTATTATTTTGAGTGCAGACATTTTTTAAAAAAAAAATTTAAAAAGTATTTCAAAATTTTTTTTCCAAGTTAAAAATTTTTGGTCTGGTATTTTAAATTTTGTTTTTAACAAATTTTATTTACTATAGCTCTGTGTGAATATTTTTGACCGGCACTTAACCGAAATTTAGCGGGATTCTCATCGAAATTTTTAGGCTTTTACAGATTTTCACGTAAAAATCCTAAAAAATGCATGCTTTTTTCTTACCATAGTCCACACACAAAATATTTAGTAATGTGTAATTGTACACTCAAAAAAAAAAGTTTGTAAAATGACATAAAATCCCCGTGATTTTACGGGACAGGTTTTGTAAAATATGTACTAGCAAGAATCCCCGTAAAGTTACGGGGATAATTTGTAAATTGATTTAACAAAAGAAAATGTAAATTTACAATTTTTTTTGTAAAATATCATCTTCGAGGTGAACATTTTTTTTGTAAATTTGCAAAAAATTTGGTAAATTTACAAAACAAAATTGTTAACTTACAGAAAAAGGTTGTTATTTTACAAGGAAAAATAAAAAATGAAAAAAATAAATTGTAGATTAACAAATTATTTGGTTAAACTACTGTTTTTTATGCAAAAAATTTGTATATTTACAATAAAAAGTGGTAAATTTACAATTTTTATTGTATATGTACCATTTTTCCTTATTTTTTTTGCCGTAAAAACCGTAGTTTAACCATAAAATTTGTAAATTTACAATATTGTTTTTGTATTTTCTATTTCATTTTTGTAAAATTACAACTTTTTTCGTAAGTATACAATTTTGTTTTTTAAATTTTCATATTTGTTTTGTAAATTTATAAAAAATTGGTTTATTTACATATTGGTTTTGTAAATTTAAAGGTTTTTTCCATTGGTGCATCTTATTTGTCCTTCTTCGGCAGCTGGAGTAGCACTTCAACAACCTGAAAAGATTTTTTTTCACTTGAGCACTTTTAACAAACTTTTTAATTTATAACACTGCACTTTTTTATTTTTTTTCGACATTTCGATTTTCTTAAGTAGAACATATGAGAATTGCGAAGGAGGCTACACAAGAAATTTCTTATATTTTCAGGAAATATTAGTCAAAAAATAATTTTTTTTTTTTGAATTTTTAATTATTTTCACAAGTATTTTTAAAAAATCGGAAAAAAAAATTTTGGATATTGTAGATTGGATGTTTAAATACCAGTTAAAATAAGAAAAATTTGATTTTTCATAATTGGCAGCTTTCTATTGACATTTTAGGTACCAAATTTAAAAAAAAAAATTACCAAAAAAATATGGTAAAATCACCAAAAAAAATGGTAAAAATACAAAAAAAAAACTAGAACAATTATATAGTAGAAACACATAAAAATTGTGGTATTTTACTTATGGCAAATTACCAAAAAAACGGTGTAAAAATTATTTATAAAAAATTATTTTTAACTAATTTTTTTACTCCAAAACGCAAAAAAAATCTGAACTTAGAAAATTTTTGCGTGTCCTATTGTTGAATAATTTTTTTTTTTTTGTAAAACAACATTAATTCTAGTAATAAAATAAGTTTTGTAAAATTATATTGGAATTTTGTACTTTTCAATACATACATTCAAACTGAAAACCTTGTAAACGATCTTAAAAAAAAATTTTTTGTAATAAAACATTTTTTTGGTAAAAAGACTAAATAACATCAAGTAAAATTATGTTGTACAATTACAGTTTTCTTGTGTAAAAAAACTAAACACCTTGTAATATTTTTTTAATTTGTAAAATAATTCACTATTTTGTAAATTTACCTAAAAAATTTGTAAAATAAATTTACCAACATATAATAGTAAAATTACAAAGCAAACTGTAGTTTTCGTTTTATTAAATATACCACAATTTTTGTAAAAAGGCAAAAATATTAGTAAAATAGAATTACAAGACTTTTTACTTGTAAATTTACAAACTTTTTTTTTTGAGTGTATGGATATAAATTAAAATATATTTTTTCTTTTGCTTTACATAATAACAAAAGCTTTTTTTCCAGTATTCTACTAAATATTTGATACATTTCTCAATCCAAATGGAAATATTTCATTTTTATTTATTTTTCCTTTTATTTTTTTTCGGAAAATTTAGCCTTAAGGTAATGAAGTTTTAAATCAAAATGTTGCAATGCAAATAAAAACCCAGCAAAAATTAGAGTTATTTTTAGAATGTGGAATCCTACGGGGGATAAAAAATTATGAAAAAGTACTTTTCGGAAATTTAGATTATACGGGAGTAGAATATTGTACTTTGGTACTTTTTTCTTTTCCTTAAAAAATGTTCATATAAACTTGAAATTCGAAATTCATATAAAATCCCTCAGCAAAAAAAAAAATCTGAAAAATCTGTCTTTTAGGAATTCCGATTTTAATGGTGCAAAGATATTAAGTTTAACTTTGGTACTTTTTCAACCTCCTAGAATAATTGATGTTTTTCCTGAATATTTTTTTCAGCTACACTCAAAAAAAAAAGTTTGTAAAATGACATAAAATCCCCGTGATTCTACGGGGCAGGTTTTGTAAAATATGTACTAGCAAGAATCCCCGTAATGTTACGGGGATAATTTGTAAATTGATTTAACAAAAGAAAATGTAAATTTACAACTTTTTTTTGTAAAATATTTACTTCGAGGTGAACATTTTTTTTGTAAACTTACAAAAAATTTTTAAATTTACAAAACAAAATTGTAAACTTACAGAAAAAGGTTGTTATTTAAAAAAAAAAATAGAAAATGAAAAAAATAAATTGTAGATTAACAAATTATTTGGTTAAACTACTGTTTTTACCTCAAAAAAATATGGAAAAACACGTATATTTACAATAAAAATTGTAAATTTGCAAAAAAAAAATTTAAATTTAAATTTAAATTTACAAAACAACTGTAAACTTACAAAAAAAAGTTGTAAATTTACAAAATAAAGTAGAAAATCAAAAACCAAAATTGTAAATTTACAAATTTTTTGGTTAAACTACGGGTTTTTATGGCAAAAAAACTTGTATATTTACAATAAAAAGTGTTAAATTTACAATTTTTATTGTATATATACCATTTTATCTTATTTTTTTGCCGTAAAAACAGTAGTTTAACCATAAAATTTGTAAATTTACAATATTGTTTTTGTATTTTCTACGTAATTTTTGTAAAATTACAACTTTTTTCGTAAGTATACAATTTTGTTTTTTAAATTTTCATATTTGTTTTGTAAATTTACAAAAAATTTGGTTTATTTGCATATTTGTTTTGTAAATTTAAAGGATTTTTTCCATTGGTGCATCTTATTTTTCCTTCTTCGGCAACTGGAGTAGCACTTCACCAACCTGAAATGATTTTTTTTTCACTTGAACATTTTTAACATACTTTTTAATCTATGACACTGCACTTTTTTATCTTTTTCGACATTTCGTTTTTCTTAAGTACAACATATGAGAATTGCGAAGGAGGCTACATAAGAAATTTCTTATATTTTCAGAAAAAATTTTTCAAAAAATAACAATTTTTTTTTTGAATTTTTAATTATTTTCACAAGTATTTTTAAAAAATCGGAAAAAATGTTGGATATTGTAGATTGGGTGTTTAAGTACCTGTTAAAATAAGAAAAGCTTAATTTTTCATAATCGGCAGCTTTTTATTCACATTTTAGGTGCCAAATTAAAAAAAAAAAAATACCAAAAAAATATGGTAAAATTACAAAAAAAATGGTAAAAATACAAAAAAACTAGAACAATTATATAATAGAAACACATAAAAATTGTGGTATTTTACTTAACGCAAATTACCAAAACATGGTGTAAAAATTCAATTTTTTTGCTAAAGCTTACAATTGTTGAAAAATTTTTGTGTCCGGAACTTAAAAAACTTCCAAAAAATTTTTTTATGAATTTTTTTATGTATAAAAAATTATTTTTCACAAAATTTTTTACTCCAAAACGCAAAAAAAATCTGAACTTAGAAAATTTTTGCGTGTCCTATTGTTGAATAATTATTATTTTTTTAAAACAACATTAATTCTACACTCATAGAAATATCTTAGTAGAAAAATTAGTAAACCCATTGTAGATCAAGTTTTACAGAATAATGCCGTATTCAACAAAAATTAATGTTGATATCGTTGAATAATCAGTAAAGTTGAATCAACTATTTACAACGCATATACAGAATTCAATAGATAAATCAAAATAGAAAAAACAACCCTGTTCGTCCATTTTTTTTTATTATTAACGAGTGACGAGTGAGTTGGTAGCAATGTGAATCGTGTTTACCTCTTATAAAATTATTTTATGTGTTTGTTCTTTATAAAAATATTTAATATTATAAAAATAAATAAAAACAGGATCTGATTTGTAAATATTTGGTAAGTAAAAAAAATACATTGATTACTTTATGTATTCATACTATATAAAACTTTTTTGTTTTTTTAAGGATTTTGTTTGGTATCATCAGAAAACTGGAGAATGGCTAATGAGTGCATAACATGAATAAACGAAGTGTGTGTGAGAATCTTTGTGAACATCTTCAAATATTGCAGCTTAAAAAGCCGGCGATAATACAAAAATATTGTGTTTTATGCTTAATAAAAGAATATTTACAAATAACAACAAGTTTTTTTTATTAATAAAATTTCTTAAATATGAGTTGAATTTACAAGAAATAAGAGTTGATTTACAAAAAAACGAGTTGATCAACTTTTACAAAAACTGACAATAATTTTTATTGAAATCAACATAAATATTTGTAGGGTCAAAATCAACAATGATTTCTGTTGAATTTACAACGATTTTCTTTGGGAATACAATGATTTTTGGTTGAGTGTAGTTATAAAATAAGTTTTGTAAAATACATTGGAATTTTGTACTTTTCAACACATACATTTCAAACTGAAAACCTTGTAAACGATCTCAAAAAAAAAAAAAATTTTGTAAAAACACATTTTTCTTGGTAGAAAGACTAAATAACATCAAGTAAAATTTTGTTGTACAATAACAGTTTTCTTGTGTAAAAAAACTAAACACCTTGTAATATTTTTATAATTTGTAAAATAATTCACTTTTTTGTAAATTTACCTAAAAAATTTGCAAAATAAATTTACCAACATATAATAGTAAAATTACAAAGCAAACTGCAGTTTTCGTTTTATTAAATATTCAACAATTTTTGTAAAAAGACAAAAATATTAGTAAAATAGAATTACAAGACCTTTTACTTGTAATTTTACAAACTTTTTTTTTTGAGTGTAGAGTATATTTTATTCCAAGTTTTAAGGGCCATTATACCAGAAAATAAAACGGTACACTTTTTACCTCCTCAGGTTCGGAATTTTGCATAGAGAAATATTCTCAGATTCTGAACTTTTTTTAATATACAAAAATCTTCAGATTCTAAAACACTTTTGAAACAAAACAAATCTCAGATCGAGAAATACTTTTATACTCATGTAAAAAGTACTTTGGTACTTTTTTCTTTGTCCTAAAATAATGGTCATATCAAACTTAAAATTTGAAATGTAGGATCATACAACTGAAAAAAATAAACATTCTGACAAAAGAACTTTTTATACAGTTTCGATTCTATAGAATTACACTGTGCATCAAATTCAGGTTAGCAAAAGTTAGGTCGATTCTGAGAGTGAGGGGTAAAAATAGAGGCTAAATTAGAAGATCCGTATCGCGGCGTTTGTTTATGTTAGTTTGAATTTTATTTTAATCGACCTTCGAACTTTGCAGTCAAATTAAAATTTTTTAAGAAAATTTTTGTGATGCTTATGAAGCAAAATGTTGGAAAAATTATATTTTTTGCATGCTTTTTGAAAACATTTTGCTTCATAAGCACCACAAAAATTTTCTAAATTAATTTTTAAAAAAATTTGTTGAACAGGTCGCTAGCAATAATTTGGCTTTTACAGATTGAAAAAATATCAATTAGTCGACGAGTTATAGCCAAAAAACCATATAAACAATATGCTGAAAATCAGCATTTGACTGTAAAGTTCGAAGGTCGATTAAAAAAAAAACAAGTAGAAAAGTTAAATTCGACTTGGCTGAATCTATGAATACCCTCCACAATGCCCTTTTTAAGTGATAGTCAATTTTCTAACGTGAAAATAATATTATTTTGGATTAGAAATATTTTATTTTGTGTAAAAAATTTTTTTTTAGTAATTTTTTGAAAAAAAAAAATAATTTACTAAATTTTTTTTTTGAGTGTAAACTTTTTTTTGAGTGTATTTTTTTTTTGTTTTAGTGTAAGAATATTTTTAAGTGACAAAAATACGTTGTAAAATATTTTTGTGACTTACCAATATTTTTAAAACATGTTTAACGGGTTTTCAACATGTGAATTTAAGGTGAAACTAATCTGAAATTCACGGTTTTGCTAATAACTCTTGAACCACTGGACCGATTTGACTGAAATTCAATACGTATCAGACCAGTGGAACGACAAATATTTATGCTAAGCTTCAGAATCCTGTGAATTGCCTTTGAAAGTTTACGTGTTTTTTATCTCGTAAATTCACGAAAAACCCTTGCCAAAATTCAGTGTTTTGGTCATAACTTTTGAACCACTGGGCAGATTTCGCTGGATTGCAATACCAACCTGACCAGGTAAAGGCTCAACATATATGCAAAACTTCAGGAGCCTTCGTAAAGTCTTTCAAAAGTTAGCGTGTTTTCAACAGATGGACGGACGAACATCGCTAGATCGTCTTAAAATCGATCGAGGATCATGAATATATACTTTATGGGGTCCTAGACCAATATTTCGAGGTGTTACAAACGGAATGACAAACTTATATATACCCTCTATCACTAGAGTGGAGGGCATAAAAATCGAACTAACATAAACAAACGCCGCGATACGGGTCTTCTAATTTAGCCTCTATTTTTGCTAACCTGAATTTGTTCCACAGTGTAATTACACTATCGGACAACAAAAACCTCCCAGAAATATCTTACAGATTCTTATAGATTTTGCTCTCCTGAATGCAAATCTGCCACCCAATGTGGTGCTTTATATGCCGTTGTTTGAGTGTTGGAAAAATGTCTCCGAATTAAAATCTTTTTGACCTAGAAACATCTTTTTTCATTAAGATTATTTTATAACACTATACAAAAATCTTTTTACCATTAAAATATTTAATTTAAACAAGTAGAATAGTTAAATTCGACTTGGCCGAATCTATGAATACCCTCCACAATGCCCTTTTTAAGTTATAGTAGATTTTCTAGAGTGAAGAAGTAACATTTTTGATTAGAAATATTTCATTTTGTGTAAAAAAACTTTTTTTTAACTAATTTTTGAAAAAAAAAAATAATGACAAAAATGCGTTGTAAAATATTTTTGTGACTTACCAATGTTTTTAAAACATGTTTATTTAACACGTGAATTTAAGGTTTTGCTAATAACTTCTGAACCACTAGACCGATTTGACTGAAATTCAATACGAAACAGCCAAAAGGAACGACAAATATATATGCCAAGCTTCAGCATCCTCAGAATTGCCTTTAGAAAGTTATCGTGTTTTTTTTCATAAATTCGTGAAAAATCCTTGCCGAAATTCACTCTTTTGCTCATAACTTTTGAACGACTGGACCGATTTGGCTGGATTGCAAACCAACCTGACCAGGTAAATGCCCAACATATATGCCAAGCTTCAGGAGCCTCCGTAAAGTCTTTCAAATGTTAGCGTGTTTTCAACAGACAGAAGGACGGACGGACATCGCTAGATCGTCTTAGAATCGAACGAGGATTATGAACATATATACTTTATAGGGTCTTAGACAAATATTTCGAGGTGTTACACACGGAATGACAAATTTATATATACCCTCTATCACTAGAGTGGAGGGTATAAAAATAAAAAAAAAAACACAATTCCAATTTAATGATTTTTTAAGCATTAGCCATGAGTTATTTACATTTAATCTTTTTAATCCTGAGTATTTATTTATTTTTTTGTAGTTTTTTTTTTTTTTAAACATCAACTTTTTTATAGCCTTCTCTGTTTTTAATATTTAAATTTTGTAACATTTATAACAATTTGTATTTAAAATCTTCTGCCTTCTCCCAGCAACATAAAAATATATATTCTAGACCATTTTTTATGTGTATTTCGGTATTTTTTAATGATGGCATTTAAATGCAAAATATATAATTTAAGTAAATGATTTATATGAAATTTATTTGCTGCATGTTGTAATTGTAATAAAATAAAATTATATACATATATATTTTTTAATTAGCTTCATTTATTTTCTGAAGAGTGATATAATTAAAAAATATTTAAATTTATAGCATTTTTTTATTTTGTTTGTTGTAAAGTGTTAATGTGAAATTTTGTTATAATGTGACAACATTAACAAAGTAATCCAGTAATTAAATTAAAATAGAATGAACGCTATTTAGTAAACTAATGTGATAACATTTTAAACAAAATTGTAAAATGATAAAAAAATAATGCTTTAAAAATCAATTAAAAATCAAAATCAAGTAAAAAAGATAAATTCGGACCTACCAAATTTATTGAGCCCATTGAAATATTTTTGAAAAAAAAAAGTTGTTGAAAATTTATTTTTATAAGAAATTGTGTTAAAAAAAATTGATAAAAGAAATCAATTTTGAAAAAAAATCATTTTTTGAGGCAAAAATATCCGCGGAATTTTTTTGTTAAAAAAAGTATTAAGCGATTTTTTTTCTAAACTAATGTTATATAACCAATTTCTTTGAATTATATTAATCAATATTTCTTTTCTTTCTTTTTAGGTAAGTCGTACTGATAATTTGCAAAAATAACGTGTTAATTTAAGTGTGAGTAATAGAAATCTAAAAATAAATTAAATCTAGAAATCAAATTAAATATTTATTTAAAAACACTAAACTAAATAGAGTTGAATGTTCACAGAAAGAATTTGAAACTAATTTCAATCAACAAAAACGCAGATTCAATAAATTTTTTGATTGAAATTCCTCCAAAAAAGGAACATTTTAGGTGATTAATTGAATTTTTTTTTCAATCAAACATTTTTTCGATTTTAATCAGAATTTTATCAATTTTTTATTTATAGTCAATCAAAATTATGATGGATTTAACGAATGAATTGTAAGCTTATGACAAAATTATGAAAAAATGCATTTCTTTTGCTTTTCAATATGTTGACAACAATAAAAAAAATTAATTGATATAAATTAAAGCGAAAACAAAATCTGGTACGCAGATAGACTTGAACTCGAATTTCAATCAACAAAAATAATGTTTCAAGTAATTTTTTAATTGAAACTTCTCCGCTGGTATGTTGAAAATTTGTAATTCGACAGTTAAAGAAAATAACAAAAATTTTAATCAAAAAATTGATTGAGCCATTTAAATTTTGTTGATCAATAGATTTAATTGAAAATGTTTACCCAATAATTGTTTGTGTGTCTTCTTAAATACACAAATCTTCTTAAATACACCTATTTTGTTCCACATGAAAAATTTGCTGATTTAAAGAAAAGCAGTGTGCTTAATTTTTAGTTTACTTAAAATTAAATATAAAAATTTGTATGTTTTAGTTGTAAAATTAATTAATTTCAGTTGTTTTCAAAAACTGAATGACAGAAAAATTTGTTAAAATATTCATTTTATCAGCAGATTTACAGATTTTTTGTTCGTATTGTTATTTTTAAGTGTATTTTTATAGAGTTTTATAGTGTAAACCCCCAATTTAATACAAACATTTTCAAATTCTAAGACACTTTTGTTTTACACAATGTTTCCAAACAATAAATTGTTCAGCCAATTTTTTTTTTTGGAAAAATTCTTGCCCGCAATACCGGCAATATTGAAAATATCGTTCCGGTAAAAAAATGCTTGCACATTTTTAAGGACTTCTAACCTTATGAAATACGAAATTTTTAGTAAAATCAAATTTTTTGTTAAAAAAAAATTCCTACGGCGCTTTTTTAAATAATTTTTAAAATTGTTTGAATGGTTTTCCAGATATCGCTTTAAAAATTTGTGAAAAATTTCGGTTTCTTAAATCTATCAATCGATTTTTCGGCGATCAAGAAATTAAAAAAAAAAATCTCGAAAGTTCTTATTCCCGCCACTCTAGTAATACAGGGTATATATAAGTTTGTCATTCCGTCTGTTACACCTCGAAATATTGGTCTACGATCGATTTTAAGACGATCTAGCGATGTCCGTCCGTCCGTCTGTCTGTTGAAAACACGCTTACTTTTGAAAGACTTTACGGAGGCTCCTGAAGTTTGGCATATATGCTGGGCATGTACCTAGTCAGGTTGGTATTGCAATCCAGCGAAATCGGTTCAGTGGTTCAAAAGTTATGAGCAAAAGACTGACGTTCGTATTGAATTTCAGCCAAATCGGTCCAGTGGTTTTAGATTATTATCACCCGTTAAACATGTTTTAAAAACATTTGTAAGTTACACAAATATTTACAATGTATTTTTGTTACTCAAAAATATTTTCACACTAAAAAAAAAAATTCACTCGAAAAAAATTTTACAATAAAAAAAAATTTTACACTAAAAAAAATTTTGTAAATTATTTTTTTTTTTTTTTCAAAAATTACTAAAAAAAGTTTTTTTACACAAAATAAAATATTTCTAAGCAAAAATGTTATTTTTCACGTTATTGTGGGCATTGTGGAGGGTATTCGTAGATTCGACCAAGTCAAATTTAACTTTTCTGGTTGTTTTTTTTTTCGAACGGTTAATTGGCTATTGCATAGGGCTTGAGCCAAACTTTCATATAATTTTAATTTATGACAAATTAGACCATCTAAAGTCATGGCGATATTCGATCAAAGCTTAGATTTTTGGGTAAAAGTTTTCTCAAAAACCAAAACCAAAAAAAAAGTCTCAGATTCTGAGAACTTTTTTCGATAGAAAAAGTCTAAAAGTTTAAGAACTATTTCATATAGAAAAAGTCTAAGATTCGAAGACCTTTTTCGTATCGAAAAAATTTCAGATTCTAAAGTCTTCTTCCAACAGATTAAGTTTCAACTTCTAGGACTTTTTTTCGACAGAAAAAGTCTCAGATTTTGAGAACTTTTCCTTTCCAAAATGTCTTAGATTCTGAGACTTTTTCCTATACAAAAAGTATCAGCTTTTTTCCTGTAAACAAGTCTCAAAATTTGTTTTCCTACAGAAAAAGTTTCAGATTTTGGGACAGTTTTTCCATAGAAAAAGTCTCAAATTCTGAGACATTTTTCCTATAGTAAAATTCTCAGATTCTAAGACATTTTTTCTATTGAAAAAATTCAGATTCTGAGTAATTTTTCCTGTAGAAACATTCGTAGATTCTAAGACATTTTTCCTATAGAAAAAGTTTCAGATTCTGAGACATTTTTCCTACAGAAAAACTCTCAGATTCTTAGACATTTTTGACACAAAAAAATCTCATATTCCGAGACATTTTTGCTATATAAAAAGTTCCAGATTGTGAGTAATTTTTTCTATAGAATAGGTCTCTGATTCTGAGGCATTTTTCTGTAGAAAAAGTTTCAGATTCTGATACATTTTTCTATGGGAACAGTCTAACAAGGGAAGTCTCCCTGGTTTCACCCACCGATCTTTATGGAATTAATTTTATTTTGTAGATCAAGAAAGATAATATACACGGAGAAGAAATCGTAATTTTTCAGTTTTTTGTGTGTATCTCCTGTATTATGTAAAGAAACCTACACTCAAAAAAAACCTTGTAAAATTACATGAAAAATTTGTAACTTTTTTTTGCTACCTCCTATTTGACAAGAGTTCCTTGTTATTTTACCAGCTTTTTACCAATAATTTTGTAATTTTACAAGCTTTTTGCCAATAAAATTGTAAATTTAAAATTTTTTTGACGCGATAAAACTTACAAGGATGTTTCGTGACTTTACTAGATTTTTTTTGCTACCTACTATTTTACCAGAATTGCTAGTTAAAATAACGAGCTTTTTTGTAATTTTACAAGATTTTTACCAATAAAATTGTTAATTTACAACTTTTTTGGCGAAATAAAATTTACAAGGGATTATCGTAAATTTACTAGATTTTTTTTTTTTTTTGTAAACAACCTTGGAAATTTTAAAATTACAAAAAAAAAAAATGTAAATTTCGATCGAAAATTATTTGTTAAAAAACACTGAAGACTGTAAAATATTAGTAAAATGGGATTACGAGACTTTTTCTAGTAATTTTACACTTTTTTTAAACCCCACATTTAAAGTTTCTACAACCATCATCTTAGGAGATTGAAAAAGTACTAAAGAAAGCTACTTTACCCGTTTTTATCCCCTTAGAATAGGAACGTCCAAAAAGATAGTTTTTTTTCGGCATATTTTTAAGTAGTAAGAAAGTTTTAAAGATATTTAAATTTTAAGTTGTTTTTAGATATCGAAAAAGCTTTTGATAAGGCATTTCACGAAGGCATTATTCATAAATTAATTCAAATTGGTTTTAGTCCTTTTATAGTTAAAATTTTTAGTAGTTACTTTGAAAATCGGAAATTTTTTGTAGATATTAATGGTATATATTCGGTTGAAAGCTTTATAAATAGCGGAGTACCTCAAGGTGCAATCTTAGCCCCACTTTTATATAATATTCTGATTTATGATTTACCCCACTTACATAATGGATCAAAAAGTATTTTATACGCGGATGATTCCCTCATCTATGCAAGTCATACTTCACCTCAAATTGCTTTAGATTTTGTAAAGGATCATCTATCCGTAATTGATCAATTTTATAAAGATTGGGGAATAAAAATTAATCCTCGGAAAACTGAAGCTATTTGCTTCAGAAATGCATCCGGCAAATGTCCTTATTATGTTGTGCCTCAAAGTAAAAATCTTTCATTAAGCTTAAATGGAACTAATATTCCTTTTAAAGACAAAATTAAATATTTAGGCATTACTTTTAATAAATTATTTAAATTTAATGAACATGCTCGTTTAATAAAAAAAAGAGCAAATAAAATTAAGGGAATGTTTACAAAATTGCTAATAAATAAACATTTAAGTGAGAATTCCAAACTGCTCATCTATAAAGTGAGTATCCGGTCATCTATGCTTTATGGCTTCCCTGTATGGTTTACTTTATCACCCACTGCAGCACAGGAGTTAGAAGTTTTGGAAAGGAACATTATAAGATGTTGTATAAACAAGAATTTCGAGACTTATGTTAAAAGATTTTCTAATCATTATATATATGAAAAATCTGGGATTCAGCCACTTTTGACATACGCATTGTATTTACTTGATTTATATACTAAAAAATCGCCTTACCACGAAAATAGATTGATTACAGATCTTTTTCAAGAAAACTCTGAAAGTAATTGGTCAACATATAATTATCTTTCACCTATTGGTATTAGAAATGAAGATTTTTGTCTTAATGTAAACTTACACGATTATAATTCTATTATTTTACCTGAGTTTTATAAGAAAACAACACCATTTACACATCGTGGTTAATTTAAATTTTAATGTTTTATTATGTTATACCATGTTGGCATTCGTTTTGGCTGGTTTGATTATTGGTTTTCCCATACAATTTTAATTGTATGGGGAGGATCGGTGATTGGGCTAGTTAAGGATGAATGCGAAAATGGTATTTTGTATCTTTTCAGTTTTGTTAGTTTGATTTTATTTTGTATGTTGTTTATAATTTAGTATATAGTATTTAGATTTAAGTTTTAACTGAGGAAAACTTCTCAAACAATCTGAAAAATTGTCGGGAGCAAACAATAATAACAAATCACCTTCTACTTAATTGTAAATTACATATACTTTAGCATGTAGCGAAAAACTTTTTATCATTTAGAACAATACAATATAGTTCTAAGTTTGTCCACTTTTAATTTTCATCTAAATTTAACCTTGTAATTTAACTATGAAGTCTCAATAAAGTAACTTTAACTTTAACTTTAAGTTGTTTTGCAAAAGTGGGCTCAGGACCAATCTTAATATTGATGAAAACATTTTTGAAATCGCATGAGTAGTTTTTGAGATTTCTTTAATTTAACGTTTTTGGGAAAGTAGGCGTGGTCGTTAAGACCTACCCCATTCACCTTGAAGGATCATCCCTAATATTGGTGAAAGGAGTTGTTAAATATGTTTTTTTCATATCCGTTTTCTGAATAATTTTTTGTAAATAAAAAATTTCTAGATTTTAAAATATTTTTTGTAGTACAAAAAAATCAAAGAATCTGTCGCTTTTATGATTTTTATGTATACCTCTCTAAATTTAACGTTATTTTAACAAGGTGTGTCAATTGTTAATGCATTTTTTTAATCTAAAATCTAACAAAACCAAAAAAAAAAAAAACAACAGCATTTATAAATGTTAACATTTATCTAACCAACAAAATCAGTTGTATTTTTTCTATGTTAAATATCCGAATAATGTAAATTAGCATGAAATTATATTAAAATAACAAATACTGTCATACAATGATACACCAATATATTATATTTCAAAATATAAATAATACAAATCATAAAAAAATTTATATTTTTCTAATTTAAATAAAATCCTAAAATTGGTTTTTGTGTTTGTGAATAAATCCTATTTATTCACAAAAACATTTAATACAGATAAAAAAAAAATCAAACAGATACAGATGTCATAATTTGTATTGATATGCAAATTATATTTAGAAAAAAAAAAAAACATGTAGATAGATATATTAAATTTTTTATATCAGTTTACATAAACATTTTTCTACTCCATTATGAAATTTATGACTGTAGAGGAGTTTGAGTGTATGCAGTGGTTAGGCTAACTAACAATTGATTTTAACTTAATTAAATATTTGCAAAATTCTGTTTTAATTTTTAAATTAATAAAAATTATTTATTATTCGACCTTTAAAATTCTATTTTCGAGAAAGATTATTCTAGCTCAAGGTCATATTTCTTTTACTAATCATTACGATGAAATTGTCAAAGTAACAATTTTCAAGAAACTTTTTATAAAGTTGTTTGTTTTAAATTGATTGGTTTGGTCATTTTGCAAGACTTACTCGACACGTGTTTCGGAATTCGTCAAATTCCATTGCCAAGAGTATTTAGCAAATTGACAATCGTTTGTAGCAAAACATAAAGTCTTATATTCGTATGTAAAGAATAATACATAAATTCTCATTATGCCTATTAACATACGAATATAAGACTTAATGTTTTGCCACAAACGATTGTCAATTTGCTAAATACTCTTGACAATGGAATTTGACGAATTCCGAAACATATATATGTAATTAGTTATTAATACTGGTTTGATAATCATTACATTTGGCACATTTCCTTGTAAATGTAATGGGAAAGGTAATTCGAATCAGAAGTAGTTATAACTTTTGAATTTCCCATTACACATTTCATTACTTGGTAATGAGAGTTTTTGCTGGGTGGTGGAAAAAAGTTTACAAAATGTGTAATTTTACACATTTAATATGTAAAATAACGCATTTAATGTGTAAAATTACATACATTGTTTATTTTTCAAATATATCTGGAATACCATGTAAATCATAAAAATTCTGTTAATTCAGTAAACATTTTTAGAGTGAAATTATCAAGATGTTTAGTGTTTTATGATTATATTCAGTTCGTTCAGTTCACTGTGTAGCCTAAACGCCTTATCTACATATTCATCTATTCATCTGTATGTGTGTAATATTTTATAACTGTAGTATATTTTTACTACCATTTACTACATTGTATAATAAATTGTAGTATAATAAAATTTATTATTGCATAATTGGCTGCATAAACATTGACATTCAATAAAAAAAAACCTCATGCATACATATAGATTTTCAAACACATTTATCATGACAGCAAACACTGGGAACAGCAATTGCAATCAATGTTATATGCTGCTTGCCTGCAACCAATCCAAACTAACCAACTGAGAAGTCATCAAACTTCAATAAATTTTTAACACTTTGGTAGCAAAGTATTTTTTAATAATCAAAATTATACATTACATTCTAATTCCGGTTCTAAGCACAAGAATTTAAACTTCCTCTGATATAAAACTGCTTCATTTGCTTTAAAGTAAAAAAAAAATGAAAAAAAATCGTGTTTTTTCGGCCTTCTTCAAATTTTCGCATTTACGAATTTAACCTGCCTATGACCATAAGATATATTCTTGAAAAGCTTCATGAGTCTAGCTCTTTTTTTTTGGGCTGCTTCGTGTCTTCCACAGACTGACATTTATAGGATGTCTTCGATTATTTTTTCTTACGAAACCCAAAAAATTCAACTGACCATATCTAAAAAAAAAAAAGACAACGGCAAAATACAACACAGGGTTTTATGGAGAAAGAAAAAGAATATATATGTTGCCAAAGTTTTTTATAATTTTTTTCAAATGTGCGGAAACTTTTTATACTCAGTGTATACAACTATGTAGTTTGTTGCTAAATAGATAGAGAGATGAATAACAATTTTTTGACAATCATATCAAGATGAACTTTTCATAGTTTATAAATGTAGTTTTTTTTTTTAATGTTTATTTCCCAAATGTCTATTTTTCAATTATATGTTTTTTCTGTATTTAAACCATAAATTTTAAGGAATATAAACTTTATGCAGAAATCAATACCATATCGTAAAATTTGTATGATGTTCTATTTAATCCCAAATGATAGTAGATTGATTTAAAACCAGAAACTATAAATAATAATATTCGATTGGGAAAAGTTCCCACATAGCTCCGAAGGATTTCAGACCAATTTGTCTGTCTTCTCTTTTGTTAAAGACATTCCCAGCAAAAACATGGTAATGAGTTGTGAAAAGTAATCATTACCAAGTACATTATTTATAATGAGTACCCATTACCATTAACATTATTTTAACCCCAAAAGTAACTACTTCTCAGTAATATGTTATAAAAGCACCTCTAAGTAATAATATCTTCTTGCACTTGCAGTTTTTAACCTTTACAATTCAATTCACTTAAAAAGTACTTAAAAACTTAATAAAAATTACAGAATTTTTAAGTTTTAGTAAAAACAAGTTAAATTTTAAAAGTTTTAATTAACTAATTATTTTACTTCTTATTGGTAATGGGTTTTTACTCCTTATTTGTAATCCGAGGCAGTAACTACTTATTTATCTCCATACTCTTCACTAGTTATTTTTGTCTCACGCCCTTGTTAAAATAATTAGTGTTTCATTCAATAAGTAAGTAGTGATAAACATTTGTTTCGGATTACAAAACCCATTACTAGTAATGTCAGTTTTTGCTGGGTTGGAACGAATGATAGACTCATATTTACGTAGAGTGATTGACCCGAGGTTGCTATCGACAAAGCAACATGCATACAGCAAGGGTAGATCAACGGAAACAGCTCTGCATGAGCTCGTTTGTACCATCGAGAGATCGCTTTCGGTAAAGGAGTACACTATGGTGGCCTTTCTTGATATAGAGGGGGCTTTTAATAATGTCATCCCAGACTCGATAATTTTGGCATTGTCTGGTCTAGGAGTAAAGCGTGGGATCGTTTTAATGGTGGAAAACCTACTTGCCAATAGACGTATAACGTCCGAATTGGGAGCGTCCGCCATATCTCGATTTGTTAATAGGGGCACACCACAAGGAGGTGTTCTTTCGCCGCTTCTTTGGAACCTGGCACTGAATTCAATGCTGCTATCTCTAGAAGCACATGGTTGTCATGTTGTCGCATATGCTGACGATGTCGCGATAGCGGTAAAGGGGAAGCATCTGCCAACATTGAGGGACATTCTTCAGGGTTCTCTGAAAGATCTGTCTAAATGGGCAAGAGACTGTGGTCTAGGAGTTAATCCAAGTAAAACAGAGCTTGTTTTGTTTACAAGGAAAAATAAGATTCCTGCTTTTGATCCTATTTCTCTGGACGGCACTGAAATAACCTTCTCAGATGGAGCTAAGTATCTTGGAGTATTTCTAGATAGGAAGTTGAATTTCAGGCGTAACATTGAGGAACGGGTGAGAAAAGCAATTATTGCTTTATATTCCAGTAAAAGGGCCATTGGAAAACGATGGGGCTTTAGCCCTCAAGTCGTTCATTGGATCTATACAGCAGTGGTGCGTCCAATTTTGCTGTATGGAATCATTGTCTGGTGGCCTGCTTTAGAAACAAAAGCGAACTGTGTCTTTATCACGAAGGTACAGAGAATGGCGTCGATGTGCATCACTGATGCTCTTCGTACTACACCTACATACGTCTGCATTAGAAATCCTCCTTCACCTGATACCATTGGACATATTGGGTAGGCAGTATGCGGCTGCGTCGGCAATTCGACTTAATAGCACGCTGCAATGGAGGAGCAGCGATTGTGGCCATAGCGCGATCTTGAAGAAGATAACAATACCACAAAATGTGGACTCTGCTCCCTCTTTGAGCCTCTTTGAGCGCCACTTTACCACTATGATACCATCCAGGGAGTCTTGGATGGGGGATACTCCGGGTAGTGGAGCTACCATAAATTTTTACACAGATGGATCGAGGCTGCACGAACAAGTGGGCTTTGCAGTCTATTCGGAAGAGCTTGGGTTGAGCCTGGCTCGTAGATTGCCAGATCATTGCAGTGTTTACCAGGCAGAGATGCTGGCAATAAAAGAAGTGGCTGACTGGTTGAGCTACAATGTATTGTCTACAACCGCAGTCAACATCTATACTGACAGTCAAGCCGCGGTCAAGTCCCTGGATTCAATGTTTCTGAAAACAAGATCTGCCCTTAACTGCCGCACGTCTTTAAATGAGATGGCCAAGCAGTTTAACATAAGACTCATATGGGTCCCAGGGCACAGAGACATTCCAGGGAATTGCAAAGCCGATGAGCTTGCAAGACTAGAAACTACCTTACAGGTTCCAACAGAATTGGAATGTGTTGGTATGCCTCTAGAAATTTGCAAGCAAAACCTACGGCTTTGTTCTGCGACGGAGACTAATCAAAGATGGGCAAATGGATGGACGTGTGAGACAACACGACTGATTTGGCCTTCTCTTAATCAGGGGCGCACAAGTGAGCTGATATCGCTTCCAAGAGGAGAGATTTCGACGGTGGTTTCTATAATTACCGGACACTGTCTTATAGGGAAGCACGCAGAGCGGTTAAATGTGCCGTCGAATGACTTTTGCCGAAGTTGCATGGATGAAGAGGAGTTGGAAACTATCGAACACTTTATTTGCCATTGCCCGGCACTTTCTGGTCAGAGACTTGCTTCACTGGGATCTAGGGAGCTGTACGATCTTTCTGATTTGTTGGATGTCAAAATTCAACATCTAAGGAGTTTTATAAGAAGCTCAAAATGGTTTAACGACAGGGACTAGTAGGGAAACCTATTACGGTCCCGTGGTATCACAATGGACCTCAGAGTCTACGTGTGTTGACGTAAAACGTCAACAGCCACTTACAACCTAACCTAACCTAATATTCGATTTTGTGCAAATTGATTAAAAAACAAGTAAAAAAAAAGTTAAATTCGGCCTTGCCGAATGTAGTGATACCCTCCACAATTTCTAAAAGATTATTGCAAAAACTTTATTTAAAAGGAAATTACTTTTGAAAAAAAAAAAAATTTAAAAAAAAAATTTAAAAAAAAAATCTGTGATTTTTTTCTTTTTTTGTCAAAAAATATGTTTGTACTTGTTTAAATACTATTTAGTGTTCAATTATGTTCACATAAGTCAACCAGCAGCCGAATTAAAGCATTTTGTATTTTTAGGTTTTGTTGAATGTACTAAAATTTTTGAGGTGTCCTTACATTTTCGTTCATAATTTTTGAACCGCTGAACCGATATCGCTCAAATGCAATACCAAACTTCTCGGGAGAACTTCCAATAAATAAATTAAGTTTCAGTCATCTCCGTGTAATATTTTGGCCGTGATCACCATTTCCACAGACAGACAGACGGACATCGCTAGAATGTCTTAAAATCGATAGGGGATCATGAATATACATACTTTATGGTGTCCCAGACCGATATATCGATGAGTTACAAACGGAATGACAAACTTATATATACCCTCTATCACTAGAGTGGAGGGTATAAAAATGATATTACGAGACTTTTTCTAGTATTTCACAAGATTTTTTGTGTGCGTAAAACTGCAATTTTGCAACACCATTTTCGAGAAAACATTTTACATTGTCTAAGTCTTGGACACAATTTTCGTTTTTGCGTTTTCTCATTAAAAATGATATACTTGTGGTTGCAAAAATTAGTGGTGAATTCACATTTTTTTTATAATCTACCACTAATTTTTGAAAAATTATATTTTTTCAGACGGACGGACATCGCTAGAACGCATTAAAATCTATTGGGAAATATGTCAATTTTTCAAGGTGTTAAAATAGGAATGACAAACTTATTTTTTTTACAGATTTTCTGAACGTTGATTTTAGTGCATATTTTTCAATTTCCATTTAAATTGCATTTTATAATTTATGCTAAATGTTATTTAGACATTTATACTAAAAACCCACCAAATTATTCACACTTTAGATAAATTGAAAAATCTAAAACAAAACCTGTTAAATATTTTAATTGTAAATAATTAATTTAAATTATCACTTGTTTTTGTTATTTTGTTGTTGTGTATATTCAATAAAAACATTAAAATTTTTCTATTAAAGGAATTACACTAATTCTGTGTGGTTGGTTTTTATCTAAATATTTAAAAGTATGGGGGCTATAAATACAAATTATGTAAATTTATCATTATATTTAGAGAAAATTTACATATAATTAACCATTTACATTAACATTTTTATTGTTATTATTATTGTTATTGTAATTTAGAATTTTCATGAGTTTGGGTAGTTTTATGAGTTACGTCAAGAGATATGGCGACAGACTATTAAACAATCATATTTTATAGTTTAAAGGTTTGTTTTAGCAGAGACAAAAGGTCTAGTTTTTGTTTTTATTATTTTTGATTGGATGTGGTATTAGGCGGGTATTTATATTTCTAAAATTAAGTTTTGAGAGATTTTTCCGAAAACTCTTTTATTCTGAGAGATTTTTTAATTTGAAGAAAAACTTTCAGATTCTGAAAATTTTTTTAATATAAAGAAAAAGTCTCAGATTCTGAGACATTTTTACTATAGTAAAAATCTCAGATTCTGGGACATGTTTACTATAGTAAAAATCTCAGATTCTGAGACATTTTTACTATAGCAAAAGTCTCAGATTCTGAGACATTTTTACTATAGTAAAAATTTCAGATTCTGATACATTTTTACTATAGTAAAAATTTCAGATTCTGAGACATTTTTACTATAGTAAAAATCTCAGATTCTGAGACATTTTTACTATAGTAAAAATTTCAGATTCTGAGACATTTTTACTATAGTAAAAATCTCAGATTCTGAGACATTTTTACTATAGTAAAAATCTCAGATTCTGAGACATTTTTACTATAGTAAAAATCTCAGATTCTGAGACATTTTTATTATAGTAAAAATCTCAGATTCTGAGACATTTTTACTATAGTAAAAATCTCAGATTCTGAGACATTTTTACTATAGTAAAAATCTCAGATTCTGAGACATTTTTACTATAGTAAAAATCTCAGATTCTGAGACATTTTTACTATAGTAAAAATCTCAGATTCTGAGAGATTTTTACTACAGTAATTCTCAGATTACACATATTATGGTAGTAATTTTACACACATTTTAAAGATTTAATTTTAATTTCTAAAATTATTTATTAAAATTTTTACAAAACTTGAAAATTAAAAACCTCCCTTTTATAATTGTGTTATTTAAAATTTTTATTACAATTACAATGACAATAAATGTGGTTTTAAATGTATGGGTGTTTAATTTGTTTTATAAATATGTTTGGTTGTATTGTTTAAAGTTTTGTGTAGCTTTTTTTAGAGTGTTGGTGTTTATTATTATTGCATTGGGAATTTGTTTAAATTTTCAAAATTTATTCATATTATTGTTTATATTTTGTGTGTGTTCTTGTTTTTTTACAACAAGATAATCACACAGAAATAGTTAAAGAGTTGATTGATTGATTGTTCATTTTCTATGTAATTTACTTTAATTACCGTTAAGTGTAAACAATTATATAATAAACATTTAAATACCACACCGATCTGTTTGTCTGTTTTAATACTCCTACCAAAATCATTCTACCAAAATCAAAAAAGCTAATGAGGTTTTATTATTTCCGACTTATGATTAATTACAGATTATAAATAAATTTTATGAAATGAATATAAATATTATGATATTAATGTTTATCTGCATAAAAGTTATATAAATATGTAGTGTAAATAAATATTTGTAAACAATAAATATTTAATAGAATTTATAATAACACTGTGCTAAAAAAAACACAAAATCGAATATACTTTTAAAATGAGGTAGTTAAGGTTATAGGTCTGGTCGAAAAGATCACAAAAATACTCAACAAACTTGTCAGACACCCTCAAATTTTAAAGATATTGTCCAAAAACTATTTTTTGGGACTTTTGTCACTATACCACGTGTTACGGTAACATTTTTCAACCGATTTTAATTTTTCCAACTGTTTTAGATAGAAGAAGGATAGGGCTTTTCATGTTTTTGAATTGGTCTATACACATAAAATAGATATGTATTGATTTTTTCAACAATATCGAATTTTTTGTTATTTTTTGAAAATTTTTTGAGTTTATCGATTTTTTTCTGCTATAGTTCGTTCAATAACATATAAAATTTACGGTGCTGCATATAAAAATTTTGAAGATTGTTTAGCATGCGAAATAATGTAAGAGACAAAAATGTTGAAGGAAAGTATGAGGTGAGGTTGAGATTGCTAGATATAGAATTGTAGTGTTGGAAACTGTCAACTTTTTTTCTGTAAAGACTATAAATGTTCTTATATATAAAAAAACAATTTCCATTTACAAAACAAACCGACATTTAAAATCCTTCTGATGATAACACTAACTGGAGTGTTTGAAACCGGTATGGGAATACCAAAAATGTCTAAAATTTTTAGAAATTCAATTTTTCTTCTGCATTTTTTCAACTTAAACCCTTATACCAGGTCCGAAATTGGTAAAGTTTTCTGTTGAATAACATTTTTTTCTGAGTAGTAACAACCGAATGACAGTATGCGAAGACCTAAAAAATACATTTAGCATTCTTTCGATTGCGGCAATTGATTTCTAATGTGAGTATGGTAATTGGTTTGTTACTTACGGAATGACAAAGTGAATATACTTCCAATTTTTTTGAGGTAGAGTAAAAAAAAAAGTATTAATGTTTTGTTTTTTTGTTAAAAAATTCCCATATATTAAGTAAAATATTATTACCTTTTTTAACATTTATTATACATTTACCTTATTACCTTTCTTGTTCTGTTTTTGTTCTTAAATGGCAAATTTTACTACTCTTCAACTTCATGTTGATTTTATACCAGTGTTGAAAATACTGCCTAGATTTTCAGCAAAAACACATAATTTGTACTGTTTTGTCAGCATAAACATTATCAAAACAAAACAGCAGTCAAGAACTGAGCTGTTAAAAATTGTCAATTTTCTTCAGCAGCAGTACAGTAAAAGTTTTTTTTTTGAAATTGACAAACTTGCCAGCACACAGTTCAGCTTCAGTTTAAAAAAACAAAAAACAGCACTCACGACTGAATTGTCTGGTTACTGCGTGCACAAGTTCTGTTTGTTGTACGGGACTTGCAGTATGGAAAATAAAAATTGAACTCGACTCGTCAGCATGAAATTTTTTTTATTTGGCTGCTGAAAATTAAATGAACGACTTATAAGTAGATATTTCTTTGTACAAGTAATGGCATGTTGTATTATATTATTAAGAATAATGTTTCAAACGTAAAGATAATGCTTTAACAAAAATGTTAAGAAATTTTTCTAATGTTTTGAAAATTTTTTAAATTTAACTAAAAATTATTTAAAAAAAAAAAGTTTTAAAATTTTCCAAATTCTAAGTAAATTTTTACGGTTTAAAGTTTCATTAAAAATGCTTAAAAAAAATTTTAGGTTCCAAAATTTTTTGGAAAATATTAAAAAAGTAAACAAATAAAGAAAAAAAATTAAAGTGCCAAAATTTTTATTTGAAATTTTTTTTAAAACACAATTTTTTTTTTTACTTTTTTAAGAAAATTTTTTGAAAATTTGGTTTGAAGTTAAATGTTTTATTAACAGATCCAAAATTCCAAGTTCCATAAATTTTTTAAAAAAAAAAAATTTAAGTCTAGTGTATTCAAAAAACCGGCCATTTTCAAAAACCGGTTTTCGGTTTATTCGAAAAAGCTTATTTTTGAAAAACCGGTTTTCGGTTTTGGTTCAGGTTAAAAATAAATTAAACTTAATTAAATTTTTACAAAAAAAGTTATAGCCCAATAAACACAAAATCGATAAGTGATTGCGAAAATAGTATCATCTGTATGACACCGTTTACGGTATCCCATTTAACCCATTTTGGACCAAGATTCAATTTTATTTCTCTTTTTTGGAAAAATGTACTTTTTTAGAGTAATTAGCACCCGCTGATTTCAAAAATCTTGTCAAAAAAAAATTTCAATGTGGCGTTATCCCAGAAAAACCTGCCTTTCTACTTTTTATGCAATTTTAATATTTGGATTTATTTGCTATTTTATTAATTTATTTTATTATTTTCAAAATAAATAGTTTCAAAATGATTCCAATTAGTGGAATTTGATAATAAACTAAATTTAAAAAAAAAATTAAATTAATCAAAAAAATTGAAAGCCGAAAATCAAAAAATGCTAAATTTTCGTTTTTGCTTGAAACAATTTCTGTTCTGATTTGCATTTCATGGACATATAAATTGCGGTGGTAAAGTGGGGATATTTTTTTTAATTGCAGAAAGATGAGACTTAACATTTGTAACCATATTTATCCGAAATTCAACCTTTTTCATACATAAATAATTTTTTGAAAAAGGTGTTCTCTACTGTTCGAAAAATAGAACGGAGGATCGAAATGGGTTAATCAAATTTTGATACCATTCCAAAGTTGTGGTGATTTCACTGTCGCCCAATTTCGTTGGTAACTTCGACAGCGAAAAATGATTTCGTAATTTCTTACCGAAACGATATGGTTATCGACGATATCATATTTTCATGGAACATTTTATAATAAAAAATTATCGTTTTTGTATAATATCTGACTTTTAGGTAATATTGCTTCGATATTTTAACGGTAATATTTGGTTTATTGGAAAAACAACTAAATTTGAATTCTTTACAATTGAGAAATGAAATCCGTATTTAAAAATTTGTTTTTATTGAATTGTTTCAAGAGCACAATTAATAATAAATTCAGACATCTGTCCTTATTATAGCATTTTATAAAAACCGGTTAACCGACTCAAAAAAAACGGTTTTTTAAAAAAGTTTTAGACTCAAATTTTTTTTTATGGTTGAGCTTAGTACTCCGTTTTTTAGGGCGAAAATTTCACTTAACTTTATGGTTGAAGCAAGGATGGGTACCAATTCGATAAAAGTATTGGTATTGGTTTTTAAAATTATATTAGTATTGGTATAGGTATTGGTTTTCATTTTTTGTTGAATTGGTATATGTTTCGGTATTGGTTTTGAATTATTTAGGTATTGGGTATTGGTATTGGTTTTAGCCTCGAATCGGTATCGGTTTTTAATAAGTATTGGTATTTATCTTATATATATATATTTTTATACCCTCCACTTAGTGATAGAGGGTATATATAAGTTTGTCATTCCGTTTGTAACTCATCGAAATATCGATCTGGGACCCCATAAAGTATATATATTCATGATGCCCGATCGATTTTAAGACATTCTAGCGATGTCCGTCTGTCCGTCTGTCAGTCTGTCTGTGGAAAATGCTCTCGCGGACAAAATATTGCACAGAGATGACTGAAACTTAAAATATATATTGGAAGTTCTCCCGAGAAGTTTGGTATTGCATTTGAGTGATATCGGTTCAGCGGTTCAAAAGTTATGAACGAAAATGTAAGCACACCTCAAAAATTTCAGTACATTCAACATAACCTAAAAATACAAAATGCTCTAATTCGGCTTCTGGTTGACATATGTGAACATAATTGAACACCAAATGGTATTTAAACAAGTACGAACATTTTTTTTTGACAAAAAAAGAAAAAAATCGCGGATTTTTTTTTTTTATCAAAATTTTGTTTCGCGGAAATTTTTTTTCAAAATTTTTTTTTTTCAAAAGTAATTTCCTTTTAAATAAAGTTTTTTGCAATAATCTTTTTGAAATTGTGGAGGGTATCACTACATTCGGCAAGGCCGAATTTAACTTTTTTACTTGTTTTATTTGTTGTTATACACGAGGTATTCGTACTTTTTGAGTGTTATTTTATACAAAACAATTATTTTTAAATGTAAAAACTCAGTTAAAATAATATCAAAATAGGCGCTTTATAAGATACATTTTTTTAATAATTTGACCTTGGATTTTAAGGTCAAATTTATATTTCTTTAAAAAACCAACAATGCCATTGAAAAGGTCGTCAAAAATCCTTTAAAATTCGTTTTTTAAAATAAATTTTTATCGCATCAAAGTGTTAATAAAAATTAAACCAAATGATCTGTGCATAAAAATTAAAACTTTCCATCTCTGTAACTCTAAAAATATTTCAATTTTTTTTTTTATTTGAACTTTAGAATACCTACTGTACTATTATTTTAGACTTGAAGTTTATTTTTTATAATTTTTTCAACTACGCATTAATTTATTTATTTAATATAAAAAATATGATTTTTTACTGATATAAATTAATTGAATTAAAAAGATTTTTTTTTTAAATGAACCTTGCATTTTTTTTTTATTTATTGAACCTTTTTTCTTCTTATGTATACAAGAAGTTCTCTCGTTACAATGTACGAGTTTATTTTCGTTTATATTTCTTTGCTTGTCAGCAGCTCACCACTTTTTGAATTGTAACTTGCAGTGGATTTCTCAAAACAACGTTTGTGCTGTTTGTGTGCTGCCTAAATTTTTTACTGTTGCTGGTTTGTCAGTATTTGTTTTTTTTTAAATCAACCACCATCAGCACAACACAAAAAAGTTCAGCAGCAAAAAAGTGACTGGACTGTTTTGTTAGAAATGTAAACTGGACTGGTGGGTTGCAGTATTTTTTTTAAATTATTGACAACTTGACTGGAAGTGAAAATTAAAAATGTGTAATGAATTTCAGTTTTTTAATCACTGTTTTATACAATGAATTTTTATATTCGTATATTTAATTTAATGCCTCTCAAAAAAATAAACGCATATTTCCTGTTTAAGAATGTACGAAAATATATGAGCTAGTATACTAAATAGGGATTTGTTACTTTTATTTCTTGAATAAAATTTAATTGTGAATACGATGAGCTCTATGCCGAAAAAATCGGATAACAATTGACAGAGTTGTGATAGTTTTTCTAAAAGAGAAAATTAAGAAATTGCTGTTCTGACAACCCAGGCAAAAAAAATAAACGAATATACTGAGAGGTCGCGTATCATTATTTTAAAGGTTTTCGGCCCCCCTGAATTCGAATTTGACCTTGAAATTGCGCTATCTTATTAAGTTTTGATAAATCAATTTATATTGAATATCTCAAAAACCTGACGCGATTGAGCAATTTAAAGGCCAGATTCGGATTCAGCGCGCAAAAAACCTTTAAAAATATTGTACATGACCTCGTATGATAAATTTATTTATTTTTGCCTGGGATATCTGAACGAGGATTTCCTGCAATATCTTAATTTTCTTTTTTTAGAAAAATTGTCACAACTCTGCTAATTGTTATCCGATTTCTTCAGGATAAAGCTTATCGAATTCAGAATTAAATTTTTTTAAAAAATACGTTTATAAATATAAAGGTTGTTAAACGAACTATAGCAGAAAAAAATTGATAAACTCGAAAAATTTTCAAAAAATAACAAAAAAATTATATTTTATTGAAAAAATCAATAAATATCTTTCTTATATGTATAGACTAGGGTGGCTCGTTTTTGGGCTTTTCTCTCTGATCAAATTCTAATACCCACCAAAAGTGTCGGTCCCCTAAGGGTAACTCACATGCAAAATATCACTCCGATCGGAGTTTATCTTCTGTCTCCACTTTGAGCCTCAAAATTGGGGTTTTTGCAAAAAAGGACTTTTATATAAAAAAAAAAAAAATTTTAAGTTTCTTTATAAAATAATTAAAAAAAATATTTTTGTATAATATTTGATCGTAAATACTTAATTATGAAATTTAAAGATTTTACGGTATCATTAACCCGTTCGAACTTGATACCAAAAAAATGGCATGATTTTGGGGGCCTTCTTAAAACACCTTTTTTCAAAATTTGAAAATTTTATTAAAAAAAAAATTTAAATATACCATTTTTTCTTTCTGAATTCATTAAGAACACCTTGGAGAAGAAAAATGTGAAATATGGCGGATATCCGTCGAGCCACTTTTCGGGAATCGCAGGGGGATGTTAGCGGATTTCAAGGAAATGTTGGTTTTATCAATAATTTGGATTAATAAAATCTTATAAATTTCATTTTTGTGCAAATTAACGGTTTTTTGGTGTCGTGGCATTCTATTATGTAACTTTAAGTCTGTCATAAAATCTTACAGATCTAGGACGTCTTAAACCCACATTGGCTGGGGGTCAAAAATGACCCCCGCGGAAAATTTGAAGTTTAGAGCTTAAATTTTGTGCTATAAACAAGTATAAAACGGCTTTTATGTTTTTTACCCCAACTATTATTTCGTAATAATATATTATCTTTAAAAAATCGTTAACCCAACTTGGTAGGGGGTCAAAAATGACCCATTCAATAAAAAGTATATATTTTTTCATATAAAATTAATTTGTGGCAATATAGTAGATAACTTTATATCCGCCCTTAAATCTCTCATTTTTAAGGTATCTTTAACCCACATTGGCCAGGGGTCAAAAATGACCCCGACAAAAACTTTTAGGCATAGTGCTTGAATTTTTTTATATCAACAAAATATATATTTTTTATTGAATGGGTCATTTTTGACCCCCTACCAAGAAGGGTTAACGATTTTTTTTAAAGATAATATAATAATACGAAATAATAGTTGGGGTAAAAAACACAAAAACCGTTTTATACTTGTTTATAGCACAAAAATTTTGCTCTAAACTTCAAATTTTCTGCGGGGGTCATTTTTGACCCCCAGCCAATATGGGTTTAAGACGTCCTAGATCTGTAATATTTCATGACAGACTTAAAGTTATATAATAGAATGCCACGACACCAAAAAACCGTTAATTTGCACAAAAATGAAATTTATAAGATTTTATTAATCCAAATTATTGCTAAAACCAACATTTCCTTGAAATCCGCTAACTTCCCCCCGGGATTCCCAAAAAGTGGCTCGACGGATATCCGCCATATTTCACATTTTTCTTCTCCAAGGTGTTCTTAATGAATTCAGAAAGAAAAAATGGTATATTTAAAATTTTTTTTAAATAAAATTTTCAAATTTTTAAAAAAGGTGTTTTGAGAACACCCCCAAAATCATGCCATTTTTTTGGTATCAAGTTTGAACGGGTTAATGATACCGTAAAATCTTTAAGTTTCATATTTAAGTATTTACAATCAAATATTATACAAAAATAATTTTTTAATTATTTTAATAAAAACCTTAAATTTTTTTTATTTTTTTTTTAAGAAGTCCTTTTTTGCGAAAACCTTAATTTTGAGGCTCAAAGTGGAGACAGAAGATAAACTCCGATCGGAGTGATATTTTGCATGTGAGTTACCCTTAGGGGACCGACACTTTTGGCGGGTATTAGAATTTGATCCGAGAGGAAAGCCCAAAAACGAGCCATCCTAGTATAGACCAATTCACACACATAGAAAGCCCCATTCTTCTTCTATCAAAAACAGTTAAAAAAATTTAAAATCGGTTGAAAGTTTTCTGAATTACACAACGTTTAGTGAGAAAAGTCCCAAAAAAACGTTTTTTGACAATAACTCTAAAATTTTTGTGATCTTCTCATTTTTGTGATCTTCTCGACAAGACCAACAACATATACTTTGTCACATCAGAAGTATTTTTTCACTGTAGCACAGTGTAATTAATATTTGAATGGAAAATAAATTATATACATATCACAAAATCCACCAGAAAACACATAAAAAATGCTATTTTCTGACCTTAGGTCCTTCGATTTTCTTTATATTAACGGTATGCATTCTCAATGAAGCCAATAAAACATATCCATTTTCAGTTTTTTTAATTTTAAAAAAATCGCGATTTTTTCGCGAATTTAATTTTCTTCAAAAATTTTAAAAATCAAAAAAGTATGTTAATTTGAAGAGCCATATCTTCTAAAGTATCTATCGGATTTCTACGATTCAAAAAGCATTTGATTCAAACGTTCGTCCTTTTTTATACCAATGGAATAAAAAAAAAGTTTTTCCAAAAAAAGTGCATTTTTTATGCAAATGCAATTTTTGGATGCATTTTTCAAAACTTTCTCCCCCTTCAATTTTTTTGAAACCTGCATAATTCGAAAATATGTCGTTTTTTACACAAAATTGAGTACCGCTTTTTTTGTGACAGCGTTTCAAAAAATTTTCGTGATTTTTTTAAAACTACTTATTTGATTTTTTCCATACAAAAAATCAATTTAATGTTTATTTTGCAATTTTATCAAAAAAGTATGTAACTTTAAAAAGCCATTTCTTCGAAAGTATCTATCGGATTTCTACGATTCAAAAAGCATTCGATTCAACTGATTATCTCTTTTTATACCAATGCACTAACAAAAAATATTTTTTTAAAAAAATGCATTTTTGATGCAAATACAATTTTTGGATGCATTTTTTAAAACTTTCTCCCCCTTCAATTTGTTTGAAACCTGCATAAATCGAAAATATAACATTTTTTACATAAAATTGGGTACATTTTTTTTGTGACGGCGTTTCACAAAATTTTCGTGATTTTTTTAAAAAATGCTTATGTAGTTTTTCCTTAGACTAAAATTTTTTTTTGTTATTTTATGAATTTTATGAAAAAATTGTATGGAAAAACCAATAAGGTATTTTTAAAAAAATTACAAAATTTTTACGAAACTCCGTCACAAAAAAAGCGGTACGCAATTTTGTGTAAAAAATGACATATTTTCGATTTATGTAGGTTAAAAAAAAATTGAAGGGAGAAAAAGTTTTAAAAAATGCATCCAAAAAATGCATTTGCATCAAAAAGGCACTTTTTTAAAAAATATTTTTTTTTATTACATTAATAAAAAGTAAGACTATCGTCTGAATCGAATGCTTTTTGAATTAAAGAAATCCGATAGATGCTTCCGAAGATATGGCTATTCAAAGTAGCATACTTTTTTGATTTTTTCAATTTTTGAAGAAAATTAAATTCGCGAAAAAATCGCGATTTTTTTTAAATATAAAAAACTGCAAATGGATATGTTTAATTGGCTCTATAGAGCACATGTGTACAAAAAATTAGATAAATTTGAAGACCCTCGGTCAGATTTTATAAAATCTTTGCTGGATTTCATGATATATTAATGCATATGGCTTTTCATGCCAGTTATGCAATTTTAAAAAAGATTATTTAGAAAGATATCAAATTTTCGATAGATTTTAGTTAAAATTGAAAATGTCAAAATATAGCTCTATTATATTTTAAATTTTTTAAGGGTAAAATATGAGAAAATATGCATGGAGATCCCACTGTGAATTTTGGATATTTTATACACAACATGAAGGTTATCACCACTTTTTTTTTTTAAACGAAGATGTGTTTTTTTTTTTAATATTCACAAAGAACAAATGTTTTTGCATTTTTGCTACTTTTCTAAAACAAAACCGTGTAATTTTGACAATAATTTCTGAAAGCACAAGACTTTAGCTTTCATATGAGCCAAGAATTGTGAAAATCGGAGGTGAAACCAATCAGAAATTCAGGGTTTTGCTTATAACTTTTGAACCACTGGACCGATTTGGCTGAGATTTGAAATGAACTGGGACAGAGGAACGAAAAATATATATGCCACTCTTCAGCACTCTCGGAATCGTCGTTCGAAAGTAACCGTGTAAATTCATGAAAAACCCTTGCCGAAATTCAGACTTTTGCTCATAACTTTACCAGCTTTAACTTTACCTAGGTAAATGCACAACATATATGCCAAACTTCAGGAGCCTCCGTAAAGTCTTTCAAAAGTTAGCGTGTTTTCAACAGACATACAGACAGACAGACGGACGGACTGACTGACGGACATCGCTAGATCGTCTTAAAATCGATCGAGGATCACAAATATATATACTTTATGGGGTCTTAGACCAATATTTCGATGTGTTACAAACGGAATGACAAACTTATATATACCCTCTATCATTAGAGTGGAGGGTATAAAAAATATCTAAAAAAATTAAGTTTTTCATAGTTTTGTTTAGTTCTTCAAGAGAATTTTTATTTTATTTACTGCATAAGGATTTGACGAGTATTCTTGTCTTACGCACTTAAGTGATTAAATCCTACTAAATTTCTCTATGAATTTAAAAAGATTTAAATTAAAACTTAAAGAGATTGTTGTTTAGAAAACTTTGTTTTGTTAAAAAAAAATAACAAACATCAGCCAGGCTTAGTTTAACATTGTACGTGTATATTCTTTAGTCATTTTTTTGTCTGCATGTCAAGAGAGCTTAAGTCTTAATACAGAAAACTACAAAAACTTAAACTTAAAAATACCCAAAAACACAATATCGTACATTTTAAATAAACTACTGTCTGTGAAGTAGTTATTTCTTTTGTCGTTTATAGTCTATAGACTATCTTTAATAGAAATGTAAGCAAAAAAAACTATTTTAAATAAGAATAAGCTTTCGGAAAATAAAATCCTTTCTTATGCTCATACATTTTTAAAAGAATTACAGGTACGTCATGCATGTAGCAGCAGCAACCTAAAACAGAATTTTAAATTTTTTGTTTTTCATAACAATCAAGACAGAAAACAAAAAAAAAATATATATATATTGCAGGTAAATATTTAACAATAACTTTAAAAGTATTTAAGATAATATATAGGGGAATTCGTATTGCAAAAGTGCAAAATTGCACATTGGAATACTAATGGAATTGACGTCAGAAATTTTAGTCTTGCAAAATTGCGCAATCAAAATTGCAACTTTATTTGCTTGTTTCTTTGCTAATAGAAGCAATTGAATTACTATTAAAATAAAATTGCAAATCTTTTCTTGCAACGAGGCATCATATAAAAGGTAATAGAAAAATAAAAATTTTATTAAAATTTTTTTTAAAAAAAGTTGCAATATTGCACTGTTGCAAGGGTGCAAAATTTTTCTGAAGTGAATATTCTGATTAACTAATGTTTTCGAGAAGCAAAGTTAAAAATAACTTTTCAATAAGCTTTTCGTATATTATTTTACTCTTGCAATATTATAAGAGGCATTGCAAAATACACATGTTTAGTACATTTCTGCAACATTTGCTAACATGAGATATTGCAAAAATGTAAAATTGCACATTGGAACCCTAACAGATATTTTCAAAATACAAAACAAAAGACTTTTCGAAAAGCTTTATATAAAACTAGCATACCCGCCCGGAACTTCCTCGCCGGTAATATCAAAATAAAACTAAATGCTAAATTTTGGTTTTTTCTTGAAAAAATGTCTGTGCTGATGCACATTGCATTTCATGCACATATGTATAAATTGCAGTGGTCGAGAAAGGATATTTTTTTTAATTGCCAACTTTTTCATACACAAATATTTTTTTGGAAAAAAGTGATCTCTACTGTTCGAAAAATCGAACAGAGGATTGGAATGCGTTAAATTTTTTGTTTTATTTAATTGTGGATATTTAATCCTTTTATAAAAACTTTTTACAATAATTTAAAAGTTTAAATAGCTGATTTTAATCTTACACACCTACCGTGACAATCGAAGAGTGCTGACGAAGGAAGGGTGGCTTCTTCCGAAAGCTGTCGACATCACCACTTAGCCTGTGTTGTCAATTAATTTTTTCAGATTTTCTCATTGTACAACAAAAATAATTTATTTCTCAGAAATAATTAATATGGACTCAAACCGGAATAAATAAAAACTTCAGTTATAATAATTTAAACAATAAAATAAAGATTGCTTCGCTGGCACGTTATCCTGTTCTTTCTGGTGAACAAATTATCTTGACAATTTTCTACACTCAAAATAATCACTCTGTGAAATTACAGAGATACTCTGCTGAGCCAGCAGAAAATACCATAGATTTCCAACCAACAAGATTTTTTGTTATTTTACGATGAAAACTCTGTAAAATTATTCCAATAAAAAACTGTAAATTTACAGAATTATCTTTAAAATATTTATAAAAGCGACCAGAACTTTACTATTTTATTTGATTCCTGATCAATTTCCTTTCCCTAATATGCAAGTAGTATTGAAAATTGGGAAATGCCATCGAGTAAATTTGTCCGCTTTAATGCTTCCAAATTGTAAATTTACTTTTTTTAATTTTTGTTAAAATTACGAGTTTTTGTACGAGTACCTTAAATTTTATACGACATCCTCGTAAAAATTACCAGGTTTTATTGTAATTTAAGACGCTTTTTATATTATATTGTATATAATATAATATTTGGAAGTTTTTTGAAGAGATTTTTATTTGAAAACTGTATTACAGAGCACTAACAAGGGAATTCTCCATAGTGTCACCCGCGGATTTTTGTGGAATTTGTTTTATTTTGTAGAGCAGAAAAAATAAAGCGACACGTATTTTTTTTAGCTTTTTCGTTTATCTCCTTTATTATGCAAAGAAACATAGTCATGTTACATACCAGGACTGCGATCACGTAAAACGATAGTTAACTATCGTCGATTTTTGGAGCCTTGTTGCTCCTAAACTAATCAACATATTTCCAATTTTTTTAATGTTTCTGTATAAGACAACACTCTTTAATAATTTAATAAAGAAAAACTCTAAAATTTCCCTTCAAAACGATATGTATTTTGATGTCGTTTATGCATCGTCTATCGTTTTCATTTTACGTGATTAGCCCCCAAATGAAAGGTCTTTGGAAAACCTATCTACGTATGTTAAGAACGTGTCCAAACATGCACAGCTTTTCGTTATATTGAGTAAAATACCAAAATTTTAGCACGTAAACTATTAACTTCTTTGGCCCGTTGTTAGCACCACGCGATAGGTATTTTTTATACCTTTTATCTGATACCACATATGAGGCATTCCACACCAAATGTCCCGCTACTGAAAAACATGTGTCCCGTAAATTTCTGAATAGGTTGTTTGGATTAGAGTTTGCAAAACGATTAAAATCGTAATCGTAATCGCGATTAATCGAGCCAATTAATCGTAATCGTAATCGACAAAAAAATCATGCGATTACGATTAAAATTTTTCAATAAAACACACTGTTTTTATAACGAATTTAAATCAGTTCCAAAATTTTTTTGAACCCAGTTTGAAGTTTCTATTTAAAATAATTTTTCAAAAAAATCCAAATTAGTCTAAAAAACGATTAGTTTCGGGACAATTTCAAACAAAAATCATTGATTCTACAATGTTAAGTATAATCTGGAACCAATTATCTGGAATGGAGAATTTTGATGGGTTGGCCAACACTCAAAATATTTTATAGGCAAAAAAAATTAAAAACACATTTAAAACAAGTAATAAAGCAATTGAAAACCATTCCAGTAATTATTCATTTGTTTTAACAAACATCAACATTTATTTTTTACGGTTCTGTGTTTTCTAAAATAAATAACAATGAACATTAAAAAATAACGTCACTTTAATTATTTTTACCAACAAATTAAAAAAATAAATAACCTACGAAAACATTAAAAATTAATGATTGTTGTGTTATTTTTACCAACAAATTAAAAAAAAAAAATACCTACGAAAACATTTAAAAAGAATGATTTTGTTGTTTATTTAACAATTTTTCTATGGAATTCTTTTTTAAAAAATTTTAACAAAAATGTTGGGGAATCGATCCCGCAATCAATTACATTCTGGCCAGACACTCTACCCATCGTGCCAAAGTCACTTGATACAAACATGTTTTTGTACGGCTATAAATAATTTTTTGATTTTTTTTCTGCAAAAAAAATAACCTACACAAGTAGGTAAAAACTAATGTTTTCTCCTTAAAAAATGCCAAGAATTTAAAAAAATAACGTACACAAATCATTAAGAATTAATGACGAATCACTTATTTTTACTTACAAAACAAAAATAAATGACTTTTAAAATTAAATGCTAATGAAAGTCTTTATTTTTTATGTTGTTATTTTTGAAACAAAGAACAAAAATAGTTATTTAAAAAACTGAACGTTACACAATTGTTTTTTCTTTTAAAAACGACAAAACGTAAAACTTTTTAAATAAACTACAAACAATTAATGACCTAATTTTTTGAGTGCATGATTCATTTAACATCTTAGCGATTTTTCTTTCCTTTTCTCGTAATTCAAATTTGAAGTAAACTTTATATTATGATCTGAGTAAATTTTAAAAAGTTTTCTTTTTAAAATATACTCAAAAGGCTTTGGTTGGATTTGGTCAATAAAATTTAGACATGCAGTTTTGTCAAAAAATGTAATTTTTTCATACTTTGAACGCTGGTTGCCGACTAATGATGTCTTGTAAAATTTTTTAGTAAATTTTCTCACAATTTGCTCTTCACTGGCCATCGGTATTCCGACACGACCACGCAGACATTTTTTCGTACGTTCTAAAATGTAAATTTCAAAAGATATTTTTAAAGCTATTGCAACTCAAATTATTTAAAAAAATCGATTAATCGATAATCGCGATTAACGGCAATTTTTTTTAATCGTAATCGCGATTATGAAATATCTCGATTATTTGCAAACTCTAGTTTGGATAACCCTATATGGAACTAAGAAAATTTCGTTTTTGGTTTTTCAAATTTTCAAAAACTGGGCTTAGGAGGCGTGGTCAAATATTGGAAAAATTATCAAATTTGTGGCGAGTTGCCTTGATTAAATAGTTATCACATTAAAACGGAATGCACCACAATCTCTAAAATTAACATTCTTGTATAGTTTTGTATGGGCTATCGATTAATTTTTTTTTTTGAAAATTTTTAGAACCTGTTCTGAAATTTTACATTTTTTAAAAAAGTCAATTTATCAAAAATCCGGCCACTTTTTTTTTGTAATTTTTTTTTAAAGTTTAGATGTTTGTCCATCCACACAAAAAAATTCACAAACACATTCTTAATTTTTTTCGAGAAAATCGCATTTGAATTTTAAATTTCATAACAATTTTGTAATTTGCTTGTATTTTTTTGTTTCAACAGAGCGTATGAGAAATATTTATGCAATTAATAATACTCATTCGCAACTTTAAAACAAGAAAATACAAGCAAATTACAAAAATGGTAAGAAATTACATTCCGTTTTAATGTGATAAATATTTAATCAAAGCAACTCGCCACAAATTTGACCATTTTTCCAATATTTGACCACGCCTCCTAAGCTCAGTTTTTGAAAAATTGAAAAACCAAAAACGCAATTTTCTAAGGTCCATTTAGGGCTATCCATACAACCTATTCAGTAGTTTACGGTACACATGTTTTTTTTCGCTGGACATTTGGTGTGGAATGCCTCATATGCCTATATTAATTATGTTTAAATAGGCGTAAATCGTAAGAAACTGAAAAAGGTCAATTTCCCCCGTACAAATCGACCTCCCCTAAAAATAAGTTTGGGCCGCTACAAAAAATACGTGTCGAATTAATTTTCGTTCTTAACAACATATCCAAATTTCATGAGTGACACCAGGGAGACTTCCCTTGTAAGTAAAATTGCAGATGAAATTTAGTAATTTGGTTACGAGAAAAAACAAAATTATTTTTCTAAAATCTGTATTTTAGCAAAAAAACTCTGTTTATTATCTGTAAAATAGAGATTACAAAGTATAAAGTAAAATTACAGGTAACATCATTTTGTTTTTCGGTTTCAAGAAAATAGAAAGTATTTTATTAAAATCTGTGTTTCGACAAATAACTTTGTCAAATATCTATAGAATTGAGATTACAATCATTTTACAGAGTATTTAACAGAGTAATTATTTTGAGTGTAGCAATTATAACGGGATTGTTTATGAAATTAAGTAAAAAATATTTTGAGGGAAAAAATATAGAAAAAACAAATATTGAGTGCAAAAAGTGTGTTGTAATTGGGTATACAAAATGTTAGTAAAGAGTATCATTCCAAATCGGTGTCTTCTCTTTGCTCTTTGTTTCCCGTTTTATTTCATTTCGCTATTTGCGTTGAAGAAATAAAAAAATTCTTATTACCGTTTTACCCCACTTTTTTATACCTTTAGAAACTGAATTTCCAAAAAGTACTTTTTTTTAATGTACAAATTTCAAGTGTCTAGGTTCATTATTTCAGGAAAAATAAAAAGTACCGAAAGAACACTTTTTTACCCCTTTAACGACCCTTAAAAAAATTTAAAAAAAATAGTTTTTTAGAGATTTTTTTTAACTGATGGATTCTACATTTTTAATATCAGGTGTCAATGATCATTATTTAAGGAAATATAAAAATGTTGGAACTTTTTAAATTTTTTTTACCCTTTTGACACCCTTAGAAACGGAATTTTCAAAAAGTACTTTCTACAGAATGTTTCTTTGACTGAATATTCCTACATTCCAAAAGTTTCTACCATTATTTCAAAAGAAAGTAGGTAATGAAGAAGAGCACAATATAAATCTTTAAACACCGTTTGACAGCCAATATTAAAGATGAACCGGATGATATACGTCTGAAAGTAGAGCTCAAATGAAGTAAAACTGCACTTACAGTTTTTCATTTCGTGGTCCTCTTTCCTTTTAAAAGGACTTTAAAGTTTTAAAGGACACATTTTGTAAAATATTTTTTGAAATATTTGTATTTGTTCTAGGATGACACTGGTGATGGCAAATGAAAGAGGAGGATCTCGCCTTATTTTTCCATTTTTTTTTTTATTTAGCCATATCAGGATAAAAGGATGTGAATAAAGTCATTTAAAAACTTTATCAAAATATTTTGTTGACAATTTTGAATGATATTGAAGGATACATTTTTGAAAGGTCGTAACTTACCTTATTTTTGCTGATATGTAAAAAATAATAAAAACGGAAATTTAGGGGAGATCCTCCTCTTTCATTTGCTATCAAAAAAATTATTGCAAAAAACTTTATTTAAAAGGAAATTACTTTTGAAAAAAAAAAAAAAAATTTTTAAAAAAAAATTTCAGCGAAAAAAAATTTTGGTAAAAAAAATCCGCGATTTTTTTCTTTTTTTGTCAAAAAATATATTCGTACTTGTTTAAATACCATTTGGTGTTCAGTTATGTTCACATATGTCAACCAGAAGCCGAATTAAAGCATTTTGTATTTTTAGGTTATGTTAAATGTACTGAAATTTTTGAGGTGTGCTTACATTTTCGTTCATAACTTTTAAACCGCTGAACCGATATCGCGCAAATGCAATACCAAACTTCTCGGGAGAACTTTCAATAAATATGTTAAGTTTCAGTCATCTCTGTGCAATATTTTGTCCGTGACAGCATTTTCCACAGACAGACAGACGGACATCGCTAGAATGTCTTAAAATCGATCGGGCATCATGAATATATATACTTTATGGGATCCCAGATCGATATTTCGATGAGTTACAAACGGAATGACAAACTTATATATACCCTCTATCACTAAATCGAGGGTGTAAAAAAATTTTTTATAAAATTTAATTCTCTAAGACTTTGAAAGTCCTTTTAAAAGGAAACAGGATAACGAAAAGAAAAACTGTAAATGCAGTTTTACTACATTTACTTTCACGTTTCAAACTTATATTATCCAGTTCGCGTTTAACGACTTTTTTCATTTTTGTCGAACGGTGTAATGTTAGCTTTCAAAATCGATCTTTCTCTTGCTTGTAAGTGATGCGGCTCAAAAGTTACAACCAAATCCACAAGGCCGCCTAAAAGCGGCTGTATGCAATAGAGGTTTTTAGTATAATCATACAGTATGATTACTACACCTAGAAAAGTTTTACAGTAACTATTTACGGTTATTCAAAAAGTTTTTAGTTAAAGTTGTTTTAAACGTTTTATCGTTTGTTTTTCAATGAAAATAAAATATTGAACGATTTATACAATTGTTAAAATAATAAACTACAAAAGTTACGGAAAAATATTTTTGTCAGTTAAATTATTTGTGACTGATTATACCGTATAATTTTACAGAAGTACGGTTTTTGTAGTTTGTTATTCAAAAAATTTTATTTTTACTTCACAAAATAAAAAATTGTAAACAGTTAAAATAACTGAAATATCGTTTGTTTTTACGGAATGTCTAGTTATTTATTAACGTTTAAAAATAACTGAATAAGTATGTTGTTTCAACTGAAATATAAGTAGTCCGTTTTTTAAAAGGAAAAACGATTGTTTTAAACGTTTTTTCAGTTGAATTTACTTACAAAATATTTTGAGTGTACAGTTATAGTATGGTTACAACTATGTTTGGCTGCAATTATATTATATTTAAAATCTGGTTTGAACTATGTTTAGTTTTATCATACAATATGATCTATCCAATATGATCAACATAAATTTTTGCAATCACTTGCAATTTTACAAGACGTATTGCAAAAGTCAAATGTCTTGTGCATTTTTGCAACAGCGAATTTAGTGCAAATTTATTTTGAAAGTTCCGCTATACGTGAATATCCTTAACACCCTGTAGACAGTTAAAAAATCTAACATCTTCCCATGTACAAAATTGTATGTTTGTATCTATTTATTATATAAATTTTCACAATGTATCATATAGGCATTCTTAGGCATTGGTATGTTTCTTTTTTTATAATAGAAACATACATCAATATCAAAGTCAGGTTCTTCTATATAAGTATATACTATTCATACTGATACACGTATTCTTGTTAGGAGAAAACCAAAACTAACAAAGCCTAAAGTTTATAGTCTTCCTTCCTCAGTTTTGTTTAGATTTGTTTTTTTTTTATTTAAACTCTAAGTCAAGTATATTGTACTTTCAAGTATCATTTGCACGTTGTACATGCTTTTGAGAAGTATCAGTACCCCAGTCATGGCATGCTTGATGCCATACCAAACCATAACATACCATTCATGCTTTACCATGCATCCCCGACGACAATCTATCAACCCAACAAAGTCATATGCCATATAACCACGAATAACTCTTTAGATTGCTAGAAACAAAAAATAAAAAATAAATTGTACAAGAAGTTTTTTTGTTTTGTTTTGGAAAGTTTATTTTTATTTATTTATTTTTCTGAAGTCTATGAAAAGAGTCACAGTCTTGTGACTCTTATTGTTTTTGTGCGCAAAATAGAAACAAAACGAAACATATTTTTTTTAATTAATAACGGGTTTTAAATTATTTTTTCTATAAATCAAGAAAATTTTTTAAGAGAAATAATTGAAAATTTAAACATTATTTAATTTAAGAAACTGGTAATTTTATAATCAGTAATTGACGGATAGGAAATGTCAAAGTTAATGTCAGGGTTACAACAAATTGAAACATACAAACAATATTTTCTAAATAAAAAAATCGTAATTGGAATCGTAATTGAAATTTTGAAAAGCACAATTGAAATTCAGAAATCGCAATTGAAATTCAACAAGTAGAAAAGTTAAATTCGACTTTGCCGAATCTATGAATACCCTCCACAATGCCTTTTTTTAAGTGTAGTACATTTTTTAACATGAACAAAATGAAAAATTTTGGTATAATATTTTATTTTGAGTAAAAAACTCTTTTTTTGTCATTTTTAAAAATTAAGAAAAATTACTATTTATTTTTTGAGTGTAAAACTTTTTTCGAGTGTAATGTTTTTTTTTACTGTAAAAATATTTCTGAGTGAATGCACGTACGTATGTACGTAATATTGTCATTTTTGTAAAAAAAAACTAACTTTTTTTTGAATGTAAAATTTTTTTCGAGTGTAATTTTTAAGTTACCAATGCTTTTAAAACTAAACAAGTTTAAAAAGCATTGCTTTAAAATAAAACAAGTTTGAAAAGCATTGTTAAGTTACCGCCAATGTTTTTAAAACTTGTTTAACACGTGGCATTTAAAATGAAACCAATCTGAAATTCTGGGTTTTGCTTATAACTTTTGAAAAAAAAAATTGAAGGAGCGTTTTCTTTTTTCATTCTTATGCTTTTTGCACTAAATACAAGTTTATCACTATTTAAAAAAAAAAAATATTCCACGCCCATAAAAGGGGGGGGGGGGGCGGATGTAGGACCTTAAACTTCTTGTGGCATAAAAATGTTGCATTTGTTAAACAAAAACACAAACAATCATGAATAAAAATTGTATTTTTCAGAGGTTAGTTCTTCTTCTTCGTAGTTGAAATTCAGAAAAGCCCAATTTTAATTCAGAAAATCGCAATAAAAATTCAGAAATCGTAATTGAAATTCCAAAAAGATTAAATAAAATTCAGAAATCACAATTGAAATTCAGAAAAGCACAATTGAAATTCTGTAAAGCCCATTTGAAGTTCAGGAAATTACATTTGAAATTCAGAAAAGAACAATTGAAGTTCAGAAATCGTAATTGATAAACGATGCAGGTCGTAATTTTCGATTAATTGACTTGAAATTTGAAACTTTAGCTTTTTTTAGCCCAAGGACGAAGCCAATAGAAATTTAAAAAAAAAAACGGTCCATGTAAAGACCTAGCGCCCACACAAACGCCCCTTTTGAATTTCGCTTAAATGGTATGCATAAACCATCATACCAAACTTCAAAGGAATCAGTTCAGTCCTTCTGGTAGTTAGGGTTGCCAGATACTAGAAGTCAAATAACTGGACAATGGAAAATTTTCAGCTGGATTTTTAAAAAGTAACTGGACCCATACATTTTTTTTTTTTAATAATTTGAAAAAAAAACAACCGATTTTCATATTTGAGATACATATTCTAATTTTGGTCTAAATGGCTGTCTCTATTTGTCACGGCAACATGTGCTTTTTTAAGCATTCCTATTACTTTTTTGAGTATCTCGAAATGCTGATGTTTAGCTAGTCATTGGCTTGATGATGTTTAGAGTATATTTTTCATAATCAGTTCAAAGTGGTCAAATCTGGAAATCAAGATGGACCGTTAAAATTTCCCGGACGTGCGAAGTTAAAAAAGGGCGACAAAAAAGGGTGACCATTACTTGCAGATTTGACCCATCCAGATATATTTTTGTGGGGGTTTTTAAAAGGAAAATGTACGCCAAGAATCCTTAAATCATCGACGAGCGAAATCAATTCTAGAATGACCGAGATGCTCGAAAAAGTTCTAAAAAAAATAGCGAAAATGCAGCAAAAAGTGCACATTTTCCGTATCCAAAAGAGATATTTATGATATATTTATTATTAATGTTTTAACTGGAAACTGGACCAGACCTCTAATAACTGGAAAATCCAGGCCATTCCATGCCGCCTGGCAACCCTACTGGTAGTCCCCATACAAACCACCCTACCGATATTCACATAGTTTCCTCAAAATTCATAAAAATTTAAATATTTGATTAAAATTTTATTTGAAAGTGTTAAACGAGAACTTTGGTAACCTAATCTAATCGGAATACATTTAGACAATTTAACCCTCTAATTTTTTTTTACGCCACAACACTGGTGTTTTTTTAACACTCAAAAAATTTCGGTTAAACTAACTAACTTGACCCCAAGTGTTTTGAGCAAGGATGGGTACCAATTCGATAAAAGTATTGGTATTGGTATTGGTTTTTAAAATTATATTAGTATTGGTATAGGTATTGGTTTTCATTTTTTGTTGAATTGGTATAGGTTTCGGTATTGGTTTTGAATTATTTAGGTATTGGGTATTGGTATTGGTTTTAGCCTCGAATTGGTATCGGTTTTTAATAAGTATTGGTATTTATCTTATATCGGTTTTGGTATTTGTATGCAAAAGGTTTTGTCGTTAATATTAATTTATTTAACGTACGTCGTCCTTCTGTCCGCCCCACAGTGCACACTGGGGCGTGATGGTAGGTTTTTTGGCCAAAAGTCTCTACAGGTCGTAAATGTTAATCGATCTTTTTGAAATTCAGAAATTAAGCCTATATTAAGGTAATTAATAAGTGCCTTGAAACTTTTTGAAATCGGACCTACAAGGAAACTATTTTAGGGTGGACACTTTATTTTTAATCAAATTCACAGATGTTATAGATGAATCAAATGAAGAGACACTTGTCTTTTGTTTATGTATTTGAATTAGAGATGGTCTGTGGTCCCGTTATTTGCGTGACTCAAAAAACCACGTGATTAAGGCGTGAGCGATTTTTATTTAAATCACGTGATTATTGAGCGATTTTCATTTAAATTAAGTGACTATATTAGGGTAGGTTAACCTAACGTAACCTAGGGTAATAAATAAGTGCCTTGAAACTTTTTAGATTCAGACCTACAAGGAAATTTTTTCAAGGGTGGACACTTCATTTTAATTAAAATTTACAGATGTTATAGATTAAACAAATGAAGAGACACTTGTCTCTTGTTTAGTATTTGAATTGGAGATGGTCGCTGGTCCCGTGATTTGCGTGACTCAAAAAAGTGATTTTCATTTAAATCACGTGATGTTGAGTTGAAAAATTCTAAGTGAGTGTCTAGAGAGTGGGTCGAATTTTAGCGTGAAGGATTTTTTTTTTTTGAAAAACCCCTTTAAAAAAAATAAATAAAAAAAAAATTGTGGAAACCTCATTTTTAAACTCATCGTTATCAAAAGTTCTACGCCGTTTCAAAAAACTGTCTGGGCCAGAATTATCCTTTCTATCCCAACTTTCCAAAAAAATTTGCCCGCTTGTGTCCGTTTTCAAAAATGGAATTAAAATAAATTTTATAAAAAAATTCGAATTTTTTTTTTTTGAAAACTCCCTTTTAAAAACTCATCGTTATAGAAAGTTCCAGGCCCTTTCAAAAAACTGTTTGGACCAGGATAATCCTTTTTATCCATACTTTACAAAAAACTTGCCCGCTTGTGCCAGTCAACACAAATTGAAATGCCAAAAATTAAAAAAAAAAAATAAAAAATTTTTTGTTAAAACCCTCTTTTTTAAACTCGTCGTAATCAAAAGTATCACACTACTTCAAATCGGTTTTTTGTGTATTCGGGTTTCATTTTATCCAGTATTAATATAGAAATAAATATGTTTGTACTTTTGGAAAAACTTAAAAATTGTTAATTCATAAAATTTATTCAATTATAAAATGCTCATTTTAACAACTTTAGATTTGTTCATCTCCCTTTCTATTAATATTTTAAACGCAGACGAAAAAACGGGAAAAGGGGCAGGTCAGTCTTAATGCTAGTAAACCAACGAAGATTTTGGCGTCCTAAGTTTTGGATTATGTCGCGGAACATTTTGGAAAACTATTCAAAATTGAACAAAAAATTTTAATAAAAAAAATTAAAAAATCACAAAAAAAACAGAATCAAGAACTGTCCATACCCATTTACAAGTTGTACATCCTTTTGTCTTAATAATGTATAAATTTGTAAGCTTTTTTGATAACGGTATATGGAGATTTAAACATAAATATTTTATTTTTGATTGATCATTCCAAGAGAATGGCTGTACCTATTTTTACAAAAATTACAGACAATGTGGCATCAAGTCATACTTAATACAATAGAGCAGCGGTTACCAACCTATGGTACGCGTACCACTAGGGGGTACGCGAAACTGTCCGCGGGGGTACGCAAAATTTTAGTTATTTGGACATTTTTTTAGATTAACCTTTCAATGCTGGTTCCGCATCTGGCTTCCAAAGTCTTCCATAACGTTAGGTTTTTAAGAAAGTTGAGTTCAAAGTTTTCAAAAAACGTATTTTTGTGCTATTTAGAGATAATTTTTTGCGATATTTTGAGATCTGACCACTTGTTTTCGATTAACCTTTCGATGCTGATTCCAAATAGGGTTTCCAAATTTTTCTATGATCTCAGGTTTTTGAGAAAATGTATGTCAAAGTTCTCAAAAACGTGTATTTGGGCATTTTTGAGACGGTTTCTGATAGAGTGGAAATTTGGTACCATTTTGTTAAGCTCAAAATTGTTTCATTCGAAAAGTCACGGAATTGTTGATCTGCCATTGTATTAAAAAAAAAACGTTTAAAAAAAATCCAAAAATCTATGATGTGTTTTTGGAACTTTTTTAAGAGTTCAAAAAACGTCCGTTGTTTTAAATTTTGGTGTAGAATCGGTGAAATTTGATTTGCAATATTTTCAGCTGTTTTTGCTCTGCAGAAAAATCAGCTCAAAATCCGCGTTTTCAGATGCATTGAACCACCCCAAGGAGCGAAAATTTTTCCCAAAAAATACCACCATTGTTTTGATCTCCCCTAAAGCCTTCAAAAAAGATCCGCAGATCAAAAATTTCAAAATTACCTCTAATATTTATATGAGAAGTTTTTTAACGAAAACAAAAAACTCGTTAGGGGGTACGCGGCTGACAAAATTTAAAATTAGTGGTACGCAAGCTAAAAAGGTTGGTAACCGCTGCAATAGAGCATTCACTTTTTCTAATTTTCTAATTTTTTTTTATCAATTGTAAATAGTTTTTTTAGGCATTTGTTCCTTTTCATTGGCATTAGTACAAATAATGCCAAAAAATTTCATTGGCAATAAATGCTAATGCTTTTTTTGGCAGTGGCATTAGTTCCAACTAATGCCAATGAAAATTCAATGCCAATTAAAAATTCCCATGTATGGGTTAGATTGACCATTGTACAATCGTCAATATTACCCACACACGATCAATATAAAAGAAGAAGGAGAAGAAGTGCAAAAATCATAATAAATCTATTTGACAGCATTCATCGCGCGGAGGAAAAATTAAAAAAATCCCTAACATTTTTTTATATATTTATATTTTGGAGGGTATAAGAAATAAAAATGCGTAACAAATTACCTAATTTTTATCAAGGATGGGTACCAATTCGATAAAAGTATTGGTATTGGTATTGGTTTTTAAAATTATATTAGTATTGGTATAGGTATTGGTTTTCATTTTTTGTGGAATTGGTATAGGTTTCGGTATTGGTTTTGAATTATTTAGGTATTGGGTATTGGTATTGGTTTTAGCCTCGAATCGGTATCGGTTTTTAATAAGTATTGGTATTTATCTTATATCGGTTTTGGTATTTGTATGCAAAAGGTTTTGTCGTTAATATTAATTAGTTTAACGTGCGTCGTCCTTCTGTCCGCCCCACAGTGGAGAAAAACATATGCTTATGTCCAATTTTTAACCGAGTTTAGTTTTTATATTTTTTTTTTTTGTTTCTTAGCCATCGATCGGGGACTGTGGATTTTTAAAGAATGATTTATTTTTCTAATATTAAGGACATTTTTTAGTATTTTTTCTTTAAAAAATTTGATAGGCAACTAGAGATGGACATATAAGCAGATTAGAGCGTGATTCACGCATGAATGTGACTGAATTCAATTTTGCTCACGTGATTGTGAGTGTGAGTGGGGGAAAAATTGCGTTAGCAAGATTTTTGCGTGAGTCGATTTTTTTGCGTGAGTTTGCGTGATTTATTTACTCTTCATATTTCCCTTTGTACCAGAAAACCAAATCTTTAAAATTTGGATAAACTTCAGATTTCGTCCGAAAAAATTTTAAAATTATGCTGAACTTTAAATTTTGCTTAAATTTTCTAAGATTTTTAAAATTTTAGTTTTTAATTTTTTTTTGTATAAATAAGAGTTTCGTGGCTGTTAGTCAACGTGAGTGTGAGTGAAGCTTGTGCGAGAGCACGTGAGTGTGAGTTGTATTAAATTTACTCACGTGATTGTGAGGGCGTGTGAGCAGAAAAAATATGCTCGTGAATGAGTGTGCGTGATTAAAAAATTCCTCTCGTGAGCGAGTGTGAGTCAAAAATCACTCACGCTCCCATCTCTAATTTGAACCTCTTATTAATGATGTAAATAGCATTTGTTATATTATTAATTTAGTTGTTATATCCAAATTAAAATTTAAACAGCCTCACCACAAGTCCTCAAAAAATCGATAAAATCGACTTTTAAAATATAATTTTAAAAATCGACTTTATATTTAAAATTTTGAGTCATTGTTTTTGGGTGTTTATTTTTTTTCTGATTGTTTTATTATTTTTGTTTTTCTATATTTTGTTCTGGTTGGGTATTAAAAAAACGCCTTCCGAAAACTTTTTTTTTTAATGGTTGAGTTGAGTTTTTTTTAGATTGGGTTAATAATCCAGGAAAATTTTTTGGAGATGATTCCTATTGCAATAGTCTTAAGAATACATTCTAAAATGATTTTTAAAAAAAACGCAGAAACGCTTACTCTTGCAAAGTGCGAATGCAAAATTTACAACAAACACATGGGATATAAAACAAGTAAGTGTTAAATTCGCCTGTTCCGAATCTTTTATACCCCCCAATATGTAATAATATTAAAAAAAATTGAAAGGGGTGGTTTTTTGGGGTGGGTGAGTTGATGAACTTGTAAAATTACAAGTTAATTTTATTCTGCTTTGTGCACTAAAGTATTACAATTTTATCATTATTTAAATTATTTTGTATCCAATATTTCAATGCGTTACACACGAAAAGACTCCATACTGTAGTTGGAGGGTATAAAAACACAAAATATTTTATTGTTGTAATAAATGTTGCATTAAGCAATTTGCAAGAGTAAAAAGTTCTGATGTGAATACCGTCAATGATAAAATTGTAGAGACAACTCAATATTATGTACAATGTGCAATTATATTGATGGTGTGTGGGTTAGATTGACCATTGTACAATCGTCAATCTTACCCACACACGATCAATTGGTGTGTTTTTCCATAAGTGGATTTATTTTGGTATTATTCTTATTTAGTTTAAAATAAATAAGTTATTTTTTCCGTAATCTACGATAAATAAGCAATTATAATCCGAAAAAATAATAAAAAATCTGGAAAATTAAAAAAGTTATAAATAAATCAAAATAAATCTTACTTAATTTTAGGATTTAATAAATCCATTTTGGATTAATTTTGTTTTATTTATAACTTTTTTCATTTTCCAAATTTTTTCATTATTTTTTCGGATTATAATTGCAAGTTTATTGTAGATTATGGAAAAAAATATTCCAAATTTGTTTTGGCATGTTAATTTATTTATTTTAAACTAAATAAGAGTAATACGAAAATAAATCCACTTATTGAAAAACACTGCAAATATTTTGCATATTGTGCTTAATATTGCGTCGTCTGTAGGTACCTTTAAAGGTGCATACAGACGACGCAATATTATGTACAATATTCAATTATATTGATGGTGTGTGGGTAAGATTGACCATTGTACAATCGTCAATATTACCCACACACCTTCAATATAATTGAATATTGTACATAATATTGCGTCGTATGTAGGTACCTTAAGACTGACAATGCGCCATTGTGGAAAAAAAAGAAGGAGAAAAAGTGCAAAATCATAATAAATATATTTGACAGCATTCATCGCGCGAAAAAAAAATTAAAAAAAATCCCTGACATTTTTTTATATATATATATTTTGGAGGGTATACAAAATAAAAATTTCCTTGAGTTTCGATAATCTCAAATGCGTAACAAATTGCCTAATTTTTATTGGTCAGTTTTTACCCCATTTATGTCCACTGTACGTACCAATGCGAGAATAACTTATTTTTCGTTTTTTTTTTTTAAATAATAATGATAAAATTAAAGTTAAAGCCAACTAAATCAAAAGTGGTTCACACCAATTGACACCAATTTATATTTTAAGGCGTTTTAATTTTATTTCTTTTGAGAAAAATTAAAAAAAGGAAATTTTCTAAAACTAAGATTCAATTTTATTTTTTTATCTCAAAAATCTTGTCAAAAAAAATGTTTAATGTTCCGTTATTCCAGAAAAGTCTGTATTTCAACTTTTTATGCTTGATACAATTTCTGTGCTGATGCACATTGTATTTAATGCACATATAAATTGCGGTGGTCAAGGGGAGATATTTTTTAATTGCAGAAAGATGAGACTTAACATATGTAACAAATTATACCAGAAATCCCTCCTTTTCATAAATATTTTTTTGAAAAAGGTGATCGAAATGGATTATCGTGCAGGGGCCTCTTTTTCGATTTTAGATATTTTTGCAATTACACGGGTAATTTTTTTTTTCTTATATGGGGTTCACACTTACGACCTAAAACAAGTTGTTTAACAAAACATCAGTAATAGACTAAAAACGTAATGGATACAGAATAAAGAATTTTGCTTAAACACGTAGCCCTTAAACTCTCCAAAATAGCAAGTGTGAACCGTACATTACGCGTTCTTAAATGATTTTATAATATGACTGTGCCTCTAATAAAACAAACAAAAAGCTTTTTCTAGATTTCTGTTGTAAATTGTCGATACTTTTGACTACTCAATACTACTCGATACTTTTGAATTGAGTACTCGATACTACTCAATACTTTTTCAGTTTTGTTTAGAATTAACTTTTTTATCAGAAAAAACATTTAATTTCGTTATATTTACGTTACAGAGCGAATAAAAAAACAAAAAATAAATTTTTAGATTTAAATAAAAAAAAATGCATGTACACTCAACCAAAAATCATTGTATTCCCAAAGAAAATCGTTGTAAATTCAACAGAAATCATTGTTGATTTTGACCCTACAAATATTTATGTTGATTTCAATAAAAATTGTTGTCAGTTTTTGTAAAAGTTGATCAACTCGTTTTTTTGTTAATCAACTCGTATTTTATGTAAATTCAACTCATATTTTTGTTAATATAAGAAATTTTATTATTAAAAAAAAGCTTGTTGTTATTTGTAAATATTCTTTTATTAAGTGTGTTTTAATTTTTATTAAATAATAAAAATTAGTTATTTATTCGACCTTTTAATTGTGCAATGAAAAAGAGTTTATTCTGATTCGAGGCCTTTTATGGGGAACATGAATTAACATAACAAGTACTTATGATAACTCTACTTTCTTTATTAGGATATTCTCCCATTAAATACTCATAGAGTTTCTTGCTTTCAAAAATTTTGGCAATTTTCAGGAATGAATTCTTTTATTAAGTATAAATCACAATATTTTTTTTTATTTCCGGCTTTTTAAGCTGCATTATTTGAAGATTTTCACAAAGATTTTCATACACACTTCGTTTATTCATGTTATGCACCCATTAGCCATTCTCTAATTATCTGATGATACCAAAACAAAATCCTAAAAAAAACCAAAAACGTTTTAATATAGTATGAATACATAAAGTTATCAATGTAATTTATTACTTACCAAATATTTACAGATCAGATCCTATTTTTATTTATTTTTCTAATATTAAATAATTTTATAAGAAACAAACACATTAAATAATTTTATAAGAGACATTTCACATTGCTACCAACTCACTCGTTCACTCGTTATAATAAAAAAAAACGAACGAACAGGGTTGTTTTTTCTTTTTTGTTTTATCTATTGAATTCTGTAGAAGCCATTGTAATAGTTGAAACAAGTATACTGATTATTCAACGATATCAACATTAATTTTTGTTGAATACGGCATTATTCTGTAAAACTTGATCTACAATGGGTTTACTAATTTTTCTACTAAGATATTTCTATGAGTGTATTTTCTAGCAAAATTCGTGTTTTTTAACCAAATTGTAGCGTTTTGCTAAGAAAAATACAACCCTGAAAGTACTGAGTAACTACTTTTGAGTATTGAGTACCGGTAAATCTGGTCGGTATTGAGTACTCAATACCCAAATACTCGATACATTTTCAATATTATTCTGGTGTTGTGACATATAATTTTGTAACGACTGCTTGATTAAAATTTTGGGATTTCCAAAAAAAGGACATTAAGGCATAATTAGTTTAGAGGTGTAGTATATTGAGGTGTCAGCTGATTACTTCTGCTTTATGGTGAGAACATATAAGTGGTTTGTTTTGATGTGAGGTATAATGAGGTGAGGTAGTTTTCTGTAGAAAATAGAATTTTCTTACTTTACTGCTCCACCTCACATACACAGCTGATAAAATAAATACAAAAAAAGCAAACAAACACATTTTTTTGTTCGAAATAAAAAAATTAAAGAATTTTCAGCTTTTATTTGAACAAAAAAATAGATAATTAATTTAATTAAGACATTTACAATAAATTTAAACAAAAAAAAAATACATTAAAATAAAAAACAGCTGACACGATTTTACGTGAAAACTAACACCACTAAAATCCTACCTCATCTTACTATACCTCATCATACATTTACCTCATCATACATCTAGACTAACAAACCCTTTAGTATTTTTTTACAACGCAAAGAACAGTGCAGTGACATTCAATATATGTGTATCACATATTAACAATAGTGGTATTCATTTAACCGTATATTTATACGCGACTCGTATTTGTATAATTATACGAGGTGGTTTTTATGAATGCCCTTTATGATTACCTGGTATTACTTACACAATTGTCAAAACAAAAAAAATAATTTTTGTGTTTGGAAAATTTACAATGCCACAAAAAAAACAAAATTTCAAACAATTAATAAATTCTAAATTAATTAATAAATTTACTGCAAACAAAAATATTTTTTTATTTTATTTTTTTAATATTTGTCATTTTTAACAAGATTGCCAAATTGTAAAAAAACAAAAAATAGCAAAAAAATATCAAAATTATTTGAACATTGGCAATCCTAAACCTGTATAATTATACGATACAAGTTTACGCACCAAAATATGTGTACAAATATATCAGGCCTCGTAAAATATTTTTGACAATAATTGTGTAAACTAACCAGATATACACGGTATACGAGGTGATTATACGGTTAAATGAATACCAATAATGTTTGCAAAAGAAAAAAAATTCATCACAGAAAGGTCTAAATTTTTTTAAGATCTACTTTTATTAGGGGTCATAAAAATTACGTAACGTGACAAAAAATATTTGTTTTATGTTTTTATGGCTTTTAAAATGCAAGTAGCTAACTCCTTTTTGCTATATGACATTGCATGCAAACGATTGCTGATCGATATACATATGTAACATCTTTTGTGAACCGCACATTATGCGTTATTAAATTCTTTTGTAATATGACTGTGACTCTAATAAAACAAACAAAAAGTTTTTTTTCTGGATTCTGTATTGTGACATATAATTTGTAACGACTGCTTGATTAAAATTTTGGGATTTCCAAAAAAAGGACATTAGTATTTTTTTACAACGCAAAGAACAGTGCAGTGACATTCAATATGTGTATATCAAATATTAACAATGTTTGCAAAAGAAAAAAATTCATCACAGAAAAAGTCTACATTTTTAAGATCTACTTTTATTAGGGGTCATAAAAATCACGTAACGTGACAAGAAAATATTTGTTTTATGTTTTTATGGCTTTTAAAATTTAAGTAGCTAACTCCTTTTTGTTATATGACAAAGGATTACTGATCGATGTAACATTTTTTGTGAACATCTTTAGCAATTCGTTAGTCAGGTAAAATCTAATAATGTGATGGAAAGAAAATGTTTGACGTCACAATTAAAACAAACGAAAATAAGAATTCAAAAAACCGAAACAAAACCGATACGAAAGTAAAAAAAATGAATTGGTATTGGTTTTTTATTGGTATTGGTTTTGAAGAATAAAAGTATTGGTTTTTAATCGGTATTGGTAGTGGGGAATCAGTATTGGTTTTTTATCGGTATTGGTATCGCACAAATAAAGGTATTGGTTTTTAATTGGTATTGGTTTTCAATTTGAATTGGTATTAACGGGTATTGGTATCGAAAAGGTATTGGTACCCATCATTGATTTTTATTGATCAGTTTTTACTCCATTTATGTCCACTATACCAATGCGAGAAGAACTTATTTTTCGCTTCTTTTTTAAATAATAATGATAAAATTAAAGTTAAAGCCAACTAAATCAAAAGTGGTTTACAAAAATATATATTTTAACGCGTTTTAATTTTATCTCTTTTGAGAAAAATTAAAAAAAGGAAATTTTATAAAACTAAAGGCCTATTCACACCTGAGGTGAAATCTCGTTCGAACGAGATTTCGATCATATGGTCTGTATCTATACACAACCATATGATCGAAAGATTCACCTCAAGGGTGAATTGGGTATAAGATTCAATTTTATTTTTCCTTTTTTGGAAAAAGGTACTTTTTTAGTGAAATTAGCACCGGCAGATCTTAAAAATCTTGTCAAAAAAAATGTTTAATATTCCGTTATTCCAGAAAAGCCATATAAATTGCGGTGGTAAGGGTAGATATTTTTTAATTGCAGAAAGATAACACTTAACATTTGTAACAAAATATACCTGAAATTCATCCTTTCATACATATTTTTTTAAGTGATTGAAATGGGTTATCGTGCAGGGGCCCCGTTTTCGCTTTTAGATCTTTTTGTAATTACACGGGCAAATTTTTTTTTTCTTATATGGAGTTCACAAGTTGTTTAACAAAACACCAATAACTGAATAAAAACGTAATGGATACAGAACAAATAATTTTTTAAACACGTAGCCCTTAAACTCTCAAAAATAGCAAGTGTGAACCGCACATTATGCATTCTTAAATTCTTTTATAATATGACTGTGCCTCTAATAAAACAAACAAAATTTTTTTTTCTGGATTCTGGTGTTGTGACATATAATTTTGTAACGACTGCTTGGTTAAAATTTTGGGATTTCCAAAAAAGGACATTAGTATTTTTTTTACAACGCAAAGAAATAATGTTTGCAAAAGAAAAAATTTCATTACAGAAAAGGTCTAAATTTTTTAAGATATATTTTTATTAGGGGTCATAAAAATCACGTAACGTGACAAAAATATTTGTTTTATGTTTTTATGGCTTTTAAAATTCAAGTAGCTAAATCCGTTTTGTTATATGACTTTGCATGCAAACGATTACTGATCGATGTAACATCTTTTGTAAACATCTGTAGCAATTCGTTAGTCAGGTAAAACCTAGTAATGTGATGGAAAGAAAATGTTTGACGTCACAATTAAAACAAACGAAAATAAGAATACAAAAAAACCGAAACAAAACCGATACGAAAGTAGAAAAAAATGAATTGGTATTGGTTTTTTATTGGTATTGGTTTTGAAGAATAAAAGTATTGGTTTTTAATTGGTATTGGTAGTGGGGAATCAGTATTGGTTTTTTATCGGTATTGGTATCGCACAAATAAAGGTATTGGTTTTTAATTGGTATTGGTTTTCAATTTGAATTGGTATTAACGGGTATTGGTATCGAAAAGGTATTGGTACCCATCATTGGTTTTGAGTAAAAACAACAGCAAAAAAACAACTGTTAAAAAACAACTCCAAAAAACAACTGTTAAAACCAACTGTTGTCGTTATATAACGACTTTAGTTGAATGTTTTGATCGTTCACTGCAGAAAATATAACAAAATTCCACAGGTTTTGAGAATAAGAAAATTCCTCAGATTTTGAAGACTTTTTTTCGTAAGTTTTGACAACTATTCCTTTAAGAAAACTTCTCAGCTAATAAGCATGTGTTATGAACTAAAATTTGTTCCTAACAGTTAAGCAAATTTCACAACTTTTTGTTAAATTTACCTAAATTGTGGGAAAATTTATAAACATTTTTCCGTTGATGAACCTCTGTATTCACAAACATTATAAATAATCTCATGGTCAGACTTAAGTTATAAAAACAACTCTGACGATATATTTAATTCAAACGACTTATACTAAATTCAAGGGTTTTTCAAGTTTTTGTGTAGAACTTTCAATTATGTTTTACGATGAAATGTTCAAAAATCAGTACAATCAGTACATATTTCAAAAAATCAGTACAAATCAGTACAACGATTTTTGATCAGTACACGTGCTCAAAAATCAGTACATGTACTGATCAAATCAGTACGAATGGTCAGCCTACCCATATAGAAATTTCGACCGATATTCAGTAAAATCAGTCTATTAACAAGAAAATAAACCAATTCCACTAAAATTTGATCTAAATAAAGAACTAACAAAAGATAGGTCCAATCGGTCCATATTTGGACTTGGGCCCATTTTCCGGGAAACACTGGTTTAGGGTATCATATGGTCGGTCTTGGCCGACTATAACTTTCTTACTTGTTTGAATTCTAATTGTGATTTCGGAATTTCAATTGATGTTTCGGAATTTCAATTACGATTTCTGAATTTCAATCGGGCTTTTCTGAATTTCAATTGGGATTTTTTGAATTCTACTAATTGTGATTTCTGAATTTCAATTGGGATTTTCTGAACTTCAATTGTGATTTCTGAATTTCGATTGTGCTTTTCTGAATTTCAATTTGGCTTTTCTGAATATCAATTGGGCTTTTCTGAATTTCAATTGTTATTGCTGAATTTCAATTGGGATGTTCTAAATTTCAATTGTGATTTCTGAATTTCATTTGGGCTTTTCTGAACTTCAATTGTTATTTCTGAATTTTAAGTGGGCTTTTCTAAATTTCAATTGTGATTTCTGAATTTCATTTGGGCTTTTCTAAATTTCAATTGAGATTTCTGAATTTTAATTGTGCTTGCTAAATAACAATTGATATTTTCTGAATTTCAATTGGAAAAGGTGTAGTTGGTGTTGAATTGCAGCAAAATCGGTCCAGTCGTTCAAAAGTTATTAAGAAAACCGTGAATTTCAGATTGGTTTCACCTTAAATTCACGTGTTGAAGAAACCGTTAAACAAGCTTTAAAAACATTGGTAGAACAGAAAAAAAATTTTACAAAGTGTTTTTGGATCTCAAAAATATTTTTACACTAAAAAAAAATAAAATTTACACTCGAAAAAAATTTTACATTGAAAAAAAAAAATTTACACGCAAAAATAATTTAGTAATTTTTTTCTCACAAATGACTAAAAAAGTTTTTTACTCCATATCAAATATTTCTAATCAAAATTTTTTATTTTTTTCGTGTTAGAAAATTTACTACCACTTTAAAAGGGTATTGTGACTTGTCTACTTGCTGTATTTCAATTGATCTTTTGTATAAAGATATTTCAATTGATCTTTATACACTCAAAATAATACGTTAGTAGATTTACTAATTTTTTTTGCTAATGCTAGTAAGCTAACCTTTAGCAAATTTTTAGTTGAGATTAGCATGTTAGCAAAAATATCTTGTAAACTTCATTTAGCGCATTAGCAATTTTAAACAAAATTTGAACTAATATTTTTTGCTAAATTTAAAATTTTTTCAAGCTTTTTTGCTAATATTAGCAAAAATAAATGGTAAATTTTTTTTTTTTTTTAGAAAACTTAAAATGGCGCTATCTCGGAAACTAAGCCAGATAGAGCAAAACGGAGGCCATTTTTGGTTCTCGATTTCTCCATAGTATCGCCGGTCCTCTTCACATGTGTGGAACCTAATGGGTCCTTACTTTGGATCCAAAAAAGCTAGCATTCTCGAAAATTTTAAAATGCTCACATCTCGGTAAATATTGCCGACACTATAAAAGGTCCAAAATCATTTTTGTAGCCCTCAACACGTAGAACAAGACCAAAAAATAACCAAAAGCTCTCCGAGTAATATTTTTGAAGTTATCGAGTTTTTTAATTCTCAAAACCCCAGTGGTCCCCTTAAATCACATATCTCAAAAACTAAGCAAGATAGAGCGAAACGGACAAAAGTTTTGGATCAAAAACTATGACGATTTTTAAGGAACCCAACTAGGTCTAGGCCCATCGGGGTCTGGACCTATCGGGTCCCAAACCAATGGGGTCCTCAAATGTGTATGAACTAAGTCGAAATAAAAAAAAATTCAGTTAACTAATTTTTGGCAAAACAGTTGTGCTAACTTTACCAAAAAAATTGTGGGTTCAAAATCAGCAAATTTTCTTGAAAGGTTTACAAGCTTTTTTGCTAAACATTACAGTTTTTTTTTTGGAGTGTAGAAAACATACAATTTTTGATGCAATCATATTATGGTCCTAAATTAGTTCGTTTTTCGAATATTAAAGATCGTAAAATGATTGCAGCAAAAATGCTATGGTTGCTACAAACAACTTATGATAAGATTTTCAATCATAGTATGACACTCTAAAATTTTAGTTTCCACAATTATATCTCTCTCTGCTTGAATCTTCAAATTGTAATTAATATTTTAGGAGTTGTATCTATAAATGGAGTAAAACAACTTCGAGTTGTGGATCGAGAAGTCCCAGAATTCTACGTTTTTTTTATTATATTTCAGATGTTGGAGTACAATACACTTTCCATATAGGAAAGGTCAATCTTCTAAAGTGTTAACGGCCACCACATGATAGCTATAATAATTATAAATTCGTAGTTAAAATCATAATCAAAGTTGCATAGTCAAAGTCGTAGTCAAACCATACACAGAAAGAATTGAAAACGAAAGTCAATCAACAAAAACGCGGATTCAATTAATATTTTAATTGAAACTCCTCCGATAAAGAAAATTGTTATATCAATCATCAAATTGTAGGTAATTAATTGATTTTTATTTCAATTAATCATTTTTTCGATTTTGATTAAAAATTTGATTGATTTTTTATTTAAAGTCAATTAAAATAATTATTGATTTAACAAATGAATTTCACGCTTATGGAAAAATTATGAAGAAATTCATATTTCTTGCTTTCCAATATGTTGCCGACAATAAAAAAAGTAAAACCGTAGTAAAAAGTATATTTTTGAATTAATGTATTCAAATAAATTGAAGCGAAAAAAATCTGGTATATTGAAAATTTGTAATTTGATAGTTAAAGAAAATAACAAAAATGTTGATCAAAACAATAATTGACTCATTTAAATTTTGTTGATCAATAGATTTAATTGAAATTTTTTAGCCAATAATTTTTTGTGTGTATAGCTTTAAGGTTAGTTTCTAAAAACTAACCTGCAGCTAAGTAACAAATATAAAAACTTATCTTAACCTAAACACTATGTTGTCTACATTTTTAATTTTTTTTTTAAGTTTTTATTATGGTTTACCTTTACTAGATGAATGGTTATTTGTTTTTCCCTTTAATACTTCATTATTTTGCCGGCTAGTAATCCATTTTTTTTTTATTCTCTTTGAATAAGCTTTTTTAGCTTGTAAGAACAAGAGTTTTGTTGTCGTTGGTGCTGCTGCTGACGATGCCAACCAATGCCATTTCTAGGGTATTGGTTGGATGACTGCATGGCTGGCTGGTTGCCAAAGGTACTAAGCTTTAAACAATCCGTCCTTGCCTGCTATCTCTTAATCTTTGTAATGTTTTTTTTAGTTCTGTGAAGGTAAAGTAGAATATTTAAAAAAAAAAAAATAAAACCTATTTTTTAAGGTTTTTGTGTGTCTACTACCAACTTCCATTTTTTCTTTTGCTATTAGAACAATATTTGCCTAAGGTAACTTAAATCGACAACTTTTTAGTTCCCGGTTTATTTTTTTTATTTATTTTTATTAAGTTCTACTCCATTGCCGGCTGTTACTTGCCAAACAAACTAATATCTTAGTGTATCTTTGTAAATTTTAGAATTTTATTTTTAGAGTACATTTATTAAGTGTACCACCGAATATTCTGCTTCGTCGCTTAATCGGCCTACGACACTTGCTCGAAAAACTCTTGCAATTGGGAAAATTTTAAACAAAAGTTATCTATTATATAGTAGAACAAAAAGTATTTTTGTTGGTTATCGAATTGCTCTAAAGCGAAACCCAAAAAAAAAATTATACGTGTTCAATGAAATAGTTTCATACTTTGCTTCGGTTTGCCCGATTATTCGTCACTGGCTTCGACTTCGGTGGTTCACTACATATTTTCATTTTAATTTTTCTATACATATTATCATATTAAATTGCTGCAGCTCTTGGTTTTTTTTTTGTTATTCATTTCTTCCGTATTATGTGGGAAAATTTAAATTTTGCTTAACAATATTTTTTATGTATGATGCAATAGACTGACATTTTTTTGTATGACAAAAAAGTTTTTCTTCCGATTTTAAACATCCGGGCAAATTTTTATTCTCCTAGGCCTAAAACTTATGTGGTACAAATTTGAGGCCAATGGGATTAAAATAACGCGTGGCGCCCGGCGATCAAAGTTTTGGGATTTTGAAAGTTAAAAGAAAACAAAAGAAAAAATGTCTTGCGATACATCAATTTTGATGCGCTGATCATGAATATCAAAAAAAATTAAAATCAGTTTGAAATTTGTAAAAGGGGTTTTTTTATTTTTTTTAAATTGAAATCAGTTAAACGGTGTTCGAGTTATCGCTATTTGAAATTTTCAAAACGGCAGTTTTTTCTTACGTTCAAAATATGTCTCTAAATTTCTTTCGTTTGGCCCCTATTATAAAGTTTAAAACAGCTTTTTATTTTAACTTAATTTAAGCTAAATCCGATCATTTTAACCCGTAGCGCCCTTTGAGTTTTTTTTTTCAAAAATTTGCATTAAATTTTGTAGTTTTCAAAAATTAAAAAAAAACAAGTAAAAAGATTATAGTCGGTCAAGACCGACCATATAATACCCTACACCAGAGTTTCCCGGAAATGGGTCCAGGAAAATGGGTTCCATGGACCGATTAGATCAATATTTTATCAAATCTTCAATAAGTGTAAAAAACACTCGCAAATCAAATTTGAGTGAAATATGTAGGCTTCTATATGTTGACAATAAATCGCATTAACTGAATATCGGGCGAAGTTTTCACATGGGGCCTAAGTCCAAAACTGGTCGAATGACAATCAGATTTGATATGGTTATTACACACAAAAAATTATTGGCTAAAAAATTTCAATTAAATCTATTGATCAACAAAATTTAAATGAGTCAATTATTGTTTTGATCAACATTTTTGTTATTTTCTTTAACTATCAAATTACAAATTTTCAACATACCAGATTTTTTTTCGCTTCAATTCATTTGAATACATTAATTCAAAAATATACTTTTTACTACGGTTTTACTTTTTTTATTGTGTGCAACATATTGGAAAGCAAAAAATATGAGTTGCTTCATAATTTTTCCATAAGCGTGAAATTCATTTTTTAAATCAATAATTATTTTAATTGACTTTAAATAAAAAATCAATCAAATTTTTGATCAAAATCTAAAAAATGATAAATTGAAATAAAAATCAATTAATCACCTACAATTTGATGATTGATATAACAATTTTCTTTATCGGAGGAGTTTCAATTAAAAAATTAATTGAATCCGCGTTTTTGTTGATTGACTTTCGTTTTCAATTCTTTCTGTGTAAAGCAAGCGTTTAACATACACAAACAAAATTTTAATTAAATATTTTCTATTTTCATGAAATTTGAGAGATTTATGTGAAAATCGGGAAGGTGGTTTATAAGGGGGCTACAAGAAGAACTGGTCCGATTTCTATAAAATTCGGAATGTCGGTTTGTGAAGACAAAACACGGTTACTTGTGAAATTTAAAATATAACTATTATAATACGGCTATTAGAGTCATTTGAGCCAAAAATAAAGAGGACCTTTGTATGGGGGCTAGGTCTAAATATGGAGCGATTTTTTACAATTTCAATAGGCTTCGTCCTTGGACCAAGAGAGGCTTCAGTTTCAAATTTCAAGTCAATTGATTTAAAATTGCGACCTGATAAATCGACTCAAAAGGAGATTCTGAGTTGATCGGTATGCTTAAAGTTGGGTCTAGGACCAATATTTCGGGTAGTTACAAACATCAGCACAAACTCATTATACCCTGAACCATAGTGTGGTGTAGGGTATAAATATATTGAAATAATTTGTACACTAAGAAAATTATGTCATTAACTGTTTGTAGGTTATTTTAAAAAGTAATCAGTAAAGTCATTTTAAAAGAAAAATCACTTATTTTATAAAGGATTTAATTTTTTTACTGTTCCTGTAGTTTAAAAAAAATAATTTACTGTATTAAAAACGAATTTTCTGTTACATTTAATTTCGGCAGTAAAAAATTTCTTCTATAGTTTTACTGTTTTTCAATTCAAAATAACTGAATATTCAGTAGTTTTTTAATGTTTTGGTTAGTCATTAAATTAACATTTAAAATTGACTGTAATGTGTTCTTATTTTAAATGAAAAAACTAGAGTCCGACCGAATATTCGGTTTCGGTCTCGGTTTCGGCCGAATAATAGGGTTTCGGCCTCTATTCGGTATTCGGCAAAATTTTGGCCGAATATTAGCCGAAACCGAAACTTTTTGGTATTTTAAATAAATAAAAAAGTCGGTGAATTTTTTGATTTCGTATTTCATTACACTTGTTTCAGTTCAATTGAAGAAAATGTTACAAGTTTATGCAATAAATGTAAAACTGTTTCAGTTCAAAAATTATTTTCTCCTAATCTGCAAATGAAATATACAATTTTTTTGTAAGTTTTTTAAAAAACATATTTTTTTTTTTCAAAAATACAACAATTTCTATGGTTTAAATGCATTATATGCTGTATATTAATCTTTAACAACTTTTTAATAATTTTATTCATGTCAGGCGGTAATTTTTTTAAAGTTTCGGTTTCGGTTCGGTTTCGGCCGAATATTACTTTTTCAGCCGAATATTCGGTTCGGTTTCGGTTCGGCCTCGAAAACTGGTTTCGGTCGGACTCTAGAAAAAACAGTGGAATGGTTTTTAAATGAAATTTCATTTGTTTTAAGTGAATATTCACTGGAATTTACCTACATAATTCTTTGAGTGTAATAAAAAATTTGTGATGTCAAGCGGTTTTCCCAGTTATCGCCATTTGAAATTTGTCATCAAATTTCCAAAAATGTCGGTTTTTTCTGCTCAAAATTTGTTTAACCCGACAATTTCATAGAGCTTTAGACAAACTTTCATTTAAACTTAATTTGAGCCAAATCAGAACATTTTCACCCATGCACAGTGCCACATTTGGCCAATCTAGCACAACAAAAATCAAAAAAAAAAAAGTTTCCCCGATTTTCATGATATGTTTGTATGTATTATAGAACATTCCTAATAGCACGGAAATAATCATATAAGAACGATAATTCTGTTCGTTACTAACAGGTGGGTGCATAAAGTTGCATCTTGTTAAATCCTGTAACTAGTGTACATAATTTCGCATAAATTAAGTCGAGTTTAAACTGTTGTAACTTTTGAACAAAAAGAGATATTTATCCACTCTTTTTTGGTAATTTTAAAGGATATTTAAATGCTTTAAGTCATAACTTTTCTTTTTTTTAACAAATTTTTCTATTTCTTATTAAATTTTTAACAAAATACAAATTTTTGAAAAGAAAATTATATATTTATTTTTTTGATGGAATAGAACTTTTGTTTTTGGTCCGTATTGGTCGCCGGACTTTTTCAGATATATTGACCAATATCCGTAGTACTTATTTCAACGGCTAACTTTTGCGACCGTCTGCGACGCCGACTACAGTGGGGCGATATGTAAACCTTGTTTGTAAATATTTTTTACACATATTTTAAAAAAGTAGGCGTGGAAGTTGTCTGACCACCCCCTTTTTTTGTGATATTATTTCTACAGTCATTGAGAGTATATATACCAAATTTTAAAAAAAGTGGGCGTGGACCTTAACCTTTTTCATAATGTTATTTTCGAAATCAAAACAAACATTTATACCGAATTTCAAGTCAATATAATTAAAATTGGATTTTTGTCGTCCTAGATTGGCCAAATGTGGCACTGTGCCATGGCGGCATTCGGTTAAGTTAAGAGTGTTTGGTGAATATTTTCTAAAAAACCCAAAACTTTTATCGTGTTAAAATGATCGGATTTGGCTCAAATTAATTTTAAATGAAAGCAAAGAAATTGTGAATTTTTTTTTTAAATTTCTTGAACGTACACAGAAGAAAATAAAAAAAAAAATTCGGTAAATTTTTAATACTATTGAGTAAAAAATTACTCAATTTTGCAACAGTAAACGATTTAATAGTATTAAACAAACTTTTAAATAAAATTCTTAATTTGAGTAAATTATTAATTCACAGAATTAAAACTTTACTTCAAATTTTTCAATATTTTTAAGTAACTTTTTAATTGTGTCAATTAAAAATTGACTCAAAATGTATCAATTTATTTTTTTTTTTAAAGTTAAAAAAGTTTCGAATTATACTTATGCCTTCAAGACAAAGGAAATTTTATAAAGATGATTTCAAACTTTCATATACGTATACAAAAAACTATAAACTAAATGAGAATTCAAAACACCAACAGAATAAAAAAAAATAAATATTAAATTTGTATTAAATTATTTATTCAAATTTTATTTTAAATTTTTGAGTAAATTTTTAATCAAATTTGTTTTAAAAATTTTAACAAGTGATAACTCAAATTGTTTTTCTCAATATTATTTTCTGTGTAGGATAAAGCCGCCATTTTTTTGCAAATTTCAAATAGCGATATCTCGACCAAATTTTTTATATTTATGTTCAGCACATTAAAATTAGTAAGACCTATTTTTTCAAAAGTTTTCAAAATTATAAACCTTTGATCGTCCGACGCCACCGGTTAATTTCATCCGATTTGGCTCAAATTTTTACCACATAAATTTTATATAACAATTTACCGGACACTTGGGAAAATCAAAAGTTGAAGAAAAAATGCTACTCTAATGATGCACTCTACTTTGTTGGATAGTGTTATATGTTTAGACAAATCTGGGGGCTAATCACGTAAAACGAAAACGATAGGCGATGCATAAACGACATCAAAATACATATCGTTTTAAAGGGAAATTTTAAAGTTTTTCTTTATTAAATTGTTAAAGAGTGTTGACTAATCCAGAAATGTTAAAAAAATTTTAAATATTTTGATTAGTTTAGGAGCAACAAGGCTCCAAAAATCGACGATAGTTAACTATCGTTTTACGTGATCCTGTACTTTTTTCAATACTTTTTGATGCTCAAACCCTTACGAGGACCTTTGTGGAAAAAGAATATTGAGTGAAAAACTTTTAATTGAAAATATTTAGAGTAAACATATTTTTAGAAAAAAAAATAGAGTTCCCTGTTCTATTCAATTTCCCCGTTCCGCGATCTATTCAATTTCAAAGTTCCCCAATCTATTCCATTTCGTTTCCAGTTCCATATCATTTCGTTCCATGTAGATTTCATACATGTGTTGGTGAAATAAAAAAAAAATTCTACAGTCCTGATCTCAAGAGATATAAATAGTACCATTTTACCCCACTTTTGCCAGTGGTTTACCACCTTTTACCCTACATTTTTTTTATTTAAAAACAGGAGGATCGTTCATGTCAAATTTTGAGATTCTTGGGTTTGTAGTTTTATAGTTATAAAAAAATTTCCAAATTTTCCATTTACCACTTTTTGCTCTTACAACTGGAGCTGGAATTTCCAAAAAGTACCTTTTTATAGTACTTTTGTCTTTTTTTGTGTTAAGTGATCCTACATTTAAAATTTCAGCTCAGTTTCATTTTCTCGGGCGATTTTTTCGAGAAATAAAAATATAATTTAAAAATTTACATTTTTAATTTAAAAATTCATACTTTTATTAGAAATAAAAAAGTACAAAAGTACAATATTTAACTCCTTTTTGCACCATTTTAGTTTGAATTTTTAAAAACTTCTTTTGTCAGTATGTTTTCTTTTTATCGGCGGATTTCAAAATTTAGTTCAGTTTCAGTTTCTATGGCCATTATTTCAGGAAATATAAAATATAATTTTAAATTTACATTTCTCATTTTTTAAATTTATATCTTCAGTTTAAAAATTGATATTTTTAATTTAAAAATTGATATTTTTAATTTAAAAATTGATATTTTTAATTTAAAAATTGATATTTTTAATTTAAACATTTATATTTTCAATTTAAAAATGTATATTTTCAATTTAAAAATATATATTTTTAATTTACACATTCCCGAGTAAAAAACTTTTTATATAGTTGTATATAATTTTATAAACATCATATATGATTATATAGAATTATATAGAATTTGATGCGAAAAATGAGTCGATAAAACCATATAAAATTTTATCAATGTTACTTATGTTTTGATAAATTTTTTATATAATTTTATGCGAAATTTGGACCCCTATTTTTATATAACAACAGCAAATTTATATAATCAGATGTAATTATATACAACTATATCAAATTATATAAAACAATATATAATTTTATGAAGTTATATAAAATTATATCAAGTTTTATATAAATCATAAAATTTGGTTTTAATTATATAAAATTATATATAATTTTATGTAACTTTATATAGTTTTATACAGTTTTATACAATTTTATATATTTTTATATAATTACATCTGATTACATCTGATTATATAATTTTGCTATTATTATATAAAATAGGGGTCCAAATTTCGCATAAAATTATATAAAAAATTTATCAAAATATAAGAAACATTGATCAAATTTTATATAGTTTTATCGACTCATTTTTCGCATCAAATTCTATATAAATCTATTTAATCATATATGATGTTTATAAAATTATATACAACTATATAGGAACTTTTTTACTCGGGTTATCAATTTAAAAATTTATGTTTTCAAATTTAAAAATTTATTTTTTTAATATAAAAATTTATATTTTTAAAATACTGTTGCACTATGTTCTAAAGTCGTTCTTTGCCTTTTGCAATTTGTTTTATCTCAAAAAGTTTAAATATTAGTGAACATTTAAGTAGTGTATTTTCTTTTATCATTATTATCATCAACTGCATACATCATCCTCCTCTCGTCAACATAATACTACATGTTTTTTATATAGTAATTTTATAATATTGAATGCATATGTTTTGCCTTAAAGCTATAAAATGCTAGAACAATTTATATACTCTTATTGTAAATGTTGAAAGCTTGTTGTTATAATGCTGCTCATCTTCATCTTTATTCCAATATAACCCAGCAAAAACAATAACTTTTAATTTGTTAATAAAAAGTCAAGAAAAGTATATTCCAATCTGTGGTGCAGTAGAGTTGAAGAAAAATATTTATTAATTTTGCGCTGAACACAAATACCAACCTAATTTTAAAATCGTTCATACGGTTTTCTAGATATCACTATTTGAAATTTAAAAAAAAATTCCCGATTTTTTCTTTCACAGAGCTTGAGGCAATCTTTCATTTAAAATATTTTTGTCTCAACCTCTATGAAATAGTCAATGGAAAAATATTTTGAGATTTTTTTTTTAATTTCTAAAACTAGAGAAAGAAAACCCACCATTTCTTTGAATGACGATATCTTAGAAACCGATCTACCAATTCTGGTATTTTTTATATTTGTCAAGGATGGGATAGTGTTGTTTAAGCAGCAATATTTGGAAACGCTAGAACCGCTCATTTTGTGAGGTTCGTAAAAAAAATGTATAAGCCAAAAAATGGATGAGGTCGGATAGGATCTAGGGAAACTCATCGGGGTCAAAGTTGAACGGAAATGGGAAAAAATCCACAAAAAGCACCACAATTCCTCTGGTTTTGATCATAGAGGGGTCAATTTTGAAACCGGCCCCCATTATTTTTTCTCCCTAAACACTTTTGCCAAACATAACATATCTCCTCTCCTTTTTATCCACTGGACCAATTTTGACAATTTTTACATACAAAAAAATTTGGTTCATGATAATTCTAGTTTCGCTAAAAAAATTATTTCAACAGACTTAATTTACTAAATTGACATAAATACACTAAGAAAATTATGTCATTAACTGTTTGTAGGTTATTTTAAAAAGTAATCAGTAAAGTTATTTTAAAAGAAAAATCTGTTATTTTATAAAGGATTTAATTTTTTTACTATTTCTGTAGTTTAAAAAAAAATAATTTACTGTCTTAAAAATGAATTTTCTGTTACATAGTTTTACTGTTTTTCACTACAAAATAAGTGTTTTGGTAAGTCATTAAATTAGCATTTAAAATTGACTGTAATGTGTTTTTATTTTAAATGAAAAAACAGTGGAATGGTTTTTAAATAATATTGCATTTGTTTTAAGTGAATATTCACTGGAATTTACCTACATAATTTTTTGAGTCAAGCTTGATAAGTTTTTTCTCCAATTTAATGCTCACTTAAAAAATTATGTCATTAACTGTTTGTAGTTTATTTAAAAAGTTTTCCGTTTAGTCGTTTTTTAAAGAAAAAAACATTTGTTTGATGTTCAGTTTTTATTAATGACTACTTCAGTCCTTTGTTTCAAAAATAACACACTAAAAAATAAAGACTTTCATTAGCATTCAATTTTTAAAGTCATTTATTTTTGTTCTGTAAGTAAAAACTACTGATTATTCTTTTGATTTTTAATGATTTGTGTAAGTAATTTTTTTTTTAAATTGTTGGTATTTTTTAATGAAATATCATTAGTTTTTACCTACACAAGTCAGTTATTTTTTTGTAGAAAAAAAAAAATTAAAAAATTATTTATAGAAATATAAAAACATGTTTGTATTAAGTGACTTTGGCACGATGGGTAGAGTGTCTGGCCAGCATGTAGTTGATTGCGGGATCGATTCCCCAAAATTTTATTAAACATTTTTAAAAAAATATTTCAATAGAAAATTGTAAAAAATAACCTACGAAGTCATTAATTTTTAATGTTTTGGTAGGTTATTTTTTTGGAATTTGTTGGTAAAAATAACAGAACTATCATTAATTTTTAATGTTTTCGTAGGTTATTTTTTTCGAATTTGTTGGTAAAAAAGAATGAAAAAAACGTAATTTTTTAAAGTTTAATGTTATTTCCCAGCAAAAAATAAACGAAGTGGTTCAAAAAGAATTGGTGGTTTCACTACATACAAAGTAGTGATAGGTGCCGAACTTCATATTCCGTAGGAGTACTTTTAAAATCACTTCCAAAAATGCTACAAAATAACAATAAAAACATCTTTCACCAGTTCTTTACTTAAGGATTTTAAAGTACCTCTTTTATATGTTCTTAGGAATCAAATCAAATCACCACACCATATGAACTTCTTTTTCAACTGAAACAATTAGAATGAGGGTGATACACGAAGTATGCAATTTTTTCTACGTCCAGCTTCAAATAGATTTAGGTTTTGCAAAAATGGTGACAAAATTTGGTAGTGGCATTTCATTTCTCTTTATTTAGAGCTTAAAAAATCGAAAAGACGAAAATCGATTATTGATAAATTTTTCAAATTTCATATCTTATATCAAAAAAAGTTGGTTCTAAATTAAATAAATACATTTACGAACTAAAGCGGATGTTGCTGCATCACATTATTAAAGATTGTTTAAGCTTTTTAGAAAATTGAGGTATAGGCTTGTGATCAAAACAAACTTGTGAATCAATTCGCCGTGAATTTTTATAGTTTTGTGATCTTTATAATTACTCCTTTTTTAATTCGAAGTATATCTTACGTTAGATTATCAATGAAATTAATTTTTCTATCATGTAAGGTTTTTAAGATATTCGTGTTTTAATATTGAAATATTTTTGTCTCCTCTGTACCGTATTCTTAAGTTGCTCAAACACAATAGAACTCGATTTAGTAAAAATAAGGCATCTTTATTCCAAATCTGACATCCAAATTTTTCTATCGCGTACTGGTTTTGAAATATTGGCGTTTGAAAAACTCAAACTCTACTGTTACGCACTTATATTCTTTATAAATCACACTAAAATTTTCAAACGCGAATATCTCAAAAACAGAACATGCTTGAAAATTGTGGATTGCAGTTTTGGAATCAGGAGGACCATTTTATATGAAATCAAGTCCTATTTCTTGGAAGAGACGTAAAAATACGTAACAGTGGACCCCTAAAAGTGTTTTTTTTACTTTTTAACAGCGAATATCTCAAAAACGGTACGTGCTAGAAAAATTTGGACGGTAGATTTGGAAGCAGGAGACCAAAATCTATAAGGACCAGTTAGAAATTCCACTGGGAGATTTTTGCTAACCAACAGTGATTTTAGTGTAAATATTACAAAAAATACTCTTTCAATCAATCTTACAAAAATAAGTGAAAAAATAACTTCTAGTTTAAAAGTTCTAAATCACCAAATAAAAATATCATAATCACACCCAAAATGCCAAGAAATATGTACTTCTAAAGAAGTGATGATGAAGTTGTGATAAAAACACTAGTGATATATGTTATACTTAAGTGTCAATCTTTCGCCACTGAAAAGTAGCGATAAAAAGAACATACTTTGTGTGTCACGCCCATATTAAATTCATCAATGTTTCAGTTGAAGAAGAAGTACATCTGGTTCATAAGTTGTGGTGAATTTTGTAGTGAATGGTAAGCTCTTTTTTTGCTGGGTTATTTTAGAAAAGTTTGTCAACATTAAAAAATAAATGTTGATGTTTGTTAAAACAAATGAATAATTACTGGGATGGTTTTCAATTGTTTATTCACTGGTTTTAAATGTGTTTTTCATTTGTTTTTGCCTACAAAATATTTTGAGTGTTTTTAAGAAATTCTTATTTCTTTTTTGTTTCCTCTTTGTTTGCTGGGATACTGCATCTTTAAAGTTTAAACTTAAGAAAATTTAAAATTTTTATCATTTTGCATATTGAAGGTTTTTTGTTGACTAAATTGTTTTCGTGTTCATAGTTAAGGTTGGTGCTGAGTTGCTGTTGAGTTGTTTCTTATTATTTTGAGTGCTTAAAATAAATGAAGTGCACTTTTTAGAATAAAAAATAAAAATTAATCGAATTTTGTATTGCGGTGATTTGGAGAGAAAATGAAAACCTATTAAGATAATGATAGTTAAAGAATTTGTTAAATGTTTATAGGAATAATTTAAATTTTTTAAGATTACCTAAAAGTTTTTTTCTTATTTTTATAAAAGAAGTTTTTAAAATAAAGTTATGGAAGAAGTTAAGAAGAACAAAGTAAAAATGTTAAAACGATGTTTTAGTCGAGTTTATTAAAGTGATCGTTAAGTTTTGAATTTTATATTAGATGATGTTTAGGTTTTGAAATGTTTTCTAAAAGAAAAATATTACCGAGACTGGAATTGTGTCTGGAAAAAACCCAAACAAAAGATAATTGTTTCTTTCCGTTACGAATAAATATCTCAAAATCTTAATATTTTGGCTAAGTCACAAAATTTACAGAAATAACTTCCCTGCTGTAACTTTTTCTATTTTTTTGTTTTAAAAATCTCCTAAAGTTTTCCAAATTTTAAGCACCGTGCGAATAATCTTATGTGTTCTTTAGCAGGGTGCGAATATCTTATCTGTTCAGCAAATATCTCATCAGTTCTATGAGGCGTATAATTGTTATTAATTCATACTAAATTTCTTCGCATAAGAAATTGTATAAAAATTATAATATTTTCTTCACAATCTTTGGCCTTTTTATGATTACAAATATTTACTTTGAATCTTTTCTCCAGTCAGTATATCTTACATATTTAACATCTAAATACTCACCCTTTCATTAACCTCTTTTGTTGTTCCATTTCTAAGGCCTAAAATTGTTAAGTAAATAAAAAAACAACATAAACCTTTTTAACACTTTATTACAAAAAAGAAAATAAAAGTAAGATTTTTTTATTTTAGAGCTCCTTTTCTAGTATGTGTAAACATAACAAAAACACATAAAAAAAAGTAAAGGTCATGTTAAGATTTTTGTTTGCTCATTAGGAGACTAACAAAAATGAATAAAAAACGACTCTATTCCTTAAAAAAAAAAGATAAAGAAACACCTGACAAGGCACCCACTTTTTTTTTTGCCAAGCAAGAAAGGAGTGAATGAATGCGTGTGTGTGTTGTGAAAACACATTTCAAAACAAAAGACCTCAAACATGTTTCAATATTGTGGAGATACATAATACGGTGGCAGTTAATTTGAATAGGAAATTTTTGACTAAGGATTTGAGAACTTTTCTAAAAGAAAAATGTCCCTAAAATCCAAACTAAAAGTCTTCGAATTCCAAAACAATTTTCTGTAAGAAATACGTCTCCAATTTTTTTTATTTAGGGCGTGTGTGAAATGGTAGCAAAGTATGCTTCATAGTAAATTTTTGACACTATTGAGGTGAATAAAATTTCACTAGCCCATGGGGCTAGTAGAATTTTTGACAAAAGAATAGAAATTTTTGAAATCAATATTTTGAAGTCTCAAAAATAATAAAAAGAAAATATTAAAAATTTTAAATTCTGAAAAAAACACAAAATAAAATAGAAAAAGATCGGAATCAAAAATTAATAATATAAAAGACTTCTGATACGCGTTTTTTTGTATTTGTTTGCCAAATTATTTAAAAAAAAAAATAATCTTAAAAGGAGAAGCTTTGATCTTGTATTGTGGTAAAAATTCTAACAGCAATGATGGCCAAGAAGGAAACAGTACATTAGGAAGTATGGCAAAAATGATATCAAATGATGTATAAGGACTACCTGCAACATTCTTTCCTGCTTAGATTCGGATCAATTGTTTTTTTTTATTGTGATTTTTTTAATAAAGTTCATCTAAAAACATAATTTGTAGCATCATTAACATAAGGGAATTGCAATCGTGAAATCTAGCAAAACGAAAGATTTCTTTTATAAAAAAAAAAAAAAATTAATATCATAGCTGTAAGTAAAAGATTGTGCATACAACAATGAAGTCAAATGTACAAAATGAATTCCACCGATAAAGCGTTTTTAAAGTGAGAAAGGATGATTAAGCTTTTTAAAGATTTTGGTCGGATAGTCCCTACAAAAAATTTCGTATTCATTGGCTTCCGATTCATCTGTGGACATTTTATTTTTTTTATAAAAACGGAATGCAATTCATTTTTTGTTTACGTTTTCATAATTCTTTCCGGGTCATTATTAGTGAAATCAATCATGAATATTCTTGACCCCCTCCGATATTGATGAAATTTGGTTAAGTTCTTACACTACGTAAAAAACTAACAAATGCAAATTTTCAGCCCTCTAAGTCAACAGGGGCCGAAAATACGGAGGGTCAAAATTTCCCCCAAAATCTCCCAGTCGCGACACTTTACACCGTAAAAACTTAATATCTTTGGTTCTATTATAGCTAGAAATCCCATTTTTGGTTTGTTTTGAAGCTCATAATATGCTCTACAAGACCTACCATAACCAAAAAATTTTCGAAAAAAAATAAGGGTTACCTCCCTTATTTTAAGGTCGAGATATACGGAGGAGAAAATGGGGAGGATGGTATCCCCCGATTTTTTTTTTACTTGCCAATCTTATAGAGAAAGTCCTAAAGAATATATTCTAAAATTTTTAAGTTGGGACAACAATGGGATCGCTCAAAATCAAAATTTTTCACAATTTTCCCCTAAAATCTCCAAATCGCAACACTCTTGAACCTTAAAAATTTAATATCATATGTGCTATTGTAGCTACAGAGTCCATTTTTGTTTGTTTTAAAGCTTATAGTACGCTCCACAATACCTACCTTAACCAAAAAATTTTAGAAAAAAAGGAAGGGTGCTCCCCTTATTTAAAGGTCGTGGCAATGTGTGGAGGAAATGGGGGAAAAGTATCCCCCGATTTTTTTTTTACTTGGTATTCTCAAAGTGCAAGTCCCAATGAACATATCCTAAAATTTTTATGTTGGGACAACAATCAGATCGACCAAAATCAAAATTTTTCACAATTTCCCCCAAAATCTCCAAATCGCGACACTCTTGCCCATTACAAATTTAATATCATGGACTGTATTGTAGCTACAGAGTCCATTTTTGGTTTGTTTTGAAGCTCTTAATATGCCCTACAATATTACTATTACAAAAAAAAATAAAAAAAATTAGGGGTGGCTCTTGTATTATAAGATCGTGGCAAGGGGTGGGGGAAATCGGGGGATAGTATCCCCCAATTTTTTTTTTACCTTGTTTTTTTTTTTAAAGAGTAAGTTCTAGAGAGCATATCCTGAAATTTTTATCTTGGGACTCCAATGGAAGGCGCAAGAATGTCGCGATTTGATGATTTTGGGGGAAAATTTTGAAAAATTTTGATTTTGGTCGATCCCATTGTTGTCCCAACATAAAAATTGTAGACTATGTTCAATAGGACTTGCACTTTGAGAATCCCAAGTAAAAAAAAAATCGGGGGATACTTTCTCCCCATTTCCTCCACCCTTTGCCACGACCTTCAAATAAGGGGGGGCACCAATTCCTTTTTTTGAAAAATTTTTTGGTTTTGGTATGTCTTGTAGAGCGTATTATAAGCTTTAAAACAAAAAAAAATGGCTCTGTAGCTACAAAAGCACTTATGATATTAAATTTTTAAGGTTAAAGAGTGTTGCGATTTGGAGATTATGGGGAAAATTGTGAAAAATTTTGATTTTGAGCGATCCCATTGTTGTCCCAACTTAAAAATTTTAGAATATATTCTTTAGGACTTTCTCTATAAGATTGGCAAGTAAAAAAAAAATCGGGGGATACCATCCTCCCCATTTTCTCCTCCGTATATCTCGACCTTAAAATAAGGGAGGTAACCCTTATTTTTTTTCAAAAATTTTTTGGTTTTGGTATGTCTTGTAGAGCGTATTATAAGCTTTAAAACAAAAAAAAATTGGCTCTGTAGCTACAAAAGCACTTATGATATCAAATTTTTAAAGTTAAAGAGTGTTGCGATTTGGAGATTTTGGGGAAAATTGTGAAAAATTTTGAGTTTGAGCGATCCCATTGTTGTCCCAACTTAAAAATTTTAGAATATATTCTTTAGGACTTTCTCTATAAAATTGTCAAGTAAAAAAAAAATCGGGGGATACCATCCTCCCCATTTTCTCCTCCGTATATCTCGACCTTAAAATAAGGGAGGTAACCCTTATTTTTTTCGAAAATTTTTTGGTTATGGTAGGTCTTGTAGAGCATATTATGAGCTTCAAAACAAACCAAAAATGGGCTTTCTAGCTATAATAGAACGAACGATATTAAGTTTTTACGGTGTAAAGTGTCGCGACTGGGAGATTTTGGGGGAAATTTTGACCCTCCGTATTTTCGGCCCCTGTTGACTTAGAGGGCTGAAAATAAATGTGCATTAGTTTATCACTTAGTGTTACAACTAAACCAAATTTCATCAAAATCGGAGGGGGTCACGAAAATTTTTAGCTATTTTTGATTGATTTCACTAAGACTGACCCTTCCATGTTATATAAATACTAAAATAAAATATCCATTAAATTGTTAAATATTTTTGTAAAAAAAAGCAAAATATTTCTTGAACATTTTTTGTTATTTTATTTTTTATTTACTTACAATTAGTATGTATGTCAAAATTTTCTGTTGTCAAAAAAGATTTCATTTCACACAGCAAAAATGTTAAATTTTCTCACCATAGAAAAAATATTTTTTACCATAGCACTTTGCTACCGTTTCACACACGCCCTTAAATAATCTCGCAATTCGAAAACATATAATATATGAGACATGTAATACATATGGGGCATTCCATGTGAAATCGGACACTTTGAAAATCTTTTTTTTTAGATTTTCCCAATTTGTTTACAGTTTTTAGTACCCTTCGAAAACTCCTTCGTGGTAAATTTTCAGATTTTTTTGATTACCCGTTCAAAAGATATCGAATTTTTAAAAATTGGTAGTTTGTACCTTTACTCAAACTTCTTTTAATCATAACTTTTTCAATAACGGTCCAAATATCAAGTTTTTTTTTCAAAATTTTTGGTCGGTCTCACTAATGATCCCTCTCGGACGCACCATTGGACCGGTAGAAGCTGATTAAATAAAACAAATTTACAAAAAATAAAAAAAATATACGGGGACCGCCTTAACAGTTAAAGATAGAGGGTAGGTGTGTTCAGAGAAAATGTTTGGACTAAAAAGATCTTGTGGGTCGGTCATACATTTTGTTGCTCTAAGGGCACTATTAGGGCAGTTAGAGCGGTTGGAACAAATTTTAAAAAATTTCGTTTTGTGTGGGAGCCCCCTTAGAAATTGGAGATAGGGTATTAGTTTGTTCCAAAGAAATGTTAAGACGTAAAAATTAATGGGGGTCGGTCTTATAAAGGACCCCTCTATGACGCACCATTGGAGCAGTAGAAATGATTTTAATATTGGAAAATTACAATAAAGTTTTTTCAAAAAATTTAAAAAAATAGTAATAATCGTTATCCCACGATCCTCCTGGGCAAAAAATTTGTAGAATTGATAGAAGTTTTACACAAAAAAATTTCAAAAAAATCGAAGAGTACAAACATTTTCAAAAATGAGATTTAAATTTTAAATTTTAAATTTTTTGGAATTTTTTTTAAAAAGTATGTAAAAAACAAAAATTTTGAAAAAAAAAAATTTGAAATTTGGACCATTATTGAAGAAGTTATGATTAAAAGAAGTTTGAGTAAAGGAACAAACTACAAATTTTTAAAAAATCGATATCTTTTGAACGGGTCATCAAAAAAATCTGAAAATTTACCACGAAGGAGTTTTTGAAGGGTACTAAAAACTGTACACAAAATGGGAAAATCTAAAAAAAAAAATTTCAAAGTGTCGGATTTGACATGGAATGCCCCATATACACTAAAAAAAACCTTGAAAAATTACAAGAAAAACTTGCAACTTTTTTTGTTTGCTACCTCCTATTTGACAAAAATTCCTAGTAATTTTATAAACTTTTTACCAATAAATTTGTAATTTTACAAGGTTTTTACCAATAAAATTGTAAATTTACAAATTTTTTGACACGATAAAATTTACAAAGAGGTTTCGTAATTTTTCTTGATTTTTTGCTACCTCCTATTTTACGAGAATTCCTAGTAATTATACAAGCTTTTTACCAATATTTTTGTAATTTTGCAAGCTTTTTACCAATAAAATTGTAAATTTGGCGCAATTAAAATTACAAGGAATTCCCGTGAATTTACTAGATTTTTTTGTAAAATTATCTTGAAAATTTGTAAAAATTTAAAAAAAAAAAAAAAATTCGATCCAAATTTGTTTATTAAAAAACAAGGGAAACTGTCAAATATGTGTAAAATGGGATTACGAAATTTTTACTAGTAATTTGACAATGTTTTTTTTTGTATGTATATATTAAACGAACCTGTGAAATATTCTATACGAAAAATTTCTCCGAAATCTGAGAGAATTTTCAACTTGTATGAAAAATAGTACCGAAATCAAAGACATTTTTCTTTAAAATCTAAGGCACTTTTCTAAATGAAAATGTTTTCGAAATTTGAAACATTTTTCTATATGAAAATAGTCCACAAAATCTGAGACAAAATACAAAAAATGTCTTAGAAATTAGTGAGACTTTTCTATACGAAAAACGTCTTTGAGATCTTATGCGTTTTTCTATATGAAAAATGTCCCCGAAATCTAAAAAAAAAAAATTCTGTAAGAAAAATGTACTTTTTATAGAAAAATTTTACACTTTTTTCTAAACGACAACTATTAAAATCTGAAAGATTTGTCTCTAAAATCTGTCAGAAAATGTCTACCAAATCTGAGAGACTGTTCTATATAAAAATTTTCTTAGGAATCTGAGTCATTTTTCTATATGAAAAACTGTTTCCGAAATCAGCAAAATTTTATTTTCCAAAAATGTCTCCGGAATCACAGATATTTTTCTATATAAAAAATGTTTCCTGAATCAGAGACATATTTTTAAAACGAAGATGTCTCCCATATCTGAGACATTTATCTATATGAAAAATATCTCCGAAATTTTAGACATTTTATATATAAAAAAATGTTTCCGAAATCTATGAAATTTTTTATATGAATAATGCTGTTGAAATCTGAATCATTTTTCAATAGAAAAATGTCTCCGACATCTAAGACAATTGTCGAAAAATTTCTGTGAAATCTGTGATATTTTTTCTATACAAAAAATGCCTCCAAAATCTAAGACATTTTTTTTTGATATGAAAGTGTCTCCGAAATCCGAAACACTTTTCTATAAGAAAAATGTCTTTGAAATCTCTATAGAAAATGTCTCCATAATATGGGATTTCCATATGGTTTTTTTTTTTTTTTTAAATATGACATTTTTCTATATGAAAAATATCTCCGAAATCTAAAAAATTTTTATACATGAAAATTGTCTCCGAAATCTGAGTTAGTTTTCTATACGAAGTAAGTTTTCGAAATCTGAGAAATTTTGCTATACCAAAATCTGAAAAATTTTTCTGTGAGAAAAGTGTTTCGAAAAGCTGTGAGTTTTTGTATACGAAGAGTGTTTCCGAAATCTGAGAGATTTTTCTATGTGAAAAATGCCTTTGAAATCTGACATATTTTTCTATACGAAAAATGTCTCGGAACTATGAAATATTTTTCTATACGAAAAATGTCTCTAAAATATGAGACTTACATATGTGAAATGTTTCCGAGATATAAGAAATTTTTCTATTTAAAAAATGTCTCCGAAATGTGAAACATGAAAAATGTCTCCGAAATTTGAGTCAGATTTCTGTACAAAAAATGTTTTAAAAATTTGATAAATTGTTTATAATAGATAGTTTTCTTTATGAAAGATGTCTCCCAAACCTAAGACATTTTTCTATTTAAAAAATGTCTTCGAAATTGTTCTATACAAAAAATGTCTCAGACACTGAAATATTTTTTATACGAAAAATTTCTCCATAATATGATAATTCGGTAAGAAAAATGTTTCAGAGATCTGAGAATTTTTATATAAGAAAAATTACCTTCGACATTATTCTATATGAAAAATGGTTCCGCAATTTTACACCTTTTTCTATATGAAAAATGTTTCCGAAATCTAAAATATTTTTCTATATGAAAAATGTCTCCGAAATCTAAAACATTTTTCTATATTAAAAATATCTCTGAAATCCAAGAAATTTTTCGATATGAAAAATTTTTTTCGAAATCTTAATAATTTTTCTTTATGAAAAATGTCTACGAAATCTGAACTATTTTTCTATATGAAAAATATTTCTGAAATCTTAGAAATTTTTCTATATGAAATACGCCTCCGAAATCTGAGAAAATATATAAAAAAAGTCTCCGAAATCTTAGACATTTTTCTACTCGCAAAATATCTACGGAATCTAAGATATTTTTCTAAACAGCAAATGTCTCTGAAATCAGAGACATTTCTGAAATCTAAGACATTTTCCTTTAAGAATTGGGTCTTCAAAATCTAAAACATTTTTCTATACAAAAATGCGTGAAATTTGAGAGATTTTTCAGAAATCTGTGAGATTTTTCTGTGCGAAAAATAACTCTGAAATTTATATCTATTTGAAAGAAATATGATCCATTTTTCTGTATGACAAATGTTTCCATGAGACATTTTTCTATGTGAAAAATGTCTCCGAAATCTGAAACATTTTTATATAGACAGTTTTATATACAAAACAATGTCTCCGGAATCTGCGACATTTTTCTATCATAGAAATTTGTCTGTATCTCACCAAAATCTGAGATATTTTTTTATACAAAAAATTTCTCCGAAATATGATACATATTTCTCTATACGGAAAATGTCTCCGAAGTCAAAGACATTTTTCTATAAAAACTGAAAATGTTTTACACATCTGAGAGAATTTTTAAAACGAAAAATATCTTCGAAATCTGAGAATTTTTTTATACGAAAATTGTCTCCGAAATCTGCGACATTTTTCTATTATAAAAATTTGTCTGTATCTCTCCAAAATCTGAAATATTTTTTTATACAAAAAATGTCTCCGACATATTTCTATACGAAAAATGTCTCCGAAATGTTTTCGAAGTCTAAGACAGTTTTCTATAAAAACGAAAAATCTCTCCAAAATCTGGGAGATTTTTCAAAACGAAAAATATATCCGAAATCTGAAAAATTTTTCTATAAAAAAATTTCTCCGAATAAAATTTTTAAAAATCCTAAATACCACCTTAATTTCCAACAAATGATGTGTGATGGCATGTAGGGGAATTTATTTTGTATTAACAATAGTATGCGATGTTTTACAATTGTAGTAGAAGTAGCAGCAGCAAAGATGTTCCTCTTCTTTAGCTAACTAATGTTGTTGTTGTTCTTGTTGTTATTGTTGATGTTGCTGTTGATGATGTTTGTTTGAAAGCCCCTTTGGCATTGTAAAATTTTCTAAAAATAAAAAAAAAATTATATATTTTACACATACAAATAGATAGACCGACTGACGGACAGACAATTTGACTATGTTGGTGGCATGAGGTTTTTTGTTGTTGTTGTTGCTGTTGTTCTTGTTATAAATGTTGCTGTTTTTCAGTATGCGAAAAAAGGAAATGAAGCATCTAGTTAGTAAAATACTGATGATGCAAAATATTGTGTTGATGACTCCGATGATGGAGATGAAGAGTGAGTGTGTGCTGTTGGAGCAGGCCTAGTTCATGTTCTAAATGGAGTGAAGTTTGTTCGTTCTATTTGTTTGTATAGTAGACAAATCTTGTAGAAATCATTAGCAGACATTATTTTGTGTTATTTTTTTTTATATGAGAATAAATTTTTCCAAAACACATATACAACATTGAAAATGTTGATGTTTTGCCTGGAAGGCATAATTTCATTTACAAGCATTTTTATGTTGTGTTTGTTGAATTAGAATTTTTGTGAAATAATTTAGTAAATTATGAAATGGAATACAGAGGAAATGAATATTTGGCACGGTAGGGAAATTTTTAAGATTTAGAATGTTTTCATATAGAAAAATATTTCGGATTTCGGAGACATTTTTTATGTAAAAAATATCTTAGATTTTGGAAACGTTTTTCGTATTGAAAAATTTCATAGATTTCGGAAACATTTTTCATATAAAAAAATGTCTTAGATTTTGGAGAAATTTTTTATCTGGGTTGTCAGATGCAATTTTCTTATAAAAAATATCTTCGTTTTCGGAGACATTTTTCGTATAGCAAAATTTATCAGATTTCGGAGACATTTTTTGTATGAAAAAATGTCTGGGTTTTCGGAGCTTTGTTCATATAAAAAAAATGTTTTGGATTTCGGAGACATTTTTCGTATCGAAAAATGTCTTGGATTTCGAAAACATTTTTTCATATAGAAAAATGTGTCGGATTTTGAAGATATTTCATATAGAAAATTTTTTTAGATTTCGGAGATGTTTAATACCGAAAAATGTCTCGGTTTTTGGAAATATTTCATATTGAAAAATGTCCCGGATTTCGGAAACATTTCATATAGAAAAATGTGTCGGATTTCGGAGAAATTTTTTATATAGAAAATTTGTCTCAGATTTCGGAGATATATTTGATATAGAATTTTTATACGAAAAAATGTTTCATATCGAAAAGTGTCTCGGATTTTGGAAATATTTCATATTGAAAAATGTCTCGGATTTCGGAAATATTCATATAGAAAAATTTGTCGGATTTCGGAGACATTTTTCATATAGAAAAATTGTCTCAAATTTTGGAAACATTTTTGATATAGAATTTTTATTCGAAAAAATGTTTTGGATTTCGGATTTCGGCGAATTTTATATAAAAAACTGTTTTTCGGATTTCGGAGACATTTTTCATATAGAAAAATGTCTCGGATTTCAGAGACCATTTTTATATAGAAAAATGTCAAGGATTTCGGAGACCATTTTTATATAGAAAAATGTCACGGATTTCGGAGACATTTCAAAGAGAGAAAAATGTCTCATATCTTGGAAACATTTTCCATCTCAGATTTCGGCGACATTTTCCATTTAGAAAAATGCCTCAAATTTCGGAGATATTTTTAATATTCAAAAATGCCTCGGAATTTGGAGACATTTTTCATACCGAAAAATATCTTGGATTTCGGAGACATTTTCCATATAAAAATTTTTTAGATATTTTTCATATAGAAAAATGTCTCGAATTTCGGAAACATTTTTCATATAGAAAAATGTATCGGATTTCGGAGACATTTTGCATACAGAAAAATATATTGGATTTCAGAGACATTTTTCATATAGAAAAATATCTCGGACTTCGGAGACATTTTTCACACAAAAAATGTTTTGGATTTCGGAAACATTTTTCATTTTGATCTTTGATTTTGCGGACATTTTTCATATAGAAAAATGTCTCGGATTCGGAGACGTTTTTTATATAGTAAAATGACATGGATTTCAGAGACATTTTTCACACAGAAAAATGTCTCGGATTTCAGAGACATTTTAAATATAGAAAAATGTCTCGGATTTCGAAGACATTTTTCATATAGGAAATGTCTCGGATTTCAGAGACAGTTTTCATATAGAAAAATGTCTTGGTTTTCAAAGACATTTTTCATATAGAAAAATGTATCGGATTTCCCAGGCATTTTTCAAATAGAACATTGTTTCGGATTGTGAAGATATTTCATATATAAAAATGTCTCGGATTTCGGAGACATTTTAAATATAGAAAAATGTCTCGGATTTCGGAGACATTTTTCATACAAAAAGTTTTGGATTTCGGATACATTTTACATATAGAAATATGTATCGTATTTTTGCTTTTTGATTTTGCAGACATTTTTCATATAGAACAAGTAAGAAAATTATAGTCGGTCAAGACCGACCATATAATACCCTACACCAGAGTTTCCCGGAAAATGGGTCCCGGAAAAAGGGTCCCTTGGACCGATTAGATCTATATTTTGTCAAATCTTTAATAAGTGTAAAAACCACTCACAAATCAAATTTGAGTGAAATTGGCTTCTATATGTTGACAATAACCGCTTTAACTGAATATCGGGCGAAATTTTCACATGGGGCCTAAGTCCAAAACTGGTCCGATGATAATCAGATTTGATAAGGTACGCGTTTAACATACACAAACAAAATTTTAATTAAATATTTTCTATTTTCATGAAATTTGAGAGATTTGTGTGAAAATCGGGAAGGTGGTTTGTATGGGGGCTACAAGAAGAACTGGTCCGATTTCTTTAAAATTCGGAATGGCGATTTGTGAAGACAAAACATGTTTACTTGCCAAATTTCGAGAAGACACCTATTATAATACGGCTATTAGGGTCATTTGAGCCAAACCTAAAGAGGACCTTTGTATGGGGGCTAGGTCTAAATATGGACCGATTTTTTCCAATTTCAATAGGCTTCGTCCTTGGACCAAGAGAGGCTTAAGTTTCAAATTTCAAGTCAATTGATTAAAAATTGCGACCTGTATCGTGTTTACACCGTTTACATGGACAGACAGACAGACAGACAGACAGACAGACAGACAGACAGACAGACAGACAGACGGACGGACGGACGGACAGACGGACGGACGGACGGACATCGCTAAATCGACTCAAAAAGTGATTCTGAGTCGATCGGTATACTAAAAGGTAGGTCTAGGACCAATATTTCGGGTAGTAACAAACATCAGCACAAACTCATTATACCCTGTACCACAGTGTGGTGTAGGGTATAAAAATGTCTCGGATTTCGGAGACATTTTTTATATAGAAAAATGTCTTGGATTTCGCAGACATTTTTCACACAGAAAAATGTCTCGGATTTCAGAGACATTTTAAATATAGAAAAATGTCTCGGATTTCCAAGACATTTCTCATATAGAAATATGTCTCGGAATTCGGAGACATTTTTAATATAGAAAAGTGTTTCGGATTTCGGAGATATTTTTCATATAGAAAAATGTCTCAGATTTCGGAGACATTTTTTGAATAAAAAAATTTACTAGATTTCGGAGAGTTTTTTCGTATAGAAAAATGTTTCAGATTTCGTAGACATTTTTTAAATAGAAAAATGTATTTTTTTACATAGGAAAATGTCTTAGATTTCGGAGACATACGTCATATAGAAAAATGTCTCAGATATATGAAAAATGACTCAGATTTAAGAGACATTTTTCATATAGAAAAATGTCTCAGCTTTCAAAGGCAATTTTCATAAATAAATAAAAACTTCTCAAATTTTTGAGACATTTTTTATATAGAAAAACGTCTCAGATTTCGGAGACATTTTTCATATAGAAAAATGTTTTAAATTTTGGAGAATTTTTTCATATAGAAAAATATCTTAGGTTTGGGAGACATTTTGATATAGAAAAAGGTCTCAGATTTCGGAAACATTTTTCGTATAAAAAAAAAAAATCGTAGATTTCGGAGATATTTTTCATTTAATAAAATGTAGACATTTTTTATAGAAAAAAGTTTCAGATTTCGAAGATATTTTTCATATAGAAAAATGTCTCGGATTTCGAAGACATTTTCTTATAGAATAATGTCTCGGATTTCGGAGAAAATTTTCATATAGAAAAATGTCTCGGAATTTGGAAACATTTTTCATATAGAAAAATGTTTCGGATTTCGGAGACATTTTTTATATAGAAAAACGTGTCAGATTTCGGAGACATTTTTCATATAGAAAAATGTGTCAGATTTTGGAGACATTTTTCATATAGAAAAATGTCTCAGATTTCGGAGACATTTTTCATATAGAAAAATGTCTTAGATTTTGAAGACATTTTTCATACAGAAAAATGTCTCAGATAGAAAAATGTCTCAGATAGAAAAATGTCTCGGATTTTGGAGACTTTTTTTATATATAGTAATGTCTCCGTCTATAAAATTTCTTAGATTCGAAAATTTTTTTTTGGGTAAAAAAATAACAATAAGTAAATTTTCCTAAAGAAACTCTTTCATTCTGAAAAATTGTACATTTCGGTATTAGAAATCATCGTCTTCATCATTATTATGCATGGTTTAAGAGTTTTTTTTCTTACGGAATTTTAAATCTCTTAGGGCACTTATTATTTTTTTTTCTTCTTCTATTTCTTAAAGAGACTAGCCTTACTGCCAGACATTTTTATGACAAACCCAACCATTCAAGCATGGTTAATTACAAACTGGAAGAAACGTACATAATTCCAAAACTCCTTGACAGGGTATATATTTCATATACAATGTATGATGCGTATGAAAGTTGTATGTTATCATATCATTCATTAATAGTGGGTGAATCTTGATGGTAACTTCTTTTTGCCTTATCTACCAAAAAAAAAGAAGAAAAATTATCTGTTACATGTATATGTGTCCTTAAAACAACAATACCTTTTTCTGTGCAGCCTCCCGTTTCCACATCCTGACTAATTCTCTTAATGTTATCTTAACAACATGTGTGTTCGTTCGTTTTCTTTTTCTCGGTAAATGAAAATCACTGCATAAATTTAATTTTTAGTTGTTGTTAATGTTGTTGGCTGGAAAATAAAAAAAAAAAAATCTTTTAAACTAAACATTATGGCAATACAAGGGGAATATTAAGAGCTTATATTCAAAATCATCTAACTCATATTTTCAAAAGAATTAGCTTTTCGTGGTAAATTTTATCAATCAAACAGCACTCAGCTATGATATTTGAAAATGAATATAAATTTTTGCAATTTTAATGTCATTTCTGTTGAACTCATTTTTAAAAATGCAAAATCCTCTATCTCATCTTAGAACTGTTTTACAAATATTTTCTTAGTAATTTTTGCTCATTTTAAACGAATCTACCAAAAAGAATCTTTAAATCGTTCTGGTAATTTTCTTAGTATTGTAAATTCTTGGTTTTAACGGTAAAATTTAATAATACAAAACCCTCTAACTCATTTTTATATATACTCATTGAAAAATTTCGTATATCAAAGTGTTTTATGTTGCAATAAATAATTAAATTTTTTGAATTATCAAATTTTAAGTACCTTTTAATAAGTGTTATAATTCGGTTTTTGACTCTCCCAAAAAAATCCTGGTTTTTGAGTTAGATGCTTTTGAATATAAACGCTCTATATACTTGTAGATGATAGTAGTCATATATAGATTCCTTAATGTGTGGCTGTCTGTCTGTCATTTTGCCCGTCTGTTTGTCTGCTGTAACATTTGGATGTTGCCTTTTCAAAGTTAATTGCATTTTGCTCAATTTAATATTGAATTTAATTAGGAAAAAATTTTATATTCCATCCTACTTTTTAATGTAAGTGGATATGTTTGTCTACTTTTAATGTTTAAAGGTAGTGGCTGTTTGGAAAAATGTAAAAAAAAGCGAAGTTGTATCAATTTTTGTGAAGGTAGATATTAGAGTTATCAATTATTTGGCTCTATTACTTTGATGGAATAAATAAAATTATTGATTTTATTCGATCGATCAAAGTATTTAATCCAAAAAAAATATTCGCTTAATCGATTGAGTGACGAATAAAAAAATTCATAAAAAAAAGTAATTGAAATGAAAAAGATTTTTTGTTTAGAATCTGAGACATTTTTTCGATAGAAAACAATTTCGACTCTGAGTCTGAGACCTTTTGTACACAGAAAAAAATACAAAAAATATTTGAGTAAATTTTTAATACTATTGAGTAAAAAATTACTCAATTTTGCACCAGTAAACGATTTAATAGTATTGAGTAAATTTTTAATAAAAATTTATTAAATGTTTGTAAAAAAATTTGAGTAAAGTTTTAATTGACACAATTAAAAATTTACTCAAAGTTTATCTATTTATTTTTTTTTAAGTTTAAAAAAGTTTTAACTTTTTTTACAAAAAAAAAAACAAAAAACTTGTTTTTTCAAACTTTACCAAACATATTTATGTCTCAAAAACATAGGAAAATTTTATAAAGATGATTACAAACTTTCATATACATACACAAAAAACTATAAACTAAACGAGAATTCAAAAAACTATGAAAGTTTAAAAAAAAATTAAAAAATTTATTAAATTTTTATTAAATTATTTACTTAAATTGTTTTTAAAATTGTTAAGTAAATTTTTAATTGCGTCAATTAAGCAATTGCTCAATTTTGGTTTTAAAATTTAAACAAGTGATTACTCAAATTTGTTTCCTCCATGTTTTTTCTGTATATAGAAAGTATGTCTCTGAAACTCTCTCCACAAAAAATGTTTCAGAAAATGTTTAAGTTTCTATACAAAATATGTCTTAGAATCTAAAATATTTCTATAGAAAAGTTTAAGATTCTGAGACATTTTTTCTAAAGAAAAAAAACTTATAATCTGAGACTCTTTCTATAGAACGAAATTTCTTTCTTGAACGATAAAATTTCCCAGGATATAAACATTTTTCTATCGAAAAAATTTCTAAAAATCTGTGTTTTTTTCTACAGAAAAAATGTTTTAGAATGTATACTAGAGTGTCCCTTATTTTGGAAATGTTGGAAATGTTGAGGCGGTACCCCCTCATTTTTTCCTTTTGACTAAAAAATAACTCAGGAAAAATTTTACGCCCCTACGACCACGCCTTCCCTACGCGACGGGGCCTTAAAGAACGGGGCCTTAAAAATAATTTTTCCATACAAACCAAAAAATTTTTTTTTGATTTTTAATTTTTTTGTTATTAATTATAATATTACTTGATTAGCTTATTCACGACAAAAAATTTGATTTTGGTGGGATGAGGCTTTCAGTTCTAAAAAATTTTTCGAAAAAAAAAAAATTAGAGCTTTTGGGGTCCTACAGTAAAAATTTTTTTAAAATGTTTTTTTTTAGTTTTGACAAGCAACGGTTTTTGTTGTATTGTTGCTTTTAATGGTATATATTCATAAAAAAATATTATTCATATCTGTGACATCTTGATCGTGTATCGAAAAACATCAAAAATGCATTTTTTACCCTTTTTTAGATCACGATAAAGATGTCACAGATAGGAATAATATTTTTTTATGAAAATATATCATTAAAAGCAACAATTCAACTAAAACGGTTGCTTGTCAAAACTAAAAAAAAATATTTTTTAAAAAATTTTTAATAACAAAAAAATTAAAAATCAAAAAAAAAAATTTTTTGCTTTGTATGGAAAAATGATTTTTAAGGCCCCGTTCTTTACGGCCCCGTCGCGTAGGGAAGGCGTGGTCGTAGGGGCGTAAAATTTTTCCTGAGTTATTTTTTAGTCAAAAGGAAAAAAATGAGGGGGTACCGTCTCAACATTTCCAACATTTCCAAAATAAGGGACACTCTAATGTATACATTTTCTAATTTTTTTTGGATAAATACATAAAATATTTTTTTTATTAATTTTTTGTAACAGTTTTTTAATAACAGTTCAAAGTTGCTGATACACCATACGTTTACCTTACGTATACTTAATTGCATTTTTTTTTTAGTTTAATGATCTCCTCAATTAAAAACACTCATACGCCAATAGAAACAAGTAGAAAAGTTAAATTCGACTTGGCCGAATCTATGAATACCCTCCACAATGCCCATTTTAAGTGATAGTAAATTTTCAAACGTGAAAAAAATAACAGTTATGATTAGAAATATTTTATTTTGTGTAAAAAAATTTTTTTTTAGTAATTTTTGAAAAAAAAAATTACTAATTTTTTTTTTTGAGTGTAAAATTTTTTTTGAGTGTAAAATTTTTTCGAATTTTACATTCAAAAAAAAATTACTATTTTTTTTTGAGTGTAAAATTTTTTCGAATTTTACATAAAAAAAAAATTACTAATTTTTTTTTTGAGTGTAAAATTTTTTTTGAGTGTAAAATTTTTTTCGAGTTGTTGTTTTGGTATAAAAATATTTTTGAGTGACAAAAATACGTTTTAAAATATTTTTGTGACTTACCAATGGTTTTAAAACAGGTTTAACGGGTTTTCACCACGTGAATTTAAGGTGAAGCTAATCTGATATTCACGGTTTTGCTAATAACTTTTGAACCACTGGACCGATTTGGCTGAAATTCAATACGAACTAGGCTGGAGGAACGAAAAATATATATGCCAAGCTTCAGCATCCTCAGAATTGATTTTCGAAAGTTATAGTGCTTTTTATCTCATAAATTCACAAAAAACCCTTGCCGAAATTCAGTCTTTTGCTCATAACTTTTGAACCACTGGACCGATTTCGCTGGATTGCAATACCAACCTGACCAGGTAAATGCCCAACATATATGCCAAACTTCAGGAGCCTCCGTATAGTCTTTCAAAAGTTAGCGTGTTTTCAACAGACAGACAGACAGACAGACAGACGGACAGACGGACGGACGGACGGACGGACGGACGGACGGACATCGCTAGATCGTCTTAAAATCGATCGAGGATCATGAATATATATATTTTATGGGGTCCTAGACCAATATTTCGAGGTGTTACAAACGGAATGACAAACTTATATATACCCTCTATCACTAGAGTGGAGGGTATAAAAATGTTTCACATTTTTGCAGAAAACTGGTAAATTTGTATTTTCCTTAATTTAAAATCCATAATTAAAAATTCATAAATTTATTTTAGTTTTCGTTAAACAAAGCCAAAAATTTGTTGAAATGCAATTTCTGATAACTCATCACATTTACACATTCAATCTATCATCCATACAATACAAAATGCTTTTGTTTTTAATTAAAATTCAAAATGCAATGAATTTTCATTAATTACGCTCAAATCGTTTATAAAACCAACTCTTATACATACACACACACATGGAACCATATACACATGAACACCTTATGGAAAATCCTATTTTCCTAAAATTTTAACCAATACCAAGGCTACTAAGCTGTCTACAAATGAATGAATAGAAATGAATAAATAGGAAAATGGGTGATAAAGTATTTTTTTTTGTGTATTTGGCATGGTAAAATATATGAACACTGGGAATAAGAGCTTAAACTTTTCTAAAGAAAATTTTGTTATCGACAAACTTTGCTAAAGAAAATTTGTTATCGATATAAAAGTTTGTTATTTTCTTTAGAAAAGTTTGTTATCGATCGATAACAAGTTTTCTTTACAAAAGTTTGTTATCGATTGATAAAAAGTTTTTATTTGCTACACTCAAAATATTTTGTAGACAAAAACAAATGAAAAACACACTTAAAACCAGTGAATAAACAAATGAAAACCATCCCAGTAATTATTCATTTGTTTTAACAAACATCAACATTTATTTTTTACTGTTGACAAAATTTTCTAAAATACTTAAATAACATTAAACATTAAAAAATTACGTTTCTTTCACTCTTTTTTACCAACAAATTCGAAAAAAATAACCAACGAAAACATTAAAAATTAATGATAGTTCTGTTATTTTTACCAACAAATTTCAAAAAAATAACCTACGAAAACTATAAAAATTAATGATATCGTAGGTAATTTTTTATTGAAATATTTTTTTAAAAATTTTTAATAAAATTTTTGGGAAATCGATCCCGCAATCAACTACATTCTGGCCAGACACTCTACCCATCGTGCCAAAGTCACTTGATACAAACATGTTTTTATATTTCTATAAATAATTTTTTGATTTTTCTTTCTACAAAAAAATAACTGACTTGTGTAGGTAAAAACTAATGATATTTCATTAAAAAATACCAACAATTTAAAAAAAAATACTTCACAAATCATTAAAAATCAAAAGAATAATCAGTAGTTTTTACTTACAGAACAAAAATAAATGACTTTAAAAATTAAATGTTAATGAAAGTCTTTATTTTTTAGTGTGTTATTTTTGAAACGAAGGACTGAAGTAGTCATTAATAAATACTGAACATCAAACAAATGTTTTTTCTTTTAGAAACGACTAAACGGAAAACTTTTTAAATAAACTACAAATCGTATATCGATAACAAACAAATCTAAAGAAAAAAAAATTCTTTAGAAAAGATTGTTATCGATAACAAAATTTCTTTAAAAAATTTTGTTATTGATAACAATTTTTTTTAGAAAAGTTTGTTATTGATAACAATTTTTTTTAGAAAAGTTTGATATCGATAACAAATTTTCTTTAGTAAAGTTTGTTATCGATAACAAATTTTCTTTACAAAAGTTTGTTATCGATAACAAATTTTCTTTATAAAAGTTTTTAACAAATTTTCTTTAAAAAAGTTTGTTATCGATAACACATTTTTTTTTGAAAAAGTTTGTTATCGATAACAAATTTTCTTAAAAAAAAATTTTTATCGATAACAAATTCTCGTTAGAAAAGTTTGTTATCGATAACAAATTTTCTTTAGAAAATTGTGTTATCGATAACAAATTTTCTTTAAAAAAGTTTGTTATCGACAACAAGTTTTTTTTAGAAAAGTTTGTTATCGATAAAAAATTTTCTTTTGGAAATTTTGTTATCAATAACAAATTTTTTTTAGCAAAGTTTGTTATCGATTACAAATTTTCTTTAGTAAAGTTTGGTATCGATAATAAATTTTCTTTAGAAAAGTTTGTTGTCGATGTATAACAAGTTTTCTTTAGAAAAGTTTGTTATCCATCAATAAGAAGTTTTCTTTAGAAAAGTTTGTTTTCGATAACAAATTTTCTTTAGAAAAGTTTGTTATCGATAACAAATTTTCTATAGAAAAGTTTGTTATCGATAAAAAATTTTCTTTTGAAAATTTTGTTATTGATAACAATTTTTTTTTTAGAAAAAGTTTGCTATCGATATCAAATTTTCTTTACAAAAGTTTGTTATCGATAACAAATTTTCTTTAGAAAAGTTTGATATCGATAACAAATTTTCTTTAGAAAACTTTGTTATCGATAAAAAATTTCCTATAGAAATGTTTGTTATCGATAACAAATTTTCTTTAGAAAAATTTGTTATCGATGACATATTTTCTTTAGAAAAATTTGTTATCGATAACAAATTTTCTTTAGAAAAGTTTGTTATCGATAACAAATTTTCTTTAGAAAAGTTTGTTATCGATAACAAATTTTCTTTAAAAAAGTTTGTTATCGATAACAAATTTTCTTTAGAAGATTTTGTTATCGGTAACAAATTTTCTTTAGAAAAGTTTGTTATCGATAACAAATTTTCTTTAGAAAAGTTTGTTATCGATAACAAATTTTCTTTAAAAGTCTTTTATCGATAAGAATTTTTTTTTATAAAAGTTTGTTATCGACAAAACATTTTCTTTAGAAAAGTTTGATATCAATCGATAAAAAGTTTTCTTTACAAAAGTTTGTTATCGATTGGTAACAAGTTTTTTATAGAAAAATATCTCAGATTCTGGAAATATATCTCAGATATTTTAACAAAAATTTGTTATCGATTTATAAAAAGTTTTTTTTTTTAAAAAATATATCTCAGATTCTTTTTTTCGTAGGTAAAATGTCTCAGATTTTGAGACTTCTAACGGAAAAAATTTCAGATTTAGAGACTTTTTCTATCTGAAAAACCTCTCAGATTCTACAACTTTTTCTATAAGAAAAATGTTTCTGATTCTGAGACTTTTTTATAAGAACACTGTCTTAGATTCTAAGACTTCACATCTTCTATAAGAAAAATGTTTCAGATTCTAAGACATTTTCTATAAGAAAACTGTCTAAGATTTGGAGACTTTTTCGATAGGAAAAATGTCTCAGTTTCTAAGACTTTTTTTATAGGAAAAATGTCTAAGACCTTTTCAACAGGAAAGTGTCCCAGATTCGGAGATTTTTTCTGAAGGAGAAATGCCGTAGATGTGGAGACTTCTTCTATAGGAAAATTTTCTTAAGATTCGGAGACTCTTCCTATAGAAAAAATGTCTCAGATTCGGAGTCATTTTTTATGGGAAAATTCTCTCAGATTCTGAGACCTTTTGTGTTGGAAAAATGTCTCAAATTCGAAGACTTTTTTTAAAGGAAAAATGTTTCAGATGCGATGAATTTTTCTATAGGACAAATGGCCCAAATTCGGAGGCTTTTTCTATAGGACAAATGGCCCAAATTCGGAGACTTTTTCTTTAGGAAAATTGCCTCAGATTTGGAGACATTTTCTGTAGGAAAAAGGTCTCGGATTCTGAGACTTTTTCTATAGGAAAAATTTCTTAGATTCTTAGACTTTTTTAGAGGAAAAATGTCTCAGGTTCTGAGACTATTTTCATAGGAATGATATGACAGATTCTAAGACTTTTTTATAAGAAAAATGTTTCAGATTCGGAGACTTTTTCTGTAGGATAAATGTGTCAGGTATAAAGGTATTAGTTCAGAGACTTTTTTTATGGGAAAAATGTCTCAGATCTGAGACATCAAAGAAATGTCTCAGATTCTGACACTTTTTCTATAGGAAAAATGTCTCAGATTCTAAGAAATTTTTTTTCTGAAAAAAAATGTTTCAGATTCTGCTACTTTTTCTATCCTCTTTTCTTGTTTTAGATTCTGTGACGGTTTCTATTGAAAAAATGTCTCAGATTCTAAGACTTTAGGGAACTGTTTCAAAATCTGAAACTTTTAAAGGGAAAAATATTTAACAATCTTTAAAAACTATTTAAAAAATCCGAAATTTTATCTTTTCTTTAAATAAAAATATAATTCCTTATCCCATAGTGCCAACAAAGTGAATGATTTTCTATTATCACTTTATACAAACATATCGCACATATTCTTACATACATATAAACCTATCATACATGCAATTGTAGTACAGTGATAGCGTATATGTGTGTGTATGTGTGTTTAGTGGTCCTTTTGTATGCATGGTGTTTGTATGTATGTGTATAAATGACGTTTTTGTGGCGTCTGCATTGGCATGACACAGCGTGTCAACAATTCAATTAACGTGCTGTGTTGTTCCGTTTCATTTTTCTTTACGGCAAAAAATTATGTTGCTGCATATGTTGCTGCTGCTGCATTATGTTGTTGTTGATGATGAATTTGTGGCATGTTGTGTTATTGTATGTGCATAATTTGTTTTGTTTTTACTTTTTTTTTGCATTTGTATGCACATCATCTATTGTCTGTACATTTCGGTTAAGTTTAGTAATGAATTCTGAATACTTTTCTCTATATATTTCTTCTGTAAATGTTTGTATTATTTTGTTGTCATCGTCATCATCATTATTGTATTTTTTTTCGCTTTATGTTTTTAATGAGAAATTAATTGTGATAATGTGTCTTGGCTGCCAACATATGAATGAAAGATATAAAAAATGCATATTTGCTGCATTTTGTTATTCATACAACATATATTTTGAGGCTCGAAAACATGTGTTGAAAGTATAAAAAAATAACACGTAAAGATTTAAAACAATATGCATAACAACATATTAAATTACGTTATGTCATTATGGAATTTCAATTGTTAATTTTTTGTTTGTTTTGCAGCAGATTATGTTTTTTGTTTATTTTTAGCTTCTTTAGTCTTTCAAATAATTTTTTCGTTTTGTAGACATGATAATTGAAGCTTATTGTTGAATGAATGACAAATTTGATAAGGCGTTTAAATATGCATATATTTAATTTATGTAAGAGGGAGTAGAATTGAAAGGTTATAAAATGTTTAAACAATGATTTTAAAAACGTTCTCGTTTTTTACTCATAATTTTTTTAATATTTTTTTGAATTTTTAAAAATTTGTGATTGACCACTAGGCGTATGATTGTTTCTAAATAGAAAATAATATCAAAAGACTAATAACGTTAAAACTAATAACGATATAACAAAATCGACTCAAGCTGTTTACCTTGTACATCGGTATACTTAAAGGTAGTTCTAGTCAGTGGCGTATACGAAATGATTTCACAAATTTCAGTTTTCAGTATTAAATATGTATGTTAGTGTGGTTCATATATGGCACTTTTTTTTTTTTTTGGATTTTTGTATGGGGCACCCGGAATATATATTAAGCACCATGAAAAACTGACCCGTGATTTTTTTCAAATTTTTTCATTAACATTTAGGGGTCGCTACCGGGCCATAAACTTTGGGTCATAAAAAAAATTTTTTCACACAATGAAAAAAAAAAATTTCGTTTTTTTTATATTTTTTTTTTTATTATAATTTAACTTCAAAAAAATTCGTTTTTTTTATATTTTTTTTTTATTATAGTTTAACTTCATTAGCTTATTAACGGCAAAAGATTTCATTTTGGTGGGACAAGTTTTTCAGTTCCAAAATTGACCATGAAAAAAAAATTGAGGCTGGTTGGGGTCTTACTCTAAAATTTTTTTAAAATTTTTTTTTTTTTAGTTTTGATAAGCTTACGCTATAGGTCTTTAGTCCCTCTTGATACTACATTCTTCGTAAAAATTTTTGTTCTTTCCGAAACATCATTAACATGCGGCGAAAATCAAACGGATATTACAAAAAAAAAAACATATTTTCAATGTAAATTTTGGAAATTACATACTTTTCCGACCATATCGAATTTTTGTTTGCCGTTAATAAGCTGGATTAGCTTATCAAATTATAATTAAAAATTAAAAAAAAAAAAAAATCGATTTTTTTCACCGTTTTTTTTTTTTTTTTTTTTTAATATCCGTTTGATTTTCGGCGCATGTTAATGATGTTTCAGAAAGAACAAAAATTTTTACAAAGAATGTATTATCAAGAGGGACTAAACCCCTATAACGTAAGCTTATCAAAACTAAAAAAAAAAAAATTTAAAAAAATTTTAGAGTAAGACCCCAACCAGCCTCAATTTTTTTTTTCATGGTCAATTTTGGAACTGAAAAACTTGTCCCAACAAAATGAAATCTTTTGCCGTTAATAAGCTAATGAAGTTAAACTATAATAAAAAAAAAATATAAAAAAAACGAAATTTTTTTTTTTTCATTGTGTGAAATTTTTTTTTTTTATATCCCAAAGTTCAGGGCCCGGTAGCGACCCCTAAACCTTAATATAAAAATTTGAAAAAAATCACGTGTCATTTTTTCACGGTGCTTAATATATATTCCGGGTGCCCCATTCAAAAATCCAACTTTTGTTTTTATGAACCACCCTAATGTATGTACAATGTAAAAAAACTTCTTAAAAAAATTTAAAAACATTTTAGAATCTGAAAATTTTTCTGAAGGAAAATTTTTCGAATCTGAAAATTTTTCTGCCAGAAAGTGTCTCAAAATCTGAAAATTTTTCTTTAAGAATTTGAAAAGCTTCAACTTAAATGTCTCAGAATCTGCCCGAGTAAAAAGGAATTTATATAAATGGGGGTTTTTGTGTCAACTGACACAACTTTTGAAACCGATGTCTTCCGATCGGGATGAAATTTGCACCAAGGTTAGTCCTATTGAATAGTAGTTCAGACACAATTTTTCAACGAGATCGGTCAAGAACTCTCTGAGTTAGTGGGGGTCGAAATTTGACATTTTGGCCAAAGAGGTGTTTATTCTCATCCATGTAACTTCTTACATATTGTTTTTAGCAAAATGTGTTCCAAAGAGTTTAGATAGCTATTTCTTCAGTCTTTCGAAAAAAAAATATCAAAAAAATAAAAAAAAAATTTTTGATTTTTTTTCTTAAAAATCCAAAACTTTTTTGACTTTTTCCTCAAATTGGGCCCTTTTTTTTTTTTTTTTTTTGATTCAAAAGAAAGCTTAGGTGATTTCCTTTAAGAGCTGTGGGGTCGCTTAGTGGGATGCGAGTGGGATATCTATGAAAAATTTTTTTTTTTAACTTTGGAACACAAAAAACCGTTCTTCAATTTGCACTATTAGGCGTGGGATAGCTAACCAGTTTTCGATTTCGATCCGCGATACCCTCTAATTTTTTTAGGTTCGAAAAAGAAAGCACGAGCCAAAAAATGGGGGCTGTGGGGAGAGGCCATATGGCCCCTCATTGGGGTCAAAGTTGGACGTAAAGAGGTAAAAATCCTCAAAAAGCCCCAAAACTCCCCTAGAAACGCCCCTGGAGGGGTGCAATGTGAGACCGACCTCCAATAATTTTCTGCCCCCAACATTTTTCTTGAACATACCTTACCCCTATTTCCACTTCCTAAGGGGGCTCCCATACAAAATGACATTTTATAAAATTTGCTCCTACCGCTCTAACTGTCCGTAGGGTGCCCCTAGAGAAGTAAAATGTATGACCGACCCCCAATATTTTTTCAACTCCAACATTTTCTCGGAATATACCTACCCTTTATTTTCAACTCTTAAGGGGGTCCCCATACATTTTTTTTATTTTTTTATTAGTTTTTAAAAATACATGTTTTTATAATGTATGCGAGCCCCTTAGGGAGTAGAGATAGGGTGTTATGATGTTCGGACAAAATGTTGGTAACTAAAAAATAATGGGGGTTAGTCGTAATTTTTGCCTCTCTAGGAGGCACGGTAGGGGCGGTAGGAGCTGGTTTAATAAAACAAGTTTATAAAAAATAAAAGAAATGTATGGGGACGACCTTAAGGGTTAAAGATACATTGTAGGTATGTTTGCAAAAAATGTTGGAATTAATAAAATAATGGAGGTCGGTCATACATTTGGCCCCACTAGGGGCACTTTAGGGTAAGTTAGAATGGTAGGATCAAATTTTTTAAAAATGGTTTGTATGGGAGCCCCCTTAGGAAGTGGAAATAGGGGTAAGGTATATTCAAGAAAAATATTAAGGGCAGAAAATTATTGGAGGTCGGTCTCACATTGCACCCCTCCAGGGGCGTTTCTAGGGGAGTTATGGGGCTTTTTGAGGATTTTTACCTCTTTACGCCCAACTTTGACCCCAATGAGGGGCCATATGGCCCCTCCCCACCGCCCCCATTTTTTGGCTCGTGCTTTCTTTTTCGAACCTAAAAAAATTAGAGGGTATCGCGGATCGAAATCGAAAACTGGTTAGCTATCCCACGCCTAATAGTGCAAATTGAAGAACGGTTTTTTGTGTTCCAAAGTTAAAAAAAAATATTTTTCATAGATATCCCACTCGCATCCCACTAAGCGACCTCACAGCTCTTAAAGGAAATCAGCTAAGCTTTCTTTTGAATAAAAAAAAAAAAAAAAAAAAAGGGCCCATTTTGAGGAAAAAGTCAAAAAAGTTTTGGATTTTTAAGAAAAAAAATCAAAAATTTTTTTTTTATTTTTTTTATATTTTTTTTTCGAAAGACTGAAGAAATATCTATCTAAATTCTTTGGGACACATTTTGCTAAAAACAATAGGTAAGAAGTTACATGGATGAGAATAAACACCTCTTTGGCCAAAATGTCAAATTTCGACCCCCTCTAACTCAGAGAGTTCTTGACCGATCTCGTTGAAAAATTGTGTCTGAACTACTATCCAATAGGACTAACCTTGGTGCAAATTTCATCCCGATCGGAAGACATCGGTTTCAAAAGTTGTGTCAGTTGACACGAAAACCCCCAAATGTATATTATTTTATATGTTTTCATAAAACCATATACAACTATACGAGTCAAAGTATAAAATTATATCTCACTTTGAAATTTTCCAATTTTTTTAAATGATGTCATATAAAATCATATATAATTATATTGTTCATAATATATTAATATAAATGGTAGATGTAATCATACGTTGCACATAAAACTTAATCCGATTTCATACATTATTATACGTGATTTTATATCTAATTATGTATATATAGGACTTTATGTATATATAGGACTTTATATCTAATTATGTATATATAGGACTTTATATAGGACTTTATGACTATAGGACTTTACTACTACTAATTTTTTTTAATGCAGTCATATGTAGTAATATATAATTTAATCATGATTCGGATTAAAAGGTGTACGTTTGATTTCTTTTTCTGTATAATTTAACTTAAAATTATATATAGCTTATGCTGTTCCATATAAACCTACCCAGGCAGAAACTGCCAACCGTTCCAAAGAAAAAGTCTCGGCAAAGCACTTTATTTTTTGTGTAGAAGGTAGTATGAATTCGAAAAAGTGCTTTCTAAGCGCTTTGCCAATGTTTTTCTATTAAAATCCGTTCAAAGTATAAACTTTTTATTAAAATGTATTAATTTTCATAACAATTGGAATATTTTTTATTTCCCTGCAGGATAAGTGGCCGGTCCTTGATAGTTCTCGTGATATGTAACTTAAACACAATGACCTACATATTACAAACTTGACACCTTTTATATAAAAACACCTGTTTCTTTCGTGAGGAAGTGTCTTAAACTCCGGAAACATCTCCCTTAAACTTCGGATACATCACCCTTAAACTCCGGATACATACCCGTTTCGGTTCAATACACCACTTTTTTCGGGAATTTTCCAAATTTTTTCCTAAAAGCATTTTAATAAATTTTTATTCCAAAACGCAAAGAAAACTGCAAACAATTTTTTTCCGGGACATACCCGTTTCGGTTCAATACACCACTTTTTTTCGGGAATTTTCCAAATTTTTTCCTAAAAGCATTTTAATAAATTTTTATTCCAAAACATAAAGAAAACTGCAAACAATTTTTTTCCGGGACTTAGAAAATTGTTCAAAGTTTGTTCAAAATTTTTTTATCCTTATAAATGAGTCAATAATTTTTTTTATCCTAATTTAATAAATTTCTTTATTCAAATAAACACCAAAAAAAGTTATGTCTTATGGACTCATGTATACAATTTAGATACGTCCCATTTTTTTGTTCTAAAAGTGCTATAATAGAACCATATTTTTTGTTTTAAAAGCGCTTTCAAAGCGCTTTAAAATAGCAACGGCATACCGTTTACCGTGGTTATCATTTTGGGCGCTGGGAGAGTACTAAACTGTGGTGCTTTCCCAGCACACAAGCGACCATAAAAGGTACTTTGCCAGCGCTCTCCCGTTTGTATTTTTCTGCCTGGGTATATATGTTTACAATTAACCAAAAATTTTCTAAGTTTTTTAGGCAAAGTATAAGAAACTTTTTAAAATGTTCCTAAACATTTCTTTTTAGGGTTATGTATATCACCTATCTGGTTCGAAGCGTACCCAAACATTTTTTTTGTTTTTGAAAATTATATGTTTTTTTAATGTATCGTTGACCTGTGGTGTATCTCAACCCAAAAAACACCAGGATTTTATATGTTTTTGTGCAATTAGATCTAATTAGATCCACCAATATAAGGCAATGTCTGGTCAAAACTCGGATGAAATCAAATCATATTTTATACAAGTAGATCTTTTTTAATGCAAAAAACATCCACCATTATTCGGATCAAATTGCGTATTAATATATATTGTGTCATATATCATTATATATTGCATCATATAAAAATTTTTACTCGGGTGAGAATTTTTCTATATGAAAAATGTTTCTATATGAAAATTGTCTCAGTATCTGAGAATTTTTTTAATAGGAAAAATGTTTTAGAATCTTGAATTTTTTTATAGAAAAAAATGTCTCAGAATCTGGAATTTTTCTATAGAAAAATGTCTCAGAATCTGAGAATTTTTCTATATGAAAAATGTTTCTTTACGAAAAATGTCTCAGAATCTGAGAATTTTTTTAATGTCTCAGAATCTGAGAATTTTTCTATATGAAAAATGTTTCTTTACGAAAAATGTCTCAGAATCTGAGAATTTTTTTAATAGGAAAAATGTTTTAGAATCTTGAATTTTTTTATAAAAAAAAATGTCTCAGAATCTGGAATTTTTCTATAGAAAAATGTCTAAGAATCTGAGAATTTTTCTATATGAAAAATGTCTCAGTATCTGAGAATTTTTCTGTAGGAAAAATGTGTCAGAATCAGATAATTTTTCAATAGGAAAAATGTCTCAGAATCTTAGAATTTTTCTTTAGGAAAACTGTCTCAGAATCTGAGCTTTTTTTAAAAAAAAAACCCCTCAGAATATGAGACTTTTTTAATAGGAAAAATTTCTGGGAATCTGATACCTGATAGTTTTTCTCTAGGAAAAATCTATTAGAATCTGATACTTTTTTAGGAATAGGAATGTATTAGAATCTAAGCCTTTTTCTATAGGAAAAATTACTTTTTCGATAGGAAAAATGTATCAGAATCTGAAACTTGTTCTATAGGATAAATGTCTCAGAATCTAAGACTTTTCTATTTGGAAAATATCTTAGAATCTGAAACTTTTTTTAGGCAAAATGTCTCAACGTCTAAGACTTTTTCTATAGAATAAATTTCTTAGAATCTAAGACTTTTTCTTAAGGAAAAATGAACCTGATACTTTTTCTTTAGAAAACATGTATTAGAATCTGATACTTTTTCTTTAGGAAAAATGCCTAAGACTTTTTCTATGGGAAAAATGTTTTGGAATCTGAGATTTTTTTAAAAGAAAAATGTATCAAAATCTGAGACTTTTTCTACAAATTTTTTTTTTTTTAAATCTGGGACTTATTCTAACAACAAAATGTCTCAGAATCTGAGACATTTTCTATATGATAAATATCTTAGAATCTTAGACTATTTCTACTTCAAAAATGTCTCAGAATCTGATACTTTTTTTATAGGAAAAATTTTTCAGAATTTGAGGCTTGTTCTATAGGAAAAATGCATCAGATTCTCAGACTTGTTCCATAGGAAAAATGTTCCAGAAATTTTTGGGAGAAAAATTAGCAGAATTTGGTTTCTCTTACTCAGTTACATTTTGTTTCAAGGGAAAGACCGCGGGAGAAAAAGATATGTAAATTAAAAAAAAATTTTTGGGCCCCCAGCGAAATAAAATCCTGGATACGCCCCTGGTTCTAGTACCAATATTTCGGGTGGTTACAAACATAAAAATTTTAAAACACACAAAAGAAAACCTTTATCAAAATATCTCTAAACTAACTTTCAATTTAAAATAACTAGTTTTTTGCGGATTTTTCCGCTGAAATTAATATTTTTACATAATTACTAGCCATTCAACTTCAGAAAACAACTAAAGTTCTGCAGTATTTTTTACTGATTCTGTTTGCTGTAGTTCATAAAGTTTTTTCGCAGATCTTCAGCAGATTATTTTGCTTATTTAACAGAAATATTTAGTGTATATTTTTTAAGTATTTTTTTTTTTTAATTACTGCCTCTCAAAAATGCAAATAAAATTCCACTATCTAGAAATAAAAGTGGACGAATGTAAATAGCTCCCGCTTAAATGCGTCACAAAATATATGTGAGCTTAAAGAATTTATAAGGCAAAATAACTGATACAAACACATCATACACAAAAGATTTTGCTGGCTTGTTAGTTTTTTGAGATTTTAAAACAAAATTCAAAAACACCGTTGGAGTGATTTTTCTATAAGTGTTGTGTTCCCATTTAAAACTCATCGAAATATGTGTCTTGCACCTCATAAAGTACATGTGAGGCATTGCACACCAAATGTCCAGCGAAAAAAACACGCGTCTCATGATTTTCTGAATTGGTTGTATTGAGAGCCCTATATGAAACTAAGAAAATTGCGTTTTTGGTGTTTCAAGTTTTCAAAACCTGCGCTAAGCAGACGTGGCTAAATTTTGAAAAAGGTAAAACTTGTGTCGAGTTGCCTTGATTAAATATTTATCAAACTAAAACGGAATGCACTACACACAAAATATAAATTAATATATATTAATATAAATAAATTCAACTGAAAAAACTTTTAAGATATATCTTAAAATTACTTTAGTAATTGGACCAATTACTTGAGTAATCAATATTACAATATTCGTGCTCGGAGGAAATTCAAATGCTAAAGTATTTGAATCGGTGTATTTAGTAATTGATTTTTTTGCATTTTTTTTTCCTACACTCAAAGAAAAATTCTTCATCATATTGATGATACGGTTTCATCACTTGCTGTCATCAATTTTGATGACAAATTACTTCATATTGATGAAGCTTTTCTTCAATATGATGAAACATGTCATCTAAATTGAAAAAAAAGTAATGACACATTTCATCATGTCATCAAAAAGTGCCGTTAATATGCCTTTAAATTTTTTTTTTAAATAATTAAAATAATATTAAACTAAATAAAACTATTGAATAAATATATTAAAAAAATATAAATAAATAAAAAAAACAATAAAAAAAAAATCGTGCTGGGACTTGAACCTACGGTTCCCCAGTTATAGAATTTATTTTCGACGCCTTAGCTAGTTCATCTATCTATAGATGAAAATCTCGCACCACTACTTAGATAACGTTAAACGATTGCTAATGTGTATATGTAAAGACTCAAATTTTTTGTTATATACATACTAGAGTTCGTTTGATGACTATGTCACTTCATCTGTTTATCGGATATTATCATTTTTTTAAAGGATTTAGGGGAGCTAAAAAGAATGCCGGTAGTTTTTTGGAAAAATTTTCACTCCTTGAGGTGGTTCAATGCATCATTTAGCACGACTAAAAAAATAAAATAAAAATAAAAAATAATAAAAATAATAAGAGTTCAAAAAACTTCCATTGTATTAATTTTTGCTGTAGAATCGATTGGTGAAATCAGATTTGTGATATATTCAGCCGTTTTTGCTCTTCAGAAAAATCAGCTTAAAATCCGCGATTTCAGATGCGTTGAACCACCCCAAGGAGCAAAAATTTTTCCAAAAAAATACCGGCAGTATTCTTAGCTAACCTAAATCCTTCAAAAAAATGTTGATACCCGCAGATCTAATTTTCAAAATTAACTCTAATATGCTATTATTTGTTGATGCTCTGTAGGCTAGCTGCTAGAGCAGCAGGGGGTCGCGGAAGAGTTTCAAGGGGGTCGCGAACAAAAAATCCTTTAAAACTAAATTTTGCTAAATTTAAAACACATTTTTTTATTGTTTTATTAAAGAAACAAATTTTTTCGTCACTTAAGGTTCCTCCGTAATTTCTCGGGATTGCCAACACTTATTTGTGAGGTGTTTTGGCTGAGTCTAGAATCTGACAATTCGTATTCTATTAAATTTTTGATGCTGATTCCGAATCTGGGTTCCAAATTTTTCTAGTACGTTAGGTTTTTGAGAAAGTTAAAGGCAAAGTTCACAAAAAATTCTTGTGCATTTTAAAAGCTTTGTTTGTGAAATTTTCGGATGCGTCTGGGATCTGACCACTTTTTTCCATTTATTTTTTAATGCTGATTCCAAATATGGATCCGAATAATAAAAATAGTTTCGTAATCGAAAAAAATTCCGATCAATACCAAACATTGGTACATAATTTTGAAAAAAGAACTATCATTACTCCAAGTTGGACTTTAAATGCTTTCTTTGTAAACATTTCTTAATTTCTGATCAGGTTTAACTGGTGTTTTTCTTTTATTTTCGGAAATAAAAAATCAATAAAGATAGTAAGTGTCGATATAAAATGCCGTAGTTCGGGACCTGGTTCCAAAATTTTTGAGAAAATTGAGGTCAAAGTTTATTTTAATTTTTTAGAAGTTTTTTACTTGAAAATTTTGATATGCGTCTGGGATCTTACCACACGGTTTCGATTAATCTTTCAATACTGCTTCTGAACTTGATTTCCAATTTTTTCCATTATTTCATGTTTTTGAAAAAACTGAGGTTAAAGTTCACGTTAATAACTTTTTTTTTTCGCGACCCCCAACATGGTCGCGAAAAATTTGAAATATTGAAAAGGGGTCGCAAAGCAAAAGTTAGTGAGAAGCTCTGTGCTAGAGGCTAAGCCCAACGAAGAAGAGGTCCGCGTTCAAATCTTGGTGGATACGAAAAAAAGATTTAATTTTTTAAAAATAGAAAATAACAAACAATTGTAAATAAATAAAAATAAGTTAAATAAAATCAAATCAAAATACAAAAAAAAATGATTTTTTTTATTTTTTTTTTTTATTTTCAATTTTGAAATAAAAAAAATGTTATTGATGACACCGCTTCATCATATTGATGACAAGTTACATTGGACGAAAAATGATGTAACAATTCATTATATAGATGTAACTTTTCATTAATATGAAGAAGCTTTTTCTCTGAGTGTATAAAGGCGTAATTTTGAACCAAAATGAAAAAAATGAAAGTAGTTCGTTTCTCACATAATCACCCTTCATATTGACAAAATTTTATTTCTTTTATGTTATAAAATAATTTTTTATTAGAAAAACAACAAAAAACAGGCTGTTTTTTCTGTGTAGGAAATGTGTTAAAATCTTACACTTTCTATAGAAAAAATCTGAAATTCTGAGACATTCTTTTTATATAAAATTTTTAAAATTCTGATAAATTCTTTAATAAAAAATCTAAAAAATTCTCATATTTTAAAGTAATTCTTAGATTCTGAGAACGATCCTGAAAAAGTTTTTCGTTAGAGAAAGTTCTTACACTCAAAAAAAAAAGTTTGTAAAATGACATAAAATCCCCGTGATTTTACGGGGCAGGTTTTGTAAAATATGTACTAGCAAGAATCCCCGTAATGTTACGGGGATAATTTGTAAATTGATTTAACAAAAAAATTACGGGGAGAAAGTGTAAATTTACAATATTTTTTGTAAAATATTATTGTAGACTTACAAAAAAAGTTGTAAATTTACGAAATAAAGTAGAAAATCAAAAAATAAAATTGTAAATTAACAAATTGTTTGGTTTAACTACAGTTTTTTATGGCAAAAAACTTGTATATTTACAGTAAAAAGTGGTAAATTTACAATTTTTATTGTAAATATACCATTTTTTCTTATTTTTTTGCCGTAAAAACAGTCGTTTAACCAAATAATTTGTAAATTTACAATATTGTTTTTGTATTTTCTACTTCATTTTTGTAAAATTACAACTTTTTCTGTAAGTATACAATTTTGTTTTCCAAACTTTCATATTTGTTTTGTAAATTTACAAAAAATTTGGTATATTTACATATGGGTTTTGTAAATTTAAAGGATTTTTCCATTGGTGCATCTTATTTTTCTTTCTTCGGCAGCTGGAGTAGCACTTTAACAACCTGAAATGATTTTGTTTTCACTTGAACACTTTTAACAAACTTTTTAGAGTATAACACTGCACTTTTTTATTTTTTTTTTCGGAATTTCGTTTTTCTTAAGTAGAACATATGAGAATTGCGAAGGAGGCTACACAAGAAATTTCTTATATTTTCAAGAAAAACTAGTCAAAAAATTACCTTTTTTTTCGAATTTTCAATTATTTTAGCAAGTATTTTTAAAAAATTATAAAAAAAACTTTGGATATTGTAGATTCGACGTTTAAGTACCTGATAAAATAAGAAAAAACTTAATTTTTCATAATTGACAGCTTTTGATTGACATTTTAGGGCCAGATTTAAAAAAAAAGTACCAAAAAAATATGGTAAAATTACCAAAAAATAGTAAAAATACAAACAAAAAAACTAGAACAATAATATAGTAAAAACATATAAAAATTGTGGTATTTTACTTAAAGCAAGTTACCAAAAAATTCTCTTGATATTAAATTTTTTTGATAAAGCTTACAACTAATTGAAAAATGTTTGTATCCGGAACTTAAAAAATTTTCAAAATTTTTTTATGAAATTTTTTATTTATAAAAAATAATTTTTAACAAAATATGGACTTCGAAAATTTTTGCGTCTCCTATTGTTGCATAATTATTTTTCAATACAAATTTTTGTTTAATTACATTTTTTTGTGTCAAAATACTGAAAACATTGTAAATTAAAAAATCTTGAAAAAAAAATTGTTTGTAATAAAACATTTTTTGGTAGAAAGACTAAATACTATCAAATAAAATGTTGTTGTACAATTACAATTTTCTTGTGTAAAACAACTAAACACCTTGTAATTTTTTTTTAATTTGTAAAATAATTATTTTTTTTTGTTAATTTACCTAAAAAAATTGTTAAACAAATTTTTTTTTTTTTTGTTGTAATTTTAGTAGTGAAATTTTTTTTTATTTTAAATCTAATTTTGAAATTTTTAAAAGATTCTTCAAATTTAATGTTAAATTTTTCAAATTCTAAAATTTCAATTGATATTCACAAATCACATCTGACAATTCTGTAGTGAATAATAAAAGAGTTAAATTGTGTCAGGAAAAGATTAACTTTTTCATAAAAATAACAAAATTAAGCATAAACAATGGAATTGTTTAAAACAAAACACCCACTTTTAATTAAAAGGGTTTGAATTATTGTGATATTTGTTTTTTGGTAAAATGGAAAATGATGACCAAATATTTTTTTTTTACAGTTATCAAATTTGGCAACAAAATGCCAAAAAAAAATTTTTCAACAATAGAAACAAATCTTTTGTTTTTGAAAAAATAGCTTCAAAATTCATTTATTGCAAATTAAATTTACCACATTCAGGCATATGGATGGATGAAACAAATAACAGGCAAACAAAAACAAATGAAAACACTCCTCAATATTAAAAAAACAATCGAGCAACAAATACAATTATAAGAGAATGAAAACAAGTTGCAAAACGAAAAAAAAAAATAAACAAAATGAAGGCCAAGCCTATAAACAAATTTTTTTTTCGAAAAAATATTTATGTTTTTTTTTTGCATTCTACAGTTACAGACAAGTACACTTGAATTTGTCTGGAATATGTACTGGTATGTTTGTTGGGTGTAGTGTCCTCTTGAAAATATGTTACAAAACAATTTTTATATTTTTGTATGTATAAACAAGGAGGAAAAGGAAAAGAAATTCGGTGATAGAGGACGATTTTTATGATTTGCTACTTAAAAACAGAAAAGGTTTCGGTTAGGAAAAAATATAGTCCAGTTTGATTAGATTTTTTAATAAGGGCTTTTATTTTCGAAAAAGTGTATGCTCCCGAAAACGTATGATACGAAAGGAATTTCAGCTGATTATTTCAGATTTTTATCAAATTTCATATTTTTCATTTTTTTCCCCCAGATTTCAAGTCATGTCTTACTCTGACATAGTATTAGTGTAGCGTAACAAAAAAAAAAAAAAGATGAAACAGGTAGTATTGTGCGGAAAACTTTTTGGTTAAAAGCTGGTCATACAAACAATGATTGAAAATGAAAATAGACATACACACTACACTCCTACAATAATAGCGAAAACAACAACAACAACATAAATATTGGTAACAGTACACTTAAAACAAAACCTCCCCAGCAAAACTTTGGTAATGGGTAGTGATTATATAACACATTACCAGGTAATGTGTATACTTTATTTGTAGCATTATTTTAGGATGTCTTACCAAACATTTGTTCCACAACGCATTATTTTCAAGTGAAAAATAATGCATTACTAATAATTTGCTACGTAATGCATGATTATTGGAAAAAATGTATTTCATATTTATTATTTCTAAACATTAAATCATGGATGACTTATATTTGGTTACATTATGTATTATTTGAAAGTTTGAAATAATGCATTATTTATAATTGGATGCATAATGCATTACAATAGCATAAAAAATAATTATTTTATAAAAAAATGCATAAGTTTAAACTAGAGATGGGCTCACGGCAGGAAATTTCTAACGACACACACTCACGAGCATATTTTATCTACTTATACTCACTTACAATCACGTGAGTAAATTTAATACAAAATTACTTTTTCGCTACTCGTAACACCTTATATATTATCTTCTGGTATGCTATATTATTTCATTTCTCGTAACCTATAAAATATCATATATTTTACACCTTACTCGTATTCTTCGTTATAAATTTATGACTTATTTTATACCTTACTGGTATTCTTTGTGATAATGTGGATGCATTACTTTGAGTCTCATCGCCTGTTAAAATCATCAACGCTGCAATGTATAAAATAAGAGATCCTATACCTTATTTTATACCTTATTTGGTAATCCAAGTTTTGCTGGGTCTGTCCGATTTGCAGAAAAATCTGTTGAAAATACACTTAATTTGAGCCAAATAAAAAATATGTTGACTACTGAATTTCTGTCGTGATAATATATGTCGAATCAGCAAAAATATCTGTCCAGACAACAGAAAAATCTGCTGATTTCAGCAGAAAAATTTATTAATTTCAACAGAAAGATTTGTTTATTTTGGCAGAAAAATCAGTTGAAATTACATTGAGTATGAGACAATTGATATATTGGCTGTAGAAATATATATTTTTTTAATTTGATTAAAAAATACACAATTATGGGAGTGTATAACAAGTAGGGATGCCAAACGGGAAATCCCGATCCCGAAAATCCCGGGATTTTCGTGATTTATATAATCCCGAATCCCGGGATTTTTTAAAAATAATCCCGAAAATCCCGAAATTTATAACATCGAAATTTGCAACTACATATAACAAATCTGATTTGGATAATTCGAAATATTTCTTATTAAAATCCAGTTTAAAATGGTTTGACTTGTTTATATCTTTATTCATTTATCACAAAATGAAAATATTTGAAGGACATTTTAACCCTTTTTTTTAATAGTGTTACATGAGGATATTTAAAAAAATGGACAAAAAAGACCGCACAGAAAAAAATAAAAAAAAAAAAATTGAGTAAATTTTTAATACTATTGAGTAAAAAATTACTCAATTTTGCACCAGTAAACGATTTAATAGTATTGAGTAAACTTTTAATAAAAAATTATTAAATGCTTAATAAAAAATTTGAGTAAATTATTAATTCACAAAATTAAAACTTTACTTAAAATTTTTCAATATTTTTAAGTAACTTTTTAATTGTGTCAAGTAAAAATTTACTCAAAATGTATCGATTTTTTTTTTTTAAAAGTTTCAATCTTTTTTTTCAAAAAAAGAAATCCTTTTTCAAACTTTACCAAATATACTTATGTCTTCAAGACAATAGAAAATTTTATAAAGATGATTTTAAACTATCATATACATATACAAAAAACTATAAGGCGCCCCAGTAGGCTAGTTGGTAGCGTGCTAGCCTATGAGTCTGGGGGTCGTGGGTTCGATTCCCACCAGAGGCCTTGGTCTGATTCGCTACAACGAGACGAAGGTCATTGTTACCAGTTCTCGGTTAGGTAAAATTAGTATATAATTTGTAATTATATGGTAATTCTTAATAAATATAAATATAAAAAAAAAAAATATATAAACTAAATGAGAATTCAAAACACCATGACAATTAAAAAAAAAATAAAAAAAAATATTAAATTTGTATTAAATTATTTACTCAAATTTTATTTTAAATTTTTGAGTAAATTTTTAATTGTGTTAATTAAAAAATTACTCAAATTTGTTTTAAAAATTTAAACAAGTGATTACTCAAATTGTTTTTCTCTATATTATTTTCTGTACGCTAAAAATAGATAAGAAAAGAACCGCCATTAAATTTTACCAAAGACATATATCAAAGATTCTCGATAATAATGATATCTGAAGTCGCTCAAAGTCTGTTAAACCCCCTGTTGCTAACTATGCCATTACAGAAAACGAATGAACAAATAAAAATTAAAAAAAAATGTTGCCATTTGGCGTTTTTCCGACTTAATGGAGCTTTTTATTGCATTTAGCGGTAAAAAAATGTTTTTTTTGATTATCGGGAAATCCAATGACTTTTTATTTGCTAAGAATTTGTTTTAAACACTTTGAAAGGTGTTTCTTAAATAATATTACCATACTAATTAGAAATTGATACATTTTTTCAAAATTTATTAAGCGGTTTTTCGATATAAAAAGTTAGCATTGATTGTAACATTATCGTATTTTCCTCGTCTAACAGTTTTCGTACCTCCTGTAAAAAGTTCGAATGTTTATGAGCGAAAGACGAGGAGGTTGCATGTATTCACATTATTTAGGTCAGAAGCAGATTTAATAGATTTTTTTTTACTTATTCCAAACGCTTTAAAAATAAATTAAAAACTTCAGTGGGCCATAAAAAAGTTTCGAACTAAGTTTTAAAAACCTTTCAGGGGGGTTGGTCTACACAGAGAAAACAGTTTAGTTGTGCCAGCCGAATTTAGAGCCAACTGCATGGTTTAATAACAACAACAACCGAAATTCTCGTTTGCGATAAGCGAAATTTGTTTATAACAAATTAACTTCTGTTGGTTCAACTAAATTTGGGTAATCGCAACAGAAAATTTCGGTTGTTGTAATTAAACCATGCAGTTGGCTCTAAGTGCGGCTGGCACAATTAAACTGCTTTCTCTGTGTATACTTTCATTTTGTTTTTTGCCCCATTTAAGATACAAAACCGTTATATTTAGTTTATTTCAAATATTTTATGTACATATTTACATAAAATATGACAAATAAAAATATTAAAGTTTAAAATTTTTTTTTAATATAGGAAATAAAAAATCCCAAAAATCCCCAAAAACCCGAAAATCCCGAAAAACCCGGGATCCCGAAAAAATCCCGAAAATCCCGAAATTTTAATTTTCAAAATCCCGAATACCGGGATTTTAAAAAGTTAATCCCGTTTGTCATCCCTAATAACAAGTAACAGGCTATATTTGGTTGTACCATTTTTAACTTTTTTAAGGTTTTTTTAAGAAATTATGGAGATACCTCGTTTTTCCTTAAAACACATGTTACATAGTTTTTACACAAAATTGCTCTAAACTGTGAAACTTTATCAGAATTTCGATATGACAGAGTGATCGTAAATAGAATTCCCTCCCTATTTTTCGTGTTCAGTCGATTAATTCTTGTTCGACTAATCCAACAACTTTATACAAATAATTGTACGATTATTTTAAAATTTCTAATTTCGATTAAAGGAATTATCGTAGAATTTATGCCGATTAATCGAATAATAACAGTATATGGTTTTTCTGGAAATATGCATAATTTTTTTTTAAGTTTCAATTGAAATTCCGTTGGAATTAAAAAAAAAAGAACACCCAAGTAAAAATGTGATGGATCAGTTATTATCCGAAAAATGGATCGCTAAGATTAGATCAGTTTTAGTCGGACGGATACAATTTCATCCGATAAATGGGTTTATCTAATTATATAAACCCATTTTTCGGATGACATTGTATCCGTCCGATTAAAACTGATCTAATCTTAGCGATCCATTTTTCGGATCAGTACTGATCTTTCAAATCTCGGATCAGAACTGATCTTACTTAGATCAGTACAGATATCTTAAATCTCTGATAAGATCTGTTATATAAAAATGTATCTAAACATTTTTACTCGGGCAGTCATGTTTGCTTCACACAAAAAAAAACTTTGTCAAATTACTAGGAAAAGTCTCGTTATACCATTTTACCAATATTTAACAGTTTTCCTTGTTTTTTAACAAACAAATTTGGACCGAAATTTTATTTTTTTTGTAATTTTACAAATTTCCAAGATAATTTAACAACAAAAAAAAAATCTAGTAAATTCACGGGAACTCCTTGTAATTTAAATTGCGCCAAAAAAACTGTAAATTAACAATTTTATTCGTAAAAAGCTTGTAAAATTACAAAATTATTAGTTAAAAGCTTGTAAAATTACTAGGAATTCTCGTAAAATAGGAGTTAGCAAAAAATCTAGTAAAGTTACGAAACCTCCTTGTAAATTTTATCGAGTCAAAAAATTTGTAAATTTACAATTTTATAGGTAAAAACCTTGTAAAATTAAAAAATATATTGGTTAAAAGCTTGTAAAATTACTAGGATTTTTTGTCAAAGTGGAGGAGCAAAAAAAAAGTTACAAGTTTTTCTTGAAATTTTACAAGGTTTTTTTTTTTTAGTTCATATACGTTGGCTCGCTGCTTATTTCGTGTGAAAGATATTAGTAAGCAATCCATTCAAGACAAAGTTAACCAAAATAGATCTAATTATTATCAAATAAGTATTTTTGTAAAAATTCCTGTGTATGTAATTAATCAAGCTTTAATTAAAGCTTAATGACGTTCAGATTGTCTAAATATTAAATGTTCTACGAGGGTCGAACTGGAAATTGAAATTATTGAAAGACCTTTTTTAGAAAATTTTTTAAAAAATATTTCTAGGTAGATTTTATCCAAGCTCAAACATAAAAAATTTTAAAAATAATCCAGTAGATAATATTCATTTATTAAATAATTTTTCCAAAGACCCAAACAAAAATCAAAATTTTTAAAACACAGTAGAAGAAATCCAAATTTTTTGACCTCCAATTTTTTTGACCATCAATTTTTGGTAAACAAAGAAAAGATTTAATTGTTTACTAATTTTAGTGCACCTAAGTGTATTTACTATACATAAGAGATATTAAAATTATTGAACATTTCCTTTGTTTACAAAAAATTGGTAGTCAAAAGAATTGGAGGTCAAAAAATTCGGATTTCTTCGACTGCATTTTAAAAATTGTTTGGGTCATTGGAAAAATTATTTGATAAATGACCGTATACAACTGGACAACTTTTTAAATTTTTAATGTTTGAGCTTGGGAAAAATCGACCTAAAAGTATTTTTAAGAAATTTTCTAAACAACGTCTTTCAATAATTTCAATTTCCATTTCGACCCTCGTAGCACGATTAATATTTACTCAATTTGGACGCCATTAAACTTAAATTAAAGCTCGATTACCTACCCAGCACTTTTAACAAAGATACTAGTTTGATAATAATTAGGTGTATTATTGGAAACTTTGTCTTAAATGGATTGCTAACAGATATCTCACACATGAAATAAGCTGCGAGTCACTGTATGTTAATATTTATAGTTTCTACAGAATAAATTTTGACAGTTTCCAACACTACACTTCTATTTCTAGCAATATCAATGTTTGGAGAATTGTTTCAGAAATCCGAAATTTTTTAAAAATTTAAATTTTATAATTATAATTAACTAAATAAAAAAATATCTCAGAATCTTATATTTTTTTAAATATTGTCAAGAATCTTTAAATTATATGAAGATGTTTTCAGAATTTTTGAATTCTTCTCAAAAATCCGAAAAATAATATGTTTGAGGATTGAACATTTTTTCTTTGTGAAAAATCTTAGAATTTTTGTATAGAAACATGTCTTGGAATTTGAGATTTATCCTATAGAAAAAAGGTATCAGAATCAGTTCTTTAGAAAAATGTCCCAGAATCTGAGATTTTTTCTTAAGAAAAAAGGTCTCCGAATCTGAGACTTTTTCTATATAGAAAAAATGTCTAAAAACCAAAGACTTTTTCTACACGAAAAATGTCGCAGAATCTGAGACGTTTTCTTTAGCCAAATGTCTCAAAATTTATATGAAAAATGTCTCAGAATGCCATACTTTTTCTATAGGAAAAATATCTCAGAATCTGAGACTTTTTCTGTAGTTAAATGCCTCAGAATCTGAGAGGTTTTCTACTGAAATAAGTTCTAAGAATTTTAAAATTTTTCGATAGGAATTAATAAATACAAAATTTGAGTGCTATAAACGAATAAAATTTTAAAATTGATCGATTAATCGAATAATTCCAAATTCAAAAATTTTCTTAATTACAAGATTTTTTTTACAATTTTATCAAAGTAAAAAGATTACAAAGTGTGTCAAAATTTATGTTTTCTGCAATTTTGTTTGAGACAATTTTAAAAAAATAATTTTGGAGTTTTGAAAAAAATGTAGAATTCAAAAATTATTTTTGTTGCCAAATTTATATTTTTTTATATTCATACATATAAATTTGGCAACAAAAATATTTTTTGAATTCTACATTTTTTTCAAATCTCCAAAATTATTTTTTTTATACAGAAAATTAATGTCAGAGAATTCTGTTAAAATATTTATATCAGCAGAAAAATATGCTAAAAATTTGTTATTTAAAATTGAAATTCATATTACAGATTTTTGTTTGAGTGTACACAAAAAAAAATATTGAAAAAAACTTTTCCTTAATAACAATGTTAACTTGATGTTGCTTTTGTTGTTGTGTACTATAAAATGTGGTTGCAAAGTGGTATTGGAGAGGTATGGAGTACGAGTACATATTGTTACTGTTATTGAAATGACCGAGAGTCAACAAAATAAAACAACTGAAAAAAAAAATCGTTACAATTCAAATTGAACAACGTTCATTTTATTTAACTACACCATTTCAAATTGGAATTAACTTAGAAAAAATTTAATTCGGTTGAAACGACTCTATTAATTGAACTTGAATACGAGAAAAATATACGTTTAATATAAATTTAGCAGTTTTTACATTTTTTATGTCCCAGTTGTTATTTAAAGTTTTAAAATTTATTAGAACTAAATTTAAGTTATATTTTCTCTCAAACATATTTTTATCACTAAAATCATTTCTGTTTGGAGACAGTGTAAATAAAAATTTATAGGTAACAGGAAGGTGTACTGTAATCAAAAAATCCATACAAACCCATTGTAACAACATGGTCAAGTTTAAAACAATGGCTTTTTTTCGTAATACAGACAGAAAAAAAAATCCCAACAAGTTAAGGTTTATATGCAAAGTCCTTTAGGCTAATAACAACACAAATGCAATCAAATAGAGATATAAACTCAAACATACACACTAGACTGGGTCGAAATCCTACAAAGTCTAAGGATCGATTGTCCTTAGTGCGGAAAAGTGGTAATGGGGTAATATAAGCATTTTATGGAAGACAACTTTTTAATCGATCAAAAACTCTATTAGCGCATCGGTGATCAAAATTGAGATTTTGGTCAAAATGGCCAAATTTTCAAAAAAATTTTAAAAATATAAATTTCATTTTCTTGCTTAATAAAAAAAAAATTTTTTATTGCATTTAATACTAATAACTTATGTATTAAATATTGGAATTTTATGCCATCATTAACATATTATTATTTAAGATACAAAAAAAATCATATTTTTGACGCGGTTCTAAAAACGACTTTTTTTTAATTTAATTTTTATTTTTTATTAAAATTGCAAAATATATCGATTTTATTACTCAATGTTATTGAAAACATCACAAAGACTAAAGATTTAAATTTTTGCGAAAATCCGTTCGGTAGTTTTTTGTGGGGAGCGGTTTCAATTGGGCGGATTTCAAGGAAATCGTATTTTTTGCCATTTTTTTGAGTTTTTATTTTTTATAAACTACATTATTGTACAAATTGACCAATATTATGCCCTATCTTGTTTCATTTGATCATGGTAACTTAGTTTTGAAACGATAGATTTATAGGACATCTTTAACCCTAATCGGTCAGTGGCCAAAAGTGTCCCGTACTGAGTTTTTTTAGGTTTTAACTACTGTTTAATGAAATTAATGGTTGCAAAATCATGTTTGTGTTGAATATTGTGTTGTATAATCTTTTATTTAATCATATTGACTTAATTTTGAAACATACATATTTTTGGACATCTTTAACCCTTATGTGCATGCAACCAAAAATGTCCCCTACCAAAATTTTCATGTTTTTCACAAATAAAAAAAAAAAATACATTTTTGTATTCAAAATAGTCATAAATAATTAATTGAATAATTTTTATATTGCCGAAAGCGTTAACCCTTCTGAAATAAAGGTTAAAATTGGTCCACTAACAGATTTTTAAGAAATAGGATTACGTGCGGACTAATTTTGTTTTAATAAAACTAAAATTTTTTGATATTATATCACACGCAATCATTCATTTCATATATTTCTTAATGTCAAAAAAAGCCAAAAAACGAATTATCCTTAATATTAAAATTTGAAGACTAGACTAATTTACCCCCGATCAACGACGAGGAAGTTGTGAAATTAATTATTTTTTTATTTATTTTATGTTTTATTTTTGTTTTAAAAACAGAGATGGTTATATAAGATCTACTTTATTGTCTAGCTCAAATTTAACCTCACTTGAGTGAAAATCGCAATTTAAAATTAATGATTAAGGCATAAGCCTGTACATTAGGGTTATGACTTTTTGCATTTTTTTGCAAATATCAAAATTTACCTGCCCTAGCCAAAAAGGCCATAAAAATATTAAGAATTGCATTTTCAAAAAATTTCCCGCACCAAACGAGATGAAATTTGGTCTTTATTTTCTTAATTTAATTGAAACTAAGAAAATATGAGACCCAAACGATGAGTAGGAAAATCTATTTAGGGTCAAAATGACGAATGCTTTATGGAGGGACTTTTTTGACTCCTTCAAGATTCAAATTTGGCGGTTTAACCCTTAACTGCATAAAGTTAACTATTTATAACAAAAGTAAAAGTCCGAGTGGCATTATTTTTATTCGCAATTAGTTACAAGATCTTTTTTTATATAATTCATTCATTGGAAGGGTTAAATTACCTTATTTTTTAAAAATAGGACTTAAAACAAAAAATATCTGCGACTTTTTAGAAATTGCGTTTGGTGCGGAAGGTTTTTTTCCAAAATGACCCGCAAATACGATTTTTAATATTAATTTTGTATGGTCTATCACGTGGTGATAGGTAAAAATTTTGTCAAAAATGAGTCATAACCCTACTGTACATAAAAAAAATATATAAAAACACAAAAAAAATATAAAAAAACAGAAAAAAAACTTAAACACCTCAAAATGGGGTCATTTATAACCACATCCTCGTCGTTGATCGGGGGTAAAGCTAACTGTGAAAACGAATGGGCATTTAGTCTACACTAAAAAAAAACCTTGTAAAATTACAAGAAAAAAAAAATTCCTAGTAATTTTACAAGATTTTTTGTTTCGTAATTTTACTAGATTTTTTGCTACCTCCTATTTTACGAGAATTCCTAGTAATTTTACAAGCTTTTTACCAATAATTTTGTAAATTAACAGTTTATTGACGCAATTAAAATTACAAGGAATTCTCGTGAATTTAGTAGTTTTTTTTTTGTAAAATTATCTTGGATTTGCAAAATTATAAAAAAAAAATTGTAAAATTACAAAAAAGAATGTTAATTTCGATTTGTTAAAAAACAAGGAAAACTGTCAAATATTGGTAAAATGGGATTACGAGACTTTTCCTTGTAATTTGACAACGTTTCTTTTTGTGTGTAGTCTTAAAAGTTTGATTTAGAGATTATTTGTTTTATGGCTTTTTTGACATTAATAAATATATGAAATGAATGGTTGGTGTGATATAATATCAAAAACTTTTAGTTTTATTAAAACAAAATTAGTCCGCACGTAATCCTAATTCTTAAAAATCTGTTAGTGGGCCAATTTTAACCTTTATTTCAGAAGGGTTAACGCTTTCGGCAATATAAAAATTATTCAATTAATTATTTATGACTATTTTGAATACAAAAATGTGTTTTTTTTTTTTTATTTGTGAAAAACATGAAAATTTTGGTAGGGAACATTTTTGGTTGCATGCACATAAGGGTTAAAGATGTCCAAAAATATGTATGTTTCAAAATTAAGTCAATATGATTAAATAAAAGATTATACAACACAATATTCAACACAAACATGATTTTGCAACCATTAATTTCATTAAACAGTAGTTAAAACCTAAAAAAACTCAGTACGGGACACTTTTGGCCGCTGACCGATTAGGGTTAAAGATGTCCTATAAATCTATCGTTTCAAAACTAAGTTACCATGATCAAATGGAACAAGATAGAGCATAATATTGGTCAATTTGTACAATAATGTAGTTTATAAAAAATAAAAACTCAAAAAAATGGCAAAAAATACGATTTCCTTGAAATCCGCTCAATTGAAACCGCTCCCCACAAAAAACTACCGAACGGATTTACGAAAAAATTTAAATCTTTAGTCTTTATGATGTTTTCAATAACATTGAGTAATAAAATCGATATATTTTGCAATTTTAATAAAAAATAAAATTTTTATTAAAAAAAAGTGGTTTTTAGAACCGCGTCAAAAATATGATTTTTTTTGTATCTTAAATAAAAATATGTTATTGATGGCATAAAATTCCAATATTTAATACATAAGTGGCTAGTATCAAATGCAATAAAAAAAATATTTTTTATTAAGCAAGAAAATGAAATTTATGTTTTTAAATTTTTTTTGAAAATTTGGCCATTTTGACCAAAATCTCAATTTTGACCACCGATGCGCTAATAGAGTTTTTGATCGATTAAAAAGTTGTCTTCCATAAAATGCTTATATTACCCCATTACCACTTTCCCGCACTAAGGACAATCGATCCTTAGACTTTGTAGGATTTCGACCCAGTCTAATACACACTCATACATAAACTTTATAGTACATATAATAGGCTTTTTTTATACCCGAGTAAAAAAGTTTTTATATAATTATATATAGAGATCAAATTTTCCAAAAAGTTGGGTAAAATTATATATAATTTGATTAAATTATATATAATTATATCCAGGATTTGGTGGATATAATTATATAAAATTATATCAAATTATATATAATTTGATAAAATTTTATAAAATTTGATAAAATTTTATCACATTAGATATAATTTGATATAATTTTATATATTTATATCCACCAAATCCTGGATCTAATTATATATAATTTTTATCAAATTATATATAATTTTATATAATTTTATACAATTTTCTGGAAAATTTTATCTCTATATATAATTTTATATAATTATATATAATTTGATATAATTTTTATCAAATTATATATAATTATATCAAAAACTTTTTTACTCGGGTAGGAAATTTTTTTTATAACAAAAATTAAATTGAAATTGAACATAAAATCACAATATGAAAAAAAAAGTGAAATTGTATTAAGGTAAAACTTTTAATAATGAAAGTTGTTTTTTCTATACCAAGGAATTGTTTTTTTTAGGAAATTATCATTTTACCTATAATATGTAAATGAAAACTTTAACTGCCTGTATTTTTTGGGCGGGAAGTGGGAAAATGATGTTCATTGTGCCAGCGGAAGTTTACAATTCTTACAACGGAAGTGCAAACTTTAAGTGAAATGCAAACTTTTAGTGGTAAACATATCAATTTATAACACATGAGTGGGAAAAAATGATTTAAAAAAAATAGTTTTATATGTTTTAAGCCACAAGTTGTCAATTCTACTTTACGGTAAAATGTTTTGTCGATGATTGGGTTTCTCTCGTTAGAGTTTTTCGTTGGCACTTTTCAATACAATTAATTCCATGAATGCAATCAAACATTTAATTGAAACTTAACCTATATTTATTTTTTACTTTTGGAAAAAAATATCAAATAATTTTCGGAATTTCGTTACCGTTAATATTAAGTACCGGATTATAGAAGAGTCAATATTAGAATAACGATTCTATTATATTTTTAAAATTTGAAATAATGCAATATTTATAATTCGATACATAATGCATTATAATAACATAAAAACTAAATATTTTATAGAAAAATGCATTAGTTTTAACTAGACAGGAATTTTCGAATCACTCGCCCATCATTCGTCAATTTTCAAATAAAATCTTTGAGTCTTAATTTATTTTTAACGAGTTGCATCTGAAAATATTGGAGATGATTATTTTTTTTATTTTTTCAATTTCATTAATCAATTTATTTTCTTTTTCTTTTTAGGTAAGTGTTTAAATCTTAAAATCAAAGTGATTTGTTAAATTAATATAAGTGAGTATTTACAAATTATTATGGCTGTAGTTAATCAAAAAATAACAAAAATATAATATACAATTTTTTTTTATTTTTTGTAAATTTGTTTTATTTAATCAGCTTCTACCGGTCCAATGGTGCGTCCGAGAGGGGTCATTAGTGAGACCGACCCCCATTTATTTTTACCCTATAACATTTTTGTAAAACATACCTACGCCCTATCTCCACTCCCTAAGTAGCCTCCCATACAAATAACAGTTGGAGCAAATTTTATAAAAATGTAATTTTGAATGGAAGCCTACTTAGCGAGTGGAGATAGGGCTGTGGTATGTTTTACAAAAATGTTTGAGGGTAAAAATAAATGGGGGTCGGTCTCAACAATGACCCCTCTCGGACGCACCATTGGCCCGGTAGAAGCTGATTAAATAAATCAAATTAACAAAAAATAAAATGTATGGGGACCGCTTTAACAATTAGAGATAGAGAGTAGGTTTGTTCAGAGAAAATGTTTGGACTAAAAAAATATTGTGGGTCGGTTATTCATTTTGTTGCTCTAAGGGCACTATTAGGGCAGTTAGAGCGGTTGGAGCAAATTTGGAAAAATGTCGTTTTGTGTGGGAGCCCCCTTAGAAATTGGAGATAGGGTATTAGTTTGTTCCAAAGAAATGTTAAGACGTAAAAATTAATGGGGGTCGGTCTTATAAATGAACCTCTATGACGCACCATTAGAGCAGTAGAAATGATTTTAAGATTGAAAAATTACAATAAATTTTTTTAAAAAAATTTTAAAAAAATAGTAATAATCGTTATCCCACGATCCTCCCGAGCAAAAAATTTGTAGAATCGATAGAAGTTTTACACAAAAAAAATTCAAAAAATTCGAAGAGTACAAACATTTTCAAAAATGAGATTTAAAATTTAAAAACTTAAAAATCGCATACTAGAGCGCTTTTAAGAATTTTTTTGGATTTTTTTTTTTAAAGTACGCAAAAAAAAATTTTTTTTGAAAAAAAAAAAAATTGAAATTTGGACCATTATTGAAGAAGTTATGAGTAAAAGAAGTTTGAGTAAAGGAACAAACTACCAATTTTTAAAAATTCGATATCTTTTGAACGGGTCATCAAAAAAATCTGAAAATTTACCACGAAGGAGTTTTCGAAGGGTACTAAAAACTGTAAATAAATTGGAAAAATCTAAAAAAAAAATTTTTTCAAAGTGTCCGATTTCACATGGAATGCCCCATATACTTTGTGGGGTCTCCGACCGATATTTCGATAAGTTACACACGGAATGACAAAGTGAGTATACCCCCATACTGTGGTTGGAGGGTATAAAAAATGGTAAAAATTAAATAGTTAAATAAATAGTAATTTGATCAAACACACAGTTTTCTTTAGTTAATTCTTTTTTCTCTGATTAGTAGTTGATTAAAAATTTGGTGAATATACTAAAAAATTTTGTAGTCTATTTTTGAGGACCACGTTCTTTAAAGATAGGTCACTCAAAAAAAACCTTGTACAGCGACAAGAAAAGATTGTAACTTTTTTTTCTTGCTACCTCCTATTTGAAAACAATTCGTTGTAATTTTACAAGCTTTTTACCACTAAAATTGTAAATTTAAAAATTTTTTGACTCGATAAAACTTACAAGGAGGTTTCGTAATTTTACTAGATTTTTTGCTACCTCCAATTTTACGAGAATTCCTAGAAAAAATTTCGAGGTTTATCGTAATTTTACAAGATTTTTACCAATAAATTTGTAAATTTACAAATTTTTTGGCGCAATAAAACGAGGAAATCTCGTGAATTTACAAGATGTTTTTTGTAAAAAAACCTTGAAAATTTGTAAAAATAAAAAAAATGTAAAATTACAAAAAAAAAAAAAAAAATTCACAAGGGTTACCAACATGATCTGGAGTTGCAGACACAAATGATACAATACAAATTTCGATTGAAAATTTTTTGTTCAAAAACAAGGAAAACTGTCAAATATCAGTAAAATAGGATTACGAGACTTTTTCTAGTAATTCGACAAGGTTTTTTTTTTTTTGTGTGTAATAGCAGCATTAACCATTACTTCAGTTTTTGGATGGTTTCTTTGCCTTATGGGGCAGCATTTTCTTTTGCCTTCATCTCAATAACTGGACTTCCAACAACAGAACATTTTTTTTTTTCACTTGATCACTTTAAACAAAATTTTTAGAGAGTAACACTGCATTTTTTTAAGTTATTTTTTCGGCATTTAGTTAAGCTTAAGTAGAAAAAATGAGAGTTGCGTAGTAGTCCAAACCAGAAATTTCTTAAATTTTCACGTAAAACTTGTTTTGTTTAACATTTTTACATGTATAGGGTGTTTTTTTTAGTGTTACCGAACTTCAAATTAAAATAAAGTAAGGAAAAACATTTTTAATATCAATCAAACTGACTTTATTGGATAGATAATTTTATGACATTAATGTTTAAAACTGATTTGGAGCCATATCGATACCAAAAATGGCTCGTACATGGAGTAATCTGAACCTCCATTTTCACACAATTTTCACAGAATTTGAGGCCATTTTTCGAATTTCTCCAATAACTCGTCGAAGGTTTATTTCCAGGTGTTTAATTGTCTCTAATTTATCGGAAAAGACAAGTTACTTTACATAGCCCCACAGAAAATAATCCAATGGGGTTAAATAAAACGATATTGGTAACCAATTAATAGGATCTTTGAATAAAATTTAAGTTCGACGAAAAGAAGCATTTTTTTGATAAAAAATTTCTGCAATTTGGTAGCGTTGCTCTTATGTAAGTCTTTGCATGATAAAATGTCAAACCATAGTAAACAAAACACAACTATCAGCAGTTAGATCGGTTGTCAAATAAATCAGTATTACCAATTCAAAGTTGTGAACCTCTAAAAAAAACACCCTATATTTAAATAAAAAAAATACTATACAAAGTTTTGCTTGGTAAGTTTGTTATTACAAAATCGGTTGAGTGGTTCAAAAATTTCTGCGGAGGGTTTTTTTTTCGCGAATTCACATGTTAAAAAACCCGCTAAACAGCTGCAAAAATATTTTACAAAGTGTGAAATTTTTTGACACTAAAAAATGTTTACTCTCAAACAAATTTTTAAAAAATTTGCAATCAAAAAAATTTTTTTTTTATAAAAATGTCATAAAAGTGTTTTCTACTCAAAATAAAATTGTTCAAGTCAAAATTTATATAATCACTAAAAAAGTGTTTTTATTTGTATTCACAATATTTTTGACATTGTGGAGGATATTCATGGATTCGGCCAAGTCTAATTTAACTTTTTACTTGTTTTTTTTATATTAATTTAAACTTTTTAACCTCTTTTAAAATCGGTTTATCCTAAAAATTTATTAAATTAAACCACTCCTCATAATTTCAAACAAAAACGTGTTATGAATATAAATTAATTAAACTTTTTTCCAAAAATATTGGGTTATTTTTAATTAACAAAAAAAATAATATAATTTGTAATCATAATTCAGTTTGATGTTTAAGCGCCTTTCCAAGAATAAAATCAGCTCATTTCGAAAAAAATATACAAAAACCAACCTTACTAATTAGCTGAAGTATTTAACATTTTTGTCTCTTGATACACCCCATTGTTGAAAAAACATTTTTTTAAAAATAAAATAAAAAAAGTTTCCTAAATTAACAAAGTAACAAAATGGAAATTATATAAATACACACCAGATTATGTGACAAATCCCTTGGTTTCTTTTTCAAATTTTTATTTTAGCTAATAAGATACAAAATTAAAAAAAAAATACATCTAAAAAAAATAAACTCATAAACAAAAGTGTCCGTTAAAAGAAGAAAAAAAAAATTTTAAATTTAAATATACCCACAGACCACAAAGCTACATAAATCATAATTTGTCAGCATGCAGTCTGTTATGGCTTTCGGTGTTGTTTTAGTATGGAAATAATACAACAACATGAAAAAAATTAACTTGTATCTCTTTTGTTATTTAAAGAATAAAAGTGTTGTTTTTAAATATGAACTTGTATCTCATATCAGAATGCATAACATTATTCTTCATTAGATTTGCATATTATACCCCTTTTTCATCATCACCATCATAATCATCATCCTCTTCATCATTTGCATCATAAACACCAGGAGTAGAAGAACTGTAAAGAACAACAAAAAAAAATTTACCGATTCTAGAGCTTCTGTTTCTTTTAAATGTTGCACTATGGGGTCACACAGAAAAGAAGTATGACTTTCGAAGTCTTTTAGACACCTGTTTATAAGGCCGTATCGACCTTATTTTATTGTTTCTTCATGCTGATAGGGGTCGAAAAAGTTTCTATTGGAAGTAAAAAATTACTTCGTAATCTTGTCCAGATGAAGAAAAAAAATTTTAAAGGGAAAAAAAAGATTTCAGTCACAAACACAAGTTTGTATGAAAACAAATTTGAAAAACAAAATTAATGAAAAAAAATTGATTAAAAAAAATTGAGAGAAAAAAAAACTAATTAAAAAAATTTTAGTAACAAAAAAAAAAAAAAATTAAAAAAAAAAAATAAAAGAAAAAAATTAAAAAAAAAATTAAAAAAAAAATTGAGTATAAAAATTGCATTCCATGTAGTTCCATATCATTTCGTTCCTTTTTCCATTCCATTTCGTTCCTGGTTCTATTTTATTTCGCTTCATATTAGTTTCATGCCTTTCCGTATAACATGCTTTAAAGAAATACAAAAAATTTCAAAACATTTTTTATATCTGTTTTTGCTGAAGGATCCTATTTTCAAAAAAAAAAAATTTTAGAAAATCCAACACGTATATGAGGCATTCCACACCAAATGTCCAGCGAAAAATATCACGTGTACTATAAACTTCCGAATAGGTTGTATGGATAGCCCTATATGAAACTTAGAAAATTGCGTTTTTGGTTTTTCAATTTTTCAAAAACTGGGCTTAGGAGGCGTGGTCAAATATTGGAAAAATGGTCAAATTTGTGGCGAGTTGCCTTGATTAAATATTTATCACATTAAAACGGAATGCACCACAATCTCAAAAACTTGCATTCTTATATAGTTTTGTATGGGCTATCGACTAAATTTTTTTTTTTTGGAAAATTTTCAGAACCCGTTCTGAAATTTTCCATTTTTTAAAAATGTCAATTTATTAAAAAACATGCCACTTTTTTTTAAAAGTTAAGATGTTTGTCCATCCACACAAAAAAATTCAGAAACACGTTCTTCGTTTTTTTCGAGAAAACCGCATTTGAACTTTAAATTTCATAACAATTTTGTAATTTGCTTGTATTTTCTTGATTTAACGTTGCGAATGAGTAATATTTATGCAATTGACATTACTCATTCGCAACGTTAAATCAAGAAAATACAAACAAATTACAAAATTGTTATGAAATTTAAAGTTCAAATGCGATTTTCTCGAAAAAAACGAAGAACGTGTTTCTGAATTTTTTTGTGTGGATGGACAAACATTTAAACTTAAAAAAAAAAAATTTAAAAAAGAAAAAAAAAGTGGCATGTTTTTTAATAAATTGACATTTTTAAAAAATGGAAAATTTCAGAACGGGTTCTGAAAATTTTCCAAAAAAAAAATGTTAATCGATAGCCCATACAAAACTATATAGGAATGTAAATTTTTGAGATTGTGGTGCATTCCGTTTTAATGTGATAAATATTTAATCAAGGCAACTCGCCACAAATTTCACCATTTTTCCAATATTTGACCACGCCTTCTAAGCCCAGTTTTTGAAAATTAGAAAAACCAAAAACGCAATATTCTTAGCTCCATATAGGGCTATCCAAACAATCTATTCAGAAATTTTCGGGACACATGTTTTTCTGTAGCGGGACATTTGGTGTGGAATGCCTCATATTTTGAATGAAAAAAAAAAGAGTAAAAAACCTTTAAGTGAAAAAAAAAAACAAGTGAGAGTGTTAAATTCGTCTGTTCCAAATCTTTTATACCCTCCAAAATGAAAAAAAAAATGTGGGGGACTTTGAACGCACCTTCCCATCGCGATAAATATACCGAACGTTTAATTTATTTACCAAAAATAAAAAAACATGTAAAAAAATTGTATTTTTTCAGATGTTAGTTCAGTTCTTCAAGGGGGAACTTTTTTCCTCCTGGCCCGATTTTGCCCATTCACGAACTTAACCTGCCTATGAACATGAGCCATATTTGTGCCAAACTTCAGGAGTCTAGCTGTTTTATTTTGGACTGCATTGTGTTATCTACAGACAGACGGACGGACAGACGGACATTCACAGAATGTCTTAGAATCGATCATAGATCAATAATATATATGGGGCAATACATGTCAAATCGGTTACTTTGAAATTTTTTTTTTTAGATTTTCCCAATTTGTTTACAGTTTTTAGTACCCTTCGACAACTCCTTCGTGGTAAATTTTCAGATTTTTTTGATGACCCGTTCAAAAGATATCGAATTTTTAAAAATTGGTAGTTTGTTCCTTTACTCAAACTTATTTTACTCATAACTTCTTCAATAATGGTCCAAATTTAAATTTTTTTTTTTAAATTTTTTGTTTTTTTACGTTCTTTTTAAAAAAAATCCCAAAAAATTCTTAAAAGCGCTCTAGTATCCGATTTTTAAGTTTTAAAATTTAAATCTCATTTTTGATCTGTAATTGTTAAGGCGGTCCCCATACAATTTTTTTTATTTTTTGTAAATTTGTTTTATTTAATCAGCTTCTACCGGTCCAATGGTGCGTCCGAAAGGGGTCATTAGTGAGACCAACTCCTATTTATTTTTACCCTAACCCATTTTTTTAAAATATACCTATGCCCTATCTCCACTCCCTAAGTAGGCTCCCATACAAAATTAAATTTTTATAAAATTTGCTCCAACTGTTATTTGCATGGGAGCCTACTTAGGGAGTGGAGATAGGGCGTAGGTATGTTTTAAAAAAATGTTGTAGGGTAAAAATAAATGGGGGTCGGTCTCACTAATGACCCCTCTCGGACGCTCCATTGGACCGGTAGAAGCTGACTAAATAAAACAAATTTACAAAAAATAAAAAAAAATGTATGGGGACCGCCTTAACAGTTAAAGATAGAGGGTAGGTGTGTTCAGAGAAAATGTTTGGACTAAAAAAATATTGTGGGTCGGACATACATTTTGTTGCTTTAAGGGCACTATTAGGGCAGTTAGAGCGGTTGGAGCAAATTTTAAAAAATGTCGTTTTGTGTGGGAGCTCCCTTAAAAATTGGAGATAGGGTATTAGTTTGTTCCAAAGAAATGTTTAGACGAAAAAATTAATGGGGGCCGGTCTTATAAAGGACCCCTTTATAACGCACCATTCGAGCAGTAAAAATGATTTTAAGATTGGAAAATTACAATACAATTTTTTCAAAAAATTTAAAAAAATAGTAATAATAGTTATCCCACGATCGTCCTGGGCAAAAAATTTGTAGAATCGATAGATGTTTCCACAAAAAAATTTCATAAAAATCGAAGAGTACAAACATTTTCAAAAATGAGATTTAAATTTTAAAACTTAAAAATCTCATACTAGAGCGCTTTTAAGAATTTTTTGGGATTTTTTTTAAAGAACGTAAAAAAACAAAAATTTTGAAAAAAAAAATTTGAAATTTGGACCATTTTTGAAGAAGTTATGAGTAAAATAAGTTTGAGTAAAGGAACCAACGACGTATGCAGAGGGGGGCCCAACAACAACAACAAAAATTATTTTTTTTTTATATGTATTGGAAAACACAAATCTCACGAAAAGAACAAGAAAATTTTTTTTGTTGTTGTTGTTGGGCCCTGAAAAAACAATCCTGCATACGCCAATGAAAGGAACAAACTACCAATTTTTAAAAATTCGATATCTTTTGAACGGGCCATCAAAAAAATCTGAAAATTTACCACGAAGGAGTTTTCGAAGGGTACTAAAAACTGTAAACAAATTGGGAAAATCTAAAAAAAAAATTTTCAAAGTGTCCGATTTGACATGGAATGTCCCATATACTTTATGGGGTCTCCGACCGATATTTCGATGCGTTTCAAATAAAATGACAAAGTGAGTATACCCCCATACTGTGGTTGGAGTGTATAAAAATGAGTTTCGACAGGGACTAGTAGGGAAACCTATTACAGTCCTGTGGTATCACAGTGGACCTCAGAGTCTACTTGTGTTTACGTAAAACGTCAGCAGCCACTTACAACCTAACCTAAACTATCATTAAAAGTGATTTTAGAAAAAACAAATTTTATTTTTCAATAAAAATTAATTAGAATTTGAACAACAATCTGATTTACAAATTTTCTAACTAAACATTTTTTTAAATAATCACGGACACGAAACTTTTTTTTCGTTTTGTAAATAAAAAAATTTATTAAAAATGCTGAAAAATAAATTTTAAAATAATAATAAAGTTTTCGAAATTTCGAAAAAACTCGAAAAATTTTTAAGTTCTGTATGAAAAGTGTCAACGTTTGTGATAGATACCCTATCTATTTAGGTCCGTGTAAGATGTCAAGTAATCTATCAAGTACCGGTGCCTTTTTCTGTAGGGAAATTAATCATTTTAACGATTACGATATATGTTCGTATGTTTCGTAAATTTACGAAAATACGGACTAATTTGTTTTTCGTAATATAAAGAAAATTTTCGTATATTGTTCGAAAGAAGCACAACATTTTTTTGGTTAAATATTGCATATTTTTTTGAGGATTTTTTTTCACCAAAATTTTTTTTTAAAGATTTTTTCGTTTTTTTTTTATAAAAAAAATGTTTGTCAAAATTAACTGCTTTAATTAATTTTAACAAAATATTTTTCATTGTGGAGGGTATATAACACTCTTCCAGTAAATGAATGATATGTATTCGGTAAGGTCGAACTAAACTTTTTCAACATTCAACATTATTGACCCATAGTGCATGTATGCAGTTGTAGGCAATAGCAGGAATATCGCCATCAAAAGCAGCAGCAGTAGTGGTAGTAGTAGTAGTTGTAGTTAACCATACAACCAAGTGTCACTTGTGACACCACTGGCTGTTTAATTAGTTTTACTGCTTGTGATGATGATGACAATGATGGCGAGGCAACAGTGTGTTTAATGACGATCAAAATGATGATGATGATGAGAATGTTGATGACTTTAATATGCCTTTTTTACTTGAAACTTCTTTTGATGCAATGAATTTCACGATTTTTTCTGTGTTTTTTTTTACTATTCAACAGCAGGCGCCTTTAGTTTCTTTTTTTGTTTGTACCCTCAAACTCGTACTATAATATTTTATTAATCTTACAATATTTATTACAACACTGCATTTTGTTTGTTTGCCTACTTTAAGCCATAAATTAAAAAAAAAAATCTTTTATTTTTAAAATACGATTTTTTTCTCTCTGTTGTTTTTATTACCATAAATGTGTCTTTTTTTATATGTTTATTAGCCTTGCTATTCAAAAATAAAAAAAGTGATAATGAAGAAATATCGGTCATTACCAGTTGATTGGTTTTTGGTTCAATGTATGGTTTGTTGCTTCAACTTGGTTGCATGGTTTGTCTGGTCTGGACCTGATGCACTGTAACCATACAGAACTCATAGATATACAGTGGCCAACAAAAGTCTGCGTACGACTACATTCGTAAACAACAAAATTGACAATTTGTAAAAACTGCTGTGTAGATAATTTATCATGCTTTAATTTAAGCTTAACGGCGTCCAGATTGTGTAAATATTAAATGTGCTACGAGGGTCAAAATGGTAATTTTTTTAGAAAATTTTTTAAAAAGTATTTTTGTGCTGCGTATGTAATTAATAAAGCTTTAATTTAAGCTTAATGGCGTCCAGATTGAGTAAATGTTAAATGAGGTGCGAGGGTCGAAGTGAGAAACGAAATTATTGACAGATCTTTTTAGAAAATTTTTAAAAATATTTTAAAGTTGACTTTTTTCAAGTTCAAACATTAAGAATTTAAAAAATGGTTAACATTTTTTAAATACAGTAGAAGAATTCCGCATTTTTTGACCTCCAATTATTTTGATCACAAATTTTTTGTAAACAAAGAAAAGATTTTATTGTTTATTAATTTAAGTACACCTAAGAAGTTAACAGTAACAAGATACGAAAATAATTAAACACTTTCTTTGTTTACAAAAAATTAGTGGTCAAATGAATTGAAGATCAAAAAATTCGGATTTCTTCTACGGAATTTAAAAAAAAATTAAATTTTGGTTTGAGGTGTATGAAAAATTTGTTAATAATAATAACACTGTGCTAGTCGCAAAAATTAACAAGCTGGGCACCCTGCTGGTAAAGCTAATTCGGGTACGCTAATTTCAATGGTTCTAGCCGTTTTTCGAAGTTAGCGCTCGTATTCGCAATATTCGCGATTTAAAATTGTAAAGCTTAAGTACTACAAAAATAATTTTTTATGCTTTTGGGATAGTTTTTTAATATAAATTTAATAAATGCATTGTTTTTTCGCGAAAAATTTTTTATTTGGAAAAATTTTGTGTCTGCAGTGTATCATATTCTACTCATTTTCATAAACTAATAGCAAAATAAAAAAAATTTCGCGAAAAAAATATCGCGAAAAAATTTTTCCCCGAATAATTTTTTTTTGTATATTCAATAGGGTTTAAATGATAAAGATTCAGAAATTGTCTTATTAATATAAAAAATATTTTTTTTACTTAAAAATAAAAAAAAAATATTAATCGCGAATATCGCTAATACATACGCTAACTTTGAAAAAAACTGATATTACAATGGGATTTAGTGTACATGAACTAGCTTTACCGGATGGATGTCGTAATTTCAAATCAAACTAAAAATATTTGTAATAAACCAATTATTTAAGAAAATAAATCTTTTTCGCGACCAAAAAATCTTTTTCGCGAAAAAAAAATTCACGGTATTATGGTTTGTTATGCTAGTTTAGCACACTTGAAGGGTTTTAAATTTAAAAATTATCGCAAAAGTTTAAAAATACCGTTTTTATTGTACTTGATCATCAAAATTTTAAATCGCGAATATCGCGAATACGAGCGCTTACTTCGAAAAACGGCTAGCACCATTGAATTTAGCGTACATACTCGAATTAACTTTACCAGTAGGGTGCCCAGCTTGTTAAAAAAAAAGTGTCAAATTCGAGCACAGGAAAAACATGTTCCCGTAAATTTCTGAATAGGTTTTTTGGATAGCCCTATATGGAACAAAGAAAATTGAGTTTTTGGTTTTTAAATTTTCAAAAACTGGGCTTAGGAGGCGTGGTCAAATATTGGAAAAATGGTAAAATTTGTGGCGAGTTGCCTTGATTAAATATTTATCACATTAAAACGGAATGCACCACAATCTCAAAAATTTACATTTTTATATAGTTTTGAATGGGCTATCGATTAATTTTTTTTTTTTTGGAAAATTTTCAGAACCTATTCTGAAATTTTCCATTTTTTAAAAAAGTCAATTTATCAAAAATCTGGCCACTTTTTTTTTTAATTTTTTATATAAGTTATATAAGTTTATTATTCCGTTTGTAACTCATCGAAATATCGGTCTGGAACCCCATAAAGTATATATATTCATGATGCCCGATCGATTTTAAGACATTCTAGCGATGTCCGTCTGTCTGTCTGTGGAAAATGCTGTCACGGACAAAATATTGCACAGAGATGACTGAATCTTAACATATTTATTGAAAGTTCTCCCGAGAAGTTTGGTATTGCATTTGAGCGATATCGGTTCAGTGGTTCAAAAAATATGAACGAAAATGTAAGCACACCTCAAAAATTTCAGTACATTCAACATAACCTAAAAATACAAAATGTTTTAATTCGGCTTATGGTTGACATATGTGAACATAATTGAACACAAAATGATATTTTAACAAGTACGTACATATATTTTGACAAAACAAGGAAAAAATCGCGGATTTTTTTTTTACCAAAATTTTTTTTGCGGAAATTTTTTTTTCAAATTTTTTTTTTTTTTCAAAAGTAATTTCCTTTTAAATAAAGTTTTTTGCAATAATCTTTTTGAAATTGTGGAGGGTATCTCTGCATTCGGCAAGGCCGAATTAAACTTTTTTACTTGTTTTAAGTTTAGATGTTTGTCCATCCACACAAATTCAGAAACGCATTTTTCGTTTTTTTTCGAGAAAATTGCATTTGAATTTTAAATTTCATAACAATTTTGTAATTTGCTTATATTTTCTTGTTTTAACGTTGCGAATAAGTATTATTAATTGCATAAATATTACTCATACGCTCGTTTTGAAACCAGAAAATACAAGCAAATTACAAAATTGTTATGAAATTTAATATTCAAATGCGATTTTCTCGAAAAAAACGAAAAACCCGTCTCTGCATTTTTTTGTGTGGATGGACAAACATCTTAACTTAAACAAAAAAAAATTAAAAAAAAAAAACAAGTGGCCGGATTTTTGATAAATTGACTTTTTTAAAAAATGGATATTTTCAGAACGGGTTTTGAAAATTTTCAACAAAAAAAAAAAAAATAATCGATAGCCTATACAAAACTATATAAGAATGTAAATTTTTGAGATTGTGGTGCATTCCGTTTTAATGTGATAAATATTTAATCAAGGCAACTCGCCACGCCATTAAACTTAAATTAAAGCTTGATAAAGTACATACTCCGCACTTTGTACAAAAATATTTGTTTGGTAATAATTAGATCTAATATTGTTAACTTTATCATTAACGAATTACATCTACTATATAGTCGTACGTAGACTTTTATCGGCAACTGTACATATAAATTTTCTTTTATGTTTTTACAAAAATGTGCATTCATAAATGTATATTTTATGTTATTTTTTTTTCTTAACATTTCTTCCATATCATTTAGTAATTTGAAACCTTAATTGTTTGACATTTTTATGACATATGTTTGCTTCATTGCTTGACTGGCTAGCTAGCTGCCTGGTCTAAGTTGTTGGTTGTTGTTGGTTGTTGTTTGTTGCTGGTTGTTTAGATAAACAATATTTAAATGTCTATGGAAATAAAACTATCATCATAGATTTATTTATCCAATATTTAAACATAATTTATTGATGTGTCTGTCTTTTGTGTCCCAGTGCAGTGCGTCTTTTCTTATCTTTTTGTATTAATGTTTGTGAGTTTTATCATATTAATAATTTGTTTACTAATTGGTTTTAATGAGTTGGGAAATTTAAAATTTCATAAATTATGATATTATGTATAATGTTAAAAAAATATTTTTTTATTTATTCCTGTTATGGGAAACTTGTTAAGAAGCATTTTATAAAAAATGTGATGTAATTAATAATTGCTAGGAAGTTTAGGATAGCAGTGGCTGGCAATAAAATTATGTTAACTTACATAGACTTTAAGGTTAATTCTCGCTTTATCGTTTAAAGTTTCTTCGCTAATTGTTCTCTATGTATTAAACTTCAGTATTCCATTTTGAATTCTAGCTTTTTCCATTATAGCTCCTTTTCGACTTGGTTCTTATATATCGAACTTTGCTAACCGCTAAATTTTCCACGTGCTAAAGTTTCCACGTGTAATATATTATATCTTATATCTTATTTAAGAGCTCTAGATTTGCAAACATATAAGAACCAAAACTTTTTAATCTTTTTAAAAACTGCAAGTCAGATGCACATACGGCTGCTTTTACCAGCTTTCATACCATCTGTCCTTAACCCGATCTGTTTTTCCTCCGAAAAAAGCTATGGGATCGTGAAATATAATCAAGATTTTTATCAATCTTAGCTACAGCCCATCTTTATATATAATGTCTTGTTCGACGTCTTCTGATTACGAGCTGTCTCTATATTGAGCATAGGCTTTCTATAAGTTGTCTCCAACGTTGTCGATGTTCGGCTATAACTTTAAGCTCTCCGAAGTAATTTAAAGCTTCTTCAAAGACTATGAGATATGGAATTTATTTCGTTTAGTGTAGATCGCTATTCCATATTATTTGATTATTAATTTAGCATATTAGATATATGTCGGGGTCCCAAGCCCCTTATTTTAAATCTATACTTTGAGATCCCCGAGATTTGGTAAGTGTACTAATGTAACTCGGTAAATACTACCGACACAAGAAAAAGTTCAAAAACATTTTGGTATCCCTTGCCTCTTAGAACACTACTGCAAAATACACTAAAGACCACCGAGTAATAGGTTTTGAGGTTTTCCAGTTTTAAAGATTCTCAAGACACTAGAAATCCCCCAAATTCCCGTACCTCAAAAACTAAGCAAGGTAGAACGAAGCGCCACAATTTTTGGATCAAAATCTAGGGCAACCTTTTAAAGATCCAATGGGTCCCAAGTAACCAGGATCTGTACCCATGGCATCCAAACCCAATGGTGGGTCGATGATTCGCGTATTTGTCTGTCGTTAACTAATAGCAAAAAGTCGGTACGCATTTTCGAGCTGATAGCGGGAAAAATTATAAAAAAAAATTTTGTAGGGTACTCTTAGTCCTCTACAAGCGGTTTCAGTTCGCGGTTTTTCAAAAAAAAAATTTTTTTCTTTGAAGAACCGCGATTTTTCTTAAATCTTGTAAAATAAAGCTTATTAAGAAAAAAATTCTCAAAAAATTTTAACTGATCAATTTTGGTCCATAGAAGCATTTTAAAAGCCAGAAAAGTGAGATTTTTTGAATAAAAAAAAATATATTTTATTTCTAAATGGCACTCAAATGGTGCATAAGGCCGATTTAAGTACAGGAAAAATAAAAATAAAATATTTTCGGGTATTTATCGCTATCCGCGAAGTGCAAAAAATTAGCAATTTGCAAAAAAAATCAAAATGGGTATCAAAAATTTGGTAAAATAAAGCGTATTAAGAAAATAAAATAAAAAAATAACTTAGCTGGTCGGTATGGTCCATAAATGCATTTTATACTTTACATGCTTTTAAAATGCATCAAAGGATCATATTTGGAAGCGCTTTTTTTACAAGTACATATTTCTTGGCATTTTGGGTGTGATTATGTCATTTTTATTTGGTTATTTAGAACTTCTAAATTAGAAGTGATTTTTTCAATTCTTTTTGTAAGATTGATTGAAAGAGTTTTTTTTGTAATATTTACACTTAAAACACTGTTCGACTGCAAAAACCTCCCAGTGAAACTTCTAACTGCTCCTTTTGGTCTCCTCCTTCCAAATCTACACACAGAAAACAAATTTGCAAATTTCCAACTGAAATTTAGTAAAAACAACTAAAAATTGGTTGATACATTTGCATATAGGTCATCAGAATTGAATATCGGTAGTTTCAACTAAACTCGGTTGATCCAACAGGCATTTAATGAAAACAATAAAAAAATTCGGTTGCCACACCCAAAAAATAGTAGCGACAATCGAATTATGAGTTGATGCAACTAAAAAATTCGATTGGAAATTTATTTTTCTGTGTGTATCGTCCAAATTTTTCTAGCACGTACGTTTTTGAGATATTCGCTGTTAAAAAGTAAAAACAAAATCAATATTTTAGCACATTTAGGGGTCCACTGTTACGTATTCTTACGTTGCTTCCACCAAATAGGACTTGATTTCAGATAAAATGGACCTCCTGATTCCAAAACTGCAATCCAAAATTTTCAAGCTTGTTCTGTTTTTGAGATATTCGCGTTTGAAAATTTTACTGTGATTTATAAAGAATATAAGTGCGTAACAGTGGAGTTTGATTTTTTCAAACTCCAATATTTCAAAAACATTACGCGATAGAAAAATTTGGATGCCAGATTTGGAATAATTATGTCTTATTTTTTACTAAATCGAGTACTATTGTGTTTGAGCACCTTAAGAATACGTTACAGAGAAGACCCAAATATTTCAATACTACATATTTATTAGCGTGTCCCGAAAATGAAAAATTTTGGGGCATACCCCTAGAATGATGCTTAGTTAAGAGCTGATTACGGAAAAAAAATTTAAAAATTTTTGGATGTCATCTTCAGGGCGCAACCAGCGCTTAAAGTTTGCATCCGTAGTGCATTTGGTCAAAAAAAATATATTTTTTTTTATTTTTAAAATTGGTGCCATAAGTTTCGTTAGGTGGAGTAAATTCTGGAAAAAATATTTGCAAAGTTTTCATGGAGCAATTTTGATCCAGCACAACGTTTTGAAATTTTGAAAAGGTGAAATTTATTATATATTTTTTTAAGTTTTTGTAAAAACCGGAGTTTGTAACAGTTCTTTTAAGATTTTGTATAAAACGGAGTTTATGTTCAAGCCTCTATATAAAAAGCTGTTTATTACAAAAACTTAAATTATGTAGTAAATTATGCATCTTCGAAGTTTCAAAACGTTGCGCTGGACCAAAATTGCTCCATGAAAACATTACAAATATATTTTCCAGAATTTACTCTACCTAACGAAACTTTTGGCATCAATTTCAAAAATAAAAAAAAATATTTTTTTTTGACCAAATGCACCACGGATGCAAACTTTAAGCGCTGGTTGCGCCCTGAAGATGACCTCCAAATTTTTTTAAATTATTTTTCCCGTAAACAGCTCTTCAATAAGCATGGTTTTAGTGGTATGCCCTAAAGAAATTCCAAAATTTCCTGATTTCGGGACAAGCTAATATTTATGTCTCAAAAACATAGGAAGATTTTATTAAGGCGATTACAAACTTTCATATACATACACAAAAAACTATAAGCTAAACGAGAATTCAAAAAACTATGAGAGTTTAAAGAAAAATAAAAAAACTATTAGATTTTTATTAAATTATTTGCTTAAATTGTTTTTAAAATTTTTAAGTAAATTTTTAATTGCGTCAATTAAAAAATTACTCAATTTTTGTTTTTAAATTTAAACAAGTGATTACTCAAATTTGTTTCCCCCATACTCAAATTTGTTTCCCCCATATTTTTTCTTTGTATATACTTCGAATTAAAAAAAGGAGTAATTTAAAAGATCACAAAACTATAAAAATTCACGGCGAATTGATTCACCAGTTTGTTCTGACCACAAGCCTTGACCTCAATTTTCTAAAAAGCTTAAACAATCTTTATTAATGTCAGAGAATAATAACAATTGGAGCGGTAGGCGTTTTTCCGCAACTGTTCACATACTTTTTATATGACAACAAAATTCCGCCGCGTTTTTCCGCCAAACTAGATTCAATTCTATTTTTATGAGGACAATTGCGTTTTTCCGCTTCCCGCTCCAATTGTGATTATTCTCTGATGCAGAAACATCAACTTTAGTTCGTAAATGTATTTATTTAATTTAGGGCCAACTTTTTTCGAATATTAGTTAAACGTCAAATTTGTATAGTATGAATAGTATGAAATTTGAAAAAAATTTATCAGAACACACAGAAAAAAATATGGAGGAAACTAATTTGAGTAATCACTTGTTTAAATTTAAAAACAAAAATTGAGTAATTTTTTAATTGACGCAATTAAAAATTTACTCAAAAATTTTAAAAACAATTTAAGTAAATATTTTAATTAAAATTTAACAGTTTTTTTTAATTTTTTTTTAAACTCTCTTAGTTTTTTGAATTCTCGTTTAGTTTATAGTTTTTTGTGTATGTATATGAAGGTTTGTAATCGTCTTTATAAAATTTTCCTGTTTTTGAGACATAAATATGTTTGGTAAAGTTTGAAAAAACAAGTTTTTGTTTTTTTTTTGTAAAAAAATTTAAAACTTTTTTAAACTTTTTAAAAAAATAAATAGATAAATTTTGAGTAACTGATTAATTTTGTCCATTAAAAATTTACTCAAATTTTTTTTCAAACTTTTAATAAATTTTTATTAAAAATTTACTCAATACTATTAAATCGTTTACTGGTGCAAAATTGAGTAATTTTTTACTCAATAGTATTAAAAATTTACTCAAATATTTTTTTTATTTTTTTCTGTGCATATGAAAAAGATACTTCAAAATCATTACGTAAAGAACTGGTGAAAAATGTTTTTATTGTTATTTTGTAGCATTTTTGGAAGTGATTTTAAAAGTACTTCCTTCGGAATATGAAGTTTGCCACCTATCGCTACTTTGTATGAAGTGAAACCACCAATTCTTTTTGAAACACTTCGTTTATTTTTTGCTGGGAAGCTTTATTTTACAAGATTTTTAAATTTACAAACTAAAACCGCTTGTAGAGGAGTAAAACTACCCTCCTAAAACTTTTTTATAATTTTTCCCGTTGTCAGTTTGAAAATGCGCACTGACGTTTTGCTAGTAGTTTTTCCATTTTCTATTTAAAATTGTCAAAAAATTTAATAATTTTGTTTTTCTTATTTTTAAGAAAAAAAAAAAAAATAACTACAACGAATGAAAATAATCTTTTATCTAAAACATTACATTTTTCCTCAAATTCAGTTAATTTTCGCATTTTTTAGTTAATTTTTTTGGGTGCAATGATGTTAACTTCTCTTTTAAGATTTACACAGAAAGCAGATTCGTTTTGTCAACCAAATATCAAGCAAATCTTAATAACACGTAACTGTCAAAATTAAATTAAAAAAAAATTTGACATATCATCTGGGCGGGAAATTTTCATTTTATCACGCAGTTACTTTTATTTAAATAAAATATTTCATTTCGTAACGGGATTTTTTTTAGAAACATTGTAAGGAGTATATAAGTAGGAGGAGTTGCAAAACTCGATAGATCATGCCATTATAGGCCAAACTAAATAATAAAGCTTATGTTTACCAATTACCTACCCTTAATCTTTGGCAAAGGTTCTCGATGCTTTTGTGAGATCGCACTAAACATTAGCAAGCACTTTTAGCGGAACCAAATTAAATTTGTTAAAATTCTGATAAATTTTTATTCAAAAATAAAAATTGTTTTATTTGACCTTAAAAATATTATATTTTGAGTAGGGTTATTCTAACTTGAGGTGATTTTTGCAAGACGTGTTATGGAATTTATCAGAGTTTATTGTCAAGACTATTTAGTTCATATTAAATTTTAAATGACGAATCGCTAATGTTACAACAAAAATAATAATACATATTCAACTCTATCTTAATTGAAAGTTAGAAGAAGAAATTTGTACAATCTCTTAGTAAGATCACGTTCGTCAAATAACTAACCAAAAACTATAAAAACAGATTTGCTTATGATTACCAATTGGATAATGCTATATGCAAGTTGTTGTTGTAAATACTCAAATATATGTGCTATTTGCGAGTGTAATATATGGGGTATTCCACCTTAGAGTGCTAACCATTTTGTTCAAATTCTGATTAATTTTTATTAAAAAATAAAAATAAATTTGTTTAGATAATTTTAAATTGAGATGTGGTGATTATTAAAAACTTGTTTAATGAGGATTGATGTTAATTACGGTCACGGCCTTATCATTTACAATTACGTTTTCGTTTTTTTATGTGGCCATCATTGTCGTAGTCCTTTAGAGTTTTGCAACTCCTCTGATTAACGTTTTCTTTGCTTTTACGCACAGATTAATCCATATTTTGTGCAGTATTTGCATTTCTTTCTTTTTTTCTTATCTTGTGCCAAAAACTAAATTGTGTCGCATGCCATATGTCTTTACATTTGTTTTTTTTTTTTTGTTCCAAAGAAGTTGTCTGTAGGAACACAGATTTTCATTTATAATCTTATACACAAACCAAAATGTCTTTTGATGGTAAAATCTTGTTATAAACTCCATGCCTTTTTTTCTTATAAAATTTTTTTTTGTGCAAAATAATCATGTTTTTTGCAAAACTTCAGTTAAAATAAAAAAAAAAAACACATATATGGGGCATTCCACACCAAATGTCCCGCTACAGAAAAACATATGTCCCGTAAATTTCTGAATAGGTTGTTTGGATAGCCCTATATGGAACTTAGAAAATTGAGTTTTCGGTTTTTAAATTTTTCAAAAACTGGGCTTAGGAGGCGTGTTCAAATATTAGAAAAATGGTCAAATTTGTGTCGAGTTGCCTTGATTAAATATTTATCACATTAAAACGAAATGCACCACAATCTTAAAAATTTACATTCTTATATAGTTTCGTATGGGCTATCGAATATTTTTTTTCCTTGAAAAATTTTCAGAACCCGTTCTGAAATTTTCCATTTGTTAAAAAAGTCAATTTATCAAAAATCCGGCCAGTTTTTTTTTTTTTTTTAATTTTTTTTTTTAAAGTTTAGATGTTTGTCCATCCACACAAAAAAAACGAGTAATATTCATGCAATTAATATTCACTCAGAAAATTATGTAAGTTACTACATGTTAGTTGTTTGTATATTTTACAGTAGTTAGTTGTTTTCAACTATAAAGTCAGTTGTTTTTGTATGAAAAATATCAAACAACTATTTCTGTTAGTTATTTTAAGTCGTTTTTTTGAATAACTAAGAAAAAAGTACTGTTATGTAGTAACAGTTATTTAAAGTAGTTAATTTTATTTTTTTATCTCTGAAAAATTTTCAATGTTTTTTTCCAAAAAAAAAAATAAATTTTATTTTTTTTTATTTTTCACAACTTTAAAAAAATAAATGAAAAAATTTGGTCTCTAATTTTTTTTCTGAAAAAAAAATATATATTGATTGTTTTATTTTTACTACATTTTAGTTGTTTTGACTACAAATGTAAGTAGTTTTTACTACATAAGTCAGTTGTTTTTTGTCAGTTGAAATAACTAACATTGTTAGTTGATTTAACTGAAAAAGTAGTTGACCCCAAAACAACTTACAAAGTAGTTATTTTAACTGACATTTTCAGTTGATTTTACTAACCTAATTTTTTGAGTGTTACTATTCGACACGTTAAAACAAGAAAATACAAGCAAATTACAAAATTGTTATGAAATTTTAAATTCAAATGCGATTTTCTCGAAAAAAACGAAAAATACATTTCTGATTTTTTTTGTGTGGATGGACAAACATCTACACTCAGAAAATTATGTAAGTTACTATATGTTAGTTGTTTGTATATTTTACAGTAGTTAGTTATTTTCAACTAAAAAGTCAGTTGTTTTTGTATGAAAAATGTCAAACAACTATTTCTGTTAGTTATTTTAAGTAGTTTTTTTTGAATAACTAACAAAAAAGTACTGTGATGTAGTAACAGTTATTTAAAGTAGTTAATTTTATTTTTTTTATCTCTGAAAAATTTTCAAAGTTTTTTTCCAAAAAATAAAAATAAATTTTCGTTTTTTTTATTTTTCACAACTTTTTAAAAAAAAAAAAAAAAAAACTTTGAAAAAATTTGGTCTTAATTTTTTTTTGTTTTGAAAAATTTTTTGAAAAAAAAAAAATATAAAAAAATTAGTTGTTTTGACTACAAATGTAAGTACCCAGCAAAACTTAGATTACCAAATAAGGTATAAAATAAGGTATAGGATCTCTTATTTTATACATTGCAGCATTGATGATTTTAACAGGCGATGAGACTCAAAATAATGCATCCACATTATCACAAAGAATACCAGTAAGGTATAAAATAAGTCATAAATTTATAACGAAGAATACGAGTAAGGTGTAAAATATATGATATTTTATAGGTTACGAGAAATAATAATATAGCATACCAGAAGATAATATATAAGGTGTTACGAGTAGTGAAAAAGTAATTTTGTATTAAATTTACTCACGTGATTGTAAGTGAGAGTAAGTAGATAAAATGTGCTCGTGAGTGTGTGTCGTTAGAAATTTCCTGTCGTGAGCCCATCTCTAGTTTAAACTTATGCATTTTTTTATAAAATAATTATTTTTTATGTTATTGTAATGCACTATGCATCCAATTACAAATAATGCATTATTTTAAACTTTCAAATAATACATAATGTAACTAAATATAAGTCATCCATGATTTAATGTTTAGAAATAATAAATATGAAATAAATTTTTTCCAATAATCATGCATTACGTAGCAAATTATTAGTAATGCATTATTTTTCACTTTAAAATAATACGTTGTGGAACAAATGTTTGGTAAGACATCCTAAAATAATGCTACAAATAAGGTAAATACATTACCAGGTAATGTGTTATATAATCACTACCCATTACCAAAGTTTTGCTGGGTAGTTTTTACTACATAAGTCAGTTGTTTTTTGTCAGTTAAAATAACTAACATTGTTAGTTGATTTAACTGAAAAAGTAGTTGACCCCAAAACAACTTACAAAGTAGTTATTTTAACTGACATTTTCAGTTGATTTTACTAACATAATTTTTTGAGTGTAAACTTTAAAAAAAAAAATTTAAAAAAAGAAAAAAAAGTGGCCGGATTTTTGATAAATTGACTTTTTTAACAAATGGAAAATGAACGGGTTCTGAAAATTTTTCAAGGAAAAAAAATTTATTCGATAGCCCATACGAAACTATATAAGAATGTAAATTTTTAAGGTTGTGGTGCATTCCGTTTTAATGTGATAAATATTTAATCAAGGCAACTCGCCACAAATATGACCATTTTTCCAATATTTGACCACGCCTCCTAAGCCTTGTTTTTGAAAAATTGAAAAACCGAAAACGCAATTTTCTAAGTTCCATATAGGGCTATCCATACAAGCTATTCAGAAGTTTATGGTACACGTGTTTTTTTTCGCTGGACATTTGGTGTGGAATGCCTCATATATAGAATAAGAACGGCTTTTGAGAAAACTGACTGATATGTACTTAGAAAAAAAGTTTGTAGAGTTGGCAAAAAAGTTGTTGGTGTAAAAAGGAATTACAATTGATCTTTTACGAATTACAACTCTTTCCTTTCGAAGTACAATTTATCCTTTTCGAATTACAATTGATCTTTTTCGAATTAGAATTGATCTTTTTCGACTTGTAATTGTTCTCTTTCGAATCTTTTACGAATTACAATTGGAATTGTCTTACAAATGAAATCTTCGAATTACAAATGGAATCTTCGAATTACAAATAGAGTCTTCGAATTACAAGTAGAATCTTCGAATTACAAATGGAATCTTCGAATTACTTATAGAATCACCGGATTGCAAGTAGAATCTTCGAATTACAATTGATCTTTTGCAAATTACATCTGTAAATGGTGTAGATAAATCTGAGCTAAAACTAGTTTTTTATCTGAATATAGAAAACCCTGAAGTGAAACTGCACTGATTTTATTATTTTACAATCAGTGCTGTGCAATCAAAATGTATCTTCGTTCTTAAATGGAGACTCCAAAATTTTTATAATTTTCTTAAACAATCTCCTTTATATTTTTTTTCAGTGTATTCCACAAGTAATAAAATATGACTACATGTTCTTATTGTCTCTATGTTTAAATGATTGTCGTGTCTGTTTGTCTGTCTGTCTTTCTCTGTCAGTCAGTCATTACGACATATTGATTCTTGCTATTCTCAGCTGCTTGTCATTTACACTCGTTATTATTAAAACAATGAACATACAAATTTTTGGCAGTTTTGAAAAATTCTGTCATGTTAATACTTTAGTTGTTTTTTTGGGTACTTTTTTATATGACAAACATTTTGTCATCTGTTCAATTGGGGCCTTTTTTTCTCTCCCTACAATTTGCATATAATAAATATCGCATACATACGATTTCATCACTTTGAAAATTTTATTATGGATTTTTTTTAATACAAAAAAAAACACTGGATTAATACAAAAAACCTCAAGCAAATTATCGTATATCAACACTGAATTTTGTCGTTTTTTTTTTTTTTAAATTAATGATTTTATGGGTCACTGACTTTAGCACAGTTGATGATTTTTTTTCTTCTTTTAAATCGGTTTTTTTTGTCATTTATTAAATGCTGATGAATAACAAGTTTATCTTTTGCAATTGTTTTAAACATTATTATGTTTATAATAATAACCTGTAAGTTTTAATTAAAATTTAAACAATAATATAATGTATGAGACTGTAAAGCGTGACGGCTTTGTGGAAAAAAAATGTCTCATTTTTACACAGATTTTTACACATTAAGTTAATTAACATTTTAAAAAAATCTCTATCATACCATTTAAGCCAAAAACTGATTTTTATCTGAACTTTAATTGTCTATACAGTAATTCAAAATTGAACAAACGCCTTAAGGCTTTATTTAGTTCAGCGCTAGATTTTTTTTAACATGCATTTAAAGTTGGTGATTTAAAAGCATTTAAAGTTTTTGTGTACTAAACATGTCCTACTTTAGGTGCCCCTGGTGGTGCCCTTATTGGACAAGTGGGGTTCTGCGTCCAAACTTAAGCTCGAAATTACGTTAGCTATAATTGGTGTGAATTTGGCTGCAGTCGGTCAAGTATCTACTTACTGAATAGCCAAATTATTAAAAATAAACTACTGTGCACCGTTGCGAATGATTGTTATTTAAAGGCAATTACAAAATTAATCATACGCCACTTAAAACGATTTCAAGCAATTATTATTATCTATATATATAATTTCCCTATTTGTGTGTTCCTCTTTTTTTTTCTGTCCAGAGCTTTTTGAAGCCCACTGATGAGCTACAAAGCTGGCATGCATATAGTAAACCAACTGGGGCAGATCCTAACGTAGCCGGATTTTAGTTTTCTTGCCTGTGGGCGGAAAAAAGCGGAGAAGTGGGCGTGGCAAAATTAAATTTGTTGACATTTTTGCTTAATTTAAAGCCCCCTAATCACTTAGGTAGCTGAAAATTTCCTAGAATATAGTCCTAACGATGGCACATATCCCCAAGTAGTCGGATTTAAAATTTTCGCAATGTGGGCGGAGAATTGAGGGAAAAAGTGGAGTGGCAAAATTGGGATTTTTTAACATTCTTACTTCTTTTGAAGCCCCCAAATGACTTAGGAAGCGGAAAATGGCATAGCATTTAGTTCTTACAATGAAACATATCCTGAAGTAATTTTTTTAGACGGTGGAAGGAGAATTAAGAGAAAAATGGGGCGTGGCAAAATTGTGTTTTTTAATATGTGCTTATTTTAAAGTCATCTAATGACTTAGGCAGCTGAAATTTCCCAGTATATAGTCCTATCGATGAAGCATATCTTGTAGTAGCCGAATTTTAAATTTTTGGGCTGTGGGCGGAGATTTGAAAGAAAAATTGGGATTTTTAAAATTTTAACTTTTGAAGCCCCTATAGGAAGCGCAAAATGCATAGCGTACAGTCCAACAATGTAGTATATCCTGAAGTAATCGGATTTAAAATTTCTCGACTGTGGACGGAGAATTAAAAGATTACAGATTGTGGAAAAATTGGGTTTTTTAATATTTTAACTAATTTGAAGACCCCCAATGACTTAGGAAGATGAAAATTGGCGTGTATATAATAGGTTTTATGGGGAAGGTCAACACGTAAATGGATTTTTGATATCCAGTGTATGGGTGGAGAATAACAAAGGCAAAGAGACGTTGTAAATTTATTTCCATTTATTTTCTGTATATATAATCTTTTTATGTGTTTCTCTTATTTTTTGTGTATCCAGCGCCTTTTGAATCTCATTGATGGACTTAAAAGCTTAAAATTGGCATGTATATAGTAAAACACCAGGGACATATTCGAAGTCGAATTGTTTGCCTGTGGGCAGCGAATTACGAGAAAAAAGGGACTTGGCAAAATTATTTTATTTTTTTTTTTTTTTTAATTTTAGAGTATTTTTAAGCTCTGGCATAATGAATTAGGAAGCTGAAAATCCCTAACATGTAGTCATAACTATAAGGCATATTCTAAAGTAGTCCGATTAAATATTTTTGGAATGTAGACGGAGAGTTGAGAGGAAAAAAGGGCAAGGCAATATGTATTGTGTTTTATTTTTTTTAATTTAACTAATTTTAAAGCCCTAATGACCTACGCAGCCGAAAATTGGCAAGCATATTGTTCTGAAACTGGAGCATATCCTAAAGTAGTCTGACTTAAAATTGTTGGACTGTGGACGGAGAATTAAGAGGGAAAGGGGGAGGGGATACGAGTACAGTACTAACAATGGAGCATATCCTAAAGTAGTCAGATTTAAAAATTTTGGAATATGGACGGAGAACTAAGAGAAGAAATGGGCGTGGAAAAATTATGTTTTTACATCTTACCTAATTTTGAAGACACCTTATGACCTTGAAAGATGAAAATTGGGATGCATATGGTACGGAATATGGCAAAGACTGACCTGGATATCGTCGCTGCGCCTAAAAATGGAGTCATGTGTTTTGGGGCAAGTGTTTAGGAGAGCAAAAAATCTGTTTATTTTCGTCCCTTCGCGATTTTTTTTAAAAGTTTGTTCTATAAAAGTTTGTTTATGAAAGCATTCATATTGTTAATTTCTTTTCGAGAGGGATAAAGACTAAATAAAGTTTGTTGGTGGTTTAAAGCGACATAAGTTAGACAAGGTCTTTGAAATTTTGATATTATAAAGCTCTTCATTAAACAGCGAACAACAGATTTTTCGCAAAACTGGTGATATTTTTCGTTTTTTCTTGTAACTATTCAAGAGCTTCGACATAAATTGACATCTGTGAAAGATTCTGTACTTAAGATACTAAAATTTTCCGCCGTCAAATGATTTAATTGCTTTCACAAGGCTTGATAACCTGCCATTTAGGATTTAGATAACAGCATGAAAATATGCAAGTATTTTCCAAAAATCTTGACAAATTCATTCAAAATACTTAGATGCTATGTGTGAACCTCATATTACTAAAATAGTGGTCCATTTTGTCTCGTTCTGTTGCTTTTTTATCAAAAAAAGTTATGTGTAGCTTAACACATAACTCCTTTTCAGACCTTTTTTAGTATGACGAACACATAGCTCCATTTACTAACTTTTGAACCAATCAAGATATCAAAAAACTGTTTAGTGAGTAAACGTATGACCAATATGGGATCATAAAGATGTAATAAAAAAAAATTAAAAAACTACACATGTCTCCATTTTTAGGCGCACCAACGATATCCAGTAAAAGGGCGGAGATACAAAAAAAAGTCGTGAATTTTGTTAATTTTATATATGTACATTAGAGTGTCCCTTATTTTGGAAATGTTGGAAATCTTGAGACGGTACCCGCTCATTTTTTTCCTTTTGACTTAAAAATAACTCAGGAAAAATTTTACGCCCCTAGGACCACGCCTTCCCTACGCGACGGGGCCTTAAAGAGCGGGGCCTAAAAAATCATTTTTCCATACAAACCAAAAAAATTTTTTTTTGATTTTTAATTTTTTTGTTATTAATTATTATATTACTTGGTTTGCTTATTCACGACAAAAAATTTGATTTTGGAGGGATAAGTCTTTCAGCGCTAAAAAATTTTTCGCAAAAAAAAAATTTGGGCGGCCGGGGTCCTACAGTAAAAAATTTTTAAAAAATATTTTTTTTTAGTTTTGACTAGCAACGGTTTTAGCTGCTATGTTGCTTTAAATGATATATATTCCAAAAAAAAAATTATTCATATCTGTGACATCTTTATCTTTTTCGAAAAAAAAAATTTTGAGCCGTAGGAATCCTACGGTAAAAAATTTTTAAAAAATATTTTTTTTTAGTTTTGAAAAGCAATGGTTTTAGTTTTTATGTTGTTTTTAATGATATATATTCCAAAAAAAATATTATTCATATTTGTGACATTTTTATCGTGTATCGAAAAAAATCATCAATGCATTTTTTACCCTTTTTTAGAACACGATTAAGATGTCACAGATACAAAAAATATTTTTTTATGAATATATATCATTTAAAGCAACATAGCAGCTAAAACCGTTGCTGGTCAAAACTAAAAAAAAATATTTTTTAAAAATTTTTTACTGTAGGACCCCGGCGGCTCAAAATTTTTTTTTGCGAAAAATTTTTTAGCGCTGAAAGACTTATCCCACCAAAATCAAATTTTTTGTTGTGAATAAGCAAACCAAGTAATATAATAAATAATAACAAAAAAATTAAAAATCAAAAAAAAAATTTTTTGGTTTGTATGGAAAAATGATTTTTTAGGCCCCGCTCTTTAAGGGCCCGTCGCGTAGGGAAGGCGTGGTCCTAGGGGCGTAAAATTTTTCCTGAGTTATTTTTAAGTCAAAAGGAAAAAAATGAGCGGGTACCGTCTCAAGATTTCCAACATTTCCAAAATAAGGGACACTCTAATGTACATATATAATCTGTAACGTAGCTGGATTTTCGGCCTTTAAATTGAAAAAATTGTGTTTTGTAACATTTTATCTAATTTTAAAACCCCCCAAGTAAAAATGTGAAGGATCAGTACTGATCTTTCAAATTTCGGATCAGTACTGATCCGAGTAAGATCTTTCAAATCACGGATAAGACGTGATATATAAAAATATATCTAAACATTTTTACTCGGGCCTTTATGACTAAGTGTGATCATGGGACAGATCCACACGATGGATTTTTGATATCCGGTTTAAGGACGGAGAGACGAAATGGACGTGCTAAATTTAGTACTAAAATTTTATCAATAAAACTTTTTATACTCATTAAAATTTTTTTCCAGTTTGGGAAATAAATTGATGTAACTCAATCTAGCAATATTAAATTTTTGAAGCACAAACATAATTTTTTATAAAGTTTGGTAAAAAATTAGAATTATTGAGAAAAGTGATTTGGTGTTCCGCCTGGCAGGGACAGGCTATTCGACTAGTAATTATAATAAAAGTTCCCCAACTTCAAATGCGTATAAAAAAAATTCTACCGCTGAACTAAAAAAAACCCTGAGGCTTTTGTTATGAAATATGTCCACTTTCATTTTCTTTTGGTTTCATCCCATTCCGATTTTTGTTGTTGCACTGTGTTTTTTTTATCAAACTCTAATTAATTTTTATTTAAAATAAAAATAATATTCGACATTAAAAATATTATATTTTTAACAAAATTATTCTAGCTCGAGGTCTTTTTTCTTTACTAATTACAACCATGATATTCTCATAGAATAAATTTCAAGAAAATTTTAGTTTTGTTTTAAATTAAACTTTCATTATTGACAATGTTAGGACATGTCATCAAGGATTACCTATGATTTGTCAGAGACTGAAGATATTTCCTAAAGGAATCACTATGTATAGAGATGGTCAAAGGGTAAATACCCAAATGTTAAATAACCGGTATAATAGGTAAATTGGGTAGAAATTGGTAAATACCCAGGTATTTTGCAAAAAGGTGGGTATGTTGTAAAAGTTTGGTGAACAAAAACATTTAGCAGTAAAATTTAATGAATTTTATACTAAAAAAATAGTACTTTCTTAGAAAAAATAGTAAAGTGTTTTTTTAGAAAAAGTCTATGTAAGTTTCATCAGTGACACATTTTGCAACTGGGGTTTTAATTGACACACTTAAAACTTAACTAAAAATTTTTCTTTTTTTTTAGGAAAGTTTCATAAACATGGTAGTTTCCACGATGCATTCCTAATTATAAGAGCTAGACTTCTGAAATTTGGCGCGAATACTGACTATGGTCATAGATAGGTTAGGTTTGCAAATGGGCAAACTAGAACTAGGGAGAATATTCTTATAATAAGCATCACTACTTCAAAGTTTAATAACCTAAAAAATTTATTGCCATCTCTTAAATCCATTGTAATTTCAAATGGCTTGCTTTAATTATTGACATTCTTTCAACATCTGTTTTGTGTGAGTGAGAATATTGTTTACTCCTTTTTTACTCCCTTTTTATATCCTTTATCATTCTTTGCCGCTTTTGCTTTTTAGAAAAAATTACTACAATAGTGTTAGTATAATTATCATTAAATACAATGTTGCATTCTTTTTTCATATTTTTTTTTACAAGTTCTTTTGTTCTACATTTTTAAAATTGTTTTTTGTTGACAACCTTAGCTTATCAAATATACTCATCACTATAGTCAACAACACCGTCAACATCATGAACAACATCATAATCATCACTGCTATTAGTGGATCTTTTCACCATTTCTAATATTTAGTTATGACTATTTTAAATTCAGAAAAGCCCAAGTGAAATTTAGAAAAACATACCCAGTTGGAAAATGTGTCACTGAGGAAATTTCCACAGTGATTCCTTAAGGAAATCTCTTCAGGTTCTGACAAATCATAGGCAATCCTTGATGACATGTCCTAACATTGTCAGCACTGAATGTTTGCTTTAAGAGTGTGGGCAATTCCTCTAAGACGTCTAAAAGGAAATGTCTTCAGAATAGCAGTATATTAAATTAGAATTTTAAATCTGGGCAACTCTTCAATTTCCAAGAAAAAGATAGCAATATTATCGACTTAATTAAAATAAAATCAAAATCTAACAAGTAGGATAAAAGTAATAAATAGACAAACAATTTTAAAAATAAAGTTTGGAACAAGTGGTTAGGTGTGGGACTAATAAACTGGAGGTTCCAGGTTCACATCCAGTTGGGACTAAAAAAGGCGAAAAGTTTTTTCTAAATATGAGAAAGATAATTTAACATATAAAGGAAAATGGATAAAAGTAAAAACTAAAGGAAATACGAAAATTATTTGTATTTTCGCATGACCTATGTCAGACATTTCCCCAAAGAAGTCTTAGGTGACATGTCCCCAGAAGGTCAGCCCTGACCACTGCTGACTTTGAGTGAGGACATTTTGAAAATTTGTATGAAACTGTCATCAACCCAGTACATAGAGATGTCTTGTGGATGTCAGGTGTGACTCTGACATGTCATCGCTCCGTCACTGAGGATGGCTCGAGGACGTTGCCAACTGGGTAACTAAACCTCAGAAATTTTAATTGAAATTCAGGAAATCTTAATTGAAATTTATATTCAGAAAATCCAAATTAAAATTCAACAAGTAGAAAAGTTAAATTCGACTTTGCCGAATCTATGAATACCCTCCACAAAGCTTTTTTTAAAAGGATAGCACATTTTTTAACGTAAAAAATTAACAATTTTGATTACAAATATTTTATTTTGAGTAAAAAACTCTTTAAAAAAAAAAGAAAATTTACTAATTTTTTTTTAGTGTAAAATTTTTTTTGAGTGTAAAATTTTTTCGAGTATAATTTTTAAGTTACCAATGCTTTTAAAACTTAAGAAGTTTAAAAAGCATTGCTTTAAAACTAAAGAAGTTTGAAAAGCATTGTTAAGTTATCACCAATGCTTTTAAAACTTGTTTACCACGTGGCATTTAAGATGAAATTTTCTGGAATGCAATTGAGCTTTTCTGAATTCCAATTGGGCTTTTTTGGATTGCAAGTGAGGTTTTCGAAAATTCAATTGGAATTTCTAAAATTTCTGTTGAATTTTAATTTATCTTTCTGACTTTCAACTGGAAATTGTGTAGTATTTAGTTGCAACTTGCAACAACGAGAATGTATGCTAAAACTATAGTATCATCATCATTGTCATCATCGTCCTGATTACATGTTAGTGGCGCTTACAGTTTGTCAAGTAGTTCATTACAGTTCATACAGATGTATGAAGTTTATATACCTACAAGTACTGCCACCTCTTTTTACAGTGATGTCAACTGTATTTAACAGCAAAGCGCTAAAAAAATATTAAAAAAAAAAATAGTTTTTATAAATAACCGTTCAAAAACAATTAATGCAACACTTTTTCTTCTCAAAATTTAGTTTTATTTGGAAATGGGTTTAACTTCTATAAATATTAATTTAGACCAAACACTTCGGTCAAAATCAGCGGTTTGTCAGAATTCGAAACGTTTTGAAAAACAAAAATTGCTGCTGTCTGTCCACCTACCGGTTTTGCCCAATTCTCTCGAGTGTACGCCATAAAAATTTCGGCAATAAATTATCTTTCATTGTCATTTTCATTATCAAAATCTCTTTGTTGACATCACTTTGCCACTTTACTACCATATATTCTGCCATTAATAGTTGGAAAAGAAGGCAGGTTTAATGTTGCACTTTCTGTACTCGTAACTGATGAAATGTATAGTTAGTGAGTGTCTGTAGTGTTTAATTTGCCATAATTTAAGTACATTTGTTTTAGTGCTTTTTTTTTAGTTTTTATTTTCTAATTTCTTCTAGCATATTTTTCTTTAGTAGTTTTGTTATCTATATATATAAAAGAGTAACGTGACTGACTGACTGACTGACTGACTGACTTATTGACTGATTCATCATCGCCCAGCCCAAACCGCTGAAGCTAGAGACTTGAAATTTGGACTGTAGGTTCACCTCCCGGAATATAGATCCACTAAGGCTGGATTTTTGCCAATGTTGATTCTAAGGGGGTAAAAAGGGTAAAAAACTGTACTTTTGGTACTTTTTATAAATCCTGAAATAATGGTCGTAGAGACTTAAAATTTGGACTGCATGTTCACCTCCCGGAATATAGAACCGCCAACGCTGGATTTTTGCCAGTGTTGATTCTAAGGGGGTAAAAAGGGTAAAAAACGGTACTTTTGGTACTTTTTATATCTCCTGAAATAATGGTCATAGAGACTTGAAATTTGGACCGTATGTTCACCTCTCGAAATATAAATCCACTAAGGCTGGATTTTTGCCTGTGTTGATTCTAAGGGGGTAAAAAGGGTAAAAAACTGTACTTTTGGTACTTTTTATATCTCCTGAAATAATGGTCATAGAGACTTGAAATTTGGACTGTATGTTTACATTATGGAATTTAGATCCAGTAAGGCTGGGTTTTTGCCAATGTTGGTTCTAAGGGGGTAAAAAGGGTAAAAATTTGTACTTTTGGTACTTTTTATATCTCCTGAAATAATGGTCATAGAGACTTGAAATTTGGACTGTATTTTCACCTCCCGAAATATAGATCCACTAAGGCTGGATTTTTGCCAGTGTTGATTCTGAGGGGGTAAAAAACTGTACTTTTGGTACTTTTTATATCTCCTGACATAATGGTACTAGAAACTTGAAATTTGCAATTTCGGTTCACTTCCGGGAAAAAAGAGTACTTTTGGTATTTTTTTTATTGACTAAAATAATGGTCATTCAAACTTGAAATTTAGAACGTAGGATCCTTTAGTGAAATAAAAAATTCTGGAACAAGTACAAATTCTGTACCGTTTATAAAAATTATTTTTTTTAAAAAGTACCTTTTATAAAAAGTACCTTTTATAAAAAGTACCTTTTATAAAAAGTACCTTTTATAAAAAGTACCATTTATAAAAAGTACCTTTTATAAAAAGTACCTTTTATAAAAAAGTACCTTTTATAAAAAGTTCCTTTTATAAAAAGTACCTTTTATAAAAAGTACCTTTTATAAAAAGTACCTTTTATAAAAAGTACCTTTTATAAAAATTACTTTTTATAAAAAGTACCTTTTATAAAAAGTACCTTTTAAAAAAAGTACCTTTTATAAAAAGTACCTTTTATAAAAAGTACCTTTTATAAAAAGTACATTTTATAAAAAGTACCTTTTATAAAAAGTACCTTTTATAAAAAGTACCTTTTATAAAAAGTACCTTTTATAAAAAGTACCTTTTATAAAAAGTACCTTTTATAAAAAGTACCTTTTATAAAAAGTACCTTTTATAAAAAGTACCTTTTATAAAAAGTACCTTTTATAAAAAGTACCTTTTATAAAAAGTACCTTTTATAAAAAGTACCTTTTATAAAAAGTACCTTTTATAAAAAGTACCTTTTATAAAAAGTACCTTTTATAAAAAGTACCTTTTATAAAAAGTACCTTTTATAAAAAGTACCTTTTATAAAAAGTACCTTTTATAAAAAGTACCTTTTATAAAAAGTACCTTTTATAAAAAGTACCTTTTATAAAAAGTACCTTTTATAAAAAGTACCTTTTATAAAAAGTACCTTTTATAAAAAGTACCTTTTATAAAAAGTACCTTTTATAAAAAGTACCTTTTATAAAAAGTACCTTTTATAAAAAGTACCTTTTATAAAAAGTACCTTTTATAAAAAGTACCTTTTATAAAAAGTACCTTTTATAAAAAGTACCTTATATAAAAAGTACCTTTTATAAAAAGTACCTTTTATAAAAAGTACCTTTTATAAAAAGTACCTTTTATAAAAAGTACCTTTTATAAAAAGTACCTTTTATAAAAAGTACCTTTTATAAAAAGTACCTTTTATAAAAAGTACCTTATATAAAAAGTACCTTTTATAAAAAGTACCTTTTATAAAAAGTACCTTTTATAAAAAGTACCTTTTATAAAAAGTACCTTTTATAAAAAGTACCTTTTATAAAAAGTACCTTTTATAAAAAGTACCTTTTATAAAAAGTACCTTTTATAAAAAGTACCTTTTATAAAAAGTACCTTTTATAAAAAGTACCTTTTATAAAAAGTACCTTTTATAAAAAGTACCTTTTATAAAAAGTACCTTTTATAAAAAGTACCTTTTATAAAAAGTACCTTTTATAAAAAGTACCTTTTATAAAAAGTACCTTTTATAAAAAGTACCATTTATAAAAAGTACCATTTATAAAAAGTACCTTTTATAAAAAGTACTTTTTATAAAAAGTACTTTTTATAAAAAGTACCTTTTACAAAAATTACCTTTAATATAAAGTACCTTTTATTAAAAGTACCGAAAGTGCTGAAACAATGATCCTAGAAAATTGAAATATGGAATGTAGGATTTTTCGATGAAGAAAAAAACATTCTGGAAGAAATACTTTTTGGAAATTCCGTTTCTAACGGGGGTAAGAAAGTGTACTTTTGGTACTTTTTTTGTTCCTATAATAATGACCTTAGAAGCTTGAATTTTGGAATGTAGGGTACTTAGGTGAAAAAACATTCTGCTAAAGTATTTCTTAAAAAAATCCGTTTCTAGAGGTATAAAAAAGGGTTTTTTGATACTTTTTATATTTCATGAAGTAATGATCCTAGGCACTGAAATTTTGAATGCTTTATTTTAGGAAGTTCTGTTTCTAAGGGTCGCGACTGATTGTAAAGGGGATAAATAAGTGTAAATTTGGTTATTCTTATATTTCTTGAAATAATGGTTCAGAAACTTGATATCTTAAATATAGGATCAACTAGCACAAAATAAAGGTTTTTTGGAAAATTTAATTTTAAGGGAAGAGGTGGCAAATGGTTATTTTTACCTATCTAATTATTAAACTAAAAGCCCCAGAAATAACAGCCATATTTTTAAATTTAAAATTTTAGGATAAAAAGGGGTACCTGGTAAAAGTGGTGTAAAATGGTACTTTTCATATCTATAAAATAACGACAATATAAATTTTTATTTCTTTAACGCATATTATACGGAGAGGAATGAAACTTGCATGGAACAAAAGGAGATGGAATTGGAAATGAAATGGAGTAGAACGGGGATCGAAATGAAATAGAACAGGGAACAATATGGAATGAGACTTTTTACTCAAATTTATCGTATTTAACATTATTTATTTCATATTTTTTCTCCCTATATGTTTTTTCACTCAAACTTATTTTTATTCCCATTTCTTTTTTCACTGAAATATTTATTCACTTTTAATCCAAAAACCTGATATAAGGGCTCGAAAATGGTCAATATCTCTTTTTCACCGGAACGCACATGATAACGTACCAGCGAAGTTATTAAAATTGTATTGTTTAAATTATTCATTGAAATATTATTTTATGAAAGACGTAAACGTCCACAAGTAAATAAAACAAAGACTACCTAGGGGAATTTTTTGAAATCATAGAGTAATCCTGATCCTTCTATTATTCGGTATTCAATACAACCGGTAACGAAGTACCGGGATGGTAAGCTAGTACTGTATATGTTAGTATACATTTTATGGCTCTAGGGAGGGCTCTTTGTAAATTAGGTTGATGGGTAGTAAGTTTTATATTTTTTTAAGGTTAATAACATCATTTCTTTTGTGTACAAAGATAAATTAAAAGTACTTTATTAACAAAAAAAAAAAAAAATAGTTAATGGAAAACAATTTAAGATTTTTATTTTAGAAATGGGAGTAAAATGAAGTGACACGTCAGAATCGACTTTAACCTCTAGTTACGAACTCCTTAAATGTTTTTCTTGAGTATGAATTTTCTGTAGATTTTTTGAAAAATCGCTTTCCAATGAAAAAAATTACTAAAGAAAAAAAAATAATGTGAGTGAGCGATTTTTTTAGCATTTTTTACAAGGAATAATTTTGGTCATGAGTAATTTTTTGATGCCTCGCTTCTATTTCGAGTTATAAGCACAAAAATTTATAAAAAACCGTATTCGAAAAATATTTATTTTTGCAACAAAACCGATCAAATTTATGGAAAGTATGTTTTAAAAAAGTTCAAATCGCTGTAATTACAATTCATTATTTGTGTACAGAAAACGAGAAGATTTTAACTCACAATCAGAATTTAAAAGTGCAGTTTTTGGCAACAGAAACATTGTTGCAATTGCAAAGTGTGAATTTCTAGTTTTATTGCATTTTTCCCGAGACATAATTTTTGTTTTTATCTGCTGAAAATCTGTCATGATTATCTAGGTGAAACAGCAGAGAAATCTGTCATGATTGTCTAGGTGAAATAAGCAGAGAAATCTGCCAAAACAGCAGAGAAATCTGCTAAGACATTTTCTAGAAAATTTTTGTTTTTATGAAAACTTTAGCTTAAGAAGGTTTTCTTGAAAAAAGAATGACAGCAAGCTACCCAGCAAAACTTAGATTACCAAATAAGGTATAAAATAAGGTATAGGATCTCTTATTTTATACATTGCAGCATTGATGATTTTAACAGGCGATGAGACTCAAAGTAATGCATCTACATTATCACAAAGAATACCAGTAAGGTATAAAATAAGTCATAAATTTATAACGAAGAATAATAGTAAGGTGTAAAATATACGATATTTTATAGGTTACGAGAAATGAAATAATATAGCATACCAGAAGATAATATATAAGGTGTTACGAGTAGTGAAAAAGTAATTTTGTATTAAATTTACTCACGTGATTGTAAGTGAGTGTAAGTAGATAAAATATGCTCGTGAGTGTGTGTCGTTAGAAATTTCCTGTCGTGAGCCCATCTCTAGTTTAAACTTATGCATTTTTTATAAAATAATTATTTTTTATGTTATTGTAATGCATTATGCATCCAATTATAAATAATGCATTATTTCAAACTTTGAAATAATACAAAATGAAACCAAATATAAGTCATCCATGATTTAATGTTTAGAAATAATAAATATGAAATAAATTTTTTTCAATAATCATGCATTACGTAGCAAATTATTAGTAATGCATTATTTTTCAATTTAAAATAATACATTGTGGAACAAATGTTTGGTAAGACATCCTAAAATAATGCTAAAAATAAGGTATATACATTACCTGGTAATGTGTTATATAATCACTACCCATTACCAAAGTTTTGCTGGGTATTTCTGTAAAATTACAAAATAATCTGCTAAAAAAAATGTTCAAAAACATGTTTAAAAATATCGTTTTGATTGCAAAAAAAAATAACACTTTAAAAAAAACTTGCAAAAAAATGACAGCAAACTATTTCTGTATAATTTAAAAATAATCTGCTAAAAATATGTTCAAAAATATTTTGAAATTCAGCAAAAAGAATCAGTAAAAACGTAGTAAAATGTCTGTTATTTTGTAAAACTAAATGACAGAGATTTTAGTTAAAATATCCATTTTAGTAGAAAAATCTGAAGGGTAGTTCGCATATTGCAGTGTTCTCGAACAACCAGATTTTTTTGAGAGTGTATACGTAAATTAGCCCAGTATAGATAATAAACTGCGATTTTTTATTCGAATAGATTCATAAATTCTGATCCTTTTTTTTGTATAGAATAATTCTCCGGTTTTGAGACATTTTTCGTAAAGAAACATTATCAGATTTTGCCAACTCTAGAGCAATTCTTAGATTCTGAAAAATTTTTCCGTATTAAAAAATTCTCAGATTCTAAAATTTTTAGATTTTATGACATTATGCGGTTTAACAATATTCTATGATTCTGAGACATTTTTTCTCAAAGAAAAATTCTTAGATTCAAAAATAGAAAAATTTCCAGTTAGTGACCTGTTTTTCCCGAACAGAAAATTATTCATATTTTAAGATATTTTCCCGTACAAAAAATCCTTAGACTCTGGAACATTTTTCCCGCATAGAAAAATTTTCAAATTCTGAGACAAAGTTTTCAGACTCTTAGACACAGTTTCCGTATAGAAAAATTCTTAAATTTTCTGTATATAAAAAAAAATCTTAGTTTCTGAGACATTTTTCCCGTGTAGAAAAATTCTCAGATTCTGAGACATTTTTCCTGTATAAAAAAAAAAAACTCTTAGATTCTCTGACATTTTTGTAGTATAGATTTGGAGACTTTTCCCATAAAGAAGCCTTTTAAGATTCTGAAACATTTTTCCTGTATAAAAAACTTCGCGGAATCTGCGACATTGTTTCGTTTAGAAAAATTCTCAGATTCTGAGACATTTTTCCTGCACAGAAAAATCCTCAGATTCTGAGTAATGCTTTCCATATAAAAAAATTCTCAGATTATAAAAAACACAGCTCAACATGAAAATGCGTTTTGGATTCTGGTGATTGATTTAGGTAGTGTTTGTTGCGCTGATTCCAAATCTGCGACCCAAATATGTCTATCACGTCAGGATTTTGAGTTATCCGCGGTTAAAGTGCCGAAAAAGGCCATTTTGGACCATTTTTGAAAGCTTATAATAAAGGATCCTGACATGCGATTGTCTTGGAGTCAAGCTCATTCAAAAGTATGTGATTTTCTCTATAAGACGAAACAAAACGTTCTTGGAATTTAAATTTCTAAAATGGTAAAAAATCGTTAACAAAAACCTTCCATTTTTTATACCCTCCACTCTAGTGATAGAGGGTATATATAAGTTTGTCATTCCGTTTGTAGCACATCGAAATATTGGTCTAGGACCCCATAAAGTACATATATTCATGATCCTCGATCGATTTTAAGTCAATCTAGCGATGTCCGTCCGTCCGTCCATCCGTCTGTCTGTCCGTAGAAAAGACGCTAACTTTTGAAAGACTTCACAGAGGCTACTGAAGTTTGGCATATATGTTGGTCATTTATCTGGTCAGGTTGGTATTGCAATCCAGCCAAATCGGTCCAGTGGTTCAAAAGTTATGAGCAAAAGAGTAAATTTCGGCAAGGGGTTTTCGCAAATTTCCGAGATAAAAAACACGATAACTTTTGAAAAACAATAATAAGACTGCTGAAACGTGGCATGTATCTTTGCCGTTCTTCAGGTCTGTTTGGTATTGAATTTAAGCTCAATCGGTCAAGTGGTTCAAAAGTTATAAGCAAAACCCCGAATTTCAGATTTTGTTCATCTTAAATGCCACGTGGTAAACAAGTTTTACAAGCATTGCTGGTATTTAAGCAATGCCTTTCAAACTTGTTTATTTTAAAGCCATGCTTTTTAAATTTGTTTAGTTTGAAAAGCATTGGGAACTTAAAAATTACACTCGAAATAAATTTTACACTCAAAAAAAATTTAGTTTTTTTTTTTACAAAAATGCCAATATTTTGTGTACATACGTAAGTGCATTTACTCAGAAATATTTTTGAAGTAAAAAAGTTTTACACTCAAAAAAAAAAAAAAAACTAGTATTTTTTTTTTAAATGACAACAAAAGAGTTTTTTACTCAAAATTGTTAATTTTTTTCACTTTAAAAGGCATTGTGGAGGGTATTCATAGATTCGGCAAAGTCGAATTTAAGTTTTCTACTTGTTAAATATTTAGTTTATTTACACAGTGTTTTTTTAACAAATTTCCATACAAACACACACGTAAATGTTAGATTTAAAGCACTTGTGGCTAATGATTTTTTTACCATTAGAAAAAATTAAATTCCAAGAAAATTGGATTTTGTCTTAAGGAGAAAATTACACACTTTCCAAAGAGCTTGATATCAAGTCATTCGCATGTCAGGGTCTAATTTTATAGGCGCTCAAAAATGGCCAAAATGGGCCTTTTTTGACACTTTAACGTCGATTTTCTCAAAGTCGTGACGTGATAGAAAAATTTGAGTGACCGTTTTGGAATCGGGAAACCAAAAAAAAAACTTTTTTTGGTTTCATTCATAACGCAGCGGCAAACATCAGATTTGTAGAGCGGTGAAATTTATACTTTTAAATTTGAGAATTTTTTTCGGTATAAAAAATTCTCAGACTCTAAGACATTTTTTCCGTATACAAAATTTTTAGATTCTTAAACATTTTTTTGTGAAACGACAAATTTTAAGACTCTGAGACATTTTTCCCGTACAGAAAAATGTTCAGATTCTGAGACATTATTCCCGTATAGAAAAATTCTCAAATTCTAAGACAGTTTTCCCTTATATTAAAATTCTCAGATTTTGAGTCATTCTCAGAAAAATTCTCAGATATTGAAACATTATTTACGTATAGAAAAATTCTCAAATGCTGAGATATATTTGAGTGTAGAAAAGTTCTTCGACTCTGTGTAGAATTATTCTGAGAATTGGAGACATTTTTCTTTGTTGAAAAATTCTTAGATTCTGAGACGCATAAAAAATTCTCATACTCTAAGATCATTTTTCTGATAGAAAAAATTTAAAATTCTGCGACATTTTTTCGTATAGGAAAATTCTCGGATTCTGAGACATTTTTTCTGAATAGAAAAATTGTCAGATCATGAGACATATTTGCAGCATAAAAAAATTCTTAGATTCTGGGACAGTTTTCTGTAAAAAAAAAAAACAGTTTCTTAGACATTTTTCGCGTATTTTTAACTATTTCCTTATTTTTGTTTTAAATTTTTGTGTTTTACAAAACTTAAACTTTAAGACATCGTATACCTGCAATTTAAAAATTTATCTAAAATGTTTTGTAAATTTCCCTAAAGCTGTGTAAAACAATATTTTCCGCTATGTTATAGTTAAAATGAATTGTTATACGCCTGAGGCGATACATTTTTTGTTGTGGAAATCACAAACTACTTTATACACTTTTTATTAAAGACGAGTTAAAGGGAAAGAAATCTTGCTTTAGCGGCGGCAAGTAATACCTGAACAGTTAGTTTCGGATTTTTGAACATACATAAATACAACTTTTTTTTTAGAGATTTTCAGCTCACTTTTTATATCCTGTCATGCAGTGAAATAAGGATTTTCGTTTTTTTTCTGTCACATTTTGTGTGTGTTGTCTAAACTAAATTCCTTTACTTTACGCTGTGATCTTAAAAACTCTACTCCATAGTAGTCGTTTACTAATGGCGGTTACATGTCAACTCATCTTTACTGTAAACACATTCATATCTCATGTATACGGTACAAGGGATATTGATGTCAATTTATAGAAAGGAACAAAAAAAGATGCCAAGGTAAAAAAGAAACACTCTTGTGTGACATGGTTATGTATGTGTAACAGTTGTTAACGAAAAAAAAAAAAAATGATTCTATATTTCACATTTCATTCACATTTTCATTGTTTTTTTATTTTTCTGTGGAAAAGCATTAAGACCTTGCTGGTGGTAGACGAGTAGAAATGTTTGTTTTTAACAGTTTAGGTGTAAAAAATTCGCTTTGGCAACTTTTCAACCTAAAACCGCAACAATTTAAAATATATGTTTTTTTATCTTTTAAAGTTTATTTCTAAATAATATACACTGCGCAAAAAGTTTTAAAAAAAAATTTAAAAAAAAATTTAACAATTTAACAAAATTTTAATTTAAATTGTAACTTGTTTGAATTACAGTACACACTATAAACGGACGGGTGTGTGTGTTTTTTTGACTAACTCTCACTCACACTCACGACTCCTGTCATTTTTATTTTTACTCACACTTACACACAATCACGTGAGTAAATTAAGACCAATTCACGTTCACTCACACCACCTTTACTTACTCTAGGGTTGCCATTCGTACTATTTTAAACAGTACATGTACTGTTTTTTATAAAAAGTACTGTTTTATGCACAGCACCTAAAACAGTACGCAAAAGTACTGTTTTTTAAAGCGTGTACTCTTTTTGTACTGTTTTTTTTATACTCATCACCAAAATGTAACATTTTTCGAAAAATGTTTCATATTTGACAAAATTTTAATTCAATTTTAAAAAAGGAGCTAAATGCAATTTAATTTTATACCACATTCAAAAAGAAAAATTATTTAAAAAGTGGAAAACTTAACTAAATTCAATAATGATTTAGCTCCATTGCCATGTTTTCCTTCTTTTTATCTAAATTTTTCTGAAAAATAAGAAAAAGAAAAAACTAGAAAATGGTAACAAATTTATTTTATTGAGTACATCTCATTTAAAGTTCCGATTGCGGGCAGACCCCATTAGGTTCGGAACCCATGGTCTATTAAGGATCGTCATAGATTTTTATTCAACATCTTTGCCCTTTTCGCTCTACCTTGCTTAGTTTTTAGGATACAATAATTTAAGGGCCCAAAAGGGTCTTTAGAATCTTAACGGGATAACTAAAAAACTATTACACGGAGGGATTATACGGTCGTGTAAAGAACTACATTTTTTTCTTGTTTCGGCAATATTTTCTGCGAAATGAGAAACGCCCAAATTTTTAGATTCAAATTGCGGAGTCCATACATTGAAAGAGGACCGGAGATTCTTTGGAGATTTTTAGAATCGAAAATTAACAGTTTTTTGCTCTTTCTGGCTTAGTTTTTGAAATTTTTGAAACATTTTTTGAAAAAAAAAAATCCTTAAATTGCATAAAATTTACTAAACCTGAAGAAAAAACTTTATCAATTCTAAGAAGATAAATATGATGAACTAATTGGTTGCAAATTATGTCAAAGAAATTTCAAAATTTTTATTAAATTTTACTAAATTGTGAAAAAAAAAACATTTTCACAAAATTTAGTTAGGCCTTTGTTTGAGTGCAATAATACCGTTTTCGCATTTTCTTTTTAAAGTCGTGTTTTAATTAAAACACTGTTTTATGGATTTTTTCATATGTTTTTGATAGGAAGATCGCTGTTTTAGTTAAGCGAAAGCATATACTACAAAAGCTTTTCAAGTAAGATATCGCGGCAACTAAGACAAATGATACAAAAAGTCAATCGCAATTTTTTTCAACACTGATAAAAAAATAGAATAAATTTGAGACGGTTTACCTAAAATGTTCCACCGTTCTGTTAACAACCTTTTATGCTCGTTTTGGCTGAGATCTGTTTGAAATCAGGGTAAAAGGGCTAAGTTTTTGTAGTTTGATATAAAATAAGACTTTTAAAAAAGTACTGTTTTTATTTTAAATGTACTGTTTTTTGAGACCAAATGTACTGTTATTCCATATTTCAAATCTGGTAACCCTAACTTACTCTCAAGTAGCTCTTAAGTAATAATGCAACAAAAAAAAGACTAAAAATTAGGATTTCAAAAGTCTACCAACAGTTTTAGCAAAATTTATAATTTAGCTAAATTTAGCCAAATTTTTCAAAATTTTTTTATTTTTTTTTTGGGACAAAAGGAAAATAAAGAGAAATTTAATTATGAAAACTCAAGCAAAAATATTTATTAACGCACATTCATTCACTTCCGCATTTTTAGTAATTTTAACCAGGGTTGGCAACCGAAACGAATAACGGTATCGGTAACGGTATTGGTATTACATATTTTTTTTATCGGTAACGGTAAAGATAACGGTATTTTCGATTATTTCGGTAACGATAAACCGTTACCGAAACATCAATACGTGTCCGTACCGCACGGTGAGCCTCAGAGATGTTTACACTAAGAAAATTATGTCATTAACTGTTTGTAGGTTATTTTAAAAAGTAATCAGTAAAGTTATTTTAAAAGAAAAATCACTTATTTTATAAAGGATTTAATTTTTTTACTATTTCTGTAGTTTAAAAAATATAATTTACTGTCTTAAAAATGAATTTTCTGTTACATTTATTTTCGACAGTAAAACATTTCTTCTATAGTTTTACTGTTTTTCAATACAAAATAAGTGAATATTCAGTAGTTTTTTAATGTTTTGGTTAGTTATTAAATTAACATTTAAAATTGACTGTAATGTGTTTTTATTTTAAATGAAAAAACAGTGGAATGGTTTTTAAATAAAATTTCATTTGTTTTAAGTGAATATTCACTGGAATGTACCTACATAATTTTTTGAGTGTAGGTTTAACTTTAGTGTCGACGAAAAGTGAAAGCGCAGTTTGATTTCTACAAGATTCAATGTCACAAAACTGTATCGTAGCTGCTCGCATTCCCGAGATAACGCGAAACTAGTGTTTTTTTATTTTTTAAAATTTTGACATTGAAGTTTTTTAAATTTTTTCAAAAACTGAGTATGTATACAGTTTTAACTGTACTTATTTAAAGGTCACAAAACAGTAAACATCAAAATCCTATCTTCTTTAGTTCGCGAGAAATCGCGAAATTAATTTATTGATGTTTTTGTTTTCGTTTTTTATCTTAAGATAGGTTTCTTTAAAATTTCGTAAAAACATGGTATGCACTTTTATTTGTGCTTGATCAAAGATCACACAGCTGTTGACATCAAAATTGTAGGTGTTAAATTTCGCGAGATATCGCGTAATTATATAATTTTTTTTATTATTTATTTATATTTTAAAACCGGTTCTTTTGAAATAATAAAAAAAAGTGGTATGCAGTTTGATTTGAGCATGTTGGAAGAAATTAAAACTGCCCACAAAAAAATTATATCTGCTCACTTTCGCGAGAACTAGCGAAAAACCGCTTTTTGGGGCTTTTTCTTGTTTTGATTAATAAAAGAAGTTTCTTTAACATTGTTGAAAAACACGAAATGCTGTTTGATTTGCTATTGATTAAATGTGATAAGGCTGTTAACATTTAAATTCTAGCTACTCAATTCTTCGAGATATCGCTAAAAAAACTCACTAAACTCTTATTTATTCATTACTTTGTGTTATTTTTGGTCTGTAAAAACATTTACTTCAATTAACGACAAAAATGTGGTATGCAGTTTGAATTCGAGGTTATTAAAGTTGACAAAACTGCAAGCATAAAAATTATAGATGATCAATTTCCCGAGAAATTGCAAAATTACTGTTCAAGCTTTTATATTAATTAATTTATTTTTTCTTTAGTGTCTAAAATAAGGGAAAAATCAAGAAACGACAAATATATTATATGCAGTTTAAATGTTATGTGGTAAAAGGTGGTAAAACTGCTAAAATAAATATCTTGACTGCATATGATTTTGATGTTAACTGTTTTGTGACCTGTAAATACAATTAAATCAGCATACTCAGTTTTAGAAGATATTTAAAAAACTTGATTGTCAAAATTTTAGAAAATACAAAAAGACTAATTTCGCGATATCTGGCGAATGCGAGCAGCTACGATTTCGCTGTTAACAGTTTTGTGACATTTAATCAAGTTGAAATCGAACTGCGTTTACACTTTTCGTCGACACTAAAGTTGAACCTAAACATCGCTGAGGCTCACCGTGACCGGTATTATGAATAAAATTTACCCAATGTGTTAAAATGTAACAAATTTGTTAAAAATACGTAAAAAACCAAGAATTTATTTAATAAACTTATTGTTAGTGCATTTTTAACACATAATTATATAGTACTACTTGTATTTAATACTATTAATTAACTCAGAATTTAATTAAAATTTTGCCCCTGCTAAAATATTCATTTCAGCAGAAAAATCTGCTTAAAATTTGTTATTCTAAATTGAAACTCATTTTACAGATTTTTTGACAAAGGTTTTCTTTTGAGTGTAGAGTGATCGGTCGGACACTAGCGACAAAAACCTTCATAGAAATAAATTAAAAAAGTTTTGACAAGTCCGTTAAATTTTATAGTAAAAGTGCCCCTCAAGGTTTCAGTGCCCCTGTTCGATTTAGGTCTATGTTGTAAAAGGTCAAAAATAAAAGTGTCCTTGCCATCCTTGTTCAGGGTCTATTTTCAAACTTTAAAAGGCTGAATGCAAACAGCCTTTGCAGCATTTTGTATATTTTTTAAGTGTATCAGTTTAAAAGATACAATATTTTTTTTTTTGTTGCATATTTTTTTTTGGTTTTCTGCAGTTTTTTTTTGCAGTAACTTTTGTTATCATTTTTATACATGCTTTAGCTGTGCTAATGAGTTTCCGTTTTTATGAATATTGTATTGTATTTTTTTTTCTCATAGAAAGTATAAAAGGTAAACTATCTGCATAGTTTTTTTTAATAGTTCCTACTTGTTAATACCATATTCTGTCAGTAGTATTATGGTGATAAAATTATCACGATTTAAAAATTCTTTTTAAACTTTACGGGATGCAGTTTTGTACACACTCTCAGTTTAAGAATTTTAAATCGTTTTTGCTATAGAAGAAATCTCAGAGATATTTTTTCTATAGGAAAATTTTTAGATTGTAGACATTATTTCTAAAGAAAAAGTTTTAGATTCTGAGTAGAGTTTTTCACGGGAATTTCCGGGACAGGATTTCCCGGGAATTTCCGGAAATTATATTAATTAAGACTTCTATTGATTATTTTGTATGTGATTTTTTTAGAGATTTTATTAATATTCTTGATAATTGATGGCAGAAACGTACGCAGGGGCCAGGAGGGCCCAAAAGGTTTTCCAAGAGAGACCTTCTAACTAAAAAATGTCATAAAATCTGAGACTTACGAAATGAAAAAAGCCTCACAATATCTAAATCTTCGATAGGATAAAATTATCAGAACCTGATACTTTTTTCAGAAGCTGGGAAATTTTCTTTCCGAGACCTGCATTAGAAAAATTTGCAGTATGATTATTTATTATTGTTCCTATAGAAAATATTTATGTCTCTGGACATAATTCTTTTCAAATCGATAAATTAATATAAAATCTGTGTAACGAATGACTCTGAAATTAACGGGTCTTTCTTTTAGAAACCAGAATTTTTAAATTTTTTAAATAATTTTTTGGGGTAAATTTTCTTATAATTTAATTTCTCTGAAACAGTTACATTCAGATTCAGACACATAATTGAGAAATTCCTTAAGCGATGTGAAATAACATATTCCCTTAAATATACTTTTAAAAGACTTCGACATATTTGGGAAGTTTTTTTTATACAAACTGGGTAACAAAATTATTATATTTTTCTCGAAACTTATTTTTTTGTGTTGTTTAAAAGGTACTAAATAAGTTTTTTATGGTTTTAATAAACGTTATAAATCGCATTCATAAGGTAGTTTTTATATTTTTTTGACAAAAAAATTGGGTTTTTAGTTTTTGCGGGAATTCCCGTGATCCCGGTAAATTTAAAACTGAATCCCGCTTTCCCGGGAAATGAAAAAGTCTGGGAAAAGAAAATCTCTAATTCTGAGATATTTTTCCTGAAGAAAAAAAGTCTTCTGAGGCATTTTTCCTACAGCAAAAATCTCAGTTTCTGACGCGTTTTTTTATAGAATTTTCAGCCATTTTTTTCTAGGAAACTATATAATGTATCCATATGAGAAAAAAGGTTTTTAATGCCTATCCAACGGTTTCATACCCTTGCAGTGTTACCATATATTTTTTTGAAAAATCTTATTTTTTCTGAAAAAAAATCTTTTTTTTTGTAAAAAAAACTTTTTTTTTTTGAAAAAGGTATTAAAATCAGTAAAAAAACTCACAAAATCAGTAAAAAAACTCACAAATTGTATTTTACTTAAATTCAATTTTAAAATAAAAAACAAGTTATAGTATAGCGTAGAATGAAAAAATAATATTTTATTTAGAAAAAAATATATTTCTGAGGTAATTTGAGCTTATTTAGAAAATACATTTTTGTTTTTACCTTTCCAAAAATCTTTTTTTCAGAAAAAAAATCTTTATAGCACCTCAAAAAACTTGCAAAAAAAGATAAATCTTGATATATGGCAACACTGTACCCTTGTAAAAATTCGGCTTCGTTAAATATTTTTTTCATGAAAATGTGTAAATGTTGGGTGGTATTTATGTATGTGTAGACATAGACCTACGATATTCATGTGAATACGAAATAATCTTTATTAAAATTATGTCGGCACGTATTTTTGCCCTAGACGATATTCTTGTTAGTTCGGGAGTTATCGAAAATTTTCCGAATGTACACATTGCTTCATAAAGGGAAAACGAAAATTTTAAGCGCTAATATAGCCGATAAACTAGAGTTTGCAAATAATCGAGATATTTCATAATCGCGATTACAATTAAAAAAATTGCCGTTAATCGCCATTACTTTTAATTGAATTTTTTAAATAATTTGAGTTGCAATAGCTTTAAAAAAATCTTTTGAAATTTACATTTTAGAAAGTACGAAAATACAAAAAATATTATTTTTAAGAAATAAAATTAAAAACTTTCGAAAAAACTCCTAGTAAAAATAATTCGAGATTTTGGAGCCACAGTAATTTTTTTAGCATCGAAAGAACTCTCGAGCGCCATTGAAGATTTTTTGTCCAGACATTTTTTTAAAACTTATAATTCTTTGTTGATAAAATTTTACACATACATACTTAAATTTTTTTGATATCTTCAACATCAAAAAAATTTTTGGAGAAAAATACAAGATTTTCTTACATCTTTATTGCGCTTAAATAAACTCTACAAAGATTCAATCAGCACTGAATATATACATGATTTTACTGCGTCTTAATAGCTCTTTATCTGTGCTACTAAAGAGTAATCTAAACTGTGACTGGTTTGGATTCACTCTTTGCCTCGTGATTCCTTTTCAAAAGCTGCTTCCAGTTCAAAATTTCTGTGGGGTCGTGTCTTAATACCTACCGATGGCCAGTGAAGGAGCTAATTGCGAGGAAATTTATTAAAATATTTTACAAGGCATCATTAATCGACAACCTGCGGTCAAAGTATGAAAAATTACGTTTTTTTTTTTTTTAAATTTCATCTCCAAATTTTTCGACCAAATCCGACCAAAGCCTTTTAAGTATATTTTAAAAACAAACCTCTTTAAAACTTACTCATATCAGAATTTAAATTTTCCTTTAAATTTGAATGACTTTTACGAGAAAAGGAAAGAAAAATCACAAACAAGTTAAATGAATCATGGGCCAACCCATCAAAATTTTCCATTCCAAATAATCGGTACCAGAACGCATCATACTATCCTGCAATCGATTCTACTTAACAATCCCGAATCAATGATTTTTGTTTGAAATTGTTCCAAAAGTAATCGTTTTTTAGAGTAATTTAGTTTTTTTGAAAAATAATTTTAAATAGAAACTTCAAAATGGGTTTTAAAAAATTTTGGAACTGATTTAAATTCGTTATAAGAACAGTGCATTTCATAAGAAAATTTTTAATCGTAATCGCATGATTTTTTTGTCGATTACGATTACGATTATTGGTGCGATTAATCGCGATTACGATTACGATTTTAATCGTTTTGCAAACTCTACAATAAACCGAGACACACTAACCTTAAAATCGTCTCTTTTATATATATTTTAAGTTTCAGACAAATCGGTTTATAAGGATTGAGATACTTCCCTTGTCAGATTATGGGACATATTTCCTATCGAAAAAGTTTCAGATTCTGAGACGTTTTCCATATTAAATTTTTTTTCAGATTCTGAGAAATTTTTCCGAAAGTATTTAAAAGTTTCAGATACTTGAGACATTTTTCCTAAAGAAAAATTCCGAGAAATTTTTCCTAAAGAAAGTCTCATATTCTAAATCTTTCATGAAGATAAAGTCTCAGATTTTGAGTCATATTTTTCTAAAGAAAAAGTCTCTGATTCAGATTCTTTATGGAAACTTTGATACCTTTATCGATTCTGCTTGAACCTTTTTGCTCGGCCTCTACTTAATCTGCATAAAAATTATGTTAAATGAGGAAACATAAATAAATAACGCTTTAAAACTATTTAAATTATTGTTAAATATGTTTTTAAATCCTGACAAATTGAGACCTCTTCTTCTATAGAAATTCTTAAGAATTTCTTTAAGATATTTTTAATACTTAGTTAATATTCCTTCTGGTTTTCATTCTTAAATCCTCAAATTAATGCAAAATAAAAAATAATAAACCTTAACACATACGTGTTCAGATTATTTAAAATAAAAAAATGCATGCTTTATTTCTTTAAATCCATCATAAAATCATAAAAAATATATGTAATATGAACTACTGACTGACTGCCCTTCAGCATTATTTTTATACTTTATTGCTATAAAGTGGTGGTTGAAATAATAGCGATCAGAATTTAAATCAGATTTAAGCAGAATTTATATCAGATTTAAGCAACAGTCCTTCCTTAACTTTACCAAAAATGTTAAGTTGTTCTGGAAAAAAAAAAAAAAAAATGAAATTTCCCCGTTACCTGACAGAGTAGTAAAAAAAAAAATATGTGAACTCAAAATAATAACTCTGTTAAATTACAGAAAAACTCAGCTAATTTAACAGAGTACACCATACTTTTCCAGCTAACAACATTTCTTGGTAATTTTACTAAAAAACTCTGTAAAATGATTTTGACAGAAAAAAACTGTTAATTTACAGAGTTTATAGTAAAATGTTGGTTAAATATAAAAACTTTTTGACAGAGAAAACTCTGTAATTTTACTATAAAACTCTGTAAAATGATTTGGACACAAAAAACTGTTAATTTACAGAGTTTCTAGTAAAATATTGGTTAAGTAAACCACCATTTAGCAAAGAAAACTATGTAAGTTTACATATATTTGTAAAATGCATTTGATGCAAAAAATAATTTACAGAAAAAACTCTGAAAATTTACAGAGGTTAGTTAAATGAATGTTATTTTGTAAAATTTTTATATGATTTCTAGAGTTTTTCACGGGAATTCCCGGGACGGGATTTCCCGGGAATTCCCGTAAATTTTCGATCCCGAAATCCCGGGAAATAGAGCGGGAATTCCCGGGAATTTTAGTTTCTTTGAAATTGTGGATTTTTTCGACTTTTGTTGATTATTTTGTATGTGATTTTTTAGAGACCAGGAGGGCCCAAATAGTATTTAAAGAGAGACCTTCTAACTAAAAAATTCTAACTAAAAAATCTGAGACTTACGAAATGAAAAAAGTCTCACAATATCTAAATCTTCGATTGGATGTAATTACACAGTGATACAAATTCCAACTTTCCGATTCGGAATGGGATGAAACCAAAAGAACATGTCCTGCATTTAGGGTTGCCAGATACTAGAAGTCAAATAACTGGAAAATGGAAAAAAATCAACTGGAATTTCAGAAAATAACTGGAAACATACATAATTTTTTTTTATAACTTAAAAAAAGAACCGATTTTCACGAGGGAGATATCTTTATTTTGGACTACTTTTCAAATATATAACATCAACCAAATGGTCGCCTGTATTGGCCATGGCAAAATATGCTCTTTTTTACGAATATTCATTACTTTTGAGCATCTCGGAATGTTGATGTTGACCTCGTCAATAGTTCGAGGATAGCTGGCGTATATTTTTCTATTCTAATAACCCCACAAAAATAAGTCCGGTGTGGAAATCGGATCTGGAAATCTATGTGGCTGCTTAAAATTCCCTGGACATGCGATGTCAAAAAAGCGGCAACAACTGGCCCTCATCTACAGATTTGACCCCACAGAACTTATTTTTGTGGGGTTATTTGAAAAGCAAAATGTACGCCAACAATCCTCAAATCATCGACGAGGTCAAGGAAAACATTCGGCACGAACTAGACTGCCGATATGCTCGTAATTAATGAACAAAAGTACACTACAAAAAGCTTATTTTTTGCTACCTCCTATTTGACGAGAATTCGTAGTAATTTTACAAGCTTTTTACTAATAATTTTGTAATTTTAAAAGCTTTTTTAAAAAAACATTAATTTTGTAAATTAATTAAAAAATTAAAATAATTTGTTAAATTTATTTAATAAAAAAAAATATTTTTAAAATTTAAGAAATTATTCTTTAACTGGAAAAATTATACACTAACTGGAAACTGGACCAGACCCAAAATAACTGGAAAATCCAGGTCATTCCAGGCCGTCTGGCAACCCTACCTGCATTAGGGGCCCCTGGTGGTGCACTTATTTGACATATGGGGTGCAGCGTCCAAACTTAAGCTCGAAATTACGTTAGCTATAACCAGTATGAATTTCGCTGCAATCGGTCCACTGTTCGCCGTTGCGCATGATTGTTATTTAAAGGCAATTACAAAATTAATCATACGCCTTATATAATTTTTAAGCAATAATTTTTATAATTGTAGTAAAAGTGTACCAACTTCAAATGCGTGTAAAAAAAGTTCTAGCGCTGAACCAAAAAAAAAATGTTGAGAGTTTTTTGCTTTTGGTCCCATCGATTTTGGTTTTTGCATTGTGTTATCAGAACCTGATACTTTTTTTCAGAAACTGAGAAATTTTCTTTCTCTTTCCTCCTTCCCATAACCTATTTTCCTAATTACCAACACAATGCACTGCATTTATAGGGGACATCCCCTGAGTGTTGGTTAAGTCAAAAAAAGTCAAAAAATAGAAAATATTTATGTATCTGTACATGATTGTTTAATCGATAAATTGATATAAAACCTGTGTAAGGAATGACTGAAATTAACGGGTTTTTCTTTTAGAAACCAGAATTTTTATTTTTTTTTTTAATTTTTTTAATAATTTATTGGGGTAAATTTTCTTATAATTTCATTTCTCTGAAACAGTTACATTAAGTTTCAGAGACATAATTGAGAAATTCCTCTGAATCAGTTTCATTGTGTTTTAGGGGCAAAGCGTTGAGAACCAATTGTAAAAATGAACTGAGATGAATTAGAATAAATGGTGATTTTGTTATTATTAAAACAGATAAGCGATGTGAAATAACATATTCCCTTAAAAATTGTTTTAAATGACTTTGACATATTTGGGACGTTTTTTTATAAAAACTGGGTAACAAAAGTTGTTCTTTTTTCTCGAAACTTTTTTTTTTGTTTTAAAGGCACTAAATAAGACTTTTTTGGTGTTAATAAACATTATAAATAGTGTAATCGGATTCATAAGGTTTTTATATATTTTTTTAGCCAACAATTTGGGTTTTCAGTTTTTGCGGGAATTCCCGGGATCCCGGGAAATTTAAAAATGAATCCCGCTTTCCCGGGAAATGAAAAAGTCCGGGAAAAGAAAAACTCTGATGATTTCTGAAAAAAAAAAAATTTGATAATTTTTTAACTACTTTTTCAACTTTTTCTCAAAAAAAATATACAGATAAAATTTTGATGTTTGGTAACAAAAACTACTCAAAACAGAAAACTTTTTTGGTTATAAAAAAAAACGAAGTATTTTGCTTAGATCTGTATTTAAGCAGAAAACTCTGTTAATTATCTGTTAAATTAAGATTACGAAGTAAAAAGTAATATAACAGAGGAAACTTTGTTTTTTTGTCACAACAAAATACAAAGTATTTTCTTTAAATTTGTATTTTGACAGAAAACTCTGTCAAATATCTGTTGAATTGAGATTACAGTCATTTTACAGAGTATTTTACAGAGTTATTATTTTGAGTGTAATAAAAACAAGTAGAAAATTTAAATTCGACTTGGCCGAATTCATAAATAGCTTCCACAATTTTTAGTAATAGTAAATTTTCCAACGTGAAAATTTTTTAGCAATTTTGATTAAAAATATTTTATTTTTATTTTTTTAAGTGTAAAATTTTTTTCGAGTGTAATGTTTTTAGTGTTAAAATATTTTTGAATGACAAAAATACGTTGCAAAATATTTCTGTGACTTATCAATGTTTTTAAAACTTGTTTAACGGTTTTTCAACACGTGAATTTAAGGTGAAACCAATCGGAAATTCAAGGTTTTTCTAATAACTTTTGAACCACTAGACCGATTTCGCTGAATAAGCCGCAATTCTGCGGCTTCAGCAGCCGCAGAATTGTTTTTCGAAAGTTAGAGTGTTTTTTTGTCTCGTAAATTCGCGAAAAAAACCCTTGCTCAAATTCACTCTTTTGCTTATAACTTTTGATCAATTGAACCAATTTCGCTGAATTGCAATACCAACTTGACCAGATATATGCCAAACTTTATCAGCCTCGGTAAAGTTTTTCAAAATATAAAAAATTACATTCTGCTATTGCTTCGAGCTCAACTGTATTTTAAAGCTCTTGTTGCTATTACTGCTGCTGTTGATTCTTAACAATAACTCTACACATATTTTATGAGGTTTTTTTTTAATACCTTTTTTTTTTGCTTTTAAAGTCTGACTGGGACTTGTCTGTTGATTTCAAATCGACATCTTGTTAAAGGCCACAAAAACATTCAACACAAATAAAAAGAAGAACTACAATGAAATGTTGTATAGAGATGAAAACCATTCGAGAAGCAATAAATCGTATTTATGATTTTTCGCACAAAATGCATTATATTTCAACGTACTAGGTGACTTCAAAAGTTTGAGGACGCAAATATTAATTTTTAAACAAATTTTTGATAAGAAACGTTTTTTAAAAATTTAAAATGCGTTTTTTTTTAATTCAAATGAAGGCCCGTTCCCTTTTAAATTCAAAAATTCTTCATTCAATTGAAAACTCTATTTCAAATGTCATTTAAAACTAGTAATCAATTACACTACTGAAAAAAAATTTAGTGAAATATATTTTTCTATTCTATTACCGAAACGATCTTTCTATACCAAAATTTTCAGATTTTGAAAAACTAAAAACTCGAAAGTACCTGAGATTAGAAAAATGTCATACTTTAATGCCTTTAAAAATGTTCAAGTCAGTTTCATAGATTCTGAGACATTTTTCTAAGAAAAAAGTAAAGGTTTCTGAGTTTCTTTTTATTAGAAAAGTCTAAGATTCTCAAACATTTTCTGATACATGTTTCCTATACAAAAGTCTTAGAATCTAAGAAATTTTTCCTACGAAAAATCTTATATTCTGAAACATTTTTCCTACAGAACAGGTCTCAGCTTCTGAGACATTTTCCTATAGAAAAAGTCTCAGAATCTGAGTCTCATACATTTTCCTACAGAAAAAGATTCTGACAAGGGAAGTATCTCAACCCTTATGAACCGATTTGCATGAAACGAAAAATATATATAAAGCAGACAATTCTAAGGTTGGGGTGTCTCGGCTTATCGGCCATATCGGGGATTTAGGGGTTCAAAACATGGGTCAAAAAATGGCGAAAAAATCGTTTTGAAAATGTGTAAATTTTGGTGGGTATTTAGACATAGACATAGACCTACGATGTCCATATGAATACAAAATAATCTTTATTAAATTTAAGTTGACACGTATTTTTGCTCTAGAGGATATTCCGGTTAGTTAGGGAGTTATCGAAATTTTCCCGGAGGTCCACATTGTTTTATAAGGGGGCAACGAAATTTTGAAACACTGATATGGCCGATAAGCCGAGACACCCCAACCTTGAACTCGTTTCTTTTATATATATTTCAAGTTTCAGGTAAATCGGTTCATAAGGGTTGAGATACTTCCCTTGTGAGACATTTTTCAAATAGTAAAAATCTCAGAATTTAATATATTTTCTTAGATTCTGGGACATTTTCCCTAAAATCTCAGATTTTGAGGCCTTTTTTCTATAAAAAAGTCTCATATTTTGAGTCATTTTTACTTTAGAAAAAAATCACAAATTCTATCGAAAAAGTCTGAGATTTTCTTTTCTAGAATTTTTTAGACTTTTTCCTTTACAAAATATTTCAGCTTTTATTATTAAAAAGACTTAGATTCTGAGAAATTTTCTCTAAATCTGAGACATTTGTCCTAAAGAAAAAATTTTAGATTTTGATATATTTTTAAATAAAAAAATCTCAGATTCCGAAATACTTTTCCTATAAAAAAAGTCCCAGATTCTGTGTAATTTCGATTCTAATACATTTTGTCAATAGAAAAATTCTAAAATTTTCCCTTAAGAAAAATTTCTTGATTTTCCTATAAAAAATTTTAAGATTCCAAGACTTTTTTCCTATAAAAAAATCTAACAAGGGAAGTCTCCCTGGTGTCACCCTCCGATCTTCATGAAATTTGGATATGTTGTTAATAACGAAAATTAATTCGACACGTATTTTTTTTTAGCGGCCCAAACTCATTTTTAGGGGTGGTCGATTTGTATGGGGGGAAATTGACCTTTTTCAGTTTTTTACGATTTACACCTATTTAGAAATAAACTGATGTAGGCATGTGTGGTATCATTATTAACAAAAATGTCCTAAAATTTTGGTATTTTACTCAATATGACGAAAAGTTGTGCATGTTTGAACACGCTCTTAGCACACGTAGATAGGTTTTCCAAAGACCTTTCATTTGGTATGTAACATGACTAGGTTTCTTTGCATAATATAGGAGATATACGAAAAAAACTGAAAAATGGTCTTGTCTTCCCCCTCCTTTTTACCCCCTAAATATGAATTTGTGCCGCTAAAAAAAAAATACGTGTCCCTTTATTTTTTCAGATCTACAAAATAAAACCAATTCCATAAAGATCCGCCGGTGACACTAGGGAGACTTCCCTTGTAAGATTCAAAAACATTTTTCCTATAAATTTTTTGAAAGAATAGTTATATAGATTTTTTGAAAGAATAATTATCAGATTTTCCGTATAGAAAATTCTTATATTTTTCCTAAAAAAAAATTCTCAATTTTTTCCAATAAAAAAATTCTCTAATATTTTCCTTTAAAAAAATTCTTTGAATATAGAAAAATTGTTAGATTTTTCCTATAACAAATTTCTCTGATTTTTCAATAGAAAAATGATCAGATTTTTCCCATTTTCCATTCTAAGAAAAACTCTTGAATGTTTCCTATTCGTCTAGAAAAATTCCCAAATTTTTTGTCTAGAAAAGTTCCTAAAACCAAAATTTAACATTCGAGACATTGTTCCTTTACAAAAATTGTAAGATTCTTAAGAAATTTTTCATAATTTTTTTTTTTTTTGAGAATTTTCTTTTTCACTGTTCTTTTTTCCCTTTCTCTTCTTTCCTTTCCCTTTTCGTTTTTTTCTTTCAAATTCGATTGGGGGGGGAATTTCCTTCCCCCCCTGGATCCCCGCCTGATAAGCTTCACCCTCGACTTATTATAAAGCCGCCATCACATCGGGTTCATTCGCTATGACTTTCCAAAAAACTCAAATTTCTCAAAAACCTGATGTGATATAATAATTTCGAGAATGGATTTTTGAACAGCAGACCTATTGTTATCAAGTGTATAAGGTCGTGTCCCAGTCACATTTTCGATGTTAAGTAGTGTTATTCAAAAATTCTTCATATAATTGTAATTTCCACTTTAAATGTCTTTTAAGACCCACTAAAAGATCAATTGAAATTTAAACAAGTGAGAGTGTTACATTCGGCTGTGCCGAATCTTTTATACCCTCCAAAATGTAAAAAAACAGGGTGTCTTTTTTTTTGGGGGGGGGGGGGTTGGTGGGAGACGTTCGGGCACCTTCCCCTTGCGATTTTGAACTTCTTTTAAGATAAGAATGTTGCATTTGCTTAGCAAAAGTACAAAAAACCCTTCAAAAAATGCGTTTTTTCTTAGGTTGGTCTAGTTCTCCAAGGGGGAACTTTTTTCCCCTTGGTCCGATTTTGCCCATTTCCGAACTTAACCTGCCTAGGAGTATAAGACATATTTGTGCCAAACTTCGAAAGTCTAGCTCTTTTATTTTGGACTGTATCGTGTCTTCTACAGACGGACAGACGGACGGACAGACAGACAGACAGACAGACAGACAGACAGACAGACAGACAGACAGACAGACAGACAGACAGACAGACAGACAGACAGACAGACAGACAGACAGACAGACAGACAGACAGACAGACAGACAGACAGACAGACAGACAGACAGACAGACAGACAGACAGACAGACAGACAGACAGACAGACAGACAGACAGACAGACAGACAGACAGACAGACAGACAGACAGACAGACAGACAGACAGACAGACAGACAGACAGACAGACAGACAGACAGACAGACAGACAGACAGACAGACAGACAGACAGACAGACAGACAGACAGACAGACAGACAGACAGACAGACAGACAGACAGACAGACAGACAGACAGACAGACAGACAGACAGACAGACAGACAGACAGACAGACAGACAGACAGACAGACAGACAGACAGACAGACAGACAGACAGACAGACAGACAGACAGACAGACAGACAGACAGACAGACAGACAGACAGACAGACAGACAGACAGACAGACAGACAGACAGACAGACAGACAGACAGACAGACAGACAGACAGACAGACAGACAGACAGACAGACAGACAGACAGACAGACAGACAGACAGACAGACAGACAGACAGACAGACAGACAGACAGACAGACAGACAGACAGACAGACAGACAGACAGACAGACAGACAGACAGACAGACAGACAGACAGACAGACAGACAGACAGACAGACAGACAGACAGACAGACAGACAGACAGACAGACAGACAGACAGACAGACAGACAGACAGACAGACAGACAGACAGACAGACAGACAGACAGACAGACAGACAGACAGACAGACAGACAGACAGACAGACAGACAGACAGACAGACAGACAGACAGACAGACAGACAGACAGACAGACAGACAGACAGACAGACAGACAGACAGACAGACAGACAGACAGACAGACAGACAGACAGACAGACAGACAGACAGACAGACAGACAGACAGACAGACAGACAGACAGACAGACAGACAGACAGACAGACAGACAGACAGACAGACAGACAGACAGACAGACAGACAGACAGACAGACAGACAGACAGACAGACAGACAGACAGACAGACAGACAGACAGACAGACAGACAGACAGACAGACAGACAGACAGACAGACAGACAGACAGACAGACAGACAGACAGACAGACAGACAGACAGACAGACAGACAGACAGACAGACAGACAGACAGACAGACAGACAGACAGACAGACAGACAGACAGACAGACAGACAGACAGACAGACAGACAGACAGACAGACAGACAGACAGACAGACAGACAGACAGACAGACAGACAGACAGACAGACAGACAGACAGACAGACAGACAGACAGACAGACAGACAGACAGACAGACAGACAGACAGACAGACAGACAGACAGACAGACAGACAGACAGACAGACAGACAGACAGACAGACAGACAGACAGACAGACAGACAGACAGACAGACAGACAGACAGACAGACAGACAGACAGACAGACAGACAGACAGACAGACAGACAGACAGACAGACAGACAGACAGACAGACAGACAGACAGACAGACAGACAGACAGACAGACAGACAGACAGACAGACAGACAGACAGACAGACAGACAGACAGACAGACAGACAGACAGACAGACAGACAGACAGACAGACAGACAGACAGACAGACAGACAGACAGACAGACAGACAGACAGACAGACAGACAGACAGACAGACAGACAGACAGACAGACAGACAGACAGACAGACAGACAGACAGACAGACAGACAGACAGACAGACAGACAGACAGACAGACAGACAGACAGACAGACAGACAGACAGACAGACAGACAGACAGACAGACAGACAGACAGACAGACAGACAGACAGACAGACAGACAGACAGACAGACAGACAGACAGACAGACAGACAGACAGACAGACAGACAGACAGACAGACAGACAGACAGACAGACAGACAGACAGACAGACAGACAGACAGACAGACAGACAGACAGACAGACAGACAGACAGACAGACAGACAGACAGACAGACAGACAGACAGACAGACAGACAGACAGACAGACAGACAGACAGACAGACAGACAGACAGACAGACAGACAGACAGACAGACAGACAGACAGACAGACAGACAGACAGACAGACAGACAGACAGACAGACAGACAGACAGACAGACAGACAGACAGACAGACAGACAGACAGACAGACAGACAGACAGACAGACAGACAGACAGACAGACAGACAGACAGACAGACAGACAGACAGACAGACAGACAGACAGACAGACAGACAGACAGACAGACAGACAGACAGACAGACAGACAGACAGACAGACAGACAGACAGACAGACAGACAGACAGACAGACAGACAGACAGACAGACAGACAGACAGACAGACAGACAGACAGACAGACAGACAGACAGACAGACAGACAGACAGACAGACAGACAGACAGACAGACAGACAGACAGACAGACAGACAGACAGACAGACAGACAGACAGACAGACAGACAGACAGACAGACAGACAGACAGACAGACAGACAGACAGACAGACAGACAGACAGACAGACAGACAGACAGACAGACAGACAGACAGACAGACAGACAGACAGACAGACAGACAGACAGACAGACAGACAGACAGACAGACAGACAGACAGACAGACAGACAGACAGACAGACAGACAGACAGACAGACAGACAGACAGACAGACAGACAGACAGACAGACAGACAGACAGACAGACAGACAGACAGACAGACAGACAGACAGACAGACAGACAGACAGACAGACAGACAGACAGACAGACAGACAGACAGACAGACAGACAGACAGACAGACAGACAGACAGACAGACAGACAGACAGACAGACAGACAGACAGACAGACAGACAGACAGACAGACAGACAGACAGACAGACAGACAGACAGACAGACAGACAGACAGACAGACAGACAGACAGACAGACAGACAGACAGACAGACAGACAGACAGACAGACAGACAGACAGACAGACAGACAGACAGACAGACAGACAGACAGACAGACAGACAGACAGACAGACAGACAGACAGACAGACAGACAGACAGACAGACAGACAGACAGACAGACAGACAGACAGACAGACAGACAGACAGACAGACAGACAGACAGACAGACAGACAGACAGACAGACAGACAGACAGACAGACAGACAGACAGACAGACAGACAGACAGACAGACAGACGGACGGACGGACGGACGGACGGACGGACAGACGGACGGACGGACATCGCTAGAATATCTTAGAATCGATCACTGAACAATAAAATATATACTTTATGGGGTCCTAGACCGATATTTCAATGCGTTACACACGGAATGACAAAGTGAGTATACCCCCATACTGTGTTTGGAGGGTATAAAAAGATCAATTGTAATTTGAAATAGATCAATTGTAAATCGAAAAGGATCAAAAAGATCGAATTATAGAGAGAATTTTTGAACTAATCTTTCTGAAATTTAAACTGGAATCTTCGAATTTAAATTGAAATCTTCGAACTTCAGTTGATTTTTACAAATTTCAATTGATCACTCTCGATTTTCAATTGATCTTGTATAAATTACAACATATTTTTTCGAATTTAAATTGTAGTCTTAGAATTTCAATTGATCTTTTTCGAATTTTAGTTTGTATTAGTGCCTACGGTCAGTACCGTAGTACCGGGAATACCGGTATTCCCGGTTCTCGGTATTCCCGGGAAATGGTACCGGTTTCCCGGTTCTTGAATTATTCCCGGGAATACCGGTATTCCCGGTTCCGGTTCTGACGGTATTACCGGTATTCCCGGGACTACCGGTATGTATATTTTGTAAAATTGTGAAGAATTCATATTTTTCTTCGCTTTTACCAAAAAAAAATACAAAACATGCTGAAAACACCATTTCCATTTTTTTTATGAATTTAAGAAAAATATAGTTCCACGATTTTAAAATAATTTTACAAACACAACTAAATATTTCTGAAATACTGATTAAGTGGTGTACTTTAAATATTTTATGGTATAGAATTTTTTTATTTTTTGAGAACCGGTACCAGCATCAGAACCGGGAATACCGGTATTCCCGGGAATATATCCAGAACCGGGAAACCGGTACCAGAACCGGGAATACCGGTATTCCCGGGAATACCGAGAACCGGGAAATGGGGGGCACTACATTCTCAAAACTTTTCAAACCCCCCCTAGTTCCAAATTTTTTAGTTTAGTTAAAAGTCTCGTTACTCGTTCATACTAAAATAGAATCAGCACTTTGGCAATGTGTAAAGTACATAACACATCATATTATTCTCGTATGCGAATAACGAGTATTGTGTGTTGGTTGTTGTATTTTGTATTGTATGGAATTGTATTGTACAATTTGGTTTTAGAACATCCGTATAAGAGCTTCTTCAATAACGACATTTAACATTCGACAGCAACATCTTCGAGATGCATTTTAACAATTGAAAGTACTTTTTGTAGTTGTTGGTTCTTTTTTTTGTTAAATGTATTTATGACCGATGTTATAATAGAATGGTCGTCTGTATAGCATATTTTTATTCTCATTTCTCATAATATTTTCTGGTTTTGTTGGTTTTTATTAAATTGCAAGTTCAAAATACTTTAGTGTTGAGGTTCAAGTGTTGGATATGTCTATATCAGGTTATTTTTTAATATGGATGAGTTTTTAGATTTTTTTTTTAATACGAGGGGTGGAGTGAGATATATTTAAAGTTTAGAAGATTTAGAAACACTCGAAAAACAAAACCATTTTTTAAATTATTAGGAGAAAGTCTCGTTATCATATTTAACAGTTTTCCTTGAAACAAAAAAAAATTGTATATTGGTCGATTGAATTTTACAAATTTCCAAGGAAATTTTTACAAAAAATAGGTGTAATTTTACAAAAATGATTTTATTACAAAGATTTATGTTTTTTTTGCTAAATTGCTACCTACAAAAAAACATTTCATAAATTTTCTAAATTTTCTAGAAAAGATTTTTTCCGCAAAAGAAGTTTTTAAAAAAACGAAGTTCCAAAAAATGTTCGAAGTCCCGGATGCACAGTTTCCTGGGAGAAGTAAATTCGGCCTTGTCGAATGTATAATGCCCTCCACAATAGGGCGGATCGAGAAATGCTTTTTCACGAATTTCGCTTGGGCGCTATGCGGGATTGTTAAAAATAGATGCCAAAACGATGTGGTTAAAATTTCAGGAAAATCGCACCACATCTAGGGGTCCCCCTCCAGCGCTGAAATTTCCACTTTTTTAAGCCAAAGAGCATTTTTTTAAAAAATTATCAAAAATTCAAATTTGATCAGATCTTCTTAATTTTGGATTTTATGTGGTCTAATTAATCACATCTATTTAGATTTTAAATATCAGCTTAATACGATATCGCTAACCTCCAAAAACCAGAGGTGGAAAAGTATGCTTACATTTTGGAGAAACCTGAAAAGCAACTTTTTGCAATTATGTATAAAAAAACACATTAAAATTGCAAAATATGATTTTTTTTCCCGACTTGGAAATTAGACTACCCAAGGATTCCAAAACCGTTAAAACCAAAAAATACGAAATTCTTGAACGGCGTGTGGACCAATCTCAACTTTCGATATTTTCAAAAAATTTATTTCATACTTTTTTTTTGCTATATTGTTCTATATATTTTAAACATTTTTTACAAATTATGTCATATTTTCGTATTAAAGATATTCTGATTAAAATTTAAGAGATCATTAACCCTTGTCGACATGGGGTCATATGAGTCCCACACAAAAAATAGTTTTCTACCAATTACAAATAGCTTAAAATAGAAAACTTTTATGTGTTTAGCGGATATTTTTTGTGTATGGGGCATTCCATGTCAAATCGGACACTTTGAAATTTTTTTTTTTGGATTTTCCCAATTTTATTAACAGTTTTTAGTACCCTTCGAAAACTCCTTCGTGGTAAATTTTCAGATTTTTTGATGACCCGTTCAAAAGATATCGAATTTTTAAAAATTGGAATTTTGTTCCTTTACTCAAACTTCTTTTACTCATAACTTCTTCAATAATGGTCCAAATTTCAATTTTTTTTTTCTTCAAAATTTTAGTTTTTTTACGTACTTTTTAAAAAAAAAATCCCCAAAAATTCTTAAAGGCGCTCTAGTATGCGATTTTTAAGTTTTAAAATTTAAATCTCATTTTTGAAAATGTTTGTACTCTTCGATTTTTTTTTTAATTTTTTTGTGTGAAACATCTATCGATTCTACAAATTTTTTGCCCAGGAGGATCGTGGGATAACGATTATTACTAATTTTTAAAATTTTTTTAAAAATTTTTATTGTAATTTTCCAATCTTAAAATCATTTCTACTGCTCCAATGGTGCGTCATAGAGGGGTCCTTTATAAGACCGACCCCCATTAATTTTTACTTCTTAAAATTTCTTTGGAACAAACTAATACCCTATCTCCAATTTCTAAGGGGGCTCCCACACAAAACGAAATTTTTTAAAATTTGATACAACCGCTCTAACTGACCTAATAGTGCTCTTAGAGCAACAAAATGTATGACCGACCCACAATATTTGTTTAGTCCAAACATTTTCTCAGAACACACCAACCCTCTATCTTTAACTGTTAAGGCGGTCCCCATACAATTTTTTTTTATTTTTTGTAAATTTGTTTTATTTAATCAGCTTCTACCGGTCCAATGCTGCGTCCGAAAGGGGTCATTCGATATCTTTTGAACGGGTCATCAAAAAAATCTGCAAATTTACCTCGAAGGAGTTTACGAAGGGTACTAATAACTGTAACTTTTCAAAGTGTCCGATTTGACATGGAATGCCCATATAATTTATTGACCAATGATCGATTTTAAGACATTCTAGCGAAGTCCGTTCGTCTGTCTTTTGAACGGGTCATCAAAAAAATCTTCAAATTTACCTCGAAGGAGTTTTCGAAGGGTACTAATAACTGTAACTTTTCAAAGTGTCCGATTTGACATGGAATGCCCATATAATTTATTGATCAATGATCGTTTTTAAGATATTCTAGCGAAGTCCGTTCGTCTGCCAGTCTGTATTTAAGACGATACAGTCCAAAATAAAAGAGTAATCCTACCAGAATTTGGCACAAACATGTCTTATATTCCTAGTCAGGTTAAGTTCGTAAATGGGCACAATCGGAACTGGGGGAAAAAGGTCCCCCTTGAAGAACTAAACCAACCTCTGAAAATAAAGCGATTTTTTACATGTTTTTTTTGTATGTTTTTTAAACAAATCAAAAATGTGTATGCTAGAAGTAGTACAAAGTTCTGTATTTGGACCAGGGGCACGAGAAAATATCAATTGTTTCAGACCGCCTTTTTTTGTGGGAGTGGATGTAAAAAATTATTTAAATAATAATAAAAATGTATAACTTTTGTGCAAAAATCTAAATAAATGAATAAGTAAATATTTTTCGGGATGGAAAGAGGGATCCCCCACCGCCCGGCCAAAGCCCCGCAAAAAAAAAAACGAATGTAATGTTTTTAAAAATTTTTTAAAACAAATTGGTGGGTTTAAAAGATTCGGCACACGTTTTGTCCTTCCGTTTGTAATTCAATGAACTATCGATTTGAGACCCCATAAAGTGTATACATATAATTACGGATGAGATTTTCATGCACTACAAAATCAAAATATGCGCTTAAAATATACACCAAAAAATTCAAAATATGCACTAAAAAACCTAATAATATGCACTTAAAAATAAAATGTGTGCAATAAAAGTCTTGTTTTCATTCGAAAAACTTAAAAAAAAAATAAAATAAAAAATAACACCGGTCTTAAATAGTACTACTAACATTTAAAACTATTTTTAGAAATTAGTACACTCAAAAAAATACGTTAGTAAAAAAGTTTGTAAAATTGTTCGTATCCCAACTTTACAACTTTTTTACTAAATTGTACTAAAAAAATATTTTTTTGTAATTCGTTTTAGTAAACTCGCGTTACAAACTATTAATTTTTTTACTGATTTTTTAATAATTTTTTCAGTTGATTTTTTAAAAATTTCGTATTAACTTTTCGGTTTTCTTTTCTAGAAAAGTAATGCCCTAATGAAATACAAAAAGAAAATGTTATTAAAATATTTGGAAATTAAAAACGGGCATTTAAAAAAAATATACAGTTAGTTATTTTTTTTTTAAAGGTAAAACTGCGCTTTGATGAGTATGAATATGTTTATTATTTTATATATTGAATTACACTTATTTGTCTGCTTCATTGTAACTACTTTGTTTTCTTTCAAATAAAAAAATATATAAAAAAGGGAACAAAATGCAGTAAAGAGAAGATATGCAAAATTCAAAAAAAACACCGACCTTTTTCAATTCTTTTTTCTTTCTTCTCCACTTGCGCACTGTTGCCAACTATTTTTAACAAAAAACCTCTAAATTTCACTAAAAAAGCGCTAGAAACCGCCAAAAATAAATTTAGCGGGGAAAATTTGAAAAAAAAGCGCTAAAAACCAAAAAACTTGGTATTTTTGATTGATAAAAAAGAAAAATTTAAAAAAAAACCTCCAAATTATTTTTTCTACGAAAATTGAATTTTCACTAAAAACGCGCAAGAAACCGCCGAAAAAAATTTAGCGGGAAAATATAAAATTCTCCCGCTAAGTTACAAAAAAAGCGCTAAAACTCGACAAACTTGGCGTTTTCGATTGAAAAAAAAAGAAAAATTGAAAAAAAAACTCTAAATTTTTCCCACTAAATCCAAACAAAAAGCGCTAGATTTTCTCGCTAAAACACAGTTCCCGCTAAAACCAATTTTCCCCCGCTAAATCCAAACAAAAAGCGCTAGATTTAGCGGGAAAACCTCCAACTTGGCAACAGTGCACTTGCGGTCCTTTTTTGTTTTACGCTATCTGCGAATTTTTTTTCTTGTGTACAGTGTACACAAAGGGTTGATTTCTTAATACTCTAGTATTGGTAATTTTATGTACTTTTCTTCATGCCTTTCTTTCTATTATTCAGTTGAAAAATAGCATTTGAATTGACAACGTCGCGGAGCGGAAGAAATAAAAACACGTACAAACAACAAAATACAGATAACCAAACTTAAAAGTATTTTTTGTTTAAAATTAACTCTTTTTTTAGGACAATAAATAAAACAAAATAGAAAATGATGAAAGCAGGTAACAACTGTATATTTATGTGTTCCATTTAAATAATATCAATATAATGTATTTTTTATTCTAGAACACCAATTTATTCAACATGTCAATTTATTCAACACAATTTTCAAAGCATTAATTTTATGTGGTATGTAATTTATATTTTGTATTAAAAAACATGTATTCAATATTTTCTCTTACATATTTCAGATCAAAAATTCAAACAAAATCTGACTTGCATTGAAATAGTAATGGCGACAACAAGCGCAATACACAGTTTACATATAGTAAAAAAAGACCAAAAATTTAAAATACACAATTTACAATTTTTTTACAAAAAAATTTAGTAATACTAATTGTTTCGTCATTTCTTTCAACATTTTTTTTTACCTTTTATTTATTTTTTCTTTCTTAGCTTTTTATTTTTTTATTTAAATTTTAACGATCTTTTGTAAATTTCTTCTTTTCTTTTTAACGTAACTACTTTTTTTCCCAACTATTCATTTAACGTAACTTTCTTTCTTAATTGTCAAATTGCTTGGGAAATTTGTAAATTCTCTTATATTGTAAATTAGAGTAAGGATCCATTTTTAAAAAATAAAATCATTCTTGTATATATACCGAATACCACCGAACGTGTACTTTTTTAAGCGGAATTAGAATTTTTTAAATCGAGTTAAAACCCGTCCTCCATTTTTATAAAAAAAAATAAATCTTTTGGTTTTTTAAAACTGATTTTTAAAACCAGTCCTCAAAAAATATTGAGGAATAACATTTTGGCGCCCGAGCAGGGACAGTGTTTTTTAAATAAATTAAAAAATTTGTGAAAATTTTCGCACATACCGCGCTCGTATATTCGAAAAAAAAAAAAAAATATAACAAGACTCTACCGTGTGTGTTAATAAAACCATCGGTGTAACAAAAACGTTTAATAAAAACAAAAACTTTAAAAGTGCGTCTGTAATTGCTACAACCACAAAAACTACAAAAATCATCATCATCAACATCCCATACCTATTGAAGGAAGGAAGCCATCGTCATCGGAATCCATACTTACACAAATGCCGAAGTGTAATTGCATCTTGTGCCAAAAGGAAAGTGCCGAACGTCAACAAAACCCTAACCAGGTATTCAAGAACAAATAATTAGTGTGAGACTTTGCGTTTGTTTTCTAATAAAACTTTAATTAAAATTTCACTTAAAAATTTAATTTTTGGCAAAGTTATAATTCCACACCTGAAATTATTCGTTCTTTTAATCAAATTTTCAAATTTATAAACCACCCTAATAGTGAAACACACAAAAAATATAAAAGTGCTTTATTGTTAAAACTTAATTATTATCAAAATACATCAAACTTCATTATAGTGTTGAAACATAATTACAAAAAACCACAAAAAGTTGAAAAAGTTACGCCTCCTCGCTTCACCTACCGTTCGTTCTCTCTTTTTTTCGGTATCTCTCGTTCATTTTCCTTTAAAAAATATTTAATTTTATTAAATTGTAAAATATTTACAATTTTCCAATTTTTACCTCTTTTCGTGTTTTTCTTATTTATTCCACAATCGCGTTTGTCATTATTGTTTGACATTTGCTTTATTTATTTTCTTCATTTCCATTTTACTCGCTACTTTTGGTAATAATATCGTTTACCAACACTGTTTTTTTTAGAGTGTACTGATCGTAGTTGGCAACACCATCGATCATATGGTAAATGCAAATGTAAACAAATAGAAAATAAATAATTTGATAATTTGTGAGAAAAGTGAAAACAATTTATAAAAACGATTAGTAATAAAATTGAGAAATTAAAATAAATAAAGAAAAAGTGAATACCGGTTGATTTCATATAATATAATTGTGTATAATTTACAGTGATACCGAATTTGTTTACAAAGAAGATAGAGGTAAAATTATAATAACCGGACGGACAATTATAAAGTGTTTGCAAGTGAAATTAATTGATAAAGAGGCTGTGGTAAATAAATTAACAATAAAACATATATTTTTTGGAAAATTATATATCAAAATAGTGAAAAAATTAAAAGAAATTCGAAAAAATTTTCTTGTTCTTCTTTGCTGTATTCTTGGTTGTTTTGCATACATACAACCCAGCAAGCAATTTGAGTGAAATTTGAAAGCAATATTTTGTGTGTAATTTTTTGTTGAGTTTTTTATAAAATTTATTTAAATTATTTAAATTTCGGAAAATTACAATTGCTAACCCAGCAAACAATTTTTTTACTTTTCGGGAAAAATAAATAAATTTGATTTTTCGGTAAAATTGTGCAAAAATTTGTGAATTTAGTGCAATAATTAAAATTGATACTGGAGATTTCACTTCAGGCAAAGAATTTAATTTTCATTTTGATAAAATTGTGTGATTTGTGATAAAAATAGTTGAAACCATCAATAATCTCTGTACTTTTTGTAAAAGTGGTTTTTGAAATTGATTCAAAACCGAAAGTTGATCTCGGGAATTATTAAAAATTAGTTTTTATTTGTCTAAACGACAAAATCATTTCAATTTCCTTGAGATCCTTCCAGAAAATTTCCTTAAGCGTGTTTTTTAAATTGATTTTAAACCGTAAGTTGATTTCGGAAATAATTTGAATTCGTTTTATTGTCTTAACGACAAAATTAATACAATTTCCTTGAGATCCTAACGAAAATAAATATTTCTAAAGGAAATTTATAATCGCTTATTGGTTTCCTATATACTTTCTGTGATCCCTACATTTTTGTGAGAAACTTTATTTCAAAATGGCTCCAAGAAAACATAAAGGTGCGATCACAATCGAAGGCTTATATGCACAAAAGAACACAGTAATGACCAACATAATGAGGATGAAAACCTCTATTGAAGAGAAAACTATTTCATTCTCTCAGAACAACCTACAGTGTCGCCTTGAGATTTTAAACTGTTATATAGATGATGCGATGGACATTCAGTCCGAGATTGAGGTTCTGGATCCCACAAATGGTGATCGGGCCGAAGTGGAAGATTTGTGCATTGACACAAAGAGTCTTTTTTTGAGTTACTTAACTCCAAGAAACCCAAGCATGGGTGAAACTTCATTTGCCTTTCAGGGTCACAAAAGCAGACTCCCACTTATGAAATTGCCTAAATTCAGTGGCAAATACTCGGATTATAAAAACTTTATCAGTTTGTTCAATAGTTTGGTTCATACCGATACGTCTCTAACTGATATTGAAAAGTTTAATCATCTCATATCATGTCTCTCAGATGAAGCGCTTGGTACGGTAAAGGCGTACCAAGTGACTGAGCAAAATTATTCCAAGGCTTTAGAAAGTTTGAAGAAAGTTTACGACAATCCGTGTTTGATCTTTTTTGACAACATAAGAAAATTGTTTGATCTTTCGGAAATGTCTAGGGCCTCCTCTTCAGCCTTGAGGAGCATGATTGACACGGTGTCGGCGATTTACGGTTCACTTTTGTCTATTGGTAATGAGAAAGACATTGTTAACGCCATGATAATTCATCTGGTTATGTCAAAGGTTGATCCAGTCACTCGCACAAAATGGGAGGAACAACTTGACTATCAAAAGTTGCCCTTGTGGAGTGATTGTGAGGCCGCATTAAATAAACGTTTCCAGCATATCTCTGCTGAGGAAGCCTCGAATACCAAACCAAATCACCGTTCACAGGCTTCTACTCAAAATGCCCCCGTGTCAAAAAAGAGCGATACCTTTTCAAAGAAAAAAGCTAAATCCTTTTCGGTTCAAACGGGAACACAACAAACTTCCTCAAAATGTATATTTTGTAAATCGACACAACATTTTGTAAACACTTGTCCGTCTTTCTCTGCAATGCCTGTGCAGCAGAGATTTGATTTTGTAAAAGGCGTTCCTGCCTGTATTAATTGTTTGAAAAAGGGACATACAGTGACAAAATGCAAATCGTCAAAGTGTCGAGTTTGTAGTTGCGCACATAACACTTTGTTACACATTTATGCTGCAAATAATGCACAAGTACAAAGTAGTTCTAGTTCTGATCCCAATCAGCCTTCGACTTCGACAGCATTTACACATCTTTCGTCTTCTAAAGACAATGTGATATTGGCAACGGCTTTGGTTAAAATCAAAGATAAATCTGGTCAGTATATTCTGGCTAGAGCTTTATTGGACTCCGGTTCACAGATAAATTTTGTAACTGAGGAACTAGCTCAGCGACTCCAACTACGAAAAGAGGAACGAAATCTCAGTTTAGTTGGAATTGGAAAAACAAATGCTTCCGCCAAATTTAAATTACAAGCCACGGTAAAATCTCGAATGAACTCCCACGAATTTTCTTCGGATTATTGGGTTCTTCGATCGATTTCTTCTTACCAACCAGATCAAGTTATTTCAACTTCTGATTGGAATTTACCTGGTAACATAGAATTAGCTGATCCATATTTTTTCAAACCTCAGAAAATTGATATGTTGATCGGCGCTGAGATCTTCTTTGAATTGCTTTGTGTTGGTCAAATTAAAAAGAGTCCAAACATTCCAACTCTTCAGAAAACGCTTCTGGGTTGGATTGTTTCGGGCAAATACAAAGAGTCGAAGAATTTAATTAATAATTCATGCCATTTAAGTACTCTAAATGAAAACGAATCATCTTTGGATTCAATTGTTCAGAAATTTTGGGAATTAGAAGAAATTCCCCAGGAGGCAAATGTTCTATCTATAGAACATCAACAATGTGAGGAACATTTCACAAAATCTATTCGACAATTGCCGTCGGGTAAATTTGAAGTGGCGCTACCTTTCAAAGCGGATCCAAAAACGTTGGGTCTCTCTTTTGAAACAGCCAAGCGGCGATTCCTATCGTTGGAACGTCGGCTGTCAAAAGAACCACAAACGAAAGAGATGTATAATTCTTTCATGAAAGAATACATTAATCTGGGGCATATGTCTATTGCAGACAATAAAGTGCCTGATTTTCCTCATTATTTCATACCACATCAGTGTGTATTACGCCCGCAAAGTTCTACGACAAAACTTCGGGTAGTTTTCGATGCCTCTTGTAAAACTTCTACGCAACGTTCTCTTAATGATCTACTAATGATCGGCCCTACTGTTCAGGAGGAGTTGTATTCTACGTTGATTCGTTTTCGGCTGCATAAATACGCAATGACGGCTGACATTGAAAAAATGTACCGTCAAGTTCTAATTGATGAGGCCGATAGAAATTTTCAATTGATTTTATGGCGTGAAAAGCAGTCTGATAATATTGAAATCTTTAGACTGAATACAGTTACTTATGGCACGTCTTCGGCTCCATTTTTGGCAATACGTTGTCTAACGTATTTGAGCGAATTGTTCGCAAAATCGTTACCGATCGGATCTCAGGTCGTGCGAAAGGACTTTTATGTCGACGATCTGCTAACTGGTGCAGATTCAATTGAGGAACTTAACGTGATAAGAGCTCAAGTTACTCAGATATTGGAATCCGCAGGTTTTAATTTGACAAAATGGTTTTCAAACCACTACAATCGAGCTGACTCAGCTATTGTAGAGAAACCTGTACAAATAGATCCGGATTTCACTAAAACTTTAGGCACATATTGGCGTCCGAAGAGTGATGTTTTTAAATATCATTTAGACGATTCTTTTCAGAATCTGAAAGCCACGAAACGTAACATTTTATCTGTTTCGGCTCGGCTTTTTGATCCACTCGGACTTTTGTGCCCCTTGGTTGTAAAAGCCAAAGTTTTACTTCAAGAACTTTGGCTTCTGAAATTAGATTGGGATGAATCAATCCCCACTCGCCTTGACAGTTCTTGGGAGAATTTTAAGTCCAATTTATTAAAAATTGACGTGATAGAAATTCCAAGATATGTTTTAACAACTTCAAGGACCAAATGTCAAATTCATGGGTTTTCTGATGCCTCCATGCGAGCATATGGCTGCTGCATTTACATCCGGAGTCGAGCTTCGGGTGATACTTCTTGCCGCCTTTTGACGGCAAAATCGAAAGTTGCTCCTCTGAAGACCAAGTCTCTTCCGAGGCTTGAATTATGCGCAGCCCATTTATTGGCTAAATTGTGGTCTAAAATTAAATCCATGATTTCATGTGAAATCGAAACTGTAACGTTTTGGACTGATTCAGAAATCACCTTACACTGGATTCAGACTCATTCTTCTACGCTGGCTACTTTTGTTTCAAATAGAGTTTCTGAAATCCAAGAACTATCAGGCCAAGTCGCATGGCGACACGTTCCGACTAAGGAGAACCCGGCTGATATAGTTTCAAGGGGTTGTAATGTAGATGAGCTAGTTGACTCAATTTGGTTCAATGGCCCAAATTTTCTACTCAAAGAGAGTAACGCCTGGCCAGTTAATGAACATTTCAGGCTAACCGCCGAAGAAGAGTCATTGGAAAAAAGGAAAACTTGTGTGTTTTTCGCTGTAGAGGAAAAAGAAGTCAACTATATTGTGAAGTTGATGGAAAATTACTCGGTGTATACTAAGATGATACGAGTTTTTTCTTATGTCTTTCGTTTTCTTGACATTGCTCGAGGACACAAAAGTCGCCATTTGGGTGTTCCTACAGCGAAAGAGATGAATTGGACGTTTCTTAAATTCGTTGAATTAATCCAGAAGCAAGAATACGCGGATGAACTTAAAAAATTAAGTAAATCACAAGTTTTGCCTTCCAACCTACAACGGCTGAATCCATTTATCCACCAATTTAAGGACGAACATCGCTCGTTTTCACTTATTAGGGTAGGCGGGCGGTTGCTTAACGCACCCATCTCATATGATGCTAAATTTCCCCTTTTGATGGCGAAAAATTCACATTTTGTGAACATGTATTTGCGACACCTACACTTTAATAACTGTCATGCAGGAGCGAAAGCGTTGGTAGCTCTCCTCCGAGATAAAATTTGGCTCATAAACGCCAGAGAGGAATGTTCAAAAGTGGTTCGGAAATGTCTGCATTGTTTTCGTTATAAACCTAAACTAATGGGTCAAATAATGGGAAATCTGCCCGCTGATAGGGTGAGAGCTCTACGCCCATTTAAAATATGTGGTGTAGACTTTTGCGGCCCAGTGAATATAACTTTAAAGTTACGTGGCCGTCCACCTGTAAAAATGTACATAGCGATATTTGTGTGTTTCACTTCTAAAGCCGTACATATTGAATTAGTCACTGATCTGTCTTCAAATTCTTTTATTCTCTGTCTTTCAAGGTTCGTCGGCAGGAGAGGACTCCCAGAGAAGATTTACTGCGACAACGCAACCAATTTCGTCGGCGCCAGTCGAGAGCTGCGGGAGCTGCAGGAGGCGATGTTCAACAACGCCGAAGAAATGGTGTCGTTCGCTGCCAACAAGGGGGTCAACTTCACCTTCATTCCGCCTCGAGCTCCACACTTCGGCGGCCTGTGGGAAGCAGCAGTGAAGTCCGCCAAAGGGCTTCTCATCAGAACCGTGGGCAAAGTGCTGCTCACAACGGAGGAGCTTCAAACGGTGCTAGTAGAAGTGGAAGCTGTACTGAACTCCAGGCCCATTGCACCCATCAGCAGCGACCCCAACGACGGCGAAGCGCTCACTCCCGGTCATCTATTGATAGGCGAGAGCCTACGTGCGCTGCCGCAAGAGTCGCGTCAAGACGGTCAGGACAAGCTGACGTACTGCAAGAGATGGCGGCTTATCTCCACACTCAAGCGGATGTTTTGGCAATCTTGGGAGAAAGACTACGTCCGCAGCCTCCAAACCAGAACGAAGTGGTCAGTAGAAGAGCCAGATCTCGACGTCGGCAAGCTCGTCGTGGTCCACGAAGACAACCTTCCGCCCCTGCAGTGGCTAACCGGTCGCATTCAGGCCGTTATTCGCGGCCAAGACGACAAAGTCAGGGTAGCGGAAGTGACGACTAAAAACGGTGTTTTCAAAAGGCCAATACATAAATTGGCTTTGTTGCCGATCGATTGAAGACCGTCGGTCCTTCAATGGGGCCGGTGTTTCGTCATTTCTTTCAACATTTTTTTTTACCTTTTATTTATTTTTTCTTTCTTAGCTTTTTATTTTTTTATTTAAATTTTAACGATCTTTTGTAAATTTCTTCTTTTCTTTTTAACGTAACTACTTTTTTTCCCAACTATTCATTTAACGTAACTTTCTTTCTTAATTGTCAAATTGCTTGGGAAATTTGTAAATTCTCTTATATTGTAAATTAGAGTAAGGATCCATTTTTAAAAAATAAAATCATTCTTGTATATATACCGAATACCACCGAACGTGTACTTTTTTAAGCGGAATTAGAATTTTTTAAATCGAGTTAAAACCCGTCCTCCATTTTTATAAAAAAAAATAAATCTTTTGGTTTTTTAAAACTGATTTTTAAAACCAGTCCTCAAAAAATATTGAGGAATAACACTAATTTTTTTAGTTTTTTTTAAGATTACTAATTTTTGAAAACCAAAGTTTGTAATGGTAACTAAAAAAGTTATCGGGCACAAATTGAAAACTTTATTAGTAATGGTAACAGACTTTTTTGTAAGGAATACTAACAAATTTTTATGAGTGTACAATCTATAAAAAAAATTTAAAAAAAATTTTTTTTTTTCTTATTTTCAAAATAAATTTTTAAAATTTAAAATAATTTTTGAAACAAATAATTTTTATTTGTGTTTTTGCTAATTTATGTCAAAATATGCAAAAATATGCACTTAATAGTTGAAAATATGCACAATATATGCACTTAAAACCAAAATATGCAAAAATATGCATTTTAACCAAAATATGCAAAAACAAATCGATGCCATTTTAAAGAAAATTTCTTGATTCGGAAAGATAATTGGTCAAAATCGTTTTTAGACTATCGACAAAAATCAAGCATTTGCATGGAAATCTCATCCCTACATATAATCATGATACTCGATCGATTTAAGTCGATCTAGCCATGGTCGATGACGGAAAAAAGGTCTTAGTTCGAAAAATTTGGTATTTTATTTAAGCAATATCGGTTCAGGCGTTAAAAAGTTATGTATGGTACATTCCACATACCCTGAAAATGTAAAATGCTTTAATTATTTTTCAAATAAAGTTTTTTGCAATTTTCTTTTTACATCGTAGAGGGCATCAATAAGTTCAACGAGACCGAATTAAATTTTTTAGTATGTTTTTTTTTCAGGCACGCGTATTTCAAACTATTATTTCTTTTAATTGGCATTAATATGCCAGCAACATAATACATCAAACATTTGGATACAACTTTTTTAAGGTGCATTTGAAAAGGGGAAAATTTTGTTAATTACTTTCTTATAAGAAACACACACCCTGTTCAATTTATGAGTTTTATTTTTCCAATATCATAAATTTTTATATTTATGGCCAATACAATATTGTATAGAATTCAAAAGTTGTTGCCACAATCCACATGTTAACTTTCAATTTCATTGATATAAAAATCATTATTATTTCAATATTGCCTGTCTGTCTGTCTGTCCATTATCTTTTATAGAAACTCGTATGATGCATGTTATGACTGCACGCATTTTTTTCCAAAACATAAAAAAAAATATTAAATAAATTTATGTATGTCTTGATAATAATTTTCATTTCGGCTTTGGTGGATTTTTAATTAATCTTAACACGCTTTTAGTTTACGCTTATTATGTTTGTAATTTCGTAGAGGATTTAGGCTGCTCATGAAAATTCTTTTTAGACACGCAGAGAAGAAACATGATTGTGACAACCATAATGGAGGAGGGGTTGTAGTATGATTGATAACTTTATCATAATATGATTATAGTGATTTTATAATGATCTTCGTCACCTTTTTTTGGTATGATAAAAAATTTACAATTTATAATTGTAGAGAATCATAGTATGATTGTAACAATAATTTTTATGATCAAATGAATAATTATACTTTGACCCCCTCTATTATGGTTAATTTGGAAGTTGTTTCATTGTCTCTATTCCCCGAAAGTTTTATCAGTCGACAACAACTTTGTCAATTTTTTTCTTTAAAATTTAGACAATTGAGTGTTTTTCTTTGTGCTCTTTAAAATGTATACAAATTTTTGCAAGTCAATCTAACCGCCTGATTACCCTGAAAATTTTACTCATGTTAAGCTGAACGCTAAAATATGTCACGCGATTGCGTGCTGTTGTCAGTGCCAAATAATACAAAGTTTTTCTTAGTTTCAGATTATTTTCTTTCAGATTTTTTTTTACTTTTTGGTTTTGTTAACAATTTTAACTGTCAATACATTAAAACAACTCTACCTCTGCATGTTTAACAGCACAAACAGCAAAAAAGTGTTATCTTCCAGACACTTCATATTATCGCAATGTAATTTTTTAGACAGTTTTCATGAGTCTTATAATGGTATTTAAAGTATTAGTTTTCACAAAGTGAAAATTAGAGGATTTTCACTAGAAAAAAAAAATACATAAATGGTTAAGTAGAAATAAAGAAGCATTTAAATAAATAATTTAAAGTGAAACTATTTGTGACAATTTTTTAAATTAGTTTTTTTTTCTTAAATAAAACCTGATTAACTTTTGGCAATTAAAAATTGATGCCAACATTTTTTTATGCTTCCTTTACCCACACACAGTTTTTAATGGAATACTTATTTTTTATTAAAGAAAATTTAATTGAATTTTTATTGATATTTAAATTACTGAACAGTGTTTGTTTTTTTTTAAATAACTGTACTTATTCTAAAATGATTACAGTATCACTTCAAAAAAAAATGTGAACTAAAAAATAGGAAAATTAACTAAGTTTTGAAAAAATACGGGAATAATTTGGCTCCAAAATTTTTATTAATTCTTTCTAGTTCATATTTTTCCCAAAAATAATGAAAAGAAACTACCCAGCAAAACTTAGATTACCAAATAAGGTATAAAATAAGGTATAGGATCTCTTATTTTATACATTGCAGCATTGATGATTTTAACAGGCGATGAGACTCAAAGTAATGCATCCACATTATCACAAAGAATACCAGTAAGGTATAAAATAAGTCATAAATTTATAACGAAGAATACGAGTAAGGTGTCAAAAATATATGATATTTTATAGGTTACGAGAAATGAAATAATATAGCATACCAGAAGATAATATATAAGGTGTTACGAGTAGTGAAAAAGTAATTTTGTATTAAATTTACTCATGTGATTGTAAGTGAGTGTAAGTAGATAAAATATGCTCGTGAGTGTGTGTCGTTAGAAATTTCCTGTCGTGAGCCCATCTCTAGTTTAAACTTATGCATTTTTTTATAAAATAATTATTTTTAATGTTATTGTAATGCATTATGCATCCAATTATAAATAATGCATTATTTCAAACTTTCAAATAATACATAATGTAACCAAATATAAGTCATCCATGATTTAATGTTTAGAAATAATATATATGAAATATATTTTTTCCAATAAGCATGCATTACGTAGCAAATTATTAGTAATGCATTATTTTCCACTTGAAAATAATACGTTGTGGAACAAATGTTTGGTAAGACATCATAAAATAATGCTACAAATAAGTTATATACATTACCTGGTAATGTGTTATATAATCACTACCCATTACCAAAGTTTTGCTGGGTAATTTCTTTTTATGCCAATTTTAACTAGAAATTGGGAAAATTTTTATTTAACACATTTGAGGTCTAGATTATATCTAGACCCCATTATGTTCGGGCCCCTTGTGTCCTTTAAGGGTCGCTATAAATTTTTATTCAAAACTGTTGTCCGTTTCGCTCACCTTGCTTAGTTTTTGAGATACGAAAATTAATGGCCTGATAAGGTCTTGAGAATTTTTAAAACTAGAAAACTTAAAAATTATTACTCTGAGGGTTTTCGGGTATTTTGCGATTGTGTTCTATGAGTCAAGAGCTACAAAAATTCCGTTGGACTTTTTCTCTTGTCGGCAGTATTTACAGAGATATGTGCATATGGGGTATTTCATGTCAAATTTGAAATTTTTTTTTTTTAGATTTTCCCAATTTGTTTTCTCTTTGAAAACCCGTTGATGGTAAATTTTCAGATTTTTTTGATGACCCTTTCAAAAGATATCGAATTTTTAATAATTGGTAGTTTGTTACTTTACACAGAAAAAAAAATTGTCAATACAATTAATTTCATTGTTAATACAATTAAACATTTAATTGAAACTGAGCCTACATTGGATTTTGTCAATACAACATTGACTTTTGTAACTTTTAAAAAAAAATATCAACTCATTTTTGTCTATTAAATTCATTGTTGTATCAACAATGAAATTAATTGAAAAGTTTGTAATAAATTATATTAACGGAAATAAGCATGCTTTAATGTCATTTTATGAAAAAAAATCTAAAAATAGAACAAAAAAAATATACAAAATTAAAAAAAAAACATTAGCCGGCAGCTGGAATCGAACCCGCAACGAACATGATATGAGTCTAGCACACTACCACCGTGCTATTCCTTGTATATATTTGTAGTTGACTATACGCGTATATTAAAGGAAATAAACCGGTTTTAATGTCATTTTATTTAAAAAAAAATATAAAAACTAAAAAAAAAAAAAACACATCTAGCGGCAGCTGGAATCGAACCGGCAACGAACATGGTACGAGTCTAGCACACTACCACCGTGCTATTTCTCATATATTTTTTACTTGGTTTTGCAGAATAGCAAAACAAAAATAATTTAAAATAAAAATAAATAAAAAAATGTTTCCGCCAGCTGGCAGCGAACCCGCAATGTTCATGATTTGAGTCTAGCACACTACCACCGAGCTATCGTCACATAAATTTGAGCTTCATTAAATGAATTTATAAGGTGTCTGTGTTATCAATGAGCATTTTGTGCATTTTTTAACAATGATTTTAATTGATGCATTTAATTGGAAATTAAATTGGATTTTTGTCACATTAACTATATACATTGTATATACAATTAAAAACGTTGTTGAACTGGAAATTAGTTGCTAACAATTTGTTTTGTTACTTTTGATTTCACGATATTTTTTTCTGTGTACTTAAACTTCTTTTAATCATAACTAGGGATGAGATTTCCAAGCAAATGCATGTTTTTGTAGTTATCCTAAAAACGGTATCGACCAATTATTATCTTCGATTTGTTTTTGCATATTTTTTAGAGTTTTTCTTTTCCCGGACTTTTTCATTTCCCGGGAAAGCGGGATTCAGATTTAAATTTCCCGGGATCCCGGGAATTCCCGCAAAAACAAAAAACTAAAATTTTTTGTCAAAAAAATATATAAAAACCTTATGAACGCGATTACACTATTTATAATGTTTATTAACACCATAAAAATCTTATTTAGTACCATTAAAACAAAAAAAAAAATAAATGATTCGAGAGAAACAGAAAAATATTTTTTTATTAAAAAATGGCCCAAATATGTCGAAGTCTTTTAAAAGTATTTTCAACTTAAATATTTTAAGGGAATATGTTATTTCACATAGCTTTATCTGTTTTAATAATAAAAATTCATCATTTATTCTAATTCATCTCAGTTCATTTTTACAATTTTTTCTCAACGCTTTGCCTCTAAAACACAATGAAACTGATTCAGAGGAATTTCTCAATTATGTCTCTGAAACTGAATGTAACTGTTTCAGAGAAATGAAAATATAAGAAAATTTACCCCAAAAAATTAATAAAAAATTCTTGTGTCTAAAAGAAAAATCCGTAACTTTCAGAGTCATGCCTTACATAGATTTTATATCAATTTATCAATTTAAAAGAATAATGACCAGAGACAAAAATATTTTCTATAAAAACAAATAATTATACTGCAAATTTTTCTAATGCAGGTCTTAGAAAGAAAATTTCTCAGCTTCTGAAAAAAAAGTATCAGGTGCTGATAATTATATCCTATCGAAGATTTAGATATTGTGTGACTTTTTTCATTTCGAAAGTCTCAGATTTTATGAAATTTTTTTATTTAGAAGGTCTCTTTTGGAATACTTTTTTGCATATCTTGGTAAAAATGCATATTTTGATTTGAAATGCATATTTTGTGCATATTTGTAACTTTTAAGTGCATATTTTTGCACATTTTTACATAAACTAGCAAAAACAAAAATTGAAATTTATTTTTTTCAAAAACTATTTTAAATTTTAAAAATTTATTTTGAAAATAAAAAAATATATTTTTTTAATTTTTTTATAGATTTTCTTTAGTTTCTAAAAAAATCTTGCGGTTTTAAATGTTACTATTTTAAGCCTGCGTTTTTTTTTTGCTTTTTAAGAAGTTTTTCTTATGAAAACAAGATTTTTTATGCACATTTTATTTTTTACTACATATTTTAAGGGTTTTTAGTGCATATTTTGAATTTTTTAGCGCATATTTTAAATTTTTTTTTAAATTTTTGGTTTTTTTTACGTAAAACAATTCCTAAAAAATTCTTTAAAGTGCTCTAGTATGCGATTTTTAAGTTTTAAAAATTAAATCTCATTTTTGAAAATGTGTGTATTCTTTAATTTTTTTGTGAAAACTTCTATTGATTTTAAAAATTTTTTGCTTAGTCTGATAACGATTATTATAATACTATTTTTTTAAATTTTTTAAAAATTTTATTGTAGTTTTCCAATCTTAAAATCATTTCTACTGCTCCAATGGTGTGTAATAATAGCAAGACCGACCAATAGTTTTCACGCCTAAACATTTTTTCGGAACAAACTAATACCCAATTTCTAAGGGGGGCTCCCATACAAAATAACATTTTTTAAATTTGCTCCAACCGCTCTAACTGCCCTAAGAGAGCCCTTAGAGCAATGAAATGTATGACCGATCCAGAATATTTTTTTAGTCCAAACATTTTCTATGAACACACCTACCCTCTTTCTTAAGGCGATCCCCATACAATTTTTTTTTTTACTTTTTGTAAATTTGTTTAATTTAATCAGCTTCTACCAGCTCAATAGTGCACATTTTTTTAAAACAACCTATTTCAACGCCCAAGTGTCGAATTTGACATGGAATGCCCCCATATACAAAATCTCGGGAATGTCAAATTATAGATCTTAACTTATGGTCTTGAGACCCCGACAGATATGTAGAGCTAGGCTATTCCATATTTTACTTCACTGTACTTTTTTTTTTAATATTTCATCCGTTTCGCTCTATCTCGATTAGTTTTTGAGATATCGCCATTTTGAATTTTTAACTTAATTCTAAGAAGTTATTAACTAAATTCTAAGAACAGAAATACGGTAAAATTACTTTTAGTTAATTTTAATTAATTTTAACTAAACTTGAACTAAATTGTATGTGCACATATTTTTAGGAAATATACCTTAAAAATAAAGATATGTTTCTCAGATTTGGAAAAATTTCTTTGGCAGTAAGAATTTTTTTCCTTATATTAAAGAATTCCATTTAAGGAAATTATGAACTATTTATAAGTAAATGAACAAAAAAATTTTGCCTCAAAGTTAAGAACATTTTTTTTTATTTTTTAGTTTAATTTAACTAAATTTTAGAAAAATTCATTAACTATTTGCTAAGAAATTTTTTCCTATATTTTAGTTATGTCTTTTTTTTGTGTAGTATATATGTAACGTTTCCGAAAAGTACAGGCTACCTTCATAATGTAAAATAAGAAATACAAAAAAATGCACACCAGAGTACGTGTTTAAAAATTGCATTTCGAATGCAACCGATCTGGTATCGATCCCCATCGCAATAAATGTTTACTTATTTATTTATTATGCTTTTTGAACTTAAGTAATACCAGTTACTCATAATTTTAATGATATTTTTTAATCCACGCCCACAAAAAGGGGGCGGACCAAAAAAATTAAATTTTGTAGCCCCCGAGGTCTAAGTGCAGGACTTTGAACACCTTCTGTCATTAAAAGGTTTCATTTGTTTAACAAAAATGCAAAAAAAGCTGTAAAAAAAATTTTTGAGACGTTTTTTTAATTCTTTAAGAGGGAACACTTTTGCCCCTGATCCGATTTTAACCGGCCTATGACCATTATACAAATTCGTGCCAATGTTCAGGAGTCTAGCTCTTTTATTTTGGACTAAATCGTGTTTTATACAGACAGACGGACATTCATAGAATGACTTAGAATCGATCATAGATCAATAATATATGAGGGGGTTAGAGCACAAGGGGTTCAAGTGCCTTATATTTGATAATGAGAAAAAAGAGGTTAAAGTTAAATTGCAATAAAAAATGTTAGATGCTATCTATAATATTATTTTTTAGTTAATAGAGATCCTGAGATATATTTTAGTCTAACAAGTTAAAAAAATACCGTCTTTTACACCCTTTTGCACCCAAAAATTGCATCTGAAGTAAGTAAGTCGCACTTATACCCCTTGTGCTCTAACTTTTTTTATAAATTTCTATTTAGAGCACTAGGGGTTCAAGTGCCTTATTTTTAATAATGAGAAAAAAGGGGTTAAAGTAAAATTGCAATAAAAAATGTTAGGTGGTATCAAGTATGTTATTTTTAAGGTAATAGAGCTCCTGAGATATATTTTAATCTAACAAGTTAAAAAAACACCGTCTTTTACACCCTTTTGCACCCAAAAATTGCATCTGAAGTAAGTAAGTCGCACTTATACCCCTTGTGCTCTAACTTTTTTTATAAATTTGTAAATTCGTAAAAGGAAAACCACATTTTATTAAGAAAATGTGTAATGGTTCTTTGTTTAATTTTTTAGTCGTCATAATCAGATTCCATGACATCATTGGGCTCATCTTCATCTTCATTAGGGCATCCCGTCAAATCTAAACTTTCGAATTTCGTATCATAATACCTGCCGAAAATTATTTAACCAAATCTGGCTCAAAAATTAGGAATTTTTGAGTACTTTATGGGAAAATTTTTTTAAAAATTCCACATTTGGTCCACAGATGCTGATTTTCAAACATAAAAATTATTTTTAACCAAATTGGTCTTAAAAGTTAAATTTTAATAATTGCTTGGAGCACAAGGGGTTTAAGTGCCTTAAATTTAATAATGGGAAAAAAGAGGTTATAGTTAAATTGCAGTAAAAAATGTTAGATGATATCTAGAATATTATTTTTTAGTTAATAGAGATCCTGAGATATATTTTAATCTAACAAGTTAAAAAAATACCATATTTCACAAATACAAGCACCCAAAAATTGCCTCTGAAGTATGTAAGTGTCACTTATACCCCTTGTGCTCTAACTTTTTTTATAAATTTCTAAATTATTACAAAAGTCTTTAATGGTTTTTTGTTTAATTTTTTAGTCGTCATAATCAGATTCCATGACATCATCGGGCTCATCTTCATCTTCATCTTCATTAGGGCGTCCCTTGAAATCTAAACTTTCGAATTTCGTGCCGTGATACCTGCCGAACGATGGACATGGAGTAGCTAATTGTGGGAAAATTTATGAAAAATTTTTGCAAGGTCATTTTTAGTCTGCAACCAGCGGTCAAAGTTTAAAAAATTACGTTTTTGAACCAAAATTTATATCTGAAATATTTAACCAAATCTGGGTCAAAAATAAGGAACTTTTGCGCGTTTTATGGGAAAAATATTTAAAAAATTTCAAAATTGCGATTTTGGTCCACAGATGCTGATTTATAAACATAAAAAATATTTTTAACCAAATTTGTCTTAAAAGTCGAAAAATGTTGAGTATTTTATGTGAAAAATTTTAAAAATAAACCCACGATTTTGGTCCAAAAAAGCTGATTAGCATCTGTGTATCAAAATCTTTGATCAGCATTTTTGAACGAAAATCGTTTTTTTTATATTTTTTTAATATTTTTTAGATAACTTGCTTTACATTTTCCAACTTTTGGGACCAATTTGGATAAAAAAAATAATATTTATGTTTTAAATCAGCATCTGTGGACCAATATTTTTTTTTTTTTTGGATTTTTTTTATTTTTCCTATTATGTACGCAAAAATTCCCAATTTTTTGAGCCCAATTTGGGCTGTAGGCAAAATCGCCCAAAGAAAAATGGCCCAAAAAAGAAAACGAAAATTCGCCCAAAAATTTTTCATACAAATTTGGGTCATATTTCATATGAAAAGTTACCCAACATTTTTGGGCAAATTTTCATAGTTTTTGGGCAAAATTTCGAAATTAAAAATTGGGTGATTTTTCATTACGAAAAATTACCCAAAAATTATATATGAAAAATTGCCCAATTTTATTTTGGTTTTATTTTATGTCAAAATCTTAAAAAGTCAAAACTGAAATATGTATGTGTGTCCAATAAATAAGTATATTATTATTTTTAGAAACAGTAAACGCATATCGTGATTTTTTTTATAAATTATATATTTAACTAACCAAGAATAAGCTGAAGCAAAACCGTTCCGTTGTTGCTAACATACACAGGCTCTGGTGGGAATCGAACCCAAAACCCCTGATCTTACATGCAGATTACCACGCTATATATGTATGTATTAATCTATCGCAGCGCAGTAGAAAATCAAAAGTAATGAATTTAAAAACAGCATGCAACTCCGATAAAAGCGTCGCAGGCGAAAAATTTTACCAACAAATTTTAACAAAAAATCGCGCGATTTTTTGTTAAAATTTGTTGGTAAAATTTTTCGCCTGCGGCGCTTTCATCACAGTTAATTTTAATTTTTTTTATTTCGTTAAAATTTAAGTTTCACACTCCAAAATTTTACATCAATTGCAAATGCATTTTACGGGCTGTATTCTCAAAACAACGATCTATAAAAGTAAATAATAACCACGTAACCTATGGTCTTAAAAGTTTTTGTCTTTTTCTTAAAATTCTTCTGCGTAGCCGGCCTTCGGCCGGGCTTAGGGATTACACACTCCATGCCTTAGACCCACCCTCTCCGCAAAAGAAATCTTTTCTGTGTAGTATGTGTTTTGAAAAAAATGTGTTAGAAAAACCTTTTTTATTTTGGGCCATTTTTCATTCCTTTTTTGGTCTTTTTTTCGTTAATTTTGGGTGAAGTTTCGTATTTTGCTTTTTGGGTCATTTTTCATATTTTTTGGGCGATTTTGCATTTGGGCGATTTTTCATAAAATTTTTTGGGCGATTTTTCTTTGGGCGATTTTGCCTACAGCCCCCAATTTGGTCAAAAAATTCGGACATGAATTTTGGTCGGAAATCGCCATTTTTTCACACTTTAACCGCTGGTTACAGACTGAAGATGCTCTTGCAAAATTTGATTACTATTACTACAAGAACTTCTCGGAATTCAACCACTTGTCCAAGTGAAAAACTAAATTTTAATAATTGCTTGGAGCACAAGGGGTTTAAGTGCTCATATACCCCTTGTGCTCCAAGCAAAACAGGTATTTTAGTAACAAGAGCTAGAAATAGTCGCCATATCTCGCTAACGGATAAGAATTTCACATTCACCTCTTGTGCTCTGAACTTCTGTGAACTTCACCTACTAATTCCATATGTTAACTCAATTTTTTTAAAAAAGTCACTTGAACCCCTTGTGCTTTGAGCCCCTCATATATAATTTATGGGGTCCCCGACCGATATTTTTTTGAGTTACAAATGGAACGACAAAGTGAGTACACTCCCATAAAGTGGTTGGAGGGTATAGAAAGCAAAGTTTTTTTCACCAAAACTTTTTTTATTATTGGGGGTCGGCCTTACTAATGACCCCTCAATGACGCACCAATGGACTGGTATAGGAGGGTATAAAAATAAAGCATACATATGTTTCAAACTCTCTTCTATCTGTGACTCGGAAGGCATTCCCAAATTAAATCGGTTGAAATCAGCAGAGTTTTCTGCTAATAAGGCATAGGTTTCATTTCGAATGTTCCAGCTAGTATCTCTTAATTGTTTTATCTTCCATTTTAAATTATTTCAAACAAAAAAATATTTAATTAAATAAATATAAATCTTTTTTTTTTACGGGTACTGCATACAAAATCTTCTTTTTACGAAAAACAACATTGTAATATTTATTTTTTTTCCTGTTTTGTATCAATTCTGATAATTTTTATTTCTTGATACCTGACAATCTGTTGTTGACATATTGCTGACATTATTATATTGTTTGTGCCTGAGCACAGACAGCGAAAAACGAACATAAAAAAAAAAAATCTGATTGTCAAAACTCTGACGCACCTTTAACATTTTAACGATTCTCGCTAGGTCTGTGTTTTAAAAAAAATATTTCCATATTTTCAATTTTTTTTTTGTGGATTTTATAATTTAATTAATAAAATTTAATCAAGTCTTAATTGAAAATATGTTGATTTTCTTGCTCTGTTGGTGGCAGCAGTTTGACTTGTTTGTTGTTTGGTTATTATGTTTGTTTTTTTGTTGTGTTTGTTGCATGTTTGTCGTTGTTGTGTACACTGAACAAAATAAGATAAAATTCTTAAAAGTTTAAATATCGGAAGAATAATAAAGGATAATTATTTCAAAGCGTTCAGATTTGTTTAATATTAAAAATGATTGATCCATCAACTTTAAAAAATTAAGCTGATAAACAAATTATTCTAAGTATAATATTAAATTAGTTTTTGAAAAAAATAATGTTAAATAAAAAGTAATTAAACTTATTGTTAACAATGATATTTAAGATCAACAACATTTTTTTATTGTATCAACAAAATATTTTGTTGATTATCAAAAAATGTTGGTTATTAAAAAGAAACGGGAAAAACTATCATTATGCCACAAAGACTTTATAATAGGACCGTCTTAGGGTATGGCCGCGCCGTTGGGCACACAAGAATTCGGAGCCCCGTTGGAAAGTAAAGTCAAATGACAAGAAAAAAACTTTTTTAAAATCTTAGACTTTTCCATAAAAAATGCCTTATCTAAGACTTTTCTGTTTTAAAACTTTTTCTATACGAAAAATGTTTCAGAATCTGAGAATTTTTCTATACAAAAAAATCTCTCAGAATCCAAGACTTTTTATATACGAATAATGTCTCACAATCTGAAACTTTTTCTATACGAAAAATGTCTCAGAATCTGAGACTTTTTCTATACGATAAATGTCTGAAAATCAGAGTATTTTCTATACGAAAAATGTCTTAAAATCTGAGACGTTTTCTATAAAAAAAATGTTTCAGAATCTGAGACTTTTTCTATACGAAAAATGTTTCAGAATCTGAGATTTTTCTATATGACAAATGTCTCAGAATCTGAGACTTTTTCTATATGAAAAATGTCTTAAAATCTGAGACTTTTTCTATAAAAAAAAAAATTGTCAGAATCTGAAATTTTTTCTTTACTAAAAATGTCTCAGAATCTGAGACTTTTTCTATACGAAAAATGTCTCAGAATCTGAGACTTTTTTTATACGGAAAATGTCTCTGAGAGTTTTTATGTATGGAAAATTTCTATGAACTTGAGACTTTTTGTATACTAAAATGTAAAATTTTCTTTAAACAAATTAAAATAAATTAAAAAAAATCGTTTAATGATCTTAAAAATAAAGCTCCTTTTTCGGTGACAGGGAATTTAGCGACCTTTTGGTTCCCCGCAAGGTCGGGCGCTTGGTATATGCCCCGTGTGCCCTTATGGTTCAAACGATACTGCTCTATTTGCATATTGGGTCAATTAAAAGGAGAATAAAATAAATATAATGTCTACTGAAAAAGAGTTTATACTAGTTCGAGGTAATTTTTATGTTCCCTATTATGAATTGACATACCAAGTACACTCGTTTTTCTTGATAAGGATATAATAGAGTTTTTGCTTTAAAAAAAATTTGTAATTTTCAAATATCCCAGTCATCAGAATCCTTAAGAGAATTAATAATAACACAGTGCAACAACAAAAATCGGAATGGGATGAAACCAAAAGCAAATGAAAGTTGGCATATTCCATAACAAACTGCTCAAGGCATTTTTTTTAGGTCAGCGCTAGATTTTTTTACACCCATTTGAATTTGGTGAACTTTTATTATATGTATTTACTTATAATAATATTGCTTGAAAACTGTATAAGGCGTATGCTTAATTTTAAAATTGCCTTTAAATAACAATCATACGCAACGATGCACAATAGATTATTTTCAATCATTTTTTTATTCAGTAAGTTGTAACGGGATTGATTGCAGAAAAATTCATACATTTTTTATATGGGGCATTCCATGTCAAATCGGACACTTTGAATTTTTTTTTTTTTTTAGATTTTCCCAATTTGTTAACAGTTTAATTTTAGATTTTCCCAATTTGTTTACAGTTTTTAGTACCCTTCGAAAACTCCTTCGTGGTAAATTTTCAGATTTTTTTGATGAGCCGTTCAAAAGATATCGAATTTTAAAAATTAGTAGTTTGTTCCTTTACTCAAACTTCTTTTACTCATAACTTCTTCAATAATGGTCCAAATTTAAATTTTTTTTTTCAAAATGTTTGTTTGTTTACGTACTTTAAAAAAAAAAATCCCAAAAAATTCTTAAAAGCGCTCTAGTGTGCGATTTAAAAGTTTTAAAATTTAAATCTCATTTTTGAAAATGTTTGTACTGTTAGACTTTTTTGAATTTTTTTTTGGTGTAAACCATCTATCGATTCTACAAATTTTTTGCCCAGGAGGATCGTGGGACAACGATTATGTATTACTATTTTTTAAAATTTTTTGAAATTTTTTTTTGTAATTTTCCAATCTTAAAATCATTTCTACTGCTCCAATGGTGCGTCATAGAGGGGTTCTTTATAAGATCGACCCCTATTAATTTTTACGTCTTAACATTTCTTTGAAACAAACTAATACCCTACCTCCAATTTCTAAGGGGCTCCCGCACAATACGACATTTTTTAAAATTTGCTCCAAACGCTCTAACTGCCCTAATAGTGCCCTTAGAGCTACAAAATGTATGACCGACCCAAAATATTTTTTTAGTCCCAACATTTTCTATGATCACACCTACCCTCTATCTTTAACTGTTAAGGCGGTCCCCATAAAATTTTTTTTATTTTTTGTAAATTTGTTTTATTTAATCAGCTTCTACCGGTCCAATGGTGCGTTCATTAGTGAGACCGACCCCCATTTATTTTTGGGATTTTTGTTTTTAAAGTACGTAAAAAAACAAAAATTTTGAAAAAAAAATTTTAATTCGGACCATTATTGAGGAAGTTATGAGTTAAAGAAGTTTGAGTAAAGGAACAAACTTCCAATTTTTAAAAATTCGATATCTTTTGAACGGGTCATCAAAAAAATCTGAAAATTAACCACGAAGGAGTTTTCGAAGGGTACTAAAAACTGTAAACAAATTGGGAAAATCTAAAATTTTTTCAAAGTGTCCGATTTGACATTGAATGACCCATATATAAATTCAGTTAAATTTATTTTAAGTCGATTTGAAAAACAATTTGTGTAAAATTTAAGTTGTTTTGTTAAATAAATTTTCTTGATACTTTAATCAAATGTTTAATGGTATAAACAATGGATTTAATTAAATCAACAATATTTTTCTTTATTTTGAGTTCTAACTACTTTGTTTGGTTGTCGCAAACTACCATTTCAACTCCTATCAACTCAATATATCGTTGACATTATATTTTTTCCATCATTGCTTCTAACATAATATTTCTCTCAGTGTTTGTATTTGTATACTGGTTGTTATTACATCTCATTGATATTTCTACTGTACATCATCAACATACATCACCATCATACATATATTGTAAGTCTGTATTATTTTTAAAATATTTTTTTTTTGTTTCAATATTTTGTTTTCTGAATTCATTTTTAATGTCAGACAGTAATAAATATGTTGTAAGACATAAATCATTAAGCAAGGTGTTCAAGAGGAAAATATTCATGAAATTAAATTATTAAACATAGTATTTTTTTTTTCGTTTATTTGTATTCGTGTTATTTGTCATGTCTGTATATGTTCGCCTGTCTGTCTGTCTGAATGTCTCTCTCTCTGTCGGTCTATCTGTCTGTAGCTGTATAAATTTTATGCATTCATTTTTTTTAGTAATAATTAATTTGTTAAGGTGGATTTATTTATTAAATTTTCAAAAGAAGACGAAACAGAGCGTACATCTAGAATATTAATTAAACATATAATGTTAATGGAATTGTTTTATTAATATGTTGCGGGTATATAGACAATTTTTAATAGAGATCAACTTTTAATAGAGTTAATAATTTCAGAACAAAATAGGAGTGTTTAATTCGGCTGTATTGAGTATTAAAAACTCTTTAAAATGTAAAACTAGAAATAAATTTAAATTCAACTCGGCCGAATCCATGAATGCCCCCCACAATGCCTCAAACTTTGGAATAATTTTTAGGGAATTTCGATTAATTTTTGCTAAAAAATAAAAGTTGTTTTATTCGACCTTTAAAATATTATATTTTGAGTAGGTTTATTCTAGCTCGAGGTCATTATTTCCTTTACTAATAAAAACTATGATATTCTCATAGAATAATTTTCAAGAAAATTATTTTTCAGTTTTAAACTTATTTATATTGGTCATTTTTGCAAGACTTAATCGATCCGTATTTTCCTAAACACGAATTTGTCATCAGAAAAGTTGAGCCAAACCGTCTTCTCGAGGTATAGGAGGCATTCCACACCAAATGTCCCGCTACAGAAAAACATGTGTCCCGTGAATTTCTGAATAAGTTGTATGTAGAGTTTTTTTCCCGCACTTTTTCATTGCCCGGGAAAGCGGAAAATTTTTTTAATTTTCCCGAAATCCCGCAGCGAAATTTCCACTCCATATAAAATTGATTTTTATTAAGATTTTTTTTTTCAAAAAAGCTTAAAAAGCTCTCCAATAAAGTAAGTTTGAGAAAGTCAATTTATCAAAAATCCGGCCACTTTTGTTTTTTTAAAATTTTTTTTTAAGTTAAGATGTTTGTCTATCCACACAAAAAAATTCAGTCATGTGTTAATAAATATTAATATTAAATTTCATAACAATTTTGTCATTTGCTTGTATTTTCTTATTTCGACGTAGAGAATGAGTGTTAAATATTTGCATAAATATTACTCATACGCTACGTTGAAACAAGAAATATAAGCAAATTACATACTTAATTGTTATGAAATTCAAAACCCGAGTAAAAAAGTTCCTATATAGTTGTATATAATTTTATAAACATCATATATGATTAAATAGAATTATATAGAATTTGATGCGAAAAATGAGTCGATAAAACTATATAAAATTTGATCAATGTTTCATATATTTTGATAAATTTTTTATATAATTATATGCGAAATTTGGACCCCTATTTTTATATAATAATAGCAAAATTATATAATAAGATATAATTATATAAAAAATATATAAAATTGTATAAAACTGTATAAAACTATATAAAGTTACATAAAATTATATATAATTATATATAATTAAAACAAAATTTTATGATTTATATAAAACTTGATATAATTTTATGTAACTTTATATAGTTTTATACAGTTTTATACAATTTTATATATTTTTATGTAATTATATCTAAGGAGTGAGATCATAAAAATGTTAACACACATAAAGTTAAATAAAAAACAGACTACTGAATTTTAAGACTTCAAACCAAATTTTTATTAAATAAAATTTAATACAAAATCATAACAAAAAAACCGCATGGAACTCTAACCACTACGAACAAAGTTATCCACTTTTTCCGGAAACCCTCCCATTAAGGCTTTTATGGTAGTTTCTGTCACCTTTTTAGAGCAGGTGGTCCATCTACGTTTGAAATCTTGCATGTCCTGGGAGACCTTTTTTGTGCCCTTTAATTCTTTTTTAACAAGAGCCCAATATCTCTCCACTGGCCTGAGCTCCGGGCAGTTTGGTGGATTTGCCTCTCTTGGTACAAAAACCACATTATTATCATTATACCACTCCAGCGCTTTCTTGCTGTAGTGACAAGATGCTAAATCGGGCCAAAAGTAAGTGGATACATTGTGCTGACTCAAGAACGGAAGAAGTCTCTTCTGCAAACACTCCTTGATATAAATTTCGCTGTTTATAGAGCCAGATGTCACAAATGACTGGCTTCTTTGGCCGCAGCTACATATGGCTTGCCATACTAGGAATTTTTTGGGGAATTTCGTTTGCTTTTTTGACCGAAATTTTTCCGCAACATTTCCTCGAACATCGGAAACATAAAATTCTTGACCAGGGAGCTGCGCAAAATCAGCCAGGACATAAGTTTCGTCGTCCATTACACAACAGTTGTATTTTTTTATAAAATTTGATTTCAATTTTCTAGCTCTGGTTTTGGCCTCCAAATTTTTAAAAGCGTTTCTATCGGGAACTTTTTGAACTTTGTAGGACTTTAGTCCCGCCTTACGTTTCACTTTACGTACAAAAAAGTCTGAGCATTGGGCTAACCGAGCTGTTTTTCTGCCAGATGTGTTAGGAGCTCTCTTAAGGATGCTTTTAACTTTATATGCCTTACCAATGTTACGATAACCAGTCGTTGTTCCTGTTCCCGGCTTCCTTTCAATTGTTAGGTGTTCCAGATACCTTTTTACCACTTTTGAAACTGTTTGGCGGCATACATTAGTTTCTTTGGCAATTTTTTTGTATGTCCATGTTTGGTTTTGTTGAAAATATTTAATTATTTTTGAACGCACTTTTCTTTCATCGTCCATTGTGTAAAAAATTGCAAATTAAAACTCATGATGTAAATTAATTTATTAACTGACATATTTTTAAAATGTAAACTGCCGAAAAAAAAAAAATTTGGAAGCTTTACACCAAAGTTGTAGGCAAAAAAGTGTGTTAACATTTTTATGATCTCACTCCTTAATTATATAATTTTGCTATTATTATATAAAAATAGGGGTCCAAATTTCGCATAAAATTATATAAAAAATTTATCAAAATATATGAAACATTGATCAAATTTTGTATAGTTTTATCGACTCATTTTTCGCATCAAATTCTATATAATTCTATTTAATCATATATGATGTTTATAAAATTATATACAACTATATAGGAACTTTTTTATTCGGGAATTCAAATGAGATTTTCTCGAAAAAAAAACGAAAAAGAATTTTTTTGTGTGGATAGACAAACATCTACCTTCAAATTCATAAAAGTTAAAAAATGCTACTAAAGCTATGTTTACACCATACCACTGAGTCGAATGATTTTCATGAAAAAGCAAGATTTTTTTATAGTGTAATTTTAGGCATGTAATATATATAGGATTGTTATTTAAAAGCGGCAAAAAAATTTACATATTGCTAAATTTATAAACTTAAGATTAAATAAATTGTTATATTTGTTTATAAATTTAGCAAAATGTAGAGTTTTTTGTCGCTTTTTAATAACATTCATATATTTACTACATGCCTAAAAGTATGCTATAAAAAAACATTGCTTTTTCATAGAAATCATACGACTCATTGTCAGTGGTATGGTGTAAACATAGCTTAAGACGTTTATAAAACAAATTTTGTATGGAAATTTTATTAATAAACCTGTTATTAAACGCTTTAATTTTTTATGAATTTGGACGCTAATCTTTAAAAAAAAAATTTAAAAAAAAAACAAAAGTGGCCGGATTTTTTATAAATTGACTATTTTAAAAAATGGCAAATATAGGACGGGTTCTGAAAATGTTCATAAAACAACATTTTTTTTGTCGATAGCCCGTACAAAACTATACAAGAAAGTAAATTTTTAAGATTGTGGTGCATTCCGTTTTAATTTGATAAATATTTAAACAAGGCAACTCGACACAAATTTGTACATTTTTGCAATATTTGACCACGCCTCATAAGCCCAGTTTTTCAAAAATTCTAAAACCAAAAATGAAATTTTCTTAGCTACATATAGGGCTATCCATACAACCTATTTAGAAATAGGTATTTTTATTTTTTGTGAACCAACCCCTCAAAACAAAAAATTTTAATAAAAATTTTAAATTTAATATTGAAAAAGTGTATTTTAAAATTATACATATTTTGTTTATTGAAATTCCCAACAAAATTACCTAACTTTTGCAAGAAATCTAAACTCGATACGATCAGGAATACAATAAGACATTGCAAGGACGTTGAAAATATACTTTTTACTAGAGACTCACACTCACGCTCACGCAAAAAATAATCGAATCACTCACTAATCACTCACGCAATTTTTTTTTTAATCACGTTCACTCACATTCACGTGAGTAATAAAAAACTTACTCACGCTCACGCGAGACTCACGCGTGACTCACGCCAGATTCAATCACGCTCACGCGTGAGTCACGCAAAATCTACTCACGCAATAAAATGTTCTTACCAAAAAGAAAAAAAAATCCAAAAAAAATTTTTTTACAAAAAATTAAAAAAAATGGGGCAAATTAAAAAATCTAATCACGCAAACTCACGCAAAAAATAAATGACTCACTCACTAATCACTCACTCAGATTTTTTTTCAACTCACACTCACTCACAATCACGTGATTGAAATGAAAATCACTCACACTCACGCGTGATTCACGTGAATCACGCAAATCACGTGACCAGCGCCCATCTCTACTTTTTACTATGTTTTAAGAAAATATGCACAATTAATCCTAAAATATGCACTAAAAAATATAAAAATATGCACAAAAAAATAGAAAAATAGCTCATTTTTACTTTTAGGAAGAAAATTCTCTAGATATTCCAAATTTTTTAGGATTTTTCAAAATATTTTTTTACATTGTTACCCAGTTGGCAACGTCCTCGAGCCATCCTCAGTGACGGAGCGGTGACATGTCAGAGTCACTGCTGACATCCACAAGTACTGGTTTGAGGACTGTTTCATACAAATTTTCAAAATGTCCTCACTCAAAGTCAGCAGTGGTCAGGGCTGACCTTCTGGGGACATGTAACCTAAGACTTCTTCGGGGAAATGTCTGACGTAGATCGCGCGAAAATACAAAAAAATTTCGTATTTTCTTTAGTTTTTACGTTTATCCATTTTCCTTTATAAATTATCTTTCTCATATTTGGAAAAAACTTTTCACCTTTTTTAGTCCCAACTGGATTTGAACCTGGAACCTCCAGTTTATTAGTCCCACACCTACCTACTTGTTCCGACCCGAGTAAAAATGAAACTTATCCAATTATATCCGAAAAACGGTGGATACAGTTATGTAAAATATTATCAATTGCATCTTATTAGATCCAGTCGGACACAATGTGATACAAAATGGTCCGAAATTTGTCTCTATATAACTGTATTAATTGGGATCTAATTGATACAATTAAATATAATTTGATCTTATTGTACAATATTACATATACTTAGATATTGCCCCATTTTACCCCATATAACACCATATATAGTATATATTATTATATGTAATGCTTGATATAAAATTTGTATTATATATAGTCTTATGTGAAGTTATATATAAATATCTATGCGATCATATATAAAAGTATCAAATTATATATAATTGTATAAATTTTATCCCAAATAATACAGTTAGATAGAGACAATTTTCGGATATTTTCTTATCTAATTCCGTCTGATTGGATCTAATAAGATACAATTAGATAATATTATATATAATTGTATCCACCATTTCTGGGATATAATTGGATTAGTTTAATTTTTACTAGGGAAACTTTATTTTTAAAATTGTTTGTCTATTTATTACTTTTATTCTACTTGTTAGATTTTGATTTTATTTTAAATAAATCGATAATATTGTCATCTTTTTCTTGGAAATTAAAGAGATGCCAAGATTTAAAATTCTAATTTAATATACTGCTATTCTGAAGACATTTCCTTTTAGACGTCTTAGAGGAATTGTCCACACTCTTAAAGCAAACCATTCAGTGCTGACAATGTTAGGACATGGCATCAAGGATTATCTATGATTTGTCAGAACCTGACGGCAATTCCTCAAAGAATCACTGTAGAAATTTCCTCAGTGATACATTTTCCAACTGGGTAGCTTATTTACGAAAAAATATCATTCGTTTAGACAAGAATTTCGCTTTCGAAGTTGGCATTAAAAAAAATTTTTGAGTCCAGCTAGGCAACAAATTAAAGATGGTTCAAAAAAGTCCACAAAACTTGAAAAACAAAAAAAAAAAATAAGCAAAAACTAAAATTTTAGGCAAAATATAATTTAAAAAAACATATTTAAAGCAAAATATGCACTTTCGGTAAAATTTGCAGAAATATGCACATCGATGCCATTTTCAAGCAAATTCTTTCATTCGCAAAGGTATTTGGTTTATGCTGTTCTAATTGTAAGTCTAGTAGGAAAAAAATGCATTTGCATGAAAGTCTCATTGTTTAAAACCACCCTCTTGGATCTATTTTCCGGGAGATGAGCCTTGGCCAGTGAGGCGTTTTTGAGAAGCTTGGTTTAGTATTTTAAGGGTGTCCTTCTTCTTACTGGTGTGATTTGGCCCATTCTCCTGTACCACAAAAGTATTTAAGACCTCACATAAAGAATTCCCATTTTTCTGCTCACACAATCAGGTTATTAAATATTTTTGTTTTTCAAATTTTCTAAAATAAAACAACTTCAATTTAAAATTTTGTTGTATACTCATCTCAAAATATACCATATCAATTTCTGTTATAACTCACAACAAAATTTTGTTTGTTATTTTCATGAAGAATAAAATGAATGTAACATCAAAATCAAAAGGGAAGATGTTGACGAATGAAAAAAGAAACTCTAATTTGATTTTAATTGAATTGTTTATTCCAAAATGCTTTGGCATGTAATAACATTTAATGTTTTTCTTTCACTCCTCTTGTTTCTTTAAATAAAACAAATTGAACGAATGACTGACTGGCTGACTGGCTGACTTGTCTGTCTGTCTGGTCTGCCTTATGTTTATGGTCATAATGTTAAAGTATAGAAATTAATAACTGAAGCACTTTTGTGCGTTGGAATTTTATGTCTGTCTGCAATTTTGCCTGATGCCGGCTGGTCTGGGCTGTATGTATGGTTTGTTTGGAAAATATTTTTGATTTTTATTAAATTTTATGTTTGTATAGTACTGCAAAAAATATTGTTATTTTAATCATTTTTAATTTTAATTAAAAGTGTTGATTTACAGATTTTTGTTTTATAAATTTTCAATACACACAAACAATATTATAATTAAATTATTTTAGGATAATCATTAAGGTGTACCGTAAATTGTTTTTTTTTTGAATTTTCAGTTTTATGTGACAAATTTGATGATGCGGTTGAAAATTGACGAAATTGGGGCAAAATGTCTTGTAATTAAAAATTTTGACCGTATTACCAGTAGTAATAAGTATATTTTATTAAAGGTTGGTTTAGTTCTTCAAGGGGGAACTTTTTTCCCCCTATTTCGATTTGTCCAATTTCCAAACTTGACCTGCCTAGGCAGGCACGTACGCAGGAATTTATTTTGGGGGGGGCCCAAAATTTTTTTTTTCAAAATTTTGTTTTTTCGCTTGAACATTTTTTCACTTACATTTTTTTTAACATTTTTAGAAAACAAAACATTTATTTTAAATTTAAGATAAAAAACCCAATAAGCAATTTTAAAATTCAAGTGCAAATCAAGTATAAAACAAGTGTAAATCAAGCCCTAAATTCCAGCCCCTGCTTGATTTATACTTGAATTACACTTGAATTCAATAGCATACTCCAGCAAAACGGACACTGGAATTCAAGCCCTGTTTTTACAGCCTTTTCCCTGGTTTTCAAGCGTAAAAACAGCGCTTGAATTCAAGTATCCGTTTTGCTGGAGAATGCTATTGAATTCAAGTGTAATTCAAGTATAAATCAAGCATAGACTGGAAATAAGGGCTTGATTTACACTTGATTTATACTTGATTTGCACTTGAATTTTAAATGAGCTTATTGGGAAGGAGTAATTTTTTTTTTTTTTAAAGAATTTGAAAATTTAGGCAACTTTTCTTTAAAAAATCTCAAAAATACCTTACGAGTAAAAACTGAAAACTATGGGACACCTTTTTGAATTGTTCATAAATTTTTTCATAGTTTTATGATTATAAACCATATTTATGCAGAAAACTTCTAAGAGCATTTTTGGTATAAAAATTCTCCAATTCTAAGATACATATCATCGTAATAAAATTAAAGATACTGAAACATTTTTGGAACGAAAGACTCCTTAAATTTTAGGAAATATTTTTAGTTCTACAGTTTTTGAACAAAAAACATTATAACTCCAAGACATTTTAACCATAGAAAATTTTTTACTTTACTTACGATTTAAATCATTTTTCGCATAGAAAATTTTCAAATTTTGAGACATTTTTTGTACAAGAAAACTCTAAAACTCTGAGCAATTTTTCGTGTAGAAAAATTCTCCGATCATAAAAATTTTTCGTATAGAAAAATTCTTAGATTCTGAGACATTTTTTGTATAGAAAAACTCTGAGGTTTTAAGAAAAAGGTGTTTTCATTTTGAGACATTTTACTTATAGAAAAATTCTCCATTTCTGAAACATTTTTCGTGAAGAAAAATTCTTAGATTCTGAGTTATTTTTAGTACAGAAAAACTTTCAGATTCTAAGACATTTATGGTATAGAAAAAGCTCTCAGCTTTTGAGACACTTTTCGTAAAAAAAAAAATTTTTAGACTCTGAGACACTTTTCGTATGGAAAATTTTGAGATTATCTGAGACATTTTTTTGTATTGAAAAATTCTCAGATTCTAAAAAATTTTTCGCATTGAAAAATTCTTAGATTCTGAGATATTTTTCGTATAGTGAATTTGTCTGTACGAAAAATCTCAGATTTGTATAGAAAATTTCTGAGATCCTGAGACATTTTTGCATAGATGAATTCTCACATTTTTCGTACAGAAAAATTTATTTTAAGAAAAATATTTCAAATTGGTAAAGAAAAATTTCAAGATTCTGATACATTTTTCGTATAGATTTTTCCGATTCTGAATGATTTTTCGTAAATAAAATACACTGATTATAAGACGTTTTTTGTATAGAGAAATTCTTTGATTCTAAAATATTTATCGTACAGAAATAGAATGAAAACAATTATTATGATCTTTAAAAATCTCTTATCCATTTATTGAATGAGAAAATAAATAGATTCTGAGATATTTTTGTAAAGAAAAGTTCTTAAATTCACAATATTTTTTGTCAATAAAATTTTTTCAGTTTTATTTAGATATTAAAAAAAAAACTTTAGTGGTATTCAGAGTCTTACTTGCCAGCCCTGACATTGGTGGCAAAAGAGAAGTACTCTTGATATATTGTTCCAGATTCAAAGTATATTTTTTGGATTTAAAAATTGTCAAATTTGATTAAACTTGGAATTACAAAAGCTTCAAATTTGTGTATACGACACAATTTTCAATGCATGTGTTCTGAAACATTACAAAAATTTTAAACCCTTTGACAAATTTCATAAAAAATCTTCGTTTTCACCATTTGTATTTCTGAAGAAATAAAAAAAAAATTATTTTAAAATATCAAAATTTTTTCCGGTGATCACAAATATAGTCAAATGTGACAGAGGCTTTAACTAGAGTCGAGAGAAAAGCAATGGAATAGTATTCACGATGCATAACTTACTTGGCCTGTCGAAATAACCGTTTAAAGGTGTCTTATTCACTACCGTAAAAGTTTACGAATTTAAACCCACACAAAATTTTTTTTTAATGAAAATTTTTTCAATATTTTGAAATTTTTAGAAATAAACCTTCGTTAGAATAGAGATAAAAAAAATAATACTGAGCCTTTTTTGTTAACAAACGTATATTTTGTAGTGCAAAGTCTTAAAATTTGTATATTGTCAAATCATTTTGGGGGGGGCCCGGGCCCCCAGGGCACCCCCCCTGCGTACGTGCCTGTGCCTAGGACATATTTGTACCAAACTTGAGGGGTCTCGCTCTTTTATTTTTCTGCGTCGTGTTAACTACAGACGGACGGACGGACGGACATCGCTAGAATGTCTTAGAATCGATCACTGATCAATAATATATATACTTTATGGGGTCTCCGACCGATATTTCGATGCGTTACACACGGAATGACAAAGTGAGTATACCCCCATACTGTAGTTGGAGGGTATAAAAATCACGTGACCAGCGCCCTTCTCTAGTTCATGACGTAAAGCAACTGAAAGTTGATAACGATGAGCCACGACGAAAGATAATAAAGATAACCGAATACGTATATCCTTCACAGGAAAAATTTCTACATTTTTGAAATTCACAACTTCCGCAGAACTTCGCTAATCTTTACGAACGCGTAGATTTGCCAAAGTGACAAAAAAGTACTGAAAATTTTTGAAAATACCAAAAAATCCTGAAAATTTTTACAAAATCCCGCGAATCCCGGGATTCAAAATATCGCGAAAATCCCATGATCCCGAAAATATTTCTTCAATCCCGAATCCCGGGATTCAGAGAAACCAATCCCGATTGGAAGCCCTACTATCACCTGTTTTCAGTGGTTTAGGTCATATGTAAGTTTGCCATTATGTTTTTAACTCATCAAAATATCTTTCTAGGAGGCCATAAAGTGTATAAATTATTATAGATTCTAAGACATTCTACACAAAAAAAAAGATCTTGTTAAATTACTGGAAAACGTCTCGTAATCCCATTTTACCAAATACTTGACAGTTTTCCTTGTTTAAAAAAAAATGTTCGATCAAAATTTAATTTTTTTTATGTAATTTTACATTTTTTTTTGTTATTTTACAAGGTAATTTTACAAAAAAAATCTAGTAAATTCACGACAATTCCTTCTAAGTTTTATTGCACCAAAAAAGTTGTAAATTTACAATTTTATTGGTAAAAAGCTTGCAAAATTACAAAAAAGTTCGTAATTTTTACTAGGAATTCTCATAAAATAGGAGGTAGCAACCAATCTAGTAATTCCTTGTAAGTTTTATCGCGTCAAAAAAGTTGTAAATTTACAATTTTATTGGAAGTACATTAAAAAAAACAACCTTGTCAAATTACTAGAAAAATTCTCGTAATCCCATTTTACCAATATTTTTTTTCCTAATAATTGTCGATCGAAATTTACATTTTTGTGTAATTTTACAGTTTTTCTTGTAATTTTACAAATTTCCAAGGTTTTTTTACACTCAAAATAATAATCTTAACCCTTATCAACCGATTTGCATTACACTTAAAATTTATATAAAAGAGGCTATTCTAATAGTTGTTTCGGCTTATCGGCCATAGCGGTATTTAGGGGTTCTAGAAATAGATCAAAAATGCCGAAAAAATTGTTTTTTTGATTTTTTCGCCATTTTTTTCAAAGAAACTATATGATGTTTCTATATGAGAAGAAAGTTCCTATCCAACGATGGCATAACCTTGTAACAATACAGTTTCGTTAAATATTTTTTTCATGAAAATGTGTAAATTTTTGGGGGTATTTATGTGAAGCCATAGACCTACAATATCCATAGTCTATTTTTTTTTGTTGTACTGTGTTATTGACAATTTTATTATTGGGTTTCTGCACATACTTTAACCGTTTACTTTTTTTTTTTTTAAATCTTGATTTAAAAAAAATTGTTTACAAAAATTAAATCTAAATAAAAAATAACCCCTTAAGCCTGGTTAATAGCAGCAAATAAACAAATAATAAGTAAAAATATATTGAAAAAATAAAAATAAAATATAAAAACTTAAACAAATAACTAATGGCAACTGTCAACAATAGCAAATTGCAAACGAACATTTGTAAATGTCTATAACTGCAAGCGATTGAAATCAGAGAAATTGCAAATAGCAACTCTGCAAATAAACCAACAAACTAGCAATTGTATAGCTCAAACAGCTAACTGCAATGCGGTCTATTTACTAGTTGGAAAAACTACAAAAACAAATACAAACATATATTCATTCATACATAGTCAGTCGTATATTTTATATTATGTTTGCAAAGGAAAATCTATGTATTTTCACACTTAAATAACTATGAAATATGGGGCTAAAATTTAACAAAACTACATATATGGGATACAAAAGAAACTTCAAGTGAAAAGCCACACAAAAAAATTTGTCTTTAATAACTGATAAAAAAATGTGTATAAAGAAAAACAATCCTATAGAAATTTGTTTGTTGTACAAGAAAAATGAATATGAAAACATGATTATAACTAGACATGGGAAAAACTACTAGACATTTAAACACAAAAAAAAACTTTTTACATACAGTGTCGGACAAAACTATCGAACCCAAATGAAAATCTTTATAAAATTCAACAAAACAAATATTAAAAAAAATAATAAAAAATGCCAAGAAGAAAATTTATTTAACTTTAATTTGTGTTTTATTCCATCTTAACACGAAAAAAAAATTAAATCCGTTGAACGGCTTTTGATATATCGCTATTTAAAAATTGCAAAAAAAAAACAAAATGGCGGTGTATTCAAGAAACTCAAGAAATTAAAAAATTTTCAAAATTTCATTTCCTTGAACCTTTCATGACGAACTTTCATTTAAATTGAATTTAAGCCAAATTCGATCATTTTAACCTTTAGCGCCCTTCGATCAAAATTTTTATTTTTTATACCCTCCACTTAGTGATAGAGGGTATATATAAGTTTGTCATTCCGTTTGTAACTCATCGAAATATCGGTCTGGGACCCCATAAAGTATATATATTCATGATGCCCGATCGATTTTAAGACATTCTAGCGATGTCCGTCTGTCCGTCTGTCCGTCTGTCCGTCTGTCCGTCTGTCCGTCTGTCTGTCTGTTGAAAATGCTCTCGCGGACAAAATATTGCACAGAGATGACTGAAACTTAACATATATATTGGAAGTTCTCCCGAGAAGTTTGGTATTGCATTTGAGCGATATCGGTTCAGCGGTTCAAAAGTTATGAACGAAAATGTAAGCTCACCTCAAAAATTTCAGTACATTCAATATAACCTAAAAATACAAAATGCTTTAATTCGGCTTCTGGTTGACATACGTTAACATAATTGAACACCAAATGGTATTTAAACAAGTACGAACATATTTTTTGACAAAAAAAAGAAAAAAATCGCGGATTTTTTTTACCAAAATTTTTTTTTCGCGGAAATTTTTTTTCAATTTTTTTTTTTAAAGTAATTTCCTTTTAATTAAAGTTGTTTGCAATATTCTTTTTGAAATTGTGGAGGGTATCACTACATTCGGCAATTCCGAATTTAACTTTTTTACTTGTTTTTTTTAAATTTTCATCACAGACTCTAAATTTTATCACAGGGTAAAAATCGTAAAAAAAAATGGTAAAAATGGTAAAAATTGGCCTGTTCGAATTCGCAACTTAGTATTTTTATTTTCTGATCATATTTTTTTTTTCCAACAACAAAAAAAATGTAAAAAATGGCCTAGCATCAACTTTAAAGTGGTTTTATAGAAGATATTTTATGAACAATGTTAAATTTTTAAATTTTATTAATTTTTTAAAGATTTTTTTTTTTAGGTGCTATAATATTGTCCGTCACTGTTGGCATAATGAGCCTCAGTTGATGTTTGTTTAAGTCTTCTTTATTTATGTATGTGACGTTGTGCTTGTGAATTGTACATTTGTATTAGTGGGAGGACAATCCCTATTATCCCTATTAATATTATAAATCTGATTGTTGGTTTGTCTGTCTGTCTGTCTTTCTGTCTGTCTGTCTGTTCCGCTATAAGTACAGAACGGCTTAACCGATTTTCATGAAATTTTCACCACAGGTAGTACTAACCGAGGCGGGAACTATAGGCCATAAGCGACCGCGATCGGACAAAGGGGCGTAAAATGCCACGCCCATTTGTACCATGCTAATGCTAAAGCTATATATACCTTTCCAATAACGGAAAAACGGCTGAACCGATTTTCATGAAATTTTCACCACAGATAGTACTAACCAAGGCGGGAACTATAGGCCAAAAGCGACCGCGATCGGACAAAGGGGCGTAAAATGCCACGCCCCTTTGTACTATGCTATAGAGATATCTGCCTGTCCGGCAATAACGGAAAAACGGCTGAACCGATTGTCATGAAATTTTCAAGGCTGTAGGCAAAATCGCCCAAAGAAAAATGGCCCAAAAAAGAAAACGAAAATTCGCCCAAAAATTTTTCATACAAATTTGGGCCATATTTCATATGAAAAGTTACCCAACATTTTTGGGCAAATTTTCATAGTTTTTGGGCAAAATTTCGAAATCAAAAATTTTATATGAAAAATTGCCCAATTTTATTTTGGTTTTATTTTTTGTCAAAATCTTAAAATGTCAAAACTGAAATATGTATGTCACAATAAATAAGTATATTAATATTTTTAGAAACAGATAAAAAAATATTTTTTTTATAAATTATATATGTATTTAACTAACCAAGAATAAGCTGAAGCAAAACCGTTCCGTTGTTGCTAACATACAAAGGCTCTGGTGGGAATCGAACCCAAAACCCCTGCTCTTACATGTAGATTACCACACTACATATTATTCTATCACAGCGCAGTATAAAATCAAAAATAATGAATTTAAAAACAGCATGCAACTCCGATGAAAGCGCCGCAGGCGAAAAATTTTACCAACAAATTTTAACAAAAAATCGCGCGATTTTTTGTTAAAATTTGTTGGTAAAATTTTTCGCCTGCGGCGCTTTCATCGTACCTAATTCCAATTTTTATTTCGTTAAAATCTAAGTCTCACACTTAAAACTTTTTCATCAATTGTATATGGGGCATTCCATGCCAAATCACTCACTTTTAGGCCCGACCCCCTTCAATTAATTTTATTTTTGGATATGTTTTAGTACGTATTAAATGCAACTTGCAGCCAAATTTTCAGCCTTTTATACCAAGGTGGTGTTGAGTAATCAATTTTTCAAAATGGCGATTTTTTCCAAAATATGAAAAAATTTAAATTTTCAATCAATTTTGACCAGTAAAAAATATAGATATATTAAAAAAAGATGGACAACATTTTGTTGGTAGTTAAATGTAGTTTTAGAAAAAAAATATGAAAAATTATTCGAAGTAATTATCACTTGTTTTTTATCGTATAAAAATTAAAATCGACTTTTTGAAAAAGTCCGAAACCTTCGATTTTTTTTTAAAAATGTCAAAAAATTCTACTCTAAATTACGCAACTTTTAAGTCATAATTCGAGATGTGATCGTAATTCGTTCTATTTTTATTCAAATTTTGAAAATTGCACTTTTTTTTTTTTGACTCTGGTTTATTTTATATGGTGCTCCAAAAAAAACAATTTGGTAAATATTGGCCGTAACTTCCCCTAGATATATTAACTTGGGTGTAAAAATACGTCTCAGAAAATTTTAGGATGATCGGACATGGGTAAGGCGTGCCGCATCGGCTTTGAAGTTTGAAAATCGGATTACAAGGGAAAATATGCATTTTTTTCTGTTTTCTTAATTTTTTTGGTATTTTAAGTTAATTTTGAATTCAAATGGTTACAGAATTGAAATGTAGAGTAAAATGTCTCTCTATTAAGGTCATAAAAACCGAAATCGGTTTAAAATCAGCCAAGTTATTACAACTTCCCCAGGCATCTAACGTGTGGCAGACAACTTGATTAATCAATACAATCCGATTTTTGAAATTCATTGAAATTATCTACTGTAACAACATTTTTTTATTCTTCAAGTTCAAATGTTATTAGACGACAAGTATTTTTCATATTGTGTTTTGCTAACATTTTTTAAATTAGTGCTAAATATGCCTGCATTTTCCACACCCTTTTGAAATCTCTATTTAAAAAAAAAAATATTTTTTTTGTTTTAAAATTTGGAAAAGTCAAAAAAATATTACACTGAAACATGAATAATGAAAAAATGTTATTACAGTAGAAAATTTCAATAAATTTAAAAAAAGGGCCTCGTATTTTTTAATCAAGTTGTATGGCACACGCTAGATGCCTGGGGAAGTTGTAATAACTTGGCTGATTTTCAACCGATTTTAGTTTTTAGTACCTTATTAGAAAGGAATTTTACTCCACATCATAATTCTGTAATCACTTGAATTAAAACTTAACTTAAAATACCAAAGAAATTGCGAAAACAGAAAAAAATTCATATTTTTCCTTGTAATCCGTTTTTTAAACTTCAAGGACCATGCTAAGCGCCTTACACATGTCCGATCGTCCCAAATTTTTGTGAGACGTATATTTACCTCCAAATGAATATATGTAGGGTAAGTTAGGGTCAGTATCTACCATTTTTTTTTTTTTTTTGGGCTCCATATATAATAAATCAGAGCCAAAACATAAAAGGTGCAATTTTAAAAATTAAAAAAAAAATAGAAAGAATTGTGATCACATCTCGAGTTATGGCTTAAAAGTTGCATAATTTAGAGTAGAATTCTTATAGTTTTTTACAAAAAAATCGAAGGTTTCGGACTTTTTCAAAAAGTCGATTTTAATTTTTAAACGTCAAAAAATAAGTGATAATTACTTCGAATAATTTTTTCACATTTTTTTTCTAAAACTACATTTAAATACCAACAAAACGTTGTCCAACTTTTTTTAAAAAATCTATATTTTTTACTGGTCAAAATTGATTGAAAATTTAAATTTTTTCATTTTTTGGAAAAAATCGCCATTTTGAAAAATTGATTACTCAACACCACCTTGGTATAAAAGGCTGAAAATTTGGCTGCAAGTTGCATTTAATACGTACTAAAACATATCTAAAAATAAAATTAATCGAAGGGGGTCGGGCCTAAAAGTGAGTGATTTGGCATGGAATGCCCCATATGCATTTTACGGGCTGTATTCTCAAAACAACGATCTATAAAAATAAATAATAACCACGTAACCTTTGGTCTTATCTTAAAAGCATTTGTCTTTGTCTTAAAGGTCTTCTACCTAGCCGGCTTTCGGCCGGGCTTAGGGATTACAAACTTCATGCCTTAGACCCACCCTCTCCGAAAAAGAAAGCTTTTCTGTGTAGTATGTGTTTGGAAAAAAATCTTTTTTTATTTTGGGCCATTTTTCATTTCTTTTTTGGGCTTTTTTTCGTTAATTTTGGGCGAAGTTTCGTATTTTTCTTTTTGGGTCATTTTTCATATTTTTTGGGCGATTTTGCATTTGGGCGATTTTTCATAAAATTTTTTGGGCGATTTTTCTTTGGGCGATTTTGCCTACAGCCAATTTTCAACACCGATAGTAATAACCGAGGCGGAAACTATAGGCCAGAAAAATCCGCGATCGGAATAATGGGCGTAAAATGCCACGCCTCTTTGTACTATACAGAAACTATATCAGCATGTTCCGCAATCACTGAAAAGGGATTTAACCGATTTCACTAAAATTTTTACCACAGATAGTACTAACCGAGGCGAAAACTATGAGCCACAATAGAGGGCGATCAAAAAAAGGGGCGTAAAATGCCACGCCCCTTTTTGTTAGACTGAAAGCTATTTCTGCCTTTTCCGCAATTACGCTTAAAAGGCTGAACTGATTTTCATGAAATTTTCACTACAGATAGTATTAAGCGAAGCGAAAAGTATGCTCCACAATAGAAGGAAATCGAAGAAATGGGTAAAATGTCACGCCCCTTTGTATTACATCGAAAGTTATTTCTTCCTGTTTCTCAATCACGCATAAACGGCTGAACCGATTTTAATGAAGTTTTTACCAAAGATGGTACTAACCGAGACAGAAACTAGAAATTATAATAGAGCGCGTTTGGACAAAGGGGCGGAAAATGTCACGCCCCTTTTTACTATAGTGAAAGTTTTTTCTGTATGTTCCGTAATCATGCTTAAACGACCATACCGATTTAAAAGAATATCACACCCTTTTTTATTTAATTGAACGCTATTTCTGTTTGTTCCGTAATTTAGCATAAACTGCTAAAGCGATTAGAATGAAATTTTTACCACAGATAGTAAGTACTTACCGAGGCGGGAACTATAGATTAAAATAGAGCCCGTTTGGACAAAGGGGCGTAAATTGACACGCGCCTTTGTACTATACTGAAAGTGCTTCTGCCTGTTCCTTAATAACGCTTAAACGACTAAACCGATTTTAACAAAAAATTTTCCATAGATAGTACTAACAGAGGCGGGCACTTTAGTATGTAGCAACTGCCACGCCTTTTGCAATGTACTGAAAGTTCATTCTGCCTTTCCGTAATCATTTTAAACAGTTATCATAATATTCACCACAGTTAGTTAGTACTTATTGAGGCGAAAACTATAGACACGACCATACAAAGGCGTGAATTGCCACGTCCCTTTGTAATACATTGAAATTTATTTCTGCCCGATCCGTACACACGCGCTAAAGGTGAAAAAATTTTAATTAAATTTCATTACAGATGGCGATCGGGAAAAGGGGCTTAAAATGCCGCACCCCTTTGTATTAAATTAAAAAATATTTTTTCCTGTCGAACGATATGCCATATTAGCCCGTGATTAGGCAAATGGGAGTAAAATGCCACATCAATTTGTAATATACAGAACGCTATTTCTGGCTTATTTGCTATCATGCAAAAACGGCTTAAGCAACTCCTTTAAACACTACTGTTAAAGGTACCTACAGACGACGCAATATTATGTACAATATTCAATTATATTGATGGTGTGTGGGTAATATTGACGATTGTACAATGGTCAATCTTACCCACACACCATCAATATAATTGAATATTGTACATAATATTGCGTCGTCTGTATGTACCTTTAGAACTAACTGAACGCGAACTATTTGCTATATCATAACCTGAAAACAGTTGAGCCGATTTCAATGAAATTTCCAACACAAATAGTGATATAGCCAATATTTTTGATAAAAAGGCATATAATGGCACGCCCCTTTGTACTTTAGTGAGAGTTATGTCTGCTGAGCAAATTTAGTTGCAATTTTCTTCACGTGCTAACCAATAGGGGAACTATAGGTCACATGATACCAAAATTGAACTAAATGCGTTAAATGCCACACCCATTTGAACTACAGTGAAAGTTATGTCTTTATTGATGTTTTCACTTCATAAAGTGCTAACCGAGGATGGAACTATAGGTTCCTTTGAAAAGCCATTAAATAAATACATAAGGCGTTTTTGTTGGCATAATTATCAGTGTTCTACCATACAAAGTTGTGTTGCTTTCAAGCTAAATTGCATTTAATAAACTAATTTTATCAATATTTCATCGAAAATGTGTAATATTTTACAAAACTATTCCAAACGACGCTAAATTAAGTTGAGAAATTTATGGAAGTTAATGTTTCGTTTTGTTTTTCGTTTTGATGCATGTTAACAATATAAGTTTGCCAAAAAAAAAGGCCTATTAATATTAGGTTTGTTCCCATGACGGAGGAACACGTACACACCATGTTCCCGACGCTAAGAAAAATCAAAAAATAAAAAAGACCAAACCTCATGAATAGGTTTATGTTCATTAGTGCCGAAGAAGTTGATAAAATGATAATAAAAAACTCATTCATTACATAACATTTTTTTTTCAACCCGGGCAACGCCTGGTGCAAAACAGCTAGTAATAAATATATTTTTCTTTTTTTATGTTTGTTTATTTTTAATAAAATAAATGAAATGACACGTAGACAAGTTTTTATTTTATACCACAACACACACACACACATGAATTCTTTTACATACGTATTCATATACACCAAAAAATTATACACATAACTTAACATTAATAACAGCCAAAGGAAGGAATGAATGAAATGATAAATACAACTGTAAAGAATAATACAAATATTCATCTCTGTACTATACAAAATATACATACCTTTTTTCACAAATACCCAGTAGAAAATTAAGGGGCATGTCACAGACTCAATTCCGTTCGGATTTGAAAAAAGTGGTTTACTCGTAAAACGCAAAGAGAATATAATTTTTCGGAATAAAACCACTTTTATGCAATTCAGTTCTACTTTGGTTTTTGAAAGTGATTTCATTCCGAAAAAAATAATTTTTGTTTTGCGTTTTAAGAGTAAACCACTTTTTTCAAATCCGAACGGAATTGAGTCTGTGACATGCCCCTAAAATAGAACAATTTTATGGTTCACAGATTTTGAATTAGTTTTTCGATACATGTGTCGATAGTAAACGTTTTTTTAAAAAAAATAGTTATCTTCAACAACATTTTCTATAGAAAATTAGTTAACAATGTATCGATAACTACGTTTTCTATAGAATATTAGTTACCGATGTATCGATAGAAAAGTTTTCTATAAAAAATTAATTATCGATTTATCGATAAGCGTGGTATCACAACGGACCTCAGAGTCTACGTTTGCGGCCGTAAAACGTTAGCATCCACTTAAAACTTAAGATAATCTATCCATAACAAAGATTTCTACAATCAAAATAAATTCTCTGTCCAATCAGCAGAAAAATCTGCTGAAAATGCAGACACGGTTTGCTAAATATCTGTCATACGAGGTGAATAAATATAACAAGAAAAAAAAAAAACATACGCCGCCAGCCAGCATCGAACTCGCCACCTTCCGATTAGAAAGTACAATTCTTAACCACTACGCTACGGAAGCTTATACTTTTATCTGGCGTTTTAGTTGTGTGTTGTTCGACAGCAGAGAAATCTGATTTTAGCAGAAATATCTGCTGATTTTAGCAGAAAAATCTGCTGATTTAAGCAGAAAAATCTGCTGATTTTAGCAGAACAATAATCTACTGATTTCAGCAGAACAATCTGCTGATTTCAGCAGAGCAATCTGCTGATTTCAGCAGAGCAATCTGCTGATTTCAGCAGAGCAATCTGTTGATTTCAGCAGAAAAATTTGTTCTGCTTTTTTTTTATATAAAAAAATCTCTTGAAAAAATAATGAAATTCAGCAAACAAAATCAGTATAAACATAGTAAAATGTATGTTATTTTCTTAAACTGAATGACAGAGATTTTAGTAAAAATATCCTTCTCAGCAGAACAATCTGCTAAAAGATTGCTAATTCAAATTGAAAGTCGTTTAACAGATTTTTTGATAGAGCTTTTCTTTTGAGTGTATATAAATCTAGTTATCGATGTATCAAAAACCAACTTTTCTATTAAAGATAAGTTATCGATGACAAACTTTTCTACATAAAATTATACTTTTCTATCATCATCATCGTCATCATCATGTATCAATACCAAAGTTTTCTATAAAAAAATTTTTGATCTATCGATAACAAATTTTTCTAAAGAAACTTAACTATTGATTTATCGATAGCAAAGTTTTCTATGTAAAATTAATTATTAATAACAAAGTTTTCTATTTACAGTTAGTTATTAGAGTCCGACCGAAACCACTTTTTGAGGCCCAACCGAAACCGAATATTCGGCCGAAATAGCAATATTCGGCCGAAACCGAACCGAAACTTAAAAAAAATTATCGCCTGGCGTGAAAAAAGTTATTGTGATTGCTTTAAGGAAACAAATACAGCACTTTGTGTTTTTAAACCATAGAAATCGTTGTATTTATTAAAAAAAAATATTTATTTTACCAAAATTAAAAAAAAATATATTTTTATAAAGAACTCAAAAAATTGTACATTTAAAGATTAAGACAAAAAAAATTTTAAACTATAAAAGTATCACATTTTTTGCGCAACCTTGTTATTTTTAGTTTAAGTGAACTAAATCAAGTGGAATGAAACACGAAACTAAAAAATTAAGCGACTTTAGTATATACTTTTTGAAATAACAAAAAAGTTTCGGTTTCGGCTAATATTCGGCTAAAATTTTGCCGATTATCGAATAAGGGCCGAAACCCCAATATTCGGCCGAAACCGATACCGAAACCGAATATTCGGTCGGACTCTATTAGTTATCGATCTATCGATAACAATGTTTTTTTAAGAAAATTGGTTATCTATGTATCGATAACAAAGTTTTCAATAGAAAATTAGCTATCGTATTGATAACAAAGTTTTCTATAGAAAATTCGTTATCGTTATTCTATTAAAATTAAAATTTTGATGTAATGATAACCAAATTTTTTATAGTAAATTGTTACGATAACAAAGTTTTCTATAGAAAATTTAATTTTTTTGCATGGATTACAAAGTTTTCTCATGAAAATTAGTTATAGATGCATCGATAACAAAGTTTCCTATTGAAAATTAGTTAATGTAGTATCGATAACAGCGTTTTCTATAGAAAATTAGTTATCGATAACAAAGTATTTTATAGAAACTAAGTTATCGATGTCTCCATAAAAAGTTTTCTGTAGAAAATTATTTATCGATGCATCAATAATAAATTTTTCTATAGGAAAATAGTTATCAATGTATTGATAATAAAGTTTTCTATACAAAATTAGTTCTATACAAGGATAACTTATCGATAGTAAAGTTTTATATAGAAAATAAGTCATCGATAACAAAATTTTCTATAGAAAATAAGTCATCGAGAACAAAGTTTTCTATAAAAAATTAGTTATCGATGTATCAACAAAAAAGTTTTCTATCGAAAATTATTTATCGACTGCAAAATTTTTTATAGAAAATTAGTTATCGATAAGAATTTTAACTTAAATAAGTTATGGGGCTATCGATAACAAAGTTTTCTATAAATTAGTTATTGATGTATCGATAACAAAGTTTGCGATAGAAAATTAGTTATGTATGTTTTCATAAGAAAGTTATTATCGATGTATCGACAACAAAGTCTTCTATAGACTTTAGTTATTAGCAGGGAAACCAAAAATATGCAGTATCATGTTTTTTCCTGCGCATTGTATTGATAAATGGGTAAGGTATTTATCCGTTTCAGAAGTTTTTAAGAAATCTGGCATCGATTTGTTAGGGCATATTTTTGCATATTTTAGCCCTAAGAGCATATTTTTGCATATTTTAGGCTTAAGAGCATATTTTAAATTGTTAGAGCATTTTTTCACTTTTTAGAGCTTTTTTTACATTTTTAGAACATTTTTTTTTTTAATTTTTAGAGCATTCTTTTCCAATTTTTTTATGACAACATTTATTTTTAAATTTTTTATCCAACAAGGATGTTTTTTTTCAACAATTACGGAATTGTGACGATTGATTCCCCTTTGGCCTGTTTTTGCTTCATATCGTTATATGAAACTATGCTTTTTTTAGATTCAGAAACTTGGTAGAAAATAATTATACAAATATTTTTGTAGAACATATTTAACCCTCTAACTACCGCACATAACGGTATTTGGAAGGTCTATTCTATAACAAATTCTAAAAAATACCCCAAAAAAGAGGACATAATTTTTTTAAGAGCATATTTTTATTGTTTTTAGAGCATATTTTTGGTTTCCCTGGATATTAGTTATCGAAGTATCGATACCAAAATTTTCCATACATAATTAGTTATAGATGAATTGCTAATAAAATTAGTTATCGATGTGTTGTTAATGTTTTCTATCATAAATTAGTTTAATTTTTTTATTGAAAATTAGTTATCGATAACAAAGTTTTCTATATAAAACTATTTATCGATGTATTAAATACAAGGATTTTTATATAAAATTAGTTATCGATGTATTTATAAATATCTTTTTATAAGATTAGTTATCGATAACAAAGTTTACTATATAAAATGAGTTATCGATAACAAACTTTTCTATAGGAAATTAATAATCGATGTAATAATAACACCGCTAATATTTTTGGCATATTTTTGGTTTCCCTGGATATTAGTTATCGAAGTATCGATACCAAAATTTTCCATACATAATTAGTTATAGATGAATTGCTAATAAAATTAGTTATCGATGTGTTGTTAATGTTTTCTATCATAAATTAGTTTAATTTTTTTATTGAAAATTAGTTATCGATAACAAAGTTTTCTATATAAAACTATTTATCGATGTATTAAATACAAGGATTTTTATATAAAATTAGTTATCGATGTATTTATAAAAATCTTTTTATAAGATTAGTTATCGATAACAAAGTTTACTATATAAACTGAGTTATCGATAACAAACTTTTCTATAGGAAATTAATAATCGATGTAATAATAACACCGTTTTCTATAGAAAATTAGTTATCGATGTATCGGTATCCAATATTTCTATAGAAAATTAGTTATCGATATATCGATTAAAAAACTTTTCTTAAGAAAATTTCTACCGGGTCTTTCAACCAAATAAAAAAAATAAATAAATCCTACAAAATATATTATCAACATGATTATGTTGCATGTATCCAACGTGCTTCATTGTATGAATGAACTTAAATGAAGCATCAAACATTTCACAGCTCAAAAATAAAATAAACCACTTGGGATTTATTCACACGCATATTTTTTTATTTATTAATATAAAGGAACTGTGAAAAAAATATGTATAAAAAATATTATAATCAAAACTAAAGCAAAACATTCTGCATTTGACTACACATAAATACAAGTGCCACTGCGCTCCTTCCTTTTGTCATGCCTTGGATTTCTTTTCTCTTCATTATATAGTTTGAATTGTTCCTTTTGGTAAGAAATATGAATGAAAAAATATCAAGTACGTATAGTTTTATTTATCATCATTATCGTTATTTGTTCAATATGTCTCTTCGTCTGTTTTATGGTTTTTTGAATATATTTGTATTTTTTATTTATTAAAAATGTCTGTCTTTAAAATATTAAACAAAAATTGTGGTACTTACTGATTTTCTTTAAATAGCATATAATAAATACTCTGCTCTGAGTAGCTTTTGTTTGAAGGTCAGGCAATCTTGTACTTTGGATTTAAAAAATTTAAATTTTTATTAATTTATATATTACAATTTTTTTCAAAAACAATTTTAACTTGTTGCTAATTATATTTTTTTTCTTTGTCTTTCTAGGTAAGTTAAACTGATTAAAATGTTATTCTAAACTCAAAATAAAACTTCGTAAGTATGAATTGAAATTTATATGAATTATAATTTTGGGGCTTTTTGTGGGTTTTCATACCATTTTTGCTTCGAAGAGAAGCCATTTTCTCCTCAATTGCCTGGGAGTCGCTTCCATAGAGGTGCAATGTATGACCGATCGCCACCAACTTTTTCACCCATATTTTTTTTTGTTGTAGGTCCCATACAAACAAATCTTAATATAATTGGACAATTTTTCAACTTAGTCTCCATATAAAAATGTCGCCCGATATTTAGGTCTATTCATTAGCCAAAAAAATTATGCAATTCCACTCAAATTTGGTTTTTGTGTATTTTCTACACTAATTAAAGATCGAAAGAAAAAAGATCCAACCGGTCCATATTTTGAATTGGGACACTTTGGGACACTGAAAACACTGGTGTAAGGTATCATATGGTCGGTCTTGACTAACTACAATTTTCTTACTTGTTTTGTACTTGCCTATCAATTTTAGCTTTAGTGAAAATGCTGACGAAATCAGTTGATGCCGTTTCATTCATCTTGCTTGAAGAGGGGTGTGCATATACGAACATTTTTTAAGGGTGCGAAGTGTCCACGAAAGTCCCTTGCCGGCGTTTCACACTATCTCATATCTAATCCGTTAAATTCCCAAGAAATATTTAATGTTAGGCACTTTATAAACTTTTAAGTATAATAAGTTTGTTATTTTTCGTCCACAATAAATTTTCACTAACAAATCATTATAACAAACTCCCTAATGATTTTTAAGTTTTATGATAATAATTTTTCATTCAACATGTTTAATGTTTTGTTGCTTTCTGTTGTTGTTTCTAATACTTAACTGCACTTAAGAGCAACTGTTGTTATTTTATTTTGACCATTTTGCAGTTGTAGCAATTTTTCTTCGCCATTCAGAGTGGACCGTCATAAACTCAAACTAAAGTTACAACTCCATGTTTTCAAAACAATTTATATAAAAATTACATTTATTTTGTGTAAGCATTTCAAACAGAAAAAAAAAAAACAAACAGTAGCCAAAATGAGGAAAATAACAAAACAACAACTAAAAAGTAGAAACAGTTAGATGTGACGACAATATTCATGGAAGCCTGAAGTGAACTTGGCTGCATTAGCTTGACATTTGTGATAAATGTCGCACAAGTTGTAAGAGTTTATAGCCGGCAATAGTAATAGCAACAACAGCAGCAGTCGTGGTAGTAAGAGTAGGCAACTTTTAGGAGTTACAACAATAACATTGCAACTAAACATAAATTTTTACTACTTCCAAAGTGAAGTTGTTTTGTTGCCATTGCTGTTGATTGTTGGACCATAAAAAATTTTGCGCATAAATTTTAATGTTCAACAACAACAGCAGCAATAACACCACTAGCTACATTATTATAGCAACATAAAGTTACAGCAACAGCAGGCAACACTTTGCTTTATTATACATAATGTTGCATTTTTATCTCAGGGTGATTTCTTTTTCAAGTGTGGAAGTGGTATATTGTGTTGCATTTGGTGACTGCATAATGAAGCCTAAAACGGTAGCTTTAAAGCGTTTTGCTATGGTAATCAGCTGTACTAAATGTATAGAAGTATAATACCGGATCCAATATGCATAAAACTTCTTACAATTATCAGTTTTAACATCATCATCATCATTATGATCATTATCAACATGCATGGATGTGTGTAAAAGTTTAATGTTTTTGCAGGAGTGAATTGCATCAACAGGAATGCATGCTTTTTTGACATTATTAATGTTAATGTCTTCATTTCAATTCATTCATTCATACAATTAACATTAATGTTAAGTGAGTTTTTGAGGCAATTTTTGTATTACATGAATAATATTTTTAATGTGACCAACACAAGAGAAATATTTGCATCCAGGGTGCCACTTAATGATACAAGAATTATTTTAAGAAATATTACTCTAGCTCGAGGTTATACTTCTTTACTAATCATTACTATGATATTGCACAGAGCGAACAGTTTAGTTGTGCCAGCCGAATTTAGAGCCAACTGCATTGTTTAATAACAACAACCGAAATTTTCGTTTGCGATAAGCAAAATTTGTTTTGGAAATTTAACTTCTGTTGGTTCAAATAAATTTCGGTAACCGCAACCGAAAATTTCGGTTGGTATAATTAAATCATGCAGTTGGCTCTTAATTCGGCTGGCACAATTAAACTGTTTTCTCTGTGTATTAAAGAAACAATTTTTCGATTTCGATCTTGTCGGAATCTTGTCAAAAGTATTTAGTAAATTAACAATCGTTAATGGCAAAACATAAAGGCATATATTCGTAAATAAGGATTATGACAAGTAAGAAAATTATAGTCAGTCAAGACCAATGATATGATAACCTACACCAGTGTTTTCCGGATGGGTCTGAAGTCCAATTGTATACCGATTTGATTAATCTTTTTGTTAGATCTTAAATAAGTGTAGAAAACACTCAACAACCAAATTTGAGTGAAATTGGCTTATTTGTGTTGCCAAAAATGTTCCAATTGCACAGTACATTACTAAAAAAATTACGGGGTTCCGACGATTGATTTTAATAGAGGATCGTTGATGCTCTTTGTTTATTGCAATTTGTTGTTTTACCTCTGCAATTTGTTCTTCTTCCTTTTTTTTGTCTTCTGATTTTAATTTTTCGTCATCTTCTTTCTTTCTTTTTAGGCCTTCAGCCTTAATCCTTTCGTCTTCTTATTTCTTTTTTCTTACGGCTTCAGCCATAATTCTTTGTTCTTCTTTATACTTTCGTTTGTTACTTCGTTCCTTCTCAAAAAATTTGATTCGGCTTCATTCACCATCGTCAGATAATCCGTATTCTTGGCATGCATCCTTCAGGTCCTGATCTGATACGCTGTTCCACTCCATTTTCCCCTTTAAATATTCCAATTATTGTATAGGTTGAGTAGATAACTTAACATTTTCCAAGTTTTGAGAACAATTTGGATAAAAACAAGTAAAAAAGTTAAATTCGGCCTTGCCGAATGTAGTGATAACCTCCACAATTTCAAAAAGATTATTGTAAAAAAACTTTATTTAAAAGAAAATTACTTTTGAAAAAAAAAAAAATATTTTTGAAAAAAAAATTTCCGCGAAAAAAAAATCCGCTATTTTTTTCTTTTTTTGTCAAAAAATACGTTCGTACTTGTTTAAATACTATTTGGTGATCAATTATGTTCACATATGTACACCAGCAGCTGAGTTAAAGCATTTTGTATTTTTAGGTTATGTTGAACGTACTAAAATTTTTGAGGTGTCCTTTCATTTTCGTTCATAACTTTTGAACCGTTGAACCGATATCGCTCAAATGCAATACCAAACTTCTCGGGAGAACTTCCAATAAATATGTTATGTTTCAGTCATTTTGGCCGTGATCACCATTTCCACAGACAGACAGACGGACAAACGGACATCGCTAGAATCTCTTAAAATCGATCGGGGATCATGAATATATATACTTTATGGGGTCCCAGACCGATATTTCGATGAGTTACAAATGGAATGACATACTTAAATATACCCTCTATCACTAAGTGGAGGGTATAAAAATAATTTTTATGTTTAAAAGTCAGCATCTGTGGACAAAAATCGCGGTTCTGGAATTTTTTTAATATTTTTAAAATAAAGTGTGCCAAATTTTGCGAATTTTTTAGCCGGATTTGGTTAAAAAATTCGAACAGTAATTTTTAGAGTCCGACCGAATATTCGGTTTCGGTTTCGGCCGAATATAGGGTTTCGGCCTCTATTCGATATTCGGCAAAATTTTGGCCGAATATTAGCCGAAACCGAAACTTTTTGGTATTTAAAAAAAAAAGTAAAAAAAGTCGTTGAATTTTTTGATTTCGTATTTCATCACACTTGTTTCAGTTTAACTGAACAAAATGTTACAAGTTTATGCAATAAATGTAAAACTGTTTCAGTTCAAAAATTATTTTCTCCTAATCTGTAAATGAAATATACAATTTTTTTGTAAGTTTTTTAAAAAACCTATTTTTTTTCAAAAATACAATAATTCCTATGGTTTAAAAGCATTATATGATGTATATCGTTAAACTATATTCAATTTGAGCTATCTAAAAAAACATAACTTTTAGGAGAGCAAAAAAGCCGTCGCATTCGCGTATTTTTTAACTTTTTGTCGGCCGATCTTTTACAATATTAATTAATAATTACTAGAAAATTTTACACGTGCTTTGTTTGTAAAAATTCGTATTATTCGCTGAGTTACAGCAGATAGCTCAACCTTTTTTATTTGAAATTAATCCACCTAAGCAGATAGCTCATTAAATATAGACTTTAAAGCTTTATAACTTTTTAACGGATTATGATAAAAATGTGAATTTGGTACCATATTTCTCAGTTTTTAAAGCCCTTCCATTACAGATGTTAAAAAAAATACTTTTTAATTTTTTTTTTTAAATCATCGATTTTTTCGCGCATTCTTGCCATTATTTGGAACCTTTATGAAGCTTGCGAAAAATGTCATAGCACTTGTGTTAGCTGTACAATCGAATGGGCAAATAAAATATGCAAAAAGTTTAACCGGTTTTGCTCCGCATCGAAATATGGGTCAAAAACCGCGTTTTTAACCGCGGAAAGGAGTTGAAACTTTCAAAAAAAAAAAAACTGCCATTATTTTTATTGATGGAAAAAGTGATAATAAAAAAAATAAATTTAAAAGTTTACCGTAGTAAACTATACTGTAGATAGCTCAAATTTTTATTTATAAAAAACATGGTTTCACATACTTAGCTCATGCTATTTTTGCAACAAAATAGCCTTAAAATATTTTGTTTGTTCTGAAATTAATACCATAGATGACACTTATGCCAGCGAACATTTTGCCATCAAATACTCATTTTCGTCAACCGAGCAGATAGCTCAAATTGAATATAGTTCCACGATATTAATCTTTAACAACTTTTGAATAATATTATTCATGCTAGGCGGTAATTTTTTCGGTTTCGAAAAAAGATAAAGAAATCTCATATTCTTAAAAAATTTTTCCATAAAAAAAATTCTTGGATTCGGAAGTCTATTTCCACATAGACCCTAGAAATTTTTTAAGTACTGATCCATTTCTTTCTATCTTTGTTCCTTTCCTTTTTCTTTTTCCCTTTTGTTGCCTTTCCTTTTTTTTTTTAAATCGTTTTGGGGGGGGGGGGGGGGGGAGAAATCCCATTCTCCTCCCCCCTGGATCCGCGCCTGGCAACAAGACTAGGTTTTCGAAAAAAAAACGAAAAATTTATGTTTCTTCCCCTTCATTTGCACCCCCTAAATATGAATTTGGGCCGATGTAAAAAAAATAAGTGTCCCTTTATTTTTCCAATTTCAGAATCTCAAAATATTTCTATAAAAAAATACTTTGGAGTCTGAGACTTTTTCTTTAGGAAAAAATTCTCAGAATCTGAGACTTTTTTTTATTAGAAAAATGTCTCAGAAGCTGGGACTTTATTTATAAGAAAAATATCTCAAAAGCTGAGATTTTTTCTGTAAAAAGAATATCTCAGAAGCAGTCTCATTTCTTATAGGCAAATGTCTTAGAGTCTGGACTTTTTTCTATAGGAAAATGTTTCAAAACCTGAGTCTAGTGCAATAGGAAAAAAATTTCAGAAAATGTTCGGAGACTTTTTCCATGGATTACAGGCGAATTTTTCAAAACTCAGGAACTTTCCACAAAAATCGTTTATTACACAGAAAAAATTTGAAACGGATTTCAATCAATAAAAACGCGGATTCAATCAAATTTTTGATTGAAATTCCTCCAATTAAAAAAAATTGTTATACCAATCATCAAATTGTAGGCGATTGATTGAAAATTTTTTCAATCAAACATTTTTTCTATTTTGATCAAAAGATTGATCAATTTTTTATTTATAGTCAATCAACATAATGATTGATTTAACAAATGAATTGTAAGGTTATGGCAAAATTATCAAAAAATGCATATTTTTTGCTTTCCAATATGTTGCCAACATTAAAAAAAGTAAAACCCGATTATTTTGTATATTTTTTAATTAATCTATTCATATAAATTAAAGCGAAAAAAATCTGGTATGTTGACAATTTGTAATTCGACAGTTAAAGAAAATAACGAAAATTTTAATCAAAACATTGATTGACTCATTTAAATTTTGTTGATCAATAGATTTAATGGAAAATTGTTTTAATTTTAAAATTTTTCTTTGGAAGAAATTTTTAAAAAAGTTATCATCAGCTTCAAAGCTTTTTTGATAGGAATTAATTTCTACAACTTGGAAATGTTTGTGTAGAAAAAATAATACTAAACAAGAGGTCTACACTAAAAGTTCTTAATAATGAGGTAAATCAGTCCGACATGTGTTTCCATGCAAGAAATTTTTTTGTTTTTCAGTAAAAGAAAAAAATGCAAAAGCTGGAATCGGCGCCTGGGTCTGGGCTGACTTTAATTTTCTTGTTTAAATTACAATTAAAAAACCAGTAGTTGGTCACATTACATATAACTACACAGCACTTCCAAAAGTTTATGAGTTTCAATTTGTGTTTTCATGTTGAATTGCTTAGTAAATTATTGCCTCATATAAATAACACTAATCACTTCAAAAACTCAAACCAAGAATTGTACTATCAACTACTACATACGAGTCGAATGAACAACATTATTCGTTATTCATACATATAATCTAATAGACATTTTGGCGCTTTAAGTTTGTCTGCTATTTTACTTAAACCATATAGCAAATAATTTCTAGTCTTATTCATATAAAGTTGCTGCTGCTTTTAGTATTTGCTAAAATTAGTTTTGTTTGGCTTTAGGCGATTATCATAAACATAAGCTTTAACACTTGAAAATTGTTTTCTTTTTTTTTTTGTAATTTTTCTTTATTTTCTTCTTCGTTTTGTTGAAACCTCTTTTCCTTCCTTAATATATATTCCTAATAAAACTCCTACTTTTTTTTTAAAGAAAAATAAGTACAAGAGGAACCCATTTTTATTATATATTTTTTTGAAAGAGTCAGCAATTGCTGAATCGTCACAAAACTGTGCCACACGCATTTACTATATATTTTACTTTAAGCTGTTTTTCTATTTGCTGCTGCTGCTACATGTAACTTGGCCTCTGCTCCCTGCTTATATGTAGCTATTAATTATGTGCTTCATTTGGATTTGTTGCATTTATATAAAATTGTTGGTATTGCAACACTTTGTTGTGCCATTGTTGAAATGTAAATTTTTGTTAAGTTAATACCAAAAGCCTTCCATTTAGTTTGTCTTATTTATGGAGGGAGTTTTGGGGGCAGTAGAATTGAACTTATGGTGTTTTTACATGTACATAGTTTTCAGGAAAAATAAAAAAAGAAGTAAAGAAAGACTCATTAACAAAGAAATTGTTATTAGGTTAAATGGGAAATAATCGCTCAATTTTTTAAGTAATTTTAGTTAATGTTTATCTGATAAAGGTTTTTTATACAAAACTTTATCGGATAAAGGTTTTTCTATTGAAAACTTTATCGGATAAAGTTTCTTCTATAGAAAACTTTATCGGATTGGGGTTTCTTTATGGAAAACATTATCGGATAAAATTTTTTCAATAGAAAACTTTATCGGCTAACGTTTTTTTAATAGAAAACATTATGGGATAAAGTTTTTTTCCATTATTACTCAAAGCCTACTATGATGAGTTTTTTTTGTGTTTATGAATTTTTTTGTGAATTTTTCAGATTTGAGCAAATGGTTAATTGATTCAAGTAAAATTTAATTGAATGTCAAATTTTAAGCTGAGCAAATATTTAATTGTTTTTTTCCACTGAATATTTTTTTCTGTGATAGAAAGCTTAATTTATTCTACAGAAAACTTTATCGGATAAAGTTTTTTCTATAGAAGACTTTATCAAATAAAGTTTTTAGTATAGAAAACTTTATTGGATAAAGTTTTTGCTAGAGAAAACTTTATCGGATAAAGTATGGTTTTATAGAAAACATAATCGGATAAAGTTTTTTCCATAGAAAACTTTATCGGAAGTGGTTTTCTATAGAAGACTTTACTAGATAAAGTTTTTTTATAGAAAACTTTATCGAATAAAGTTTTTTCTTTAGAAAACTCAATCGGATAAAGTTTTTTCTATAGAAAATTTATCGGATAAAGTTTTTTCTATAGAAAACTTTATCCGATAAAGTTTTTTCTATAGAAAAATTTGTCGTATAAACTTTTTTTATAGAAAACTTTATCGGATAAAGTTTTTTCTATAGAAAACTTTATCGGATAAAATTTTTTCGATAGCAAACTTTATCGGAAAAATTTTTTCTATAATTAACTATATCGAATAAAGTTTTTTCTTTAGAAAACATTATGGGATAAAGATTTTTTTAATAGAAAATTTAATCGGATAAAGATTTTTCTATTAAAAACTTTATCGGATAAAAATTTTTCTATAGAAAACTTTATCTGATAAAGTTTTTTCTATAGAAAACTTTATCGGATAATATTCTTTCTATAAAAAATTGTATCAAATAAAGTTTTATCTTTAGAAAACATAATCGGATAAAGTTTTTTTTTTAGAAAACTTAATTTATTCTACATAAAACTTTATCGGATAAAGTGTTTTCTATAGAAGACATTATCAAATAAAGTTTTTTGAAAACTTAATCGGATAAAGTTTTTTCTAGAGAAAACTTTATCGGATAAAGTATGATTTTATAGAAAACATAATCGGATAAAGTTTTTTCCATAGAAAACTTTATCGGAAGAGGTTTTCTATAGAAAAATTTTTTAGATAAAGTTCTTTTATAGAAAACTTTATCGGATAAAGTTTTTTCTTTAGAAAACTTAATCGGATAAAGTTTTTTCTATAGAAAATTTATCGGATAAAGTTTTTTCTATAGAAAACTTTATCCGATAAAGTTTTTTCTATAGAAAGCTTTGTCGTATAAACTTTTTTCTATAGAAAACTTTATCGGATAAAGTTTTTTCTATAGAAACTTTATCGGATAAAATTTTTTCTATAGCAAACTTTATCGGATAAAGTTTTTTCTATAATTAACTATATCGAATAAAGTTTTTTCTTTAGAAAACTTTATGGGATAAAGATTTTTTTATAGAAAATTTAATCGGATAAAGACTTTTCTATTAAAATCTTTATCGGATAAAAATTTTTGTATAGAAAACTTTATCCGATAAAGTTTTTTCTATAGAAAACTTAATAGCATAGTTTTTTCCTATAGAAAACTTTATCGGATAAAGTTTTTTCGATAGAAAGCTTTTTCGGCTAAAGTTTTTTTTATAGACAAATTTATTGTTTAAAGTTTTTTCTATAGAAGTTTTTTCTACAGAAAACTTTATCGGATAAAGTTTTTTCTATAGAAAACTTTTTCGGATGAAGATTTTTCTATAGAAAACTCTATCGGATAAAGTTTCTTCTATAGAAAACTTTATCGTATGAAGTTTTTTTATAGAAAACTTTATCGTATGAAGTTTTTTTATAGAAAACTTTATCGGATAATGGTTTTTGTATAGAAAACTAGCGGATAAAGTTTATTCTATAGAAAACTTTATCGGATAAAGTTTTTCCTATTGAAAACTATCGGATAAAGTTTTTTCTATAGAAAAATTTTTCGGATAAAGTTTTTTCTATACAAAACATTATCGGATAATGTTTTTTCTATAGAAAACATTATTGGATAATGTTTTTTCTATAGAAAACTTTATCGGATAATGTTTTTTCTATAGAAAACTTTATCGGATAAAGTTTTTCTGTAAAGAACTATATTGGATAAAGTATTTTCTATAGAAAACATTTTCGAATAAGGTATTTTCTATAGAAAACTTGATATGATAAAGACTTTTCTTTAGAAAACTTTTTCGGATTAAGTCCTTTCTATAGAAAACTTTAACGGATAAAGTCTTTTCTATAGTAAACTTTATCGGATAAAGTCTATTTTACAGAAAACTATCGGATAAAGTTTTTTCTTTAGAAAACTTTATCCTATAAATTTCTATCTATAGAAAATATGTAGAAAAATTTATCAGATAAAGTTTTTTCTAGTGAAAACGTTATCGGATAAAGTTTTTTCTACAAAAATCGTTTCTATAAACAACTTTCTATAGAAAATATAAAGAAAATTTTATCGGATAAAATTTTTTGCATAGAAAACTATATCAGATAAAGAACTTTCTATAGAAAACTTTGTCGGGTTTTTCTATAGAAATCTTCATCGGATAAAGTTTTTGCCTTAGAAAATTTTATCGGATAAATTTTTTCTATAGAAAACTTTGTCGGATAAAGTTTTCTGTAGAAAATATTATTGGATAAAGTATTTGCTATAGAAAACTTGATTGGATAAAGTCTTTTCTATAGAAAACTTTGTCAGATAAAGTTTTTTGTAGAAAACATTATTGGATTAGTTTTCTATAGAAAACTTTTATATGATTAGGTATTTTCAATTGAAAATTTTGTCGGCTAAAGACTTTTCTATAGATAAATTTATCGGATAATGTCTTTCATACAGAAAACTCTATCGGATAGTCTTCTCAATAGAAAATTTTAATAAAGTCTTTTCTATAGAAAACTTTATCGGATAAAGTCTCTTGTAAAGAAAACTTTATCGGATAAGTTCTTTTCAAAAGAAATTTTGACGAGCAAAGTATTTCTTAAATATAACTATTTAAATATAAAACCTTAATTTTATCAAATTTTTAACACAAATATTTGAAGCACGTGAAACTTTTCATCTGAGTTGTCTAAATCATTAAAAAAAGAACAAAAAAAAAATTCACACAAAAAATATGCTGTTACTGTTTTTGTTACTAAAATTGAAGAACGTTACAAAAATTTAGTTATTATTTCATTTTCATCATTCACCTAATCGAAACGCGTGCCAGTTTTTAAAAAAAAAACGGAAAACACCAAAAGATTTAAACATCATACACGTTCTTTTTGTTTCTCATATTTTTTTAGGAATATTTATGTATATTTCATAAACCAACGATGATGAATTTATATATATTTTTTTAAAAGGGATTTAGAATATCAAACCACCCTTCGCACAATTTTTATATTTTGATGATACCAAATTGGTATGTAAATTAAATTTTGTATATTCTTGAATGAGATTTTAACTGAAATTTAAGTATGAATTTGTTTAAGTTTTTTTTTTTTGTTTAAAAAGGTTCCCTTGTTTTTATATTTTTTTAATTCTGTTATACTGTTGCTGATGTTGTTAGAGTCGTTGTTACCTTAAACCAGCTTAAAGGTATCAAAGTAGCAAATGTAAAATGAATTTTTTAAGCTACAATGCACTTAGCGTCATTTATGTATATAAATATATATATTTCTATATACATACAGCAGAAAAAAACAAAAATTGTGTTTCCCTAAAAAAAAAATTAAGGTATAAAAACACACACAGCTACACACATTTAAACAAACAACACTAACCCTCACCTAAATTTCATTCAAATTTATACTTATTCAAACAAACATACATCTACACCGGATACGGATGTTGATATAAGGTTGATGACGGGCTATAGAAGAGACGCGTTTAGAGAGTTAGTTTTTTGTTGCTGTACGTTTGTATTCGTGTTATTTTCTTATACTAGTGTTAGTACGTCCTACAACATAGTCCCCTTTTTTTGTGTTTTTGTGTTGTTGTTAATGTATTCATATGGAAAATGTAGAACAAATACAATACAAAAGTTGAGCAGAAAAAAAAACTTAAGGAAAAATATTTAAAAACAAAATCGTTAACGTGAAAAAACTTAAAACACTGTGTTTGTTGTTGTGTAAAAATTTAATGTAAAAAAAATCATTATAATTTTTATAGACATTTTGGGTGGTACTTTTTGGGGTTGGCTAGGAATGCTAAGTTTTTTTTTTATATCATTACTGTAGGGCAAAGCAGGTGGTTTAGTGGGTGATTAACTAGCAAATCTTTTAGAAGATTTACATTTTATAATTTAAATTGAAATCATTTTCTTTTAAATTATTTTTAAATAATAACGTATAAATTAAAAAAGTTTGGAAAATATTTGAAGCATTAATTAGATATTTTCCAAATGAAAAAATATAGAAAACTTTATAGTTTTTTTTTTTGTAGAAAACTTTATTGGATAAAAGTTTTTTCTATAAAAAACTTTATCGGATAAAGTTTTTTTTATAAAAACCTTTATCGGATAGTTTTCTAAAGTTAGTTTTCTATACAAAACTTAATTCTATAGAAAACTTTATTAAGTTTTTTTTATAGAAACCTTTATCGGATAATATATTTTCTGAAGAAAACTTAATCGGATACAGTTATTTCTATAGAAGCCTTTATCGGATAAAGTTTTTTCTATAAAACCCTTTATCGGATAAAGTTTTTTCTACCCGAGTAAAAAAATTGATATGACACAATACATAATTTAATATGGGTTCGTGTCTATTTTGATATAATCTTACACGAAAAATGGTTTCATAAGATTTGATCGAATAATATCTAATAATATCAGTTTATATAACTTTATATCGACTTTGATACGAGTTTTGGTCTAATCCAATGATATAAAATTATATCCAATTATATTAAAATTTATACAATTTTATAAATCGGATGTTTTTTTTTAGTTTTTAATAAAAAGTTGAAAAATTTAAATAACAAAAATAAGTTGTTCTTGAAAAAAACTTAGAAAAATTTCAAAAACTGGATTCATGTTAAATTTTATATAAAACACTTAGAAAATATTTTCAAAAAAATTTGTTCTTGGAAAAACTTAGAAAAATTAAAAAAAATGGAGTCATATAAAATTTTATATAAAACACTTATAAAATATTCGTGATAAAAAAGTGGTGCTTGGAAAAATGTTAGAAAAATAAAAAACTATGAAGTCATATGAAATTTTATATAAAACACTTTAAAAATATTTTCGACAAAAACATGTTCTTGGAAAAAACTTAAAAAAATAATGGAGGCATATAAAATTTTATATAAAACACTTAGAAATTTAAAATGATGCATGGGACCAGATGTTACAACATATAGTTATGTATGGCGATATCTTAAAAAAATCCCTCATCAAAATTTATTATATAAATTTATCTTGCAATACATAGTGTCACACATGATCATATATGAAATAATATGACTGTATATAAGATCATATTAAATTATTTTTACTCGGGTATAGAAACTTTATTGGATAAAGTTTTTTCCATAGAAAATTTATCGGATAAAGGTTTTTCTATTAAATTTTTTATCAGATTAAGTTTTTTTTTATAGAAACCTTTACCGGATAAAGTATTTTCTGTAGAAAACTTAATCGGATAAAGCTTTTCTATAGAAGCCATAATCGGTTAAAGTTTTTTCTATAGAAACCTTTATCGGATAAAGTTTTTTTCTAAAGAAACCTTTACCGGATAAAGTTTTTTCTATAGAAAACTTTATCGGATAAAGTTTTTTCTATAGAAAACTTTATGGGATAAAGTTTTTTTTATAGGAAACTTTATCGGATAAAGTTTTTTCTATAGAAAACTTATCGGATAAAGTTTTTTCTATAGAAAACTTTATCGGATAAAGTTTTTTCTATAGAAAACTTTATCGGATAAAGTTTTTTGTATAGAAAACTTTATCGAATAAAGTATTTTCTGTAGAAAACTTAATCGGATAAAGTTTTTTCCATAGAATCCTTTATCGGATATAGTTTTTTCTATAGAATCCTTTATCCCGAGTAAAAATTTTTATATGATGCAATATATAATGATATATGACACAATATATATTAATACGCAATTTGATCCGAATAATGGTGGATGTTTTTGCATTAAAAAAGATCTACTTGTATAAAATATGATTTGATTTCATCCGAGTTTTGACCAGACATTGCCATATATAAGTGGATCTAATTAGATCTAATTGCATAAAAACATGTAAAATCCTGGTGTTTTTTGGTTTGGGTTGAGTTACACCACAGCTCAACGATACATTCACCAAACATATAATTTTCCAAAACAAAAAAAAATGTTTGGGTACGCTTCGAACCAGATAGGTGATATACATAACCCTAACAAGGAAATGTTTAGGAACATTTTAAAAAGTTTCTTATACTTAGCCTTAAAAACTTAGAAAATTGTTGGTTTAATGGAAACATATAGTGTTATATATGGAACAGAATAGGATATATATAATTTTATATTAAATTATACAGTAAAACAAATTTTGTATTGACCCTAATTTAATTTTATATAATTATATCAACCGTACACCTTTTAATCCGAATCATGATTAAATTATATATTACTACATATGACTGAATTAAAAAAATTTAGAAAATATCTCAGGGATGTATAATCATATATAATTTATTATGTTTGTATCAAGTTATATATTGTTATATATGTTTATTTTTACTCGGGATTGGATAAAGTTTTTTCTATAGAATCCTTTATTCGATAAAGTTTTTTCCATAGTAAACTTTATCGGATAAGGGTTTTTCTATAGAAAACTTTATCGGATAAGGGTTTTTCTATAGAAAACTATATCGGATAAAGTTTTTTCTATAGAAAACTTTATCGGATAAATTTTTTTTTTATAGAAAACTTTATCGAATAAAGTTTTTTCTAGAGAAAAGTTTAACGGATATTGTTTTTCCTATAGAAAACTTTATCGAATATAGTTTTTTCTATAGAAAATCTTATCTTAAGTTTTTTCTATTGAAAACTTTATCGGATAAAATCTTTTCAATAAAAAACTTTTTTGGATAAAGTTTTTTATACAGAAAACTTTATACGATAAGATTTTATCGTTTTTTTTTTATAGAAAATTGGTTTTTTCTATAGAAAACTTTGTGGTGTTATTTTTATAGAAAACTTTATCGGATAAGGCGTTTTCTATAGAAAACTTTATCGGATAAAGTTTTTTCTCTAGAAAACTTTATCTTGTAAAGTTTTATCTATAAAAACATTATCGGATACAGGTTTTTCTATAGAAAACTTTATCGGATAAAGTTTTTCTAATAGAAAACGGATAAAGTTTTTTCTAGAGAAAACTGTATCGGACAAAATTTTTTCTAAGGAAAACTTTATCTGATAAAATTTTTTCTAAAGAAAACTTTATCGGATAAAATTTTTCTAAAGAAAACTTTATCGGACTAAGTTTTTTTAAAAATAAACTTTATTGGATTAAGTTTTTTTCTAGTTTTTTTTTTTTAAATAAACTTTATTGGATAAAGTTTTTTTCTAAAGAAAACTTTTTCGGATAAGGTCTTAACTTCAGAAAACTTTTTCGGATAAAGTATCTACTATAGAAAACTTTATCGGATTACTATTTTGCTACAGAAAACTAACTTTATAGGATTAACTTTTTTCTATAGAAAACTTTATCGAATAAAGCTTTTTGTATAGAAAATATTATGCGATAAAGTATTTTCTATAGAACACTTTATTGGATAAATTTTTTTTTATAGAAAATTTTATGGGATTAAGTTTTTTCTAGAAAAAACTTTATCGGATACAGTTTTTTTTTTTTGAAAAATTTATCGGAAAATGTTTTTTCTATAGAAAACTTGATCGGATAAAGCGTTTAGAAACCTTTATTGAATAATGCATTTTCTATAGAAAACTTAATCGCATAAAAGTTTTTCTATAGAAACTTTATCGGGTAAAATTTTATGTGTAGAAAACTATCAGATATCGTTTTTTCTATTTAAGACTTTATTCGAATTTTTTTTAAAGAAAACTTTATCGAATAAAGTATTTCCTATAGAAAACTTTTTCGGATAAACTTATTCTATTGAAAACTTTATCGAATAAAGTTTTTTTTAGATTTTTCTAAAGTTTTTTGGATAACGTTTTTTTGAATTAAAACTTTAGTGGATAACGTTTTTTCAAAAGAATTTTTTATTGTAATACATTCTTTTCAGTTTTTATACCCTCCACTCTAGTGATAGAGGGTATATATAAGTTTGTCCTTCCGTTTGTAACACCTCGAAATATTGGTCTAGGACCCCATAAAGTATATATATTTACGATCCTCGGTCGATTTTAAGTCGATCTAGCGATGTCCGTCCGTCCGTCCGTCCGTCTGTCTGTCTGTCTGTCCGTAGAAAACACGCTAACTTTTGAAAGACTTTACAGAGGCTACTGAAGTTTGGCATATATGTTTGTCATTTATCTGGTCAGGTTGGTATTGCAATCCAGCCAAATCGGTCCAGTGGTTCAAAAGTTATGAGCAAAAGAGTAAATTTCGGCAAGGGTGTTTCGGGAATTTACGAGATAAAAAACACGATAACTTTCGAAAGGCAATAATGACACTACTGAAGCTTGGCAATTATCTTTGCCGTTTTCCGGGTCTATTTGGTGTTAAATTTCAGCTCAATCGGTCCAGTGGTTCAAAAGTTATAAGCAAAACCCTGAATTTCAGATTAGTTTCATCTAAAATGCCACATGTTTTAATAAGTTTTAAAAGCATTGGTGGTAACTAAACAATGCTTTTCAAACTTGTTTAATTTTAAAGCAATGCTTTTTAAACTTGTTTAGTTTTAAAAGCATTGGTAACTTAAAAATTACACTCGAAAAAAATTTCACACTCAAAAAAAATTTTACACTCAAAAAAAAATTTTACACTCCAAAAAAAATTTAGTTTTTGTGTGCATACGTACGTGCATTCACTCAGAAATATTTTTACAGTAAAAAAACATTACACTCGAAAAAAATTTTACACTCAAAAAAAAAAAATTAGTAATTTTTCTTTAAAAAAAAAGAAATGACAAAAAAAGAGTTTATTTTTTTACTCAATATAAAATATTTCTAATCAAAATTGTTAATTTTTTCACGTTAAAAAATGTACTACCCTTTAAAAAAATGCATTGTGGAGGGTATTCATAGATTCGGCAAAGTCGAATTTAATTTTTCTACTTGTTTTTTTTAATATATTTTTTTCTACGGATAATGCTTTTTCTATAGAAAAATAAAGTCTAATAGAAAAATGCACGTTTATTATCACATTGTTTACAACAATTCTTATAACTCATTTATACTCGAAATAATTCTACAGTCAAAGGTTTAGTAACTGATATTGTATCAAAATCTACTAATTAGTTACTAATTTTAGTATTTTCAAAGTCTAAAATTAGTATTTTTTACGGGTTTTGAATAATATTAGTTAAAATTTTTAGTATTAATTACCAATTTCTTGACTAAAATTTATTTAAATTTTTAGTATTGAATACCCACTTTTTTTTTTTTGGTGTACCAATTGTTGTAACATAACTATAAATTATGTGAATAAAGCTATTACAATCACAGTTATTTATTTACATTTTCACCTTTTGTAAAAAAAGTTCAAAAAGATTTTTATCATTTTTATTATTTTTACTTTAAAAAAACTTTAACCTAAATATTGTTGTTTAACCTTTTACCTACATTTAAGTTTTGCAATCAATAGTTACAAACCATTTACATGGCAATTTTCACCTCATAAACATGTAAGAATACCGTATTCATACTCGTATAATATGTCTGTAATTTTATCCCTCCACTAAACAATTTTCTTTGATTGTTCGAATGGCATTATGTGTGTATAAATTTACGCTCAAAGAAAATATGTTTGTTTTTTTAAAATTGGTAAAAAACATTGTAAACAAAATCCAGTGGAGAAAGTATACAAATTAATCGGGGTTGACTTTTTTTATTGTTGGCAATATATTGGAAAGCAAAGCATAAGCATTTCTTTATAATTTTGTCAATTAATTCGTTAAATCAATCATTATTTTGATTGACTACAAATAAAAAATTTATAAAATTTGTAAACAAAATCGAAAAATGTTTAACTAAAAAAATATAAAATATAATAATTTGGTGATTGGGATAACAATTTTCTTAATCGGAGGAGTTTCAGTGAAAATATTGATTAAAACCGTGCAATCAGATTCTTAACTACAACCAATTTTTTTTTTACGAATCAAACAAATAGTGTTCTTTGATTTTAAATACAAGGGAATTTCATTACGATCAAACAGTCTGTTTTCAGATTATATTTTCCAATATCAGAATCGCTGAAATACACACTATCGCAAGCATACTAACATTTTTTTATGAGTGTCTTTAAATAGTATGTAAGATTTTTTCAAAGTGTTACCAAGCACAAATGTCAAAATAACAAACATTGTTATTTTTTTTTTTTTTTTCATTTTCTTACTTCATCAACATAAAAAGGAATTGAGTTACTTCATGGTAAATAATGTAAAAATTGTATATGCAACACAAATTACAGGTGATTTTGTGTAAAATAAAAAAAAAAACTTTTAGGGGGAGTGACTAAGCTAAATTTTGAAATAATATGCTACCAAAACATAATGTATGCGAATAAAATTGAAATCCAGGAACTGTAAAAAAAAATAACACCATGAATAAATCAAACATGAGCTTTTACTTTTCATGAATGCGGAATACATGATTTTTTTATAAAGATTTTTTTGTTTTCTACAAAATGATAATATTATTTTATACAAAAATTTGTTTTGTGAATTTTAAAGATTTTTTTGTGGCATTTTTTTAACTCCCTTTTTTCAGATTTTTATTTAAAAGTACACGCAGAGAAAAAATATGGTTGCGACATGATCACGGCAACTATACTATGATATATAAACCCAGTTATGATTGCAGCAATCAAGTTATCGTTTTTAAAATTGTATTTAAACATTTCTATGGTTGTTTTAGACATTAAATAGTCGCTTCAATCATGATAAAATAATTGTTACATCCAAAAGTACAATATGGTTGTTCTAACAATGTTATAGTTAATTATATACTCGACACACCAAAAATTTAAACATAATATGATTATAACAATCATTAGATAATCACAACTTAATGAGAATTGATTTTGCAAACATTGTCAGGTTTATTCATCAGTTTAGTGTTTTGCCAGCAAGCAGTTAGTCGCATAGACGCCACTTACAATTAGTTATTTAAAAAATTGGATCAACGCAGAAGAAAATGAAATACAAAAATCTACTTAAATTAATTTAATTATTGTGCGGTTCAGAAATAACTTTCCATTTTAAATAAAAACTTCATATCGAAAATATTAAAGTGTTTTTTGTGCATTTTTTTCTTACTGAATGTGTTATAATATAATTTTAATTTTGTAACAAATATGATATGATTGCAGCAAATATGTTATGATTTTGTCAATAACTTTATGGTTTATTCAATCATTTAATGTTAGCTGACAAAAATGTTATCGTTGATGATTTTTTTTTAGAAAAATGCCATAAGTTTATTGCACATCATTGATGTAAAACGCAGGTTGCCACTAAATTGAACCAAAATTAATAAAAATGGTTTCATATTTATAAAAACAACATTCAAAAACAAAAAATAAATTATTGGTGTGAACTTTATAAAAAAAAGTAATGAAGAATTTCTATAAATGTGTGGTATTAAAGCATAATATATTTTCTCAATTAAAAAAAAATATATATATTAAACTGGAATCATATTATAACAATTTTATAACATTTAGGCCATTATTGCCGCAATCATATAATGATTAACATTCCTTTTTGCCGTCAATCATATTAACATTATTGCTACAATCATATTCCCAATCATAATATGACGCTCTTAAATCATGATCACCGCAACCATGTTTTTTTTTCTGCGTGTATAAAATAGATTTGCATATTTTTTTTTTTTGGTTTGAAATTCTTATTTAAGAATAATTTCAAGTACCTACTCAAGATGCTCTTCTTTTCAAAACAACTTTTTTTATACCCTCCACTTAGTGATAGAGGGTATATATAAGTTTGTCATTCCGTTTGTAACTCATCGAAATATCGGTCTGGGACCCCATAAAGTATATATATTCATGATGCCCGATCGATTTTAAGACATTCTAGCGATGTCCGTCTGTCCGTCTGTCCGTCTGTCCGTCTGTCCGTCTGTCCGTCTGTCCGTCTGTCTGTTGAAAATGCTCTCGCAGACAAAATATTGCACAGAGATGACTGAAACTTAACATATATATTGGAAGTTCTCCCGAGAAGTTTGGTATTGCATTTGAGCGATATCGGTTCAGCGGTTCAAAAGTTATGAACGAAAATGTAAGCTCACCTCAAAAATTTCAGTACATTCAACATAACCTAAAAATACAAAATGCTTTAATTCGGCTTCTAGTTGACATATGTGAACATAATTGGACACCAAATGGTATTTAAACAAGTACGAACATATTTTTTGACAAAAAAAAAAAAAAATCGCGGATTTTTTTTTTTACCAAAATTTTTTTCGCGGAAATTTTTTTTCAATTTTTTTTTTTTCAAAAGTAATTTCCATTTAAATAAAGTTGTTTGCAATAATCTTTTTGAAATTGTGGAGGGTATCACTACATTCGGCAAGGCCGAATTTAACTTTTTTACTTGTTTATACTTGTGTCGTTTAGTTATGTATATTGTTTCAAGGGTGTCAATTGAAAATCCGTAGCAATAAGGCGTCGGATATTACAAACCATCTATATTATTGTTAAAAAAAAAATAAATAAATAAAACAAAACAAAACAAAAACTTAAAAACAACTACGAATTTTACTTTAAAGAATGAGTACGAAAAACTTTAGCAGAAACTTGGGTTCATAAAGTTTTTATACAAAAACAATTATTGGAAAAAAATTTTTCTATAAAAAACTTTATCCGATCAATTTTTTTCTATAAAAAACTTTATCTGATAATTTTTTTTCTATAAAAAACTTTATCTGATAATTTTTTTTCTATAAAAAACTTTATCAGAAAAAAAATTTTTTATAAAAAACTTTATCCGATAAATTTTTTTCTATAAAAAACTTTAACCGATAAATTTTTTCCTATAAAAAACTTTATCCGATAATTTTTTTTTTATAATAAACTTTATCCGATAAATTTTTTTCTATAAAAAACTTTATCCGATAAATTTTTTTCTATAAAAAACTTTATCCGATAAATTTTCTTCTATAAAAAACTTTATCCGATAAATTTTCTTCTATAAAAAACTTTATCCGATAAATTTGTTTCTATAAAAAACTTTATCCGATAAATTTTTTTTCTATAAAAAACTTTATCCGATAAATTTTTTTCTATAAAAAACTTTAACCGATAAATTTTTTTGTATACAAAACTTTATCCGATAATTTTTTTTCTATAAAAAACTTTATCTGATAAATTTTTTTCTATAAAAAACTTTATCCGATAATTTTTTTTTCTATAAAAAAACTTTAGAGTCCCCGCACAACAATGTCGGAGCGGTTGACGTTTTCGGTCATGAGAGAGTATAGGCGCAAAACAAAGGCGGTAGCGGAAAATGCTGTCATATGTTAATTTTTACACAATTTTTCACTTTTTTGTCACTTTTTCTTCACTTTTTTATTTAAATTTATTGTATTTTTTAATATCAATATGATTTTCTCATATTGAATCTTTTGTTTTGTTTTTTTTTTAGAATTTTAAATATTTTTTTTAGAGATCACATTTTTTTGTTTACTTTATCGAAAATAATCGAAATATTTTTAAAAATGTGGCAACATTTGTATATCAAAAATTAAAAGAGAGAGAGAAACCGACACAAAAATAAAATTAATTTTATTCAAGCGGTTTTCGGTCGAGCGTTTTTTCTTGCCAAATTTGTATGAAAAAAACGTCACCGACATTGTTGTGCGGGGACTCTTATCCGATAAATTCTTTCTATAAAAAAACTTTATCCGATAACTTTTTTCTATAAGTAAGTATCCAATGAATTTTTTCTATAAAAAACTTAAACCGATAAATTTTTTTCTAAAAAAAACTTTAACCGATAAATTTTTTTCTATAAAAAACTTTAACCGATAAATTTTTTTCTATAAAAAACTTTAACCGATAAATTTTTTTCTATAAAAAACTTTATCCGATAATTTTTTTTCTAAAAAAAACTTTATCCGATAATTTTTTTTTCTATAAAAAACTTTATCCGATAAATTTTTTTCTATGAAAAACTTTATCCGATAACTTTTTTTCTATAAAAAACTTTATCCGATAAATTTTTTTCTATAAAAAACTTTAACCGATAAACTTTTTTCTATAAAAAACTTTATCCGATAAATTTTTTTCATTAAAATCTTTATCCGATAATTTTTTTTCTATAAAAAACTTTATCCGATAATTTTTTTCCATAAAAAACTTTATCCGATAAAATTTTTTATAGAAATTTATCGGATAAGGTTTTTATAGAAAAAAATTTATCGAATAAATTTTTTTCTATAAAAAACTTTATCCGATAAATTTTTTTTCAATAAAAAACTTTATCCGATAAATTTTTTTCTATAAAAAACTTTATTCGATAAATTTTTTTCTATAAAAAACTTTATCCGATAAATTTTTTTCTATAAAAAACTTTCTCCGATTAATTTTTTTCTATAAAAAACTTTATCTGATAATTTTTTTTCTATAAAAAACTTTATCCGATAAATTTTTTTCTATAAAAAACTTTATCCGATAAATTTTTTTTTAAAAACTATCCGACAAATTTTTTGCTGTAAAAAACTTTATCCGATAAATTTTTTTCTATATAAAATTTTAACCGATAATTTTTTTTTCTATAAAAAACTTTATCTGATAAATTTTTTCCTATAAAAAACTTTATCCGATAAATTTTTGTCTATAAAAACTTTATCCGATCATTTTTTTCTATTAAAATCTTTATCCTATAAAGTTTTTCTATAAAAAACTTAATCCGATAAATTTTTTTCTATGAAAAACTTAATCCGATAATTTTTTTTCTATGAAAAACTTTATCCGATGAATATTATTTTTAAAAAACTTTATCCGAAAAATTTTTTCTATAAAAAACTTTATCCGATAAATTTTTAACTATAAAAAACTTTATCCTATAAATTTTTTTCTATAAAAAACATTATCCCATAAATTTTTTTCTATAAAAAACTTTATCCGATAAATTTTTTTCTATAAAAAACTTTATCCGATAAATTTTTTTCTATAAAAAACTTTATCCGATAAATTTTTTTCTATAAAAAACTTTATCCGATAAATTTTTTTCTATAAAAAACTTTATCCGATAAATTTTTTTCTATAAAAAACTTTATCCGATAAATTTTTTTCTATAAAAAACTTTATCCGATAAATTTTTTTCTATAAAAAACTTTATCCGATAAATTTTTTTCTATAAAAAACTTTATCCGATAAATTTTTTTCTATAAAAAACTTTATCCGATAAATTTTTTTCTATAAAAAACTTTATCCGATAAATTTTATTCTATAAAAAACTTTATCCGATAAATAAACTTTATCCGATAAATTTTTTTCTATAAAAAACTTTATCCAATAATTTTTTTTCTATTAAAAACTTTATCCGATAAATTTTTTTATAAAAAACTTTATCCAATAAATTTTTTTCTATAAAAAACTTTATCCGATAATTTTTTTTCTAAAAAAAAAATTATATAAAACTTTTCTTCTGTAAAAAAAATTATCGGATAATTTTTTTTCGTAGAAACCACTTATTTCATTTTAGTTTTCTATAGAAAGTTTTTGTAGAAAGTGTTCGTGTTCCATCTTTACATATTCTTTCCATTGTTGTTTTATTATTGTTGTCGTAATAGTTGAATATCCGTTATAGTGTTTCTTTTATTATTCTAGTACTGGTAACTCGTATTCGTCTATGACTATTTGTAGTTATTTTTGCTTTTCTTTTCAACTTTTATGTCCTCGCTTTTAAAACATAACACAGCGTTTGCTTATCCCAGTTATTTGCCATGGAGCCAATGTCAAAGTTAATGTTAAATTTCCTTCGTCTGCAATTGAAGTGTATTGTATTTGAAAATTATTTTTGTTGTTGTGGAATTGAAAATAAGGCTTAATAGTACTGACAATATAAAAACTAAAGGAATGCTGGGTGTGTCAATCGGATTGGAGTGTTGTAAAAAAAAACACTTAACTTAAATAAGCAGAAAATAGAAAATTTCCGTTTTTATTGTTTTTTATATTATTTTTTATTTCAATATTATTTTTCTTTTTTGTATGCAATATTAAAATTTGTGATATAAATGGAAATTGAAATGTAATTTTTTAGTGAGTTGAACTTATGAGACTAAAAAAATATGCATAAAACCAATATTTAAAATGAGCATATAGCTTAAGTTCTAGCTCGACGTAATTTTTCTTTACTTTTTACAACCATAATATTCTCATAGAAAAATGTTTAAGAACATTTTTTTTCTGTTTTAAATTTATTTATGTCGGTAACTTTTTGCACAACTTAGCTGACACGTGTTTCGATCTCGGTAAGATCTTGTCAAAACAAAATTTGAGATCTGGCAGATCTGATCAAATACAATTATTGATGATTAGATATGGGCAGATTAGAACAAAGATTGCCTATTTTCAAACGCGTTTTAATTTTTTTTATAAATTTATGAATGCTACAACAACCATTTGAAAATTGATATTTGTACATATTTAATTTACCTTTTTTACAAAAATGTGAGTTTACTTAAAAATATTTCATAAATTCCTTTAAGCGTTTTATATATGTACATGATTCGAAAATATTGAAAAATTATGTATGTTTTTTCTCTGTTTTATAAATATTTTATATATTAAGCTTCAAGTCAAAATAAATATATATTTATGCTACAATATAAAATTAATGTAAATTGTTGGCATGTAAATATGTTTAATAATGTAAGGCTTACCAAGAAACGCTAATTTTTAACTTTAAACCTATTTAAAATATCTTTTTTTATCAAAATTTGAATAAAGTTTCGTGGCGCAAAGACTATAAAAGCTTTTTTTTTAACAAATTTATTCTTTCTTCCACAAAATTGTTTTAAATTATTTTTGTTTTTTTGGTAAGGCCACTTTGTTTTGCAAAAAAAAAAAATTTCATTCCGTCTCTAAATATTTTTACCTATATTTTTGAAGCAGATAATAAAAGAAAATAAAAACAAAATATGTATATAAAACGGAAAATATACAAATTCAAATTCAACATGTGTTTTGCATGTTAAGTATTCCATTGGTTGTCATATGAAATCATGTCATAAGAGATTTTTTTACCAAACATTTTTTTTAGGCTAATAAATATGAAAAATGTGTACCCAGCTTTTATATTTAAGGATTAACTTGTTTAAAGTAGGTAAATATAAAGAGATAATAAAATTTAAATTTAAGATACATACTTTAATATTTATAGTAAAATTTCATAAATGGAAATTGTTTTTCAATGAGAACTTTTGACAGCGAACAGTGGCTAAAAATTTGATTTCATTATTCAAAAGTACAATTGTTTTTTTTTTGTAATTAAATTATAAAATTTTGTAAATGTTTTTATTTAGCAGTAAGTATATTCAAATTAAGGTAGCCAAAAAATAAGTTCAAACTTTTGCTAATTGTGGGCGTGGCATGCAGTTAAACACAAAAAAAAATATTGATGACACCTCTTCATCATATTGATGAAACCGCTTCATTATATTGCTGACACGTTACATTGAACAAAAAATGAAGAAACATTTCATCATATTGGTGTAAATTTTCATCAATATGAAGAAGCTTTTTATCTGAGTGTATAGGAAAAAATTTCTTAAAGAAAAAACCCCGACATTTTTGGAAATTTGTTGACAAATTTCAAATGGCGATATCTCGGAAACCTTAAAACCGATTTCAATAATTTTTAGAAATTCGCGGGATAAGTTTATTTTAATTTTTTTAAAAATCCAAAATTTTTGGTGGAAATTTTCAAAAAAATCTAAAACATTGATCGAAGGGAGCCACGGGTTAAAATTACTGGGTTTGGGTCTAATTAATTTTAAATGAATGTTTGTGTCAAGAGCTATCAATTGAAAGAAATTTTAAAATTTGTTTTAAAAATTTTATTGAACGTAGGAAAAAAACGACAATTTTTGCAAATTTCAAATAGCTATATCTCGAAAACCGTTCCACGGATTTTACAAACTTTTTCGTATTCATGTTCATCGCATCAAAATTAATAAACGTGATGTCTTAAATAAACATTATGACCAAAATCGGACCAGGGAGAAAAAAGTTCCCCTTGAAGAACTAAACCAACCTCTGAAAAACAAAATTTTTTTACATGATTTTTTTGTGTTTTTGTTTAACAAATCCAAAATTTGTATGCTACAAGAAGTTCAAAGTCCTGCATTTGGACCCAGAGAATAAAAAAAACACGTGATACGTGTTACTAAAACTTAAGCACCACTGGACCTATTGACACCAAACTTGGACAATATATCAGTTTAGTTCTGCAGACATCCCGAGTAAAAATAAACATATCTAACAATATATAACTTGATACAAACATAATAAATCATATTTAATTATACATCCGTAAGATATTTTCTAAATTTTTTAAATGCAGTCAAATGTAGTAATAAATAATTTAATCATGTTTCGGATTAAAAGGTATACGGTTGATATAAATATATGAAATAAATTTGTTTTTCTGTATAATTTAATATAAAATTATAAATATTTAATTCTGTTCCATATATAACTATATAAATGTTTCAAATTAACCAAAAATTTTGTAATATTTTAAGGCAAAGTAGAAGAAACTTTTAAAATATTCCTAAACATTTCCTTGTTAGGGTTATGTATTAGACTGGGTCGAAATCCTACAAAGTGTAAGGATCGATTGTCCTTAGTGCGGGAAAGTGGTAATGGGGTAATATAAGCATTTTATGGAAGACAACTTTTTAATCGGTCAAAAACTCTATTAGCGCATCGGTGGTCAAAATTGAGATTTTGGTCAAAATGGCCAAATTTTCCAAAAAATTTTAAAAATATAAATTTCATTTTATTGTTTGGTACAAAAATTTTTTTTTATTGCATTTGATACTACTAACTTACGTATTAAATATTGGAATTTTATGTCATCAATAACATATTTTTATTTAAGATACAAAAAAAATCATATTTTTGGCGCAGTTCTCAAAACCACTTTTTTTAAATTAAATTTTTTTTATTTATTAAAATTGCAAAATATTTCGATTTTATTATTCAATGTTATTAAAAACATCATAAAGACTAAAGATTTAAATTTTTGTAAAAATCCGTGCGGAAGTTTTTTCTGGGGAGCGATTTCAATTGAGCGGATTTCAAGGAAATTGGATTTTTTGCTCTTTTTTTGAGTTTTTATTTTTTGTAAACTACATTATTGTCCAAATTGACCAATATTATGCTCTATCTTGTTCCATTTGATCATGATAACTTAGTTTTGAAAGGATAGATTTATAGGACATCTTTAACCCTAATCGGTCAGCGGCCAAATGTGTCCCGTACTGAGTTTTTTTGGGTTTTAACTACTGTTTTATGAAATTAATGGCTACAAAATGATGTTTGTGTTACGTATGGTGTTGTATGTTCTTTTATTTAATCATATTGACTTAACTCTGAAACACCCATCTTTTTTTTGGACATCTTTAACCCGTATGTGCATGCAACCAATAATGTCCCCTACCAAAATTTTCATGTTGTTCAAAAACTAAAAAAAACATACATCATAAATAGGGATGAGATTTTCATGCGCTAAAAAACCGAACATATGCGCTTAAAATATGTGCGAAAAAATTCAAAATATGCACTAAAAAATCTTAAAATATGCACTAAAAAATAAAATGTGTGCAATAAAAATCTTGTTTTAATTCGAAAAACTTCTTTAAAATCAAACAAAAATAACGCCGGATTAAATAGTAACATTTTTAACTTCATGTAAGCAATATTTGTTTTAGAAATTAAGGCAATCTAAAAATTAAAAAAAAAAAAAATATTTTTTCTAATTTTTAAAATAAATTTTTAAAAAAGTTTTTGAAACAAATAAATTACAATTTGTGTTTTTGCTAATTTATGCGAAAATATGCACATAAAAGGTTTAAATATGCACAAAATATGCATTTAAAACCAAAATATGCAAAATATGCATTTTGACCAAAATATGCAAAAACAAATAGATGCCATTTTATCGCAAATTTCTAGAAAAAGCTATAAAACAAATGATCTCTAAATCAAAATTTTAAGACTAGACTAAATGGGGTAAAGCTAAGTGTGAAAACTAATAGGCATTTAGTCTAGTTTTAAAATTTTAATTTAGAGATTATTTGATTTGATGAGCCGCAGAACAAAATGTACTTTTCGCAAATTTAAAATTGTTGGATTAATAAGTATTATTTATTCCGTATTTTAATAATAATAATAGAAAAAGTAAGAAATTTATTGTTAATTAAGTGTTAAGTAAAAAACTTGTTATTAACTCTAGATTTTTGCCGTGTTATAAGCGGACCAAACACATAACTCTTAAGTTTACAGACAATTTTAAAATGCGAAAAAGTACGTTTTGTTCTGCGGCTCCACATTTATGACTTTTTTTGACATTAAGAAATATATGAAATGAATGATTGCGTGTGATATAATATCAAAAAATTTAAGTTTTATGAGCCACTTTTGACCTATAGTTCAGAAGGGTTAACGCTATCGGCAATATCAAAATTATTTAATTATTTATTTATGACTATTTTGAATACAAAAATGTATTTTTTTTTTAATTTTTGAAAAACATGAAAACTTTGGTAGGGGACATTTTTGGTTGCATGCACATACGGGTTAAAGATGTCCAAAAAAATTTATGTTTCAGAATTAAGTTAATATGATTAAATAAAAGAACATAAAACACAATATTCATATCAAAACAGATTTTGCAACCATTTATTTCAAAAAACCGTAGTTAAAACCTAAAAAAACTCAGTACGGGACACATTTGGCCGCTGACCGATTAGGGTTAAAGATGTCCTATAAATCTATCGTTTCAAAACTATATTATAATGATCAAATGGAACAAGATAGAGCATAAAATTGGTCAATTTGCACAATAATGTAGTTTACAAAAAATAAAAACTCAAAAAAAGAGCAAAAAATTCAATTTCTTTGAAATCCGCTCAATTGAAATCGCTCCCCAGAAAAAACTACCGAACGGATTTTTACAAAAATTTAAATCTTTAGTCTTTATGATGTTTTTAATAACATTGAATAATAAAATCGAAATATTTTGCAATTTTAATAAATAAAAAAAATTTAATTTAAAAAAAGTGGTTTTGAGAACTGCGTCAAAAATATGATTTTTTTTGTATTTTAAATAAAAATATGTTATTGATGACATAAAATTCCAATATTTTATACGAACGTTATTAGTATCAAATGCAATAAAAAAAATTTCTTGTACCAAACAATAAAATGAAATTTGTATTTTTAAAAATTTTTGGAAAATTTGGCCATTTTGACCAAAATCTCAATTTTGACCACCGATGCGCTAATAGAGTTTTTGACCGATTAAAAAGTTGTATTCCATAAAATGCTTATATTACCCCAATACCACTTTCCCGCACTAAGGACAATCGATCCTTACACTTTGTAGGATTTCGACCCAGTCTATTATGTATGTCACCTATCTGGTTCGAAGCGTACCCAAATAACTTTTTTGTTTTAGAAAATTATATGTTTGGTGAATGTATCGTTGACCTGTGGTGTAACTCACCCAAACCAAAAGACACCAAGATTTAATATATTTTTATGCAATTAGACCTAATTGGATCCACTGAAATATGGCAACGTCTGGTCAAAGTTGTACACCCCGACTAAAAAAGTTTATATATAGCAACATATGATTTAATATATTTATATATTGCCATACACAGTACTTAACATAATTATATGTAAATGTATCTTGTATAAAGTTTAACACCCAAAATTTAATATGGTGCCATATAAAAAGATATCGAATCATGTGTTGCTCCACATACAATATATAAAGCTTTATTAAATTAGATATTGCATATAATATTTTATATGACTCCATGAATGACCTCATACAAAATTAGATAAATAAATATATGATATACAACTCCAGGTCTGACCTCATACAAGATCAGATATACATTTATTAACAAAGTTTAAAGAATTTTTTTTTAAATTTCGATTTTTTTTTTAAATTTCTAAGTCCCGGACACATTTTTTTTTTGCAAATTTTTTTTTGCATTTCTCGATAAAAACTTGGGATAAATTTGAAAATTATGAGATAAAAAAAATATTTTCTGCAAAATTCTACATATTTTAGCTTATGATATAAAATTATATACAATTATATCGAATTAGATAAACCCAATTTTCGGATCAAAAACGATCATATTTAATCTAATATAACAAATTTTGAGCTATTTTGATCCACCAATTTCATCATCTTATTTTATCCAAATACGTGTTGGGCCATATTAAATTATATATGGCTCAATTTCAAATTATATATGGACCTGTATATTTATTTTTAGTCGGGAAGTTGTTCTTTTTTAATCCAAAAACATCCACCATTATTCGGATTAAATGGCATATAAATATATATTGTGTTATATATCATTATATTATATAAAAATTTTTACTCGGGATATTTAAATTTTTAGTATTTATGGTCCGATTTGGCTGAAATTCACAAAACATATTTTTTAAACAAAAATAAGTTTCCTGATAAAATTTGGCACCGATTGGTGGCGCTGTTGTCGTCATAATTCAATTTTTTGTATTAATGGTACAATTTGGATAAAATTCACAATATACATTTATAAAACAAAAGTTTCAAATAATCAAATCAAAATAAGTTTCTTGACAAAATTTGGACCCGGCAGATGGAGCTGGGGTTAAGGTATTAACAAAATTCTGCATTTCCGTGAAATTTTACGGCACTTGAATGTATGTACGTTTCGTCATGTGAAAATTAGTATGTATGTTTGCCCTATAGATGGCGCCGGGGAGAAGCTATCTATTACGATACTCATGTCTAAGTCAACCCGGGCAACACCGGGCGCTTCAGGTAGTGTTTTTATAAAGCTAATTAATTCTAAAACTGTTCAGGCGAATATTTTGATTTTCGTTGAAATATAGTAGTGGGACACTCCAGACACATACTCAAGAAACACATTTTCAGTGTTTGAAACTTTAATTTTAAGTTGTTTCCGACGAAGCGTTATAGGTGTTTCCACATAGCCTATGATTCTGGTTTTAAATTTTCAACTTTAAAATGTTTTTGCTGATTCTAAAAAAAATCTCACCAAGAACAATTATAAGATGCTGAGATTCTTTCAACAGCCGATTGTCCCCACTGAGATTCGAACACAGAACCAGTTGTTCGTTAAGTTTAGTGTCTAGCCACTTAGCTAAAGTATATAAACAAATAATAACACTTAAATTTGTAGTTTAATTTTAGTTATAAAACTAAGTGTTAGTTAGCGAGATTTTCCTCCTTTGGGGGAGCTGATAGCTAAGGCGTGGACAAAAACCACTTTAGCCGGTAGGTCTTTGGTTCGAGCCCCAGTCAGGGCAGCAATGATATATATTTTTTTAATGTTTTTTTTTTATTTTTTTAATATTTATTTAACTATTTTAATTATTAATAAGTAAAAAAGTTAAATTCGGCCTTGCCGAATGTAGTGATACCCTCCACAATTTCAAAAATATTATTGCAAAAAACTTTATTTAAAAGGAAATTACTTTTAAAAAAAAATTTCCGCGAAAAAAAATATTTTGTAAAAAAAAAAATCCGCGATTTTTTTTCTTTTTATGTCAAAAAATAGGTTTGTACTTGTTTAAATACCATTTGGTGTTCAATTATGTTCACATATGTCAACCAGCATTATTTTTAGGTTATGTTGAATGTACTTAAATTTTTTAGGTGTTCTTGCATTTTCATTTATAACTTTTGATCCGCTGAACCGATATCGCTCAAATGCAATACCAAACTTCTCGGGAGAACTTCCAATGAATATGTTAAGGTTTAGTCATATCCGTATAGTATTTTGGTTGTGATCACATTTTCCACAGACAGACGGACAGACGGACATCGCTAGAATGTCTTAAAATCAGTGGCGGGTACAGCTTTTGGGTGTGGGGGGGGGGGAAACATTTTTTTTACTTCGAAAAAAAAATCATAAATTAACCTTTGTTGACGAGCCAAAAAAAGGATACGTTTTTTTACAAAAAAAAAGTGATGGGGAAGCTATAAAATCATCAAATTTATTAGTTTTTGCCGAAGGAGGTTTGTTTTTCATGACCATATTTCGTTTAGGTCAATTTTTTTTTTAATATGTTTAAAAAGAAAAGTGTATATTTTTCGTATACATAAGAAGAGAATTTTTTAATAGAAGAAATTCTTCCTACATAGAAAACATTAGATGTTGAAATATTTTTCGTGAAAAAAATATTTTTTATAGGGAAAATGTCTCAGAATATAAGACTTTTCTTAACGAAAAATGTCTCAGAATTTAAGACTATTTTCGTATAGAAAAAATTTCAGATTTTAAAAAGAAATTAAAAAGAAAATTGTATAGTTTTCGTATATATAAGAAGAGTCTAAATCGGAGAATTTTTTAATAGAAAAAATTCTTCCTGCATTGAACATATCAGATTTTGAGACATTTTTCGTGTCTAAAAATTTTTTTTTTTTTCGTTTAGAAAAATTTTCAGATTCTAAGAATTTTTTTCCACAGAAAAAGTCTCAGATTCTGAGACATTTTACTATAGAAAAAGTCTCATATTTTAAAGCGTTATTGAGACATTTTTCCTATAGCGAGGTCTCTGATTATTAGATTTGTTTCATACTGAAAAAATTTTAGATTCCGCAACCTTTTTTCTATAGAAAAAGTCTTAGTTTCTTGACCTTTTTTCAATAAAGAAAGTCTCAGATTCTAAGAACTTTTCCTAAAGAAAAAGTTTCAAATTCTGCGATCTTATTTATAAAGAAAAAAGCTCAGATTCTCAGACCTTTTTCCTAAAGAAAAAGTTTCAGACTCTGAGAGCTTTTTCTGATACAGAAAAAGTTTAAATGCTGGCACTTTTTCTTTAAAAAGGAAGTGACAGATTCTGAGACCTTTTTCTGATTCTGAAATCTTTTCCGATTCTAAGACACCTTTTCTATATAAAAAGTCGAAGATTCTGTGACCCTTGCCTAAAGAAAAAGTCCCATATTCGGAAATGTTTTTCTTATAGAAAACGTCTCAGACTTTATGACCTTTTTCCTATAGAAATGTCATAGATTCTGAGACCTGTTTCCTATAGAAAAAGTCTGAGATTCTGAGACATTTTTCTGAGACTCGGAGACCTTATTCCTATAAAAAAGTTTTAGATTCTAAGACCTTTTTCCCGTTGAAAAAGTCTCAGATTCTGCGACTTTCTACCACACAGAAAAAATTTTCAGCTATAAAAATTCAATTACCCATAGTTATCAAAAATTAGAAATGGTTTCAATTACTTTAATGCTCAAATTTTAATTTTTTTTTTATTTTTCAAAGAAAAACAAAAACAAAATAAATACCCACAATTTTTCTCTATATGTGTGACACTAACATCTATACAATAAATAGATGCTAGTAGGTAGAAACAGAACAAGCACGGCACGGGGGACGGTTGCCGTTGCCGGAGGATATAGGCCCAAAACAATGACGGGGGACGGCGACGGCAAAAAATGTCATTTGTTTGTTCAGTGGTGCTAACTTTTAATAAAATTAGTGAATTTTACGGAAAAAAATCGCTTATCACATAGTCAATGTGATTTAGTTGGCACTACTGTACGTTTGTTACACCATTGTGAATAAAAAAATAAAAATTGTTGTGAAAATGCGGCAACACTGGAGTGTGAGAGGGAGGGAGATTGAGAGAACCCGGAGATAAAATAAAATAAGTTTTAATTTTTTGTCGTGCCGGTCACGGTTTTTAACTGTCAAATCGTATGGAAAAAGTCGTGCCGGGCTTGTTCTGTTCAGAGCTAATATCGTGAGAGTGTGTGAAGTTTTTGATATATTTGTTTTTCTTTTGCTTATTCGTTTTTAAATAACAATAAAGTTCGAAAACATGCAAGTACGGCGATAGCCTAGTGGTATAGTGTTGTGCCTAAAATGCGTTGTATCGTTGGTTCGATTCCCCACAGATGCTTGTTTTTTTTTTTTTAATAAAACCTAAAACATTTTTTTATATGTATATTAGGGTGGTTTTTTATTTTATTTTTTTTGGAATTTCGAGGAGCGCGCAGCGGATTTTTGTGCCATTTGATGTTAAAATAATTGTGTAAAAATTTGAGCTAAATCGGATAAAATTAACCCGAGGCGCAAGGAGGTCAAAGTTTCGAGAAAAAGCCAAAATGGCCAAATTTTGAAAAAACTTAAAAAAATGTAAATTTTGTAGAAATAAAAAAAATAAAATATTTTTTATTTAACTTTCTTGCAATAATACTCAGAAAAAATTATCTTAACTTTTTATGACGGCAGTAACACTTCCAAACATGAAATACAAAAATTACCATGCATTTTGGGGGGTACCTGATATGAGTGTTTTCGATTTTTTGAAAATTTTATTAAACAAAAAAATTAAATCTTACTATTCTATAGCAATGGATTATTAAATACATCCTAACCCAGCAAAAACTTGGTAATGACACATCATTACCATTCGAATTACTTAGTAATGACAGAAAATAACCTTTAGCATTATTTTGAAATGAAAAATAAGGACTTATTAATAATGACTTACATAAGTCATTATAATAAAATAAAAAAAAATCAGAACTAGATTTTCACTTTTTGACTCACTGTACATTATTTTGAATAAAAATAAAATTAAATTAAATATTTTTTTATTTTTTAAAATTTTTTTTTTAAATAATTTTTTCATTACCTATAAGTATATATGTAATTAGTTATTAATACTGGTTTGATAATCATTACATTTGGCACATTTGCTTGTAAATGTAATGGGAAAGGTAATTCGAATCAGAAGTAGTTATAACTTTTGAATTTCCCATTACACATTTCATTACTTGGTAATGCAAGTTTTTGCTGGGAAGGCTTAAATATTTAAAAAATTGGGGATATCCATCGACTCAATTTTTTTTTGGAGTCATTTGAGTTTTGCGGATTTCAAGGAGTCAAATGACTCCAAAAAAAAATTGAGTCGATGGATATCCCCAATTTTTTAAATATTTAAGCCTTAGGATGTATTTAATAATCCATTGCTATAGAATAGTAAGATTTAATTTTTTTGTTTAATAAAATTTTCAAAAAATCGAAAACACTCATATCAGGTACCCCCCAAAATGCATGGTAATTTTTGTATTTCATTTTTGGAAGTGTTACTGCCGTCATAAAAAGTTAAGATAATTTTTTCTGAGTATTATTGCAAGAAAGTTAAATAAAAAATATTTTATTTTTTTTATTTCTACAAAATTTACATTTTTTTAAGTTTTTTCAAAATTTGGCCATTTTGGCTTTTTCTCGAAACTTTGACCTCCTTGCGCCTCGGGTTAATTTTATCCGATTTAGCTCAAATTTTTACACAATTATTTTAACATCAAATGTCACAAAAATCCGCTGCGCGCTCCTCGAAATTCCAAAAAAAATAAAATAAAATAAAAAACCACCCTAATGTATATGTGTGTTTGATTCTATAAATAGATTTACAGAGTTGTTAAAACGCTACTTGTTGCTTCAGATTCTATAAATAGATTCTTTTTTTACAGAGATGTTAAAACGCAGCTTATTTTTGTATATTTTATTCATTTGTATAATATCAGTAAAGTTCGCTATTAATTTAAGACGGCTGTGGCCTGGTGGTTGTGTCCTGTGCTTTAGACTCCGGCGTCCTTGGTTCAAATCTCACAACATTTTTGTGTAAATTTTTTTTTAAATAAAAAAATATAAAACTAAAATTAAAAAGTAATCAAATACGGAAAACGAGTATTTGAAAACAATTCAAATACTCAGCTATTAATTTAGTAATTGGTCCAAGCATTTTCGTGCTCGGAGGAATTTCAAATATTAAAGTAATTGAATCAGCAGTTTTAGTAATTGAAATCAGTTTTCAATTCTTTCTGTGCAATTCAGTAAGTTTCAAATTCTGAAACTATTTTTCAACAATAAAAAGTCTCAGACTTTAAGACCTTTTTCTTTTTAAAAAAGACTCAGATTCTGAGATCTTTTTCCTTAAAATAAGTATCAAATTCAGAAATTCTGAGAATTTTTTTCCAAAGAAAAATTCTTCTGCGACCTTTTTCCTATAAATAAATTTTAAACCTTTTTCACATAAAAAGGTCTCAGATTCTGAGAATTTTTTCTTTAGAAAAAGTTTTTTCTTAAGAAAAAAAAAAAAAATTAAAATAGTTTTACATATGTATGTAAGTTCGACTATCAACATTGCTATGTAGAAACAAAATTTTTTTATATAATCCAAATTAAGATCCTGTAAGATTTTTCTATACAAAAAAAGCATATTCTAATTAATTAGTTTATGCCAAAATTCATAATAAGATTGACAGATATTTTTCACAGAAAATGTTCAGATTAATTCACTTTTCCCTTAAAAAACTAAAAAATTTTTCGTATTAAAATTTTTTAGATTTTCTTCTATGAAAAATTTTTGGACTTCCAGATTTTTTTAGAAAATTTCCTTCTTTCTTTTTTTCTTCTTTTTCTTTTCTTTTGTTTCCTTTCCTTTTTTTCCTTTTTTTTCTTTTCAAAATTTGGTCTGGGGGGAGGGGGGAAATCTCCCCTCCCCCCCCTTGTACCCGCGCATGCTTAAAATCGATCGGGCATCATTAATATATATACTTTATGGGATCCCAGACCGATATTTCGATGAGTTACAAACGGAATGACAAACTTATATATACCCTCTATCACTAAGTGGAGGGTATACAAAAATTAAAATGCATATTGATGACATTTTCTTCAATAAATGACATTCATTGATTCTATTAATTTAATAAAATCTATCAAAAAAAATTTTATGAAATATTTCAAAATACTAATGAATATTCATTCAGCCAATGAATTGTTTCATAGATTCTATGAATTTGGTTTTATGAAATTTGTTCATAGAAATTAAGAACAATAATTCTTTCAGCATACGAAAAATTTTTAATTTTAAACTTATCGTATAACCAACTGAATACCCTAATCGATACTCTATACAAAATTTGTTTTTAAATAATATTTACTCTGTTTAAATAAAATTCTTAAAAAAAAAATCAACTTAAAGAAAATATGTTGGCAATAAATGAAGACATAAAACAAGGCAAAGAAATGGTTCATGGAAGACGAAAAAAAGGCGATATAAAAATGAAAATTGGAAAAATTTTCTATATACACTTATAACTAACTAGATTTGGTTTAATATTAGTAAAGTTATGACTTAAGCTAAAAAAAAGAAAAATACGAACAAACAAAAAATTGAAATTCAATACTAAAGCTACAAGAGATCAATGGCAGCAAAATTTATGTATTTGATTTAATGAAATTCATGAACTAGAAATTGATTTTAAGGTTAAATCACAAAAAAAAAAAATTTATAATAACTATGTTTTGGCAGAGGAAATTACAAAAAAAAAAAAAACGGAGACATAAAAAATATGAAAATATAAAAAAAATAATAAAAAAAATTCCAGGGAAACGGATATATTTTAGTTTGGTTTATAGATTAACAGCTTTATAAACCATAAAAACCATAAAAAAACTAAAATATCCGGTTTCATTGTTGTTAAAATTTTAAAAACTTGAAAGCTATTTAAATTTTTGGACTTAAAGGCTTGAAAAGATTTGTTTTTGTATATTTATATAACATAGTTTTTTTTGCCTTAATGAAAATTTTAAGCCCAAGGTCATAATTATTATGCACATAAATTATAACTTTTTACTCTTTTTACCCTTTATGATGAAATCAAAACTCTAAATAAAACTTTTTTTTTTAATTTTTTAAATTTAGTTTACAAGTAGTTGCCTTTTTTTTTGTTCGTGTATAAATTTAATCCAACTAATTCTGACTAACAATTCTCTCTCTCCCAACGTAAAAATGTTTACATAATGAAAGTTTAAATATTCAAGAGGATTTTCAAACATCAACAACAGTAATACACACTCGCACACACACTTATATATTTACATCCATATTAACCCAGCCAGCATTTTTTGAAAATTTGAATCAAATTCGAGTCTTTTTTGATACCTCTGCGCGATTAAAAACGATCGCATATGCGCTCTTCTTCGAGTCGAAAATGACTCATTTGGCGGGAGAAAATGGTACCCTAGCCGCGACTCTTCTTGATGAGTCATTTATGACTCGTTTTTCTGGTCAGTTTCGAGTCATTTTCGAGTCGTTTTAGAGTCATTTTTCAGTAGTTTAATAATCATTTATGAGTCTCTTTCGAGTCATTTTTGAGTCGCATTTGTAATCGCTTGCGAGTCTTTTTTGAGTCATATTTTTAATCGTATGCGACTATTTTTTGAGTAATTTCTATTCTTTTTTTACTAAAAAATATTTTTTATAAAATTCATTAGTATATTTTTATTCAAATTTAATAAAATATTAAAGTATATTACAAACAAATAAATTAATTAAAAATAAACAAAAAACAGAAAATGCTTTTGAAGCACAGCTTTTATATATTTCTGTTTGTTCGTTAAAATTAGGGGGGAAAATATCTGAAACGAAAAATATTTTTTTATTTTATTTTTTTTAATTATAAATTATTTATTAAAATATTTACTTACTTTTAATTATTGTTAAAAGGAATCAATTTTCGGCGGTTGGCTTTGTGCTGGTCCTAGATTAATAAAGAATCCAACTCTTCCGGAAATACTTAATGATTTATAAATTATTTTTTTTTATTTTTAAAGTTAAATCACTTTTTACTAAAAGTCAAACTGAACACGACGAAATTACTGACATTAATGAACAGAAATTTACAATGTTGAAACTTGCTTGAAAAAAGTAAAAAAATTGTCCCGTTATAAACAAACAGTTTTATATCGTCTAGATGAGTCAAATATTATTCAAAATAACTTATAAAACAGTCACAATTTAAACGTCGTCATGATCTATTTGCGATTGCTGTACATTTTGTTATTGTATTTTCAATAAATCACTTTTAAAACTTAAGCGCGAATCATTTTAGAGCCTTTTTTCAAGCGCTTATATGATTAATAAGTTTTTAATCATCAAAAGTACTCGAAAAAGACTCGGATAGGTGATTTTTGAAAAAACAATCTTCCAAATGCTAGCTGGGAAGTTAAATAACTTTATTGTTGTCAGCAACCAGTAAATTCAGTAAAATATGTTTGTGTATTTGTAGGAGTGTGTGAGAAAAAAACTTTATCATCAAATTGAAATGTTGAATGCTAATAATCAAAGTAAAAAAAAAAAAAGTAGAAAAGTTAAATTCGATTTAGCCGAATTCATGAATACCCTCCAAAATGCACTTTTTAACCCTCTAACCGGCAGCCCCGCCTCTAGACGGGGTATAATAAATTGACCCAAAATGGCTCCAATTATTTTTTCATGCCAATCAAGGGTGAATAGGGACTTTCGCCAGTCTTCAATTGACCCGTATATGTTTTCACTGTTGTGATCAGATATATACAGTGACTCGCAGCTTATTTTGTGTGTTAGATATCAGTTTGCAATCCATTTAAGAAAAAGTTTACAATAGTATACCTAATTATTATCAAACGAGTATTTTTGCTAAAAGTTCTGTGTAACTAATTTATCGAGCTTTAATTTAAGCATAATGGGGTACAGATTGTGTAAATATTAAACGTGATACGAGGGTCGAAATGGAAATTGAAATTATTGAAAGACCTTTTTTAGAAAATTTCTTAAAAATATTTCTAGGTCGATTTTATCCAAGCTCAAACATTTAAAATTTAAAAAAGAGTCCAGTAGTTGATATTTATTTATTAAATAATTTTTCCAAAGACCCAAACAAAAGCCAAAATTTCTAAAACACAGTAGAAAATACAATTCTGATTTCTTCTACTGTGTTTTAAAAATTTTGGTTTTTGTTTGGGTCTTTGGAAAAATTATTTAATAAATGAATATCAACAACTGGACTATTTTTTCAATTTAAAATGTTTGAGCTTGGATAAAATCGACCTAGAAATATTTTTAAGAAATTTTCTAAAAAAGGTCTTTCAATAATTTCAATTTCCATGTCGACCTTCGTAGCACATTTAATATTTACACAATTTGAACGCAATTAAACTTTAATTAAAGCTTGATTAATTACATGCACATGACTTTTTACAAAAATACTTATTTGATAATAATTAGGTCTATTTTGGTTAACTCTGTCTTGAATGGAATGCTAACTAAAAACTTTCACACGAAATAAGTTGCGAGCCACCGTAGATATAAAGTTATTGTCAATCAAATTGAAGGTTTTAGGGAAATTCCCAAAATTTAATATTTTGCAAAAACGTGATTTTATAAAAATTAAAAAAACAAATTTTCAATTGATCCAGAGCTTTAAAAAAATTCAGGTGCGTAGAACAGAATGATTTTGCTAGATCGGTTAATGGATTACTTACAAGGATACTCCAGGACATGCCTAGAAGGATAGCCCGTCTAGAGGTAGTCTTACCCATTAGAGGGAATACTTTTTTATTTTGATTTTTTCCATTTCTACACAATTTCTTTAATAATCCTATTTTTTATATAGCTCTCTTTATTTTTTTATATAAAAACAAAAAAATATTTTTTAACAAAAATTGTTAGAAAAAAAATAAAATTTTAAAGTAACTGGGTAATTCCAAAAATTTTCGCCCCACTGCACAGTGGTAAATTCCGGCCAAAACCCTATAACTTCTTTAATTTTGTATGTAAACTTATAAAATGTTGTAGGTAGGTTAAGAATATAATAATAAACCAATTTCGCGAAAAAAAAAATTTTCCGCGGAATTTTTTTTTTCCGCGAAAAATTTTTTTTTGTTCGCGAAAATTTTTTTTTTGAATGTGTTTTAAGATGTTTTGTCTTAATCGTCAGTATTTCATCCATCTTATTTTTTTATGTGTTTTCCACAGCTCAAAAAGCTCTTTATTTTATATAAATGACCCAACTTTAAAAGGCTCTAACTGAAAGACTTGGTTAAACTTGGTACTGATGTTAATTAGTACTTACTTGGAAACCCTTTTACTAATTTGTGGTATAGCGACTTAAGAGCAATTTTGAGCAAAAAGTATTTTTTGGGCTTTCCAAAGTTTGTATTTTTTTTATAAATTTTTTATTTTTTTAGATTTATTTTCACCACCACTGTTTAAATTGATCCACGCACTTGAAATTACCAAAATGTATATGACATGTAAAAATAATGCTAAGTTTTTAAAATATATCAATTTCAAGACAAAATTTTTTTTTTTTTTAAGTTTACAGCCTACTTTGATTTCAAAGTTGCAAATCACAACTTTTAAATTTAAAAAATATTAAATACAATTACTTAACTTTGCTTCGTTATAAAACCTAAACTAGTCAAGGGATTGGCACAAAACTTTGTAATCGCATGTTTTGAAGTGTTAGCTCTCATTTGGCATCAATTTGGAAAAAAAGAAAAAAAAATTTTTTTTTTAGTTTTGGCCGGTTTTTACCTCTGTGCACTGTTCGGAAACATGCCTTTGGACGCCACTGAGAATTTGGCTCCTAGATATCCACGTTTATATGAGATATGTTGCATTTTTGGATTTTCAAAGTTTGCTGTAGTTTTCAAATTATCGCGGGTCAAAGTTCGACTTTTTTAGCAAAAGTCTGAAAAATACATGACGTTTAACGTGCTCTAACTTTTTAACTAGTAATCTGATTATCACAAGTAATGGCTCATATGAAAGCTTAATTCTTCTTCTTTTAGGAAATATTTTCAAAAGCATACGGTTTTTTTGTCAGAAGTGTTGCAAAAATTCAAAAACATTTTTTTTTTGCGAATATTTAAAAAAACACATCTTCGATTTTTTAAAAAAAAAGTTTTGTGATAAACAATACTGTTTTGTACAACATATCGTGGAACTATATTCAATTTGAGCTATCTGCTCGGTTGACGAAAATGAGTTTTTGATGGCAAAATGTTCGCTGGCATAAGTGTCATCTATGGTATTAATTTCAGAACAAAAAAATTATTTTAAGACTATTTTATTCCAAAAATAGCATGAGCTATGTGAAACCATGATTTTTTATAAATAAAAATTTGAGCTATCTACAGTTTAGTTTACTAGGGTAAACTTTTAAATTATTTTTTTTTTATATTATCACTTTTTATATGGTGTTTCCATCAATAAAAATAATGGCAGTTTTTTTTTTTTTAAAGTTTCAACTCCATTCCGCGGTTAAAAACGCGGTTTTTGACCCATATTTCGATGCGGAGCAAAATCGGTTGAAATTTTTGCATATTTTATTTGTCTATTCGATTGTACAGCAAACACAAGTGTTATGACATTTTTCGCAAGCTTCATGAAGGTTCCAAATAATGGCGATAAAGCGCGAAAAAATCGATGATTTAAAAAAAAATTAAAAAGTATTTTTTTTTAACACTTGTAACGGAAGGGCTTTAAAAACTGAGAAATATGGTACCAAATTCACATTTTTAACATAATCCGGTAAAAAGTTATAAAGCTTTAAAGTCTATATTTAATGAGCTATCTGCTTAGGTTGATTAATTTCAAATAAAAAAGGTTGAGCTATCTGCTGTAACTCAGCGAATAATACGAATTTTTACAAACAAAGCGCGTGTAAAATTTAGTAGTAATTATTAATTAATATTGTAAAAGATCGGCCGACAAAAAGTTTAAAAATACGCGAATGCGACGGTTTTTTTTGATCTCCTGAAAAGTTATGTTTTTTTAGATAGCTCAAATTGAATATAGTTTAACGATATCCAAAATTAAGAGTGGGATCCCAATGGGATCAAAAAATATTCTGGTTTTAGTACGAAGTTCTTAAATTTTACCTTAGAAAATTAAAATTTTATGTTTCTTCAATATAAAAATTTAAATTTTCAAAGAAAATTATACTATTAAAATTTTGAAAAACATTCAAAACATTAGAAATTTAAATTTTCTAAGGGAAAAATATGAGAATCTCGTACTTAAAACAGAATAGTTTTTGATCCCATGGAGATCCCACTCTGAATTTTGAATATGTTATACAAAACATTGTTATTTTTCACAAGAATTTTTTTAAAAAAAATCGAAGATGTGTTTTTTTAAATATTCGAAAAGAAAAAATGTTTTTGAATTTTTGCATCATTTCTGTAAAAAAAACTGTGTTATTTTAAAAATATTTTCTAAAAGAAGAACCCCAGCTTTCACATGAGCCTAAATTTGTGAAAATCGGGTCATTGGTTAAAAAGTTACAGCTCTTTAAACGTGATGAATTTTTCTTACTTTTGCTTAAAAAGTCAATCTTTGACCCGCCATAATTCGTTAAATACACCAAATGTAAAAAAACGATATATGGTACATATATCATATTTATGAGGGCTATCTATGTGTCAAGTTTCAAATTAATCTGAGACACCATTTCCAAAAATTACTAAAATTTGAGCTAAATTTTCTGGAATGGCCCAACTTTTATATATTTTTTTTTATCTGTTACTTGGCAAGACCGGCTTTAGGCGGGGTACTAACAATTTCATCTGGACGGAAAACCGCTAAGATTTTAATATTTCTGAGTACAGAAATGTGCTTTCCGTGCCCAAATTACCCTACAAATATTTTTTTATTGAAAAACAAAAATGGCCGGTTAGAGGTGAAAAAAATTAAAAATTTTGATTAAAAAAATATTTTATTTTTAATAAAAATCTTTTTTTTTAGTGCAAATTTTTTTTTATTGCAAAATTTTTTTCGAGTGTATTTTTAAGTGTAAAAATATTTTTGAGTAATAAAATTACGTTGTAAAAATATTTTTGTGACTTACCCATGTTTTTAAAACTTGTTTAACGAGTTTTCAACACGTGAATTTAAGGTGAAACCAATCTGGAATTCACGGTTTGATAATAACTTTTGAACAAATAAACCGATTTTGCTGAAACTCTATACCAATCAGGCCAAGGTAACGACAACTATACACGCCAAGCTTCAGTTGCCTCAGTAATGTCTTTCGAAAGTTAGCCTGTTATTTATCTCGTAAATACGCAAAAAACCCTTGCCGAAATTCACTCTTTTTCTTATAACTTTTGAACCACCAGGTCGCTTTCGCTGAATTGCAATACCAACCTGACCACAACATAACTACACTCAAAATAATAATTTTGTTAAATTACAGAAAAACTCTGCTAATTTAACAGAGTACACCATACTTTTCCAGCTAACAACATTTCTTGGTAATTTTACTAAAAAACTCTGTAAAATGATTTTGACAAAAAAAACTGTTAATTTACAGAGTTTATAGTAAAATATTGTTTAAATATGAAAGCTTTTTGACAGAGAAAACTATGTAATTTTACTTTTAAACTCTGTATTTGGCTGTTAATTTACAGAGTTTCTAGTAAAATATTGGTTAAATAAACCATCATTTTGCTAAGAAAACTATGTAAATTTACATATATTTGTTAAATGCATTTGATGCAAAAAAAAAATTAACAGAAAAAACTCTGTAAATTTACAGAGTTTAGTTAAATGCATGTTATTTTGTAAAATTTTTATAAGATTTCTGGAAAAAAAATTTTATAACTTTTTTTGCTACTTTTTCAACTTTTTCTCAAAAAAAAAAATATACAAATAAAATTTTGATGTTTGGTAACAAAAACTGCTCAAAACAGAATTTTTTGGTTATAAAAAAAAATACGAAGTATTTTGCTTAAATCTGTATTTTAGCAGAAAACTCTGTTAATTATCTGTAAAATTAAGATTACAAAGTAAAAAGTAATATAACAGAGGAAACTTTGTTTTTTTGTCACAACATAATACAAAGCATTTTCTTTAAATCTGTATTTTGACAGAAAACTCTGTCAAATATCTGTCGAATTGAGATTACAGTCATTTTACAGAGTATTTTACAGAGTTATTATTTTGAGTGTAAAGTCTTTCAAAAGTTAGCGTGATTTCAACAGACAGACGGACAGACGGGCATCGCTAGGTCGTCTTAAAATCGAAGATCATAAATATTTATACTTTTTGGATTTCTATACCAATATTTCGAGGTGTTTCAAACGGAATGACAGACTTATATATACCCTCTATCACTAGAGTAGAGGGTATAAACAAAATAAAAAGCATACACCAACACATGAATAGTATTAACTAGTAAACATATTTGCTTAACAAAACAAGGCTTATTTGGATAGAAGTTACATACAGACACACATCAATACGTTGACACCCTAAGATATTTTAATAAGTCTGAGAATAAGTCTCAGATTCTGAGACATATTTCCTATAGCAAAACTCCGATTCTCAGACATTTTTAGTATAGAAGTCTCAGATTCTCAGACATTTTTCCTATAGAAAAAGTCTCAGATTCTGAGACATTTTTCTTATAGAAAAAGTCTCAGATTCTGAGACATTTTTCTTATAGAAAAAGTCACCGATTCTGAGACATTTTTCCTAAAGAAAAAGTGTCAGATTCTGAGAGATTTTTCCCAAAGAAAAAGTGTCAGATTCTGAGACATTTTTCCTATTGAAAAAGTCTCAGATTCTGGGATATTTTTCTCAGATTCTGAGACATTTTTCTTATAGAAAAAGTCTCAGATTCTGAGACATTTTTCTTATAGAAAAAGTCTCAGATTCTGAGACATTTTTCTTATAGAAAAAGTCTCAGATTCTGAGACATTTTTCTTATAGAAAAAGTCTCAGATTCTGAGACATTTTTCCTATAGCAAAACTCCGATTCTCAGACATTTTTCCTATAGAAGTCTCAGATTCTCAGACATTTTTCCTATAGAAAAAGTCTCAGAGTCTGGGAAATTTTTTCTAGACATTCTGAGACATTATTGCTATAGAAAAGGTCTCAGATTCTGAGAAATTTCTCCTATAGAAAAAGTTTCAGATTCTGAGACATTTTTCCTATTGAAAAAGTCTCAGATTCTGGGATATTTTTTCTATAGAAAAAGTCTCAGATTCTGAGATATTTTTCCTATAGAAAAAGTCTCAGATTCTGGGACATTTTTTCTATAGAAAAAGTCTCAAAGTCTGAGAAATTTTTCATAGAAATTCTGAGACATTTTTGCTATAAATAAGTTTCAGATTCTGAGACATTTTTTTTATAGAAAAAGTCTCAGATTCTGAGACATTTTTCTTATAGAAAAAGTCTCAGATTCTGAGACATTTTTCTTATAGAAATTTTTCATTTAGAAAAAGTCTCAGAGTCTGGGAAATTTTTTTAAGACATTCTGAGACATTATTGCTATAGAAAAGGTCTCAGATTCTGAGAAATTTCTCCTATAGAAAAAGTTTCAGATTCTGAGACATTTTTCCTATTGAAAAAGTCTCAGATTCTGGGATATTTTTTCTATAGAAAAAGTCTCAGATTCTGAGATATTTTTCCTATAGAAAAAGTCTCAGATTCTGGGACATTTTTTCTATAGAAAAAGTCTCAGAGTCTGAGAAATTTTTCATAGAAATTCTGAGACATTTTTGCTATAAATAAGTTTCAGATTCTGAGACATTTTTCTTATAGAAAAAGTCTCAGATTCTGAGACATTTTTCTTATAGAAAAAGTCTCAGATTCTGAGACATTTTTCTTATAGAAAAAGTCTCAGATTCTGAGACATTTTTCTTATAGAAAAAGTCTCAGATTCTGAAACATTTTTCTTATAGAAAAAAGTTTCTTATAAAAAAGTCTCAGATTCTGAGACATTTTTCTTATAGAAAAAGTCTCTGATTTTGAGACATTTTTCTTATAGAAAAAGTCTCAGATTCTGAGACATTTTTCTTATAGAAAAAGTCTCAGATTCTGAGACATTTTTCTTATAGAAAAAGTCTCAGATTCTGAGACATTTTTCTTATAGAAAAAGTCTCAGATTCTGAGACATTTTTCTTATAGAAAAAGTCTCAGATTCTGAGACATTTTTCTTATAGAAAAAGTCTCAGATTCTGAGACATTTTTCTTATAGAAAAAGTCTCAGATTCTGAGACATTTTTCTTATAGAAAAAGTCTCAGATTCTGAGATATTTTTCTTATAGAAAAAGTCTCAGATTCTGAGACATTTTTCTTATAGAAAAAGTCTCAGATTCTGAGACATTTTTCTTATAGAAAAAGTCTCAGATTCTGAGACATTTTTCTTATAGAAAAAGTCTCAGATTCTGAGACATTTTTCTTATAGAAAAAGTCTCAGATTCTGAGACATTTTTCTTATAGAAAAAGTCTCAGATTCTGAGACATTTTTCTTATAGAAAAAGTCTCAGATTCTGAGACATTTTTCTTATAGAAAAAGTCTCAGATTCTGAGACATTTTTCTTATAGAAAAAGTCTCAGATTCTGAGACATTTTTCTTATAGAAAAAGTCTCAGATTCTGAGACATTTTTCTTATAGAAAAAGTCTCAGATTCTGAGACATTTTTCTTATAGAAAAAGTCTCAGATTCTGAGACATTTTTCTTATAGAAAAAGTCTCAGATTCTGAGACATTTTTCTTATAGAAAAAGTCTCAGATTCTGAGACATTTTTCTTATAGAAAAAGTCTCAGATTCTGAGACATTTTTCTTATAGAAAAGGTCTCAGATTCTAAGACATTTTTCTTATAGAAAAAGTCTCAGATTCTGAGACATTTTTCTTATAGAAAAAGTCTCAGATTCTGAGACATTTTTCTTATAGAAAAAGTCTCAGATTCTGAGACATTTTTCTTATAGAAAAAGTCTCAGATTATGAGACATTTTTCTTATAGAAAAAGTATCAGATTCTGAGACATTTTTGTTATAGAAAAAGTCTCAGATTCTAAAACATTTTTCTTATAGAAAAGTTTCTTACAGAAAAAGTATCAAATTCTCAGACATTTTTCTTATAGAAAATGTCTCAGATTCTGAGAAATTTTTCTTATAGAAAAACTCAGATGCTGAGACATTTTACTTCTAGAAAAAGTCTCAGATTTAGAGATATTTTTCCTATAAAAAAATTTTCAGATTCTTAAACATTTTTTTCTATATAAAAAGTTTCAGATTTCTTAGAAATTTTTCCAATTTTGTTGTTTCTAACTTGGTGCTCTTTACCAAATTCTCCTTGCTGTTGTCATACATTAAGGATATAAAAAACTTTTCTACTTACAATTTGAATGTTTGATGAGTTTGCTGTGTGTATGTGAAAAAAGTTTTTGTTTACGCATGTACTTATGTAAAACTTTTGTTTTTGTTGTTGTTATTTCCTTTTGTTTGTTGTGCAACAACAAACAGTATGAAAGAAAAAACCTTTTTCTGGTAAAATAATTTCAATAACTACTACATAGTCAAAACACATTTTTTTTTTGGGGATCAAAGGATGATGTAAATGAAATTTGAATACTGTATTGTTTGAATTATTAGGAAATAAATTTTTTTCTTCTTTATTCTTTTAGTTTTTTTAAGGACCTAAGTAAATATTTGAATGTTCTTAAAAAAAAACTGGGGGTGGATATAAGGTTTGAAATTTTCTTTATGAAATATTTTGAAATTACTTTATTTTTATTCAATAAAAAAGGTTCGCTTTTTATAACATTTTTCATTAAAAATATTTTTCATTAAAAAAAATTTCAAGACTCTGAAACTTTTTCCATTTGGAATTTTTTTTTAAGTCTGAAACATTTTATTTTTATTTCTTGGAAATTTGTTTTAAAGAAACATTTTTAGAAATTTTTTTATTATTTCTTAGCTTTTAAAACATTCTGCTTATGGAAAAATTATATTTTTTTTTATATTTTCCATAAAAAAAAATTCAAGACTCTGAAATATTTTCCATTTAAAAAATTTTTGAAGTCTGAGACATTTTATTTTTAATTATATTTTTATTCTTGTTCCATATACGACTAAATATTTTTTTCTTTCTTTATATTTTTAGGTAAGTGTAAAAGTTTTTAATATTTGACATGATTGGTAAGAAAATCAAATATAATAATTAATAGTAAATAATCAAGCTCGAGGTCTTTCTTTTATTTAAAAATCTTCTTTATTTCATTCCTCCAATATTTTGTTATTACCCGGGTAAAAATGAAATATATATGATCATATATGAAGATATATGGATCATATATGGATTTATATAACCATATATTATCATATATGCCTCAATATATGTTCATATATGATCTGATCCGAAAATTTACGGATCAGATCATATATGAACATATATGGAGGCATATATGATAATATATGGTTATATAAATCCATATATGATCCATATATCTTCATATATGATCATATATATTTCATTTTTACCCGGGTATTTAAATAACATCCTCATTAAATATAATATTAGAGAAAATTATCGCCAACTAAAACTAAAGATGTGCAGAAAAAACCACAAATAATTTTTATTTTAAAAGAAATTTTTTGTTAGCGGATCAAATATTTTTACAAATTTATACTTTTCTTTTGTTTCTAAAATTTAAATCAACAATAACTTGAGCGGTTTTCTTAAAAGTTTAAACTTTAAATACTTTATGTATGCCAACTCCTTGTTTCTGTAAACTTCAAAACTATCTTAAATTATAGCACACAAAATATGTATATATTTTGCCAACTTTTTCCAATATAATGCAAATTTTTAAATATGTTGCCTTCGTCGTTGCCAAAGGAACAATAGAAAAGTGTAGAAAGAAAAAAAAAAGAAATCGCAGAACAAATGAACATGTCATTTTGTTGCAACACTTGTTTCTTAACTTAACAGTTGCATAATAAAATATAGACAGCGGAGGAGGTTTTTTTGAACATATAAAAAGACATTAAAAAGTTTTTAGTACTTTTAGTAGTTGTTCATATTTAATATCATGATAGCTTTCTGAGTGTTTCTAAAAAAAAAAAGAAAAAACGAATAGTTGCAGGGGAAGTAAGTAGGTGCATTAACATCGGTAGTTTTTATTTATAAGGAAGATTTTCCTGGAAAACTGTTACATGTTTTCTTGTGTTTTATGTCTTATATTTCATGATGAATCGTAAAAGTAAGAAGTAAAAAGTTAAATTCGGACTTGCCGAATGAAGTGATACTCTCCAAAATGTAAACAACTAAAAAAGTTCAAATCGATCTTGACCTTTGAGACCCTCCACAATGTCAAAGAGATCATTTATGGGCTTGTTTAAATACTATTCGGTATCCAATTCTGTTCACATACATATGTCAACCACTAGCCAAATTTGAGCATTTTGTTTTTGTAGGTTATGTGGAATGTTCCAACATTTTAAAGTGTCCTTACACTTTCGTTCAAAACTTTTAAACCGCTAAATCGATATCGGTCAATTATGGCCATGACTATGACTAGAGTTTGCAAAACGATTATCGTAATCGTAATCGCGATTAATCGCACCAATTAATCGTAATCGACAAAAAAATCATGCGATTACGATTAATCATTTTCTATAAAATACACTGTTTTTATAACGATTTTAAAATATATTATGTTGGCCTACGACTCATTTAACTTATCTGCAATTTTTCTTTCCTTTTTTCTCGTAAAAGTATTTTAAATTTTTGTCTTAGTAACCCCACAATTTTTGTTTTAAAAATAATCCAAAAGGATTTGGCTGGATTTGGTCAAAAAATTCGGTCATGAAGCTTTATCAAAAAACGTAATTTTTTCTCTGGTTGCAGACTAAAGACGCTCTTTCTAAATTTCCTTATAAATTTTCACACAATCAGCTCTTCAGTGGCCATTGGCAGGTATTCTGACACGAAATTTGAAAGATTATAATTTTTGGGACGCCCAAATATATATTTTTGTGGAATGTTTTTTTTACGAAAGGATCCTTCATTACCAATTTCAAGAGTCTTTGATCGTTATTTCATAAAATATGAAAAGGACAATTTTACGACCTTTAAAAATTAAAATTTTTACCAAAAGATCCTGTATTCCAAATTTTACCCCGGCCACATGTTTATTTTTATTTTTATACCTTCCAACCACAGTATGGGGATATACTCATTTTGTTTTTTTAGTTTAGGTGTTTGTCTATCCACATAAAAAATTCAGGAGGGCGTTTTTCGTATTTTTCGAGAAAATCGCATTTGAATATTGAGAAATCGCATTTGAATTTCAGAAAAATTCTACAATTCTCTTGTATTTTATTGGGTCAACACCGCGTATAAGTAACGACTATTTGCGAAACCACTGAATTTTCGTTACTCATACGCGGTGTTGACCCAATAAAATACAAGAGAACCCAGCAAAACTTAGATTACCAAATAAGGTATAAAATATGGTATAGGATCTCTTATTTTATACATTGCAGCATTGATGATTTTAACAGGCGATGAGACTCAAAGTAATGCATCCACATTATCACAAAGAATACCAGTAAGGTATAAAATAAGTCATAAATTTATAACGAAGAATACGAGTAAGGTGTAAAATATATGATATTTTACAGGTTACGAGAAATGAAATAATATAGCATACCAGAAGATAATATATAAGGTGTTACGGGTAGTGAAAAAGTAATTTTGTATTTAATTTACTCACGTGATTGTAAGTGAGTGTAAGTAGATAAAATATGCTCGTGAGTGTATGTCGTTAGAAATTTCCTGCCGTGAGCCCATCTCTAGTTTAAACTTATGCATTTTTTTTATAAAATAATTATTTTTTATGTTATTGTAATGCATTATGCATCCAATTATAAATAATACATTATTTCAAACTTTCAAATAATACATAATGTAACCAAATATAAGTCATCCATGATTTAATGTTTAGAAATAACAAATATGAAATACATTTTTTCCAATAATCATGCATTACGTAGCAAATTATTAGTAATGCATTATTTTTCACTTGAAAATAATACGTTGTGGAACAAATGTTTGGTAAGACATCCTAAAATAATGCTACAAATAAGGTATATGCATTACCTGGTAATGTGTTATATAATCACTACCCATTACTAAAGTTTTGCTGGGAATTATAGAATTTTTCTGAAATACAATATTCAAATGCGATTTTCTCGAATAGACAAACATCTAAACTTAAAAAAAATGTCGCCGGATTTTTGATAAATTGACTTTTTAAAATATTAAAACTTTCAGAACGGTTTCTCAAAATTTTCGAAAACAAAAAATTTTAGTAGATTTTTAATCAAGGGACCTCGACACAATTTTGTCAATTTTTCCAATATTTAACCACGCCTCATTAGCACAGTTTTTAAAAAATTGAAAAGCTAAAAACGCAATTTTCTTAGTTTCATACAGGGCTATCCATACCATCTATTCAGACATTCATGGAATATATGTTTTTTCGCAGTACATTTGGTGTGGAAAGATAATTTTATTGCATAAAATATTTATTTTTGTATTATCGTACATTCTGAAATGTAAATCTTAAGAGTTTTTTTTTTTTAATAAACTATTCCAATTATATTTATTTAAAAAACTCGATTAATCGATAATCGCGATTAACGGCTATTTTTTTAATCGTAATCGCGATTATGAAATATCTCGATTATTTGAAAACTCTACACAGAGAAAAATAAATTTCCAACTGAATTTTTCAGTTGTATCAATTAAAAATTCGGTTCTTGCTACTAAATTTCACTGTGGCAAACCAATTTTGTAGTTGTTTCAATTAAAAGACAGTTGTGTAAACAAAATTCAGTTGTTGCTACCGATATTCAGCTGTTACATTCTCAATACAAATGCATCCACCGAGTTTTGGTTGCAACAACTGAATTTTAGTTGGAAATTAGCAAATTTGTTTTCTGTGTGTAGTTAAAACGACTCTACATGTTTTAATATCCTCACGGGCGGACAGTCAGCTGTATGTCAGGGGTAATTTTATTTTGCCAACTGGGACAAACTTATAAAAACCATGTACAACTGTACAAAAATGGATCGTACACTTGCAGATTATTGCAATATATTTTATAAAAAAAAATGTGAAATACAAATTTACTCGGAAAAAATTTTTTTCTGAAAAAAAAGTCTGCGAAAAAAAATTTTGGTGAAAAGAAAAATTCCGTGAAAAAAAACATTTGGGCTGAAATAATTTGTAAAAGGAGCTAGTTTTGAGAGAAAAACAAGTAAAAAGGTTAAATTCGACTTTGCCGAATGTATTGATACCCTCAAAAAAAAGTTTATTCGCAAAAAACAAAAAAAAAAAAAATTTTTTTGAAAAAAATTGTTGGTGTACTTGTTTAAATACCATTCGAAGATCAATTCTGTTCACATGTGTCAACTAGCACCCAAATTAAAGCATTTTGTATTTTTAGGTTATGTTGAATGCACTAAAATTATCGAGGTGTCCTTACATTTTCTTTCATAACTTTTGAACCGCTAAACCGATTTCGCTCAAATGCAACACTAAACTACTTAGGGCAACAACAAGTTAATGTGCTAAGTCTTAGTCATATCTGTGTAATTCTTTGGCCGTGATCACCATTTCTACAGACGGATGGACAGACGGACATCGCTAGTATGTCTTAAAATCGATCACTGATCAATGTACATTATGGGGTCCTAGACCGATGTTTCGATGGGTTTCAAACGGAGTGACAAACTTATATATACCCTCTATCACTAACAAGGAAGGTATCCCATAGTTTACACTCCGATTGCTCAGAAATTTATATATGTTACTAAAGGCCGTTTGTCAGGATAATACTGAGTCGTAAGATTTTATTAAACCGAAATAAAATGAAATTTGGTCTGACTGTCAAAAAATCAAACCCAAATTTTGTTATATACATTGCCCTTTGCAACCATCACATTTTAAATAATATGAAAACAGCTGTTCAGAAAAATAAATGTTAAAAAAGATTATTTGTTGCGTATTTTTAAAAAATACATTAAAATAAGAGACTTTTAAATTGATAAACTTAACTTTGTAGCTTAAGTTTTTTGTTTTTATGTTGACGTTAATAAATTGAAAGGAAAATACATCCCTGATAAAATGAAAAGTCTCAGCTTTTAGAAATATTTCTAAAAATGACGAGTATTATACGACTGTCAAAATTTCTTCAGTATTACCGTCCGTGTCATTACATTTTGCATTTACACGATAACATTTTTAAATTCTATACGATTTTTTGACAGTTCATTTTACTGACATGAGTCTAATCGTGGCAAACGGCCTTTAGTACCGAAAACTAAGTTTAACCTGCTATTTTTTATCGGCTATCCCGGTGGTTTAAGAAAGGGTTGCCAAATTATGAAAAGTTATGGCCTTTCGAGAAAATCTGAATACCGCCGAACTAAGAGGAATTTCAACAAAAGCAAAAAAATAAAAAAAAAATTAGAAATATTTTGAAAAATTTCAAATGGCGTTATTTCGAAAACCGCTTGAATGATTACAGAACTTTTTTGGTGTTCATATTCACCATACTAAAATTAATTAAGATTATGAATCGCAAAATAGTGTTATATTATATTTTTATTTTTGACGTATTTAAAATATTTGTGTAAATTTTCCAAAAATTCAAAACTTTTTCGACGGGCGCGTAACAGGTTAAAATGATCGGATTTGGCTTAAATTAAGTTTAAATAAAAGGTACACGGGTGGTCGGAAACAGTTTTAACCTAAAAGTGAAAAATATCAATTTAAATTCTATGATTTTAATTGTAATTCAAAAACATCAATTGTAACATCAAAACATCAAAAAAACGTCAATTGTAATTCGAAAAATAACAACTGTAATTTGAAAGAGATCAATTCAATTAGCATGACAAGTCTGCAACAAAGTAATATTTTATCAGCCGATTCCAATATATTTTAAAAATTTTGAGTATACACGGCGTATGAGTGCTAAAAAATGATAGATTACAATATTACTCATACGCTCAGTGGTCCTCAGAAATTTTATATTAATCATACGTATTTTCTTTGAATAGTAATGTAATTTTTATTTAAAATTTTTAATATAATTTTTATTTTGTTTTGTTTGCTCTTTAATGTTAAAAATATTTTGTTTAACATACTTTTTTTTCATATTTACAACTATTCTAACAACTTTAATAATATTTTCCCTTAACAGCCTGGTCATGGCACTCAAAGTAATTAGTAACAATCTGTGTAAAAATTTGTCAAACTCATTAAATTAAAAAGTTTTTGCTACTTTTATACAGAATCTTTTTGTTGTTGTAACATTTTGTCTGATAGTGACTTTTAAAAGTGAGTGACATTTAACAGCAAAACGGCAGCAAAGTAAGAACAAAAAGAAAATTTTAATAGAATTTTTGTTTATAAAAGTGAACAAAAAAAAATAAAAATTAAATCACATCAAAAACTTAAAATAGAAAAGAGAGGAAATGAGTTACAGGAAACTGTATGAAGCCTATATGCAATTACTACATATAAAAACAAAATTTTATAGTTTTCATAGAAGAAAATTTTGCTCACCCTCTACATACAGTTTTTGTCTCAACTAAATAGAAAAATGGAATTCAAGTCAAAAGTTAACAACAACCTTTTTTTTTTAACAGTTTTCTTTTAATATGTTGTACAAAAATAGAAAAAAATAAAAAAAAAAAACTTTTAACACGCGACAGCTATGAATGAATAAAATAAATGAAAACAAGACATTGTCGGAGTAGTGAGAAAAAAGGAGCAAAATGGGCAAAAAAAAACTACTATAAACAAAAATTTTATAGTTGCAACCATGTAAAAGTTTTTCCTTTTCTTGTTATGTTGTCTTTTATGTTTTCCAAAATGCAATATAACAACAACAACAATAACAAGAAGACATAAAGAAAACATGCAGCTGCATTAACAGCAATAAACTTGAACTCTTCTTATATTTACAACAAAACTAGCAGCAGATGTTTCATAACAGCAAAAAATAATAAAAAAGCAAAAAAAAAGTTACTCGGAATAAGTACCAAAGTTCTAAAGTCATTAAATTACCTGCACTATACAAAAACTCACACACACACATAGACACACTTACTCAAACTAATATTTCTATAACCAACAAAAAAACACAAACATGAATCGAAAGTTTTCTTTTCCAAAGTTGCTCTCTTATTCATTGGTTTTGTGTTAAATATAAAAGTTTTACAAAAAACATGTTTTATATTGTATGTATTTTTTTAATAAATACAACTTCCCAGTAAAATTTTTGGTTGCAAAGAACCGATTGTGGAACAACTTATACTTCCCTAGAACCTGTTCTAATTCTTGTGCAACACCGATTCTTTTTACAAAGGGATTGTCCCAAAAGCAACAGGTCCCAGCAAAACTTAGATTACCAAATAAGGTATAAAATAAGGTATAGGATCTCTTATTTTATACATTGCAGCATTGATGATTTTAACAGGCGATGAGACTCAAAGTAATGCATATACATTATCACAAAGAATACCAGTAAGGTATAAAATAAGTCATAAATTTATAACGAAGAATACGAGTAAGGTGTAAAATATATGATATTTTATAGGTTACGAGTAAGGTATATAATATAGCATACCAGAACGTAATATATAAGGTGTTACGAGTAGTGAAAAAGAAATTTTGTATTAAATTTACTCACGTGATTGTAAGTGAGTACAAGTAGATAAAATATGCTCGTGAGTGTGTGTCGTTAGAAATTTCCTGTCGTGAGCCCATCTCTAGTTTAAACTTATGCATTTTTTTATAAAATAATTATTTTTTATGTTATTGTAATGCATTATGCATCCAATTATAAATAATGCATTATTTCAAACTTTCAAATAATATATAATGTAACCAAATATAAGTCATCCATGATTTAATGTTTAGAAATAATAAATATGAAATACATTTTTTCCAATAATCATGCATTACGTAGCAAATTATTAGTAATGCATTATTTTTCACTTGAAAATAATACGTTGTGGAACAAATGTTTGGTAAGACATCATAAAATAATGCTACAAATAAGTTATATGCATTACCTGGTAATGTGTTATATAATCACTACCCATTACCAAAGTTTTGCTGGGGTGTTTGTAACCAAAATTAGAACATATTTTTATTCCTCGGAATCGGTTCTAGAAGTAAAATTTGGAACAGAAATGAGAATTAAAGAAATATTTTGGATTGCATCAATTTATTAGACAAAGATAAAGACAATCATATATAACATGGACTATTTACATTTTTTAACACACATTTATCCTTTTTTCGCCTCCAAAGTTGCATTTTGGGCCTTTAAATAATGACACCCCAGAACATGGATTTTCTGCAAACAAAAATAAAAAAACATAATATTATTAGTATTTGACCCGACCCAGACAATGCAAATTTTATTTACTCACCTTTGTTTCAATAATTTTCACGATTATATCCTGCTATTTTAATAGAATTCTGTATTTTTTCTTGGTTAACAAAAATAAATTGATATTTATTTTTAAATTTTTTTGACACATAATTTTTTTTAATTCCTGAGAACCAAAATGTTATGAAACTTTGATTACAGAGAACAAGCTTTACAATAATTTTCACTTAACTTGTTCTGAATAATTAAAGTGTAATAGTGTATGGTTACCGAAGAACCTTTTCTAGAACAAGTGTTGTCAGAATCGGTTCTGAAAAATTTTCCTGGGTTGTTGGTTTTTTCTTAATATTAAAGTTTGACAAACCCGTAAGACCGAATTCATGAATACCCTTCGCAATCTTTAAATTGTTTTGAATACAATTGAATTTGGGTGTAAAATACTTTTTTTTATGATTTACTCGTTGGTTTTCGAATTACAATTGAAATCTTCGAATTACAAATAGAATCTTCGAATTACAAATGGAATCTTCGAATTACAATTGATCTTTAACGAATTACAATTGATCTTTTTATACCCTCCAACTACAGTATGGGGGTATACTCACTTTGTCATTCCGTGTGTAACACATCAAAATATCGGTCAAGGACCCCATAAAGTATATATGAACATTTCCATTTAACTTTTGATTTTAAGGTTAAAAAATATTAAAATTTTTTTGAAGGCACATCAAAATCGTTTAGTACGCGTATAAACATGCATTTAGTAAGTTCAAATCCATTCGCGTGAAGAACTTTTAGCTGACGACGCGAAAGTTATGGCGGAATAAAGATTTTATTTGAAAACAAAAAATCTAAAAATTACAATCATTATTATAATTTAACAAAATCAACGTTAATTAACATTTCATACTATCCCTAATAAAAACCGGATAAATGACTTCCATTAATGTGGATATACAATCAGATTTTTATGTTAAAAGTTTGTTTTAAGAAGTTTCTCTCTTAATGCTTGATATGCAATTTACGCAAAATCTAATAACGATGGACCAAATTAAAGGTCATATTCGGATTTAGCACCCTCAAATTAGTTAAGAAACTTGTGCATTATGTAAAATTGTGAATTTTTAAATGTGATGCAATTTCTGATTAATGAAATTTTGAAAGATGCATAAAATCCACAATCTTCAAAATTCATTAATGCCGCTCAGTTTTGGGATAAAGTTTTATAAGTACCAGCAATTGTCATTTATAGAAATTAATTTCTATTAGCGGTTGGGTGTACCCTGGTGGTTTATCCCGAGACAAAATTGGCACGTTTTCAGCGTACAGTTACATTAAGTCCCAATTTTTGCACACGATCCATAATACGCATTACAAGCAATCGTCTGACGGTTATATTTTAAATCTAAATTCTTTTCGCGTGAAAATACAAGCAAAAGTTTAAAATCGTGATGTCAGATTTTTGCAAAATTTTTGCTAATCAAAATTTTAACACGCTCTATCAGTTTTATTATAAACAAGTGAGAGTGTTAAATTCGGCTGTGCCGAATCTTGTATACCCTCCAACGTTTAAACAAAAAAAAAATAAAAAATAAATTGCAGGGGCCGTTTTTTTGGGTGGGGGGGGGGGGCTTGTCGGGGGTCCTTGGGGACACCTTCTCTCTGGTCAAAAATTTTTACAAATTTAATTACTATGCTTTTTGTACAGAAGATATACAATTTCATCATTATATAAATTATTTGCTAATATACACGCCCACAAAATGGGGCGGACCAAAAAAAAAAGTCATTCTCAAATACCCTGGGTCCAAGTCTAGGACTTTTAACTTTTTTTAAGCATAAAAATTTTTCATTTGTTTAACAAAAATACAAAAAAACCTATAAAATGATAGCTTTTTTTTTAGGTTGGTTTACTTTACTTTTTCCCCCCTGGTCCGATTTTGCCCATCTCCGAACTTAACCAGCCTATGAACATAAGACATATATGTGCCTAATTTGAGGAGTCTACACTGAAAGAATTTTGTTCATTACGGCTATGAAAACGTACATTGATTCTATGAAAAAAATCATTAGAAGTGAGCCAATGATGCCCTTCATAGAATCTATGAAACAAATTCATAGAAACCAGAAACCTATGAAAAAGTTCATAGGCTATGGAAAAAAAATTATTATTCAATTTTATTTTTATTTATTTTATTATTTCAATTTTATTTTTTTTTATTTTATTTTTATTATTTCATTTATTTACTATTTTCTATTTTTAAAAATTTATATTTTTTTTTAACTTATCCCCACCGAGATTCGAACATAGAACCTCTTGTTCGTGAAGCTTACAATTAGTGTCTAACCACTTAGCTAAATTATATAAACAAGTAACAACACTTAAAAGCTATTTTGAATAATATTCTGCTAACATATTAAGTTTGTGTCTTTGCTCTGTCACAATGCTCTGCCAAAAGCTGTGTGTGTGTTTGTAGAAAACAAATATTTTGTGTATTTACAAAAATGAAGCGTTATAAAACCAAGCGTTAGTTGGCGAGATTTTTCTTCTTTGGTGGCTCTGATAGCTAAGGCGTCGACAATTGCCACTTCAGCCGGTAGGTCTTGGGTTCTAGCCCCGGTCAGGGCAGCAATGAAAAATTTTTTTTAATGTTTTTTTTATTTTTTTTTATTTTTTTAATAAATTTATTCAACTGTTTTAATTATTGTAACATTATTTTAATTATTTAAAAAATTAAATGGCATATTGATGGCATTTTCTTCTATGAATGACATTCATTAATTCTATGAATTTTTTCTATGAATTTAATAAAATCTATGAATAAAATTCTATGAAAAATTTCAGAATACTAATGAATATTCATTCAGCCAATGAATTGTTTCATAGATTCTATGAATTTGGTTTTATGAAATTTGTTCATAGATGGAATGAACAATAATTCTTTCAGTGTAGCATTTTTATTTTGGACTGTATCGTGTCTTCCACAGACGGACGGACAGACGGGCGGACGGACGGACGGACGGACGGACAGACGGACACCTCTAGAATGTCTTAGAATCGATCACTGATCAATAATATATATACTTTATGGGGTCTTAGACCGATATTTCGATGCGTTACACACGGAATGACAAAGTGAGTATACGCCCATACTGTAGTTGGAGGGTATAAAAATCAAAAAATATTTGGATCACGTAAGTAATATTGCGAATGTGCCTCGCAAAAAAGTGGATTTTTGATGATTTTTACATTTTGTCTCTCAACCTTTGTTGATGATTTAACTGTAGGGAATTACAACAGCTATTATTCTTCGTATTAGCTTTTGAAAAGTATGACGTGGCGCAAATTTCCTGATCAAAAAACGACGAAAAATTGAAAATTTAGAAATTTTAACTTCAAACCGTTACCACCAGATAACTTTTTTATTATTGATGGCACATCATATTCATAAATACACCTTTTTTGAACAAGGGACTATATATTTTAAATCTTCGAAGAATACGTTAGACGGCGCAAGTACAATAGGCCAAAGAGTACATAATTTTTATGAAATTTTACTCGACTTTTCCACATTTCGGAGGTTTGATTGTCGCTAACTACCGCAAATTAAGATTTTTGGCCTTAAGTGTTTGTAAGCTAATTGCATTAGAAGTCCTTTATGCATTTCTATCAGTAGATAGCCATTTTAATGCAAATAAAAAAAGTTTTTGCCAAAAAACCAAAATTTCAAAGAAATGAAAAGTTTAATGGAAATGTCCAAATATATCGATTCTAAGACATTCTAGCGATGTCCGTCCGTCCGTCTGTCCAACGGTCTGTCCGTCAGTATTTAACACGATGCAGTTCAAAATAAAGGAGCTAGACTCCCAACATTTGGCACAAATATGTCTGATGTTCCTAGGCAGGTTAAGTTTGTAAATGAGCAACATCGGACCAGGGGTGAAAAAGTTCCCCTTTGAAGAACTAAACCAACCTCTAAAAATACCACTTTTTTATATGATTTTTTGTGTTTTTGTTTAACAAATGCAACATTTTTATGCTACAAGAAGTTCAAGGTCCTGCATTTGGACCCTGAGAATTAGAAAATGCCGTTTTTTTTTTATTTTGTAGATTATTAAATTTTCTAGTATTTACAGTGGTAATTTCAGTATTCAAAAACTTTCCTCAATTATGTTTTTAATGAAAAAAGAAAAGTAAAATTTTCCATTTTTCAAGTTTACATTAGCATAACAGAAAAAAATCAATATTTTTCAAAAAATTGCCAGTTGTACAGCAAAAACTACTGAACCGAATTTGATGAAATTTTTTTGTTGATTTGTAGATTATTAAATTCTGTAGTATTTACCGTAGCCATTTTTGATTTTTGTTGAAATTCTAATATAAACTTAACAAATATAAAAAACTTTTTTTTCTTCTTTCATACAAAAACATAATTAGGTCAAAATTTAAAAAAAAAATGGCCACGATAACTACTAGAGAATTTAATATTCTACAAATCAACAAAATATTTCATCAAAATCGATTCAGTAGTTTTTTCTGCATTCTACAATTGAGTATCTCTAAAGGTGGTACAAGGTACATTTTTTTAATTTTTTTTACAATTGACTGTTTTCGAATTTTAAATGATCTTTTTCGAATAATAATTGATATATTTCGAATTACAATTGATCTTTTTCGAATCTTAATTGATCTTTTTCGAATTACAATTTATAATTTTTAAATTACAATTGATCTATTTCGAATTATAATTGATGTATTTCGAATTATAATTAATCCATTTCGAATTACAATTGATCTATTTCGAATTGATCTTTTTCGAATTAGAATTTTCGAATTACAAATGGAATTTTTAATTAAAAGTAGAATCTTCGAATTTCAAATTGAATCTTCGAAGTGCAAAAAGAAACTTTGAATTACAGTTGATACTTTTGAATTACATCTGTAAATGGTGTAGAGTTCGGAACCTTATACTTAGAGAAATTTTTCGTAATGAGAACCATAGTAATTACGTATTTTAAACTGGTACGTTTGTGTATCTTTTTTAATAGGGGCATATAATTTTATTGGAATTTATTCTAATCTGTCGATAGGTTTTAAAACATCTTCTCTGTAAATGAGGGTTCACGTGACGTATACGTAATATTTAATTCCAAAAATACTTATTCCTCTTAAGCAAAAAATGAAAATAATTTTTGTTGCGTATACGTCGTATTTTGTCCATATGAAATAAACCAACTCTACAGGTTGCTTTCTTTTAAGAGACAGATTTACATACATATATGCACAAAAAACAAATACTTCTATAAATATTTTTTATTTGACACTAAACGCGGACAATAATGTGGAATGATATTGTATTGTTTGTTTCAGAACTACTGGTTTCGAGTTTTTTGAATTTAAAAATTTTATTTTATTTTTACATCATGTTTTTATTTTGTAAAGTCTACTAACAATATAATCTCATATTTCCCCATTGTTCTATTAGTTTTAAACTGACCTACCTTTATGAATATTTACAACAAAATAAAACAACAAATTGGATTGCTAGTATGTTGCTGTTCAATTAGGGACAACTTTTGAGTTTGTTACTGCTGTTTAAAAACTTTAGCACACATTTTCACAAAAACAGAAAAAAAAACTTTATTTTGTTGTTGAGAATTTAAATACTCCAAGGGGTATTAAAATAACAACAAAAACCAGAAAACAATATTATAAAATATGTAAAATTTTACAAAGAACGTACACTATGAAAAAAAAACATTCTCATATCAAACAAAATCTTATATTAAAAATGAAAAGTGACAACAGTCAATAAAGTTTTATTTTTTTAATTTGAAAATATTCATACACACTTTCAATATGACTTGAATAACAAACAATTTTTTAAAAATGAAGTGAGTCAACATCAATTTGAAAATGTATTTGTTCAGATCAAAGGTATACGTAATCCAAGCGCGGATCCAGCTCTTGGGTTTGGGGGGATGGACAAATTTTTTTTTTACCCAAGAATTTTATTTGCAGGGTACCTCAGTTCGGATTTGAATAATTAGTTAAGGTTTTTAGTGTTAACCTCGTGTTTATTTTGATTTTTTAATAGATACATTTAAAAATTTTAAAAACTAATTCCTACACTCATAAAAATTTGTTATTATTCCTTACAAAAAAGTCTGTTACCATTACTAATAAAGTTTTCAATTTGTGCCCGATAACTTTTTCAGTTACCATTACAAACTTTGGTTTTCAAAAATTAGTAATCTTAAAAAAAACAAAAAAAAATAGTATTACTAAATTTTTTTGTAAAAAAATTGTAAATTGTGTATTTTAAATTTTTGGTCTTTTTTTACTATATGTAAAATGCGTATTGCGCTTGTTGTCGCCAATTTGCGCTTGTTGTCGCCATTTCAATGCAAGTCAGATTTTGTTTGAATTTTTTATCTGAAATATGTAAGAGAAAATACTGAATACATTTTTTTTAATACAAAATATAAATTACATACCATATAAAATTAATGCTTTGAAAATTGTGTTGAATAAATTGACATGTTGAATAAATTGGTGTTCTAGAATAAAAAATACATTATATTGATATTATTTAAATGGAACACATAAATATACAGTTGTTACCTGCTTTCATCATTTTCTATTTTGTTTTATTTATTGTCCTAAAAAAAGAGTTAATTTTAAACAAAAAATACTTTACCATTTACTTTACTTTACCTGTATTTTGTGTTGTAATATTTTGTTGTTTGTACATTTTTTATTTCTTCCGCTCCGCGACGTTGTCAATTCAAATGCTATTTTTCAACTGAATAATAGAAAGAAAGGCATGAAGAAAAGTACACAAAGTTACCAATACTATTCTGAGTATTAAGAAATCAACCCTTTGTGTACACTATACACAAGAAAAAAAAATCGCAGATAGCGTAAAACAAAAAAGGACCGCAAGTGGAGAAGAAAGAAAAAAGAATTGAAAAAGGTCGGTTTTTTTTGAATTTTGCATATCTTCTCTTTACTGCATTTTGTTCCCTTTTTAATATACTTTTTTATTTGAAAGAAAACAAAGTAGTTACAATGAAGCAGACAAATAAGTGTAATTTAATATTGAAAATAATAAACATATTCATACTCATCAAAGCGCAGTTTTACCATTAAAATAAAAAAATAACTAACTGTATATTTTTTTTAAATGCTCTTTTTAATTTCCAAATATTTTAATAACATTTTCTTTTTGTATTTCATTGGTGCATTACTTTTCTAGAAAAGAAAACCGAAAAGTTAATACGAAAATTTTAAAAAATCAACTGAAAAAATTATTAAAAAATCAGTAAAAAATTAATAGTTTGTAACGCGAGTTTACTAAAACGAATTACAAAAAAATATTTTTTTAGTACAATTTAGTAAAAAAGTTGTAAAGTTGGGATACAAACAATTTTACAAACTTTTTACTAACGTATTTTTTTGAGTGTATAGAAAAGTTTTAAAAACTTAAGAAAATGTTTAAAATTTGGAAACTGCCATCTTAAGAATTTCTCAGGTCCTTTTTTTATTGAAAAAGACCCAGATTCTGAATTATTTTTCCAATAGAAAATATGTAAGATTTGAAAAAAAGTTTACTGATTTTAAAATTTTTCTGAGTCATTTGCTTAAAGAGACATTTTATGATTCTGACACATTATCCCAATAGAAATATTTTAATGTTCCGAGTCATTTTGCTACAGAAAAGCTTTTAGAGTTTTTAAAATTCTTGCTATATAAAAATTTTTGGATTCTGATACACTTTCATATAGAAAATTCACAGATACTTTTGCAATTTTCGAAATTTTATTTCTGTTCTGTTTTTCTACAGAAAAAGTCTAAGACACCGAAACGTTCTTTCTACACCAAAATTTTCAGGTTTTGAAACACTATTCTTTAGAAAGTGCCTGAGATTAGAGAAATTAAAGACTTTAATGCTTTTTAAAATTTTTCGCGACACTTTCATATATTCTGAGACATTTTTCTATAGATAAAATATTGTTTTCGGAGACACTTTTCCTTAGAAAAAGTCAAAGATTCTTAAACACTTTCTAAGACACATTTCCAATCGAAAATTTTGAGAATCTAAGAAATGTTTTCTACAAAAAAGTCTAATATTCTGAGACATTTTTCCTAAAGATAAGTGTCAGATTCTGAGTCTCAGATTATTCCAATAGGAAAATTCTCAGATTTTTTCTAAAAAATTCTAAGAAAAATAAAAAAAAACTCAAATTTTTCGTATACAAAAGTTTTAAAATTTTTTTGTCTAGAAAATTCCCAAATTTTTTGTCGAGAAAAATTCTCTATATTTCTAAAGAAAAATTTCCATATTCTGAGACTCTTTTTATATATAAAATTTTAACATTCTGAGACATTTTTTCTTTAGAAAAATTTTAAGATTCTTAGACATTTATCGTAGAAAAATTTCTATAAAAAAAATCTCAGATATTTTGTATAGAAAAATTCTAAGGTTTTTCCTATAGATTGGGGGGGGATTTCCTTTTTCCCCCGTGGATCCGCGCCTGACGTAATCAAATAAAAATGATAAACATTTTTAATTTAAAATTGACAATTTTTAATTTATAAATATTTTCAAATTAAAAATTGTTTTTTCTTAATTATTATCTTCAGAAAAATTCACTTGCAATTGGAAATTTCTGATAAATCACACAAAATTTTGACTTTAACACAATATAAATTTAAGTGTACATTTTTACAAACCAAATTTCTTCTATAATTGGAATTGGTTTTATTTTGTAGAGACAGACATTATGCAAAGAAACCTAGTCATGTTACAAATCAAATGAAGGGTCTTTGGAAAACCTATCTACGTGTGTTAAGAACGTGTCCAAACATGCACAACTTTTCGTCATATTGAGTAAAATACTAAAATTTTAGGACGTTTTTGTTCATAAGTCGAAAAATATTAATTATATATAGGTATTTTTAATACCTTTAATGCCTATATTAATTTTGTTTAAATAGTCAATCAATTTCCCCCCGTACAAATCGACCCCCCTAAAATTGGTTTGGGCCGCAAAAAAAAAAAAATAGTGTCGAATTAATTAATTAATTAATAACATATTCAAATTTCATGAAGATTTGAGGGTGACACCAGGGAGATTTCCCCTGTTAGTTTTTTAGTACTTTTTTCAGTAACAAATACCATAAATTCTATTAAAGAACGCTAACACTCCAACTAGGCAAACATTTTGAGGCTTCATTGTTAAAATTGGTGAAAACTCAAAATAATTATGTTTATTATCAAAATGATAATTTTCAACATTACGCTATCAGAAATGAAAAGTAGTTTTTGCATACTTAATTCAAAAAAAAAATACATTTTAAATTCAAGACCGAAACATTTTTAATTTTATAAAATTCAACTATGTTATTAAAAATTAAAAAAAAAAAATTAAAAATGAGTACGATTATTTTTGATTTGTCTACGATTTTTTTCCTCAGTGTATAGACATAGTGTTTAAATATACAGTAAAAAACAAATGTTATAAACTTATAAATTTAAAACAACAACATTAAATTAGTTTCATAAAAATTTCCACAATGTGTTAAAAATGTTCTAAAAAAACACAACTCTCGTTTAGTTCACTTTTTAACTCTTTAAATTTTTTTTTAAACAAATTTAAGTTTTTTTGTAACGTACATGTATGTGTATATAAATATTAAAGTGTTAGTGTGTCAACACAAATATTTATAATATTCATGACTTCGAAACTCATACATACATTTAAACTTCCATTAACTCACATGTATTTTCACATTAAACTCACACACACACATGAATTCCTATATAACTCTTTAAATATTCTCATAGGTATGCAAAAAGTTTTTTTTTTTATTTTTTTTATGATCATAAAATGCAAATGAAACGTGGCTTTTAAACAGGTGCAAAATACTTGACTTTTTTTCTGTATTTTTGTGGTGTTCGTAGCAAGCTCATTGGTATGTGTTATTTTATATACATTTATATACTCTCACATCCTGTGTATAGAAATATTTATATGTGTGTCTGGAAGTGTGAGTATGTGAGTAAAGGATAAAGTAAAGTATGTGTTATTATCATAAAGGTCAAACACACACACACGCAGCTGATGTTGGTTGTGAAAATATGCTTTATTACTTTTTACATGGAAATAATAGAGTGGGAAGAAAATTATGATTAGTTCTGTTATTAATTGGGTTTATGGTAGAAATGTTTTATAGGTAAAAAAACAGTAAGTCAAATTATTTTTAACAAAATGTGCATGGCTCTTTACATTACAATTTTTACAAAGTGTCTTGACAAATTTAGTTTTTACTAGACCCTAAAATTCTAAGAAAAATTTGGCCTTTTGCCTTCTTCTCGGCAGCTGGACTATCAACAGCAGCAGAATACAATGGTTATTTTTTTTTAACGCTACACTCAAAAAATTATGTCATTAACTGTTTGTAGTTTATTTAAAAAGTTTTCCGTTTAGTCGTTTTTAAAAGAAAAAAACATTTGTTTGATGTTCAGTTTTTATTAATGACTACTTCAGTCCTTTGTTTCAAAAATAACGCACTAAAAAATAAAGACTTTCATTCACATTTAATTTTTAAAGTCATTTATTTTTGTTCTGTAAGTAAAAACTACTGATTATTCTTTTGATTTTTAATGATTTTTGTAAGTATTTTTTTTTTTAAATTGTTGGTATTTTTTAATGAAATATCATTAGTTTTTACCTACACAAGTCAGTTATTTTTTTGTAAAAAAAAATCAAAAAATTAGTTATAGAAATATAAAAACATGTTTGTATCAAGTGGCTTTGGCACGATGGGTAGAGTGTCTGGCCAGAATGTAGTTGATTGCGGGATCGATTCCCCAAAAATTTTATTAAAAATTTTTAAAAAAATATTTCAATAAAAAATTGTTAAAAAAATTACCTACGAAATCATTAATTTTTATTGTTTTCGTAGGTTATTTTTTTGAAATTTGTTGGTAAAAATAACAGAACTATCATTAATTTTTAATGTTTTCGTTGGTTATTTTTTTCGAATTTGTTGGTAAAAAAGAGTAAAAAAAACGTAATTTTTTAATGTTTAATGTTATTTATTTTAGAAAATTTTGTCAACAGTAAAAAATAAATGTTGATGTTTCTTAAAACAAATGAATAATTACTGGGATGGTTTTCAATTGTTTATTCACTGGTTTTAAGTGTGTTTTTCATTTGTTTTTGACAAAATATTTTGAGTGTAGAATGCTTTAAACAAAATTTTTTTCTTAACACTAAGAAAAAAAATTAAATTAATTTCTTTAAGGAAAACACTAATATTTTTGCTAAAATTATAGTAAAATAAAACAAAACAAGTGAGAGTGTTAAATTCGGATATGCCGAATCTTGTATACCCTCCAACGTTAAAAAAAAAACAAAATTGCAGGGACTTTTTTTGGGGAGGGGGCTTGTCGGTGGTCCTTGGGGACACCTTCTCTCTGGCCAAAAATGTTACCATATTTAATTACTATGCTTTTTGTACAAAAGATATACACTTTTATCATTATATAAATTATTTGCTAATATCCACGTTCTCAAAAGGAGGCGGGCAAACAAAAAAGTAATTTTCAAATCCCCTGGGTCCAAGTCCAAGACTTTTAACTTTTTCGGGCATAAACATTTTTCTATTGTTTAACAAAAATACAAAAAAAACCTTAAAAAAGTTACCTTTTTTCATTGTTTGGTTTACTTCGTTAAGGGGGAATTTTTTCCCCCTGGTCCGCTTTTGCCCATCTCCGAACTTAACCAGCCTATGAACATAAGACACATATGTGCCAAATTTCGGGAGTCTAGCACTGTCGTCCACAGACGGACGGACATCGCTAAATTACACCGCTCAACAAATCGAAAGTTTTTGACTCCGGTTTGAAGTTTGATACAAAATTTTTAAAGATTTTGACTTTCTGATTCCAAATCTGTGCTCCAAATTTTTCCATCACGTCTAGAATTTTAATTATTCGCGTTTGAAAATGCGAAAAAACGCGATTTTTGCATTTTTTGAAAGCCTGCACAGCAGCCACTGGGTATGATAATTTTAACAGTATCATTTTAAAATGCAAGTGTAACCCAACCAAACGCAATAATTAGAAAAAAATGTTTTTCTATGTTGGAGACCATAGACAAATTATACTTTTGCGCTTTATACCAGATTAGAAAATTGTTGCTAAACTTCAAGACTCAAGAATTAGTTCGTTATAACCAATTTCGTTAAATCCGCACTTGACTGTATAATGTTTGCGAAACATTTTTTATTTTTTTTTATTTTCAAAAAGCACAATTTTGATCTCCGGGCTCCACGGGTTAATTAAATCTGATTACACTCTAATTTGTATGACATAAGTTTTAAGCCTAGAAGAATAAAAATTGGCTCAGACATTCAAAATGCGAAGAAAAACTTTTTTGCAATAAAAAAAAATTCCGCTCATATTTCACGCAGTCCCCCGATCACGGGATAAGTATTTTTAAGATAGCTTATTTATTGTTAGTGGTAAGCCCAATTCTTAAACATTCAGTCCACTCTAATTCATGTGAATATGCATACATAAATATTTCATTAAATTTATATTTCTTTTAATGATTTAAAGAAAATTATTTTTTTTAATAAGGGACATACATACTTGCATTTTAATTGAAGAATATTTAATTAATATTAAATATGTTTGCACAGACTTCTAGAAAACGATTTTTTAAGTATTTAAAAATTCCCATTACAAAAAATGTTATCAAATCGTATTTTTAATGTATCCGCCATTCAGTTCGTCAAAAAAAAACTAACTAACTTATATGACGGAGGTGCTTGTACAACTAACATATTATACCGGAATTTTTTTAGTATAGAAAAAAGTTTTTCTTCCGATTTTGAACGTTTATGCAAATTTTTGTTCTGGTTGGCCTAATACTTATCGATCCATCGGCGATAAAAGTTTTGGATTTTTAAAAATTTTAATTTTTTTATATTTATTAAGAAAAAATGAAAACCCTAGAAATAGAATTGTAGTGTTGGAAACTGTCAAAATTTATTCTGTAGAAACTATAAATATTCACATATATAAAAAACAGTTTTCATTAACAAGACAAACCGACATTTCAAATCCTACTGAAGATGACACTAACTGGGGTGTTTGAAACCGGTATAGGAAATACCAGAAATGTCTATAATTTTTAGAAATTCAATTTTTCTTCTGCATTTTTTCAACTTGAACCCTTATAACAAATATAATTAGAGCCCGTGCTCGATCTGTACTTACAGAAAAAATCAAATAAAATTACTGACAAAATATGTCGCCATTAGGCACGTCTCCGAAACAGAAAATGCAAATTCCTTCATTTGTGTCTGCAATTCCAGATCATGTTGGTAACCCTTGCGAAATAATGTAAGAGACAAAAAAGTTGAAAGAAAGTATGAGGTGAGGTTGAGATTGCTAGAAATAGAATTGTAGTGTTGGAAACTGTCAAAATTTATTCTGTAGAAACTATAAATATTCACATATATAAAAAACAGTTTTCATTAACAAGACAAACCGACATTTCAAATCCTACTGAAGATGACACTAACTGGGGTGTTTGAAACCGGTATAGGAAATACCAGAAATGTCTATAATTTTTAGAAATTCAATTTTTCTTCTGCATTTTTTCAACTTGAACCCTTATAACAAATATAATTAGAGCCCGTGCTCGATCTGTACTTACAGAAAAAATCAAATAAAATTACTGACAAAATATGTCGCCATTAGGCACGTCTCCGAAACAGAAAATGCAAATTCCTTCATTTGTGTCTGCAATTCCAGATCATGTTGGTAACCCTTGCGAAATAATGTAAGAGACAAAAAAGTTGAAAGAAAGTATGAGGTGAGGTTGAGATTGCTAGAAATAGAATTGTAGTGTTGGAAACTGTCAAAATTTATTCTGTAGAAACTATAAATATTCACATATATAAAAAACAGTTTTCATTAACAAGACAAACCGACATTTCAAATCCTACTGAAGATGACACTAACTGGGGTGTTTGAAACCGGTATAGGAAATACCAGAAATGTCTATAATTTTTAGAAATTCAATTTTTCTTCTGCATTTTTTCAACTTGAACCCTTATAACAAATATAATTAGAGCCCGTGCTCGATCTGTACTTACAGAAAAAATCAAATAAAATTACTGACAAAATATGTCGCCATTAGGCACGTCTCCGAAACAGAAAATGCAAATTCCTTCATTTGTGTCTGCAATTCCAGATCATGTTGGTAACCCTTGCGAAATAATGTAAGAGACAAAAAAGTTGAAAGAAAGTATGAGGTGAGGTTGAGATTGCTAGAAATAGAATTGTAGTGTTGGAAACTGTCAAAATTTATTCTGTAGAAACTATAAATATTCACATATATAAAAAACAGTTTTCATTAACAAGACAAACCGACATTTCAAATCCTACTGAAGATGACACTAACTGGGGTGTTTGAAACCGGTATAGGAAATACCAGAAATGTCTATAATTTTTAGAAATTCAATTTTTCTTCTGCATTTTTTCAACTTGAACCCTTATAACAAATATAATTAGAGCCCGTGCTCGATCTGTACTTACAGAAAAAATCAAATAAAATTACTGACAAAATATGTCGCCATTAGGCACGTCTCCGAAACAGAAAATGCAAATTCCTTCATTTGTGTCTGCAATTCCAGATCATGTTGGTAACCCTTGCGAAATAATGTAAGAGACAAAAAAGTTGAAAGAAAGTATGAGGTGAGGTTGAGATTGCTAGAAATAGAATTGTAGTGTTGGAAACTGTCAAAATTTATTCTGTAGAAACTATAAATATTCACATATATAAAAAACAGTTTTCATTAACAAGACAAACCGACATTTCAAATCCTACTGAAGATGACACTAACTGGGGTGTTTGAAACCGGTATAGGAAATACCAGAAATGTCTATAATTTTTAGAAATTCAATTTTTCTTCTGCATTTTTTCAACTTGAACCCTTATAACAAATATAATTAGAGCCCGTGCTCGATCTGTACTTACAGAAAAAATCAAATAAAATTACTGACAAAATATGTCGCCATTAGGCACGTCTCCGAAACAGAAAATGCAAATTCCTTCATTTGTGTCTGCAATTCCAGATCATGTTGGTAACCCTTGCGAAATAATGTAAGAGACAAAAAAGTTGAAAGAAAGTATGAGGTGAGGTTGAGATTGCTAGAAATAGAATTGTAGTGTTGGAAACTGTCAAAATTTATTCTGTAGAAACTATAAATATTCACATATATAAAAAACAGTTTTCATTAACAAGACAAACCGACATTTCAAATCCTACTGAAGATGACACTAACTGGGGTGTTTGAAACCGGTATAGGAAATACCAGAAATGTCTATAATTTTTAGAAATTCAATTTTTCTTCTGCATTTTTTCAACTTGAACCCTTATAACAAATATAATTAGAGCCCGTGCTCGATCTGTACTTACAGAAAAAATCAAATAAAAAGAAATTTATACGATTCCCTTTACAACAAGAACTACCTCTCCCTTAAAACAAGTACATGCAAATGTTTCCCTTTAACTAACCAACCATCTACTAGCGCGCAAAACAACCAAAATAAAGCCAACAACAAAACTAGTGAAAATAAATGTACTTGCTTTCCAGTGAGTAGCTTAAATTTAGACAGCAGAGCTGTAAATGAATGCATTGTTAGCCCGAATACAGTCGGTGCTCAGGGAATTAATACACCTACCCTTAACACGCCTCTTGCAAATGGTTTTAATTTTAACCCAATTATGTCACCAAGTATTATCAACGAAGATGTAAACTCCGAGCAATCTTCAAGTGTAAAGTTAACCCCTAAACCCGTTCAAACTGGCCTTGATAGATATATTACCATATTGAAGAGGAAGCGAAGCCCAAGGTCATCGAGGACCCCACGACCAGCTAAACAAGTAAGAGAGCATGAGGCCGATGCAGGTACAGGTAATCGATTCTCTATATTAGATAGCGAGTCTAATGATCCGGAACCACAAGGTAAGACCTCTAAACCACCCCCAATTTTCCTTCGAGAGGAGTGCTCGAATAATCTCGTTTCAAGCATTGTTTCGGTTATTGGCGAACAATCATTTCACGTTATCCCAATAAAAAAAGGTAATATCCGTGAAACGAAAATTCAAATTTATAGTGAGGAAAACTTCCGTAAGTTGAATTCTCATTTCGAGGGGCAAAAGAAAAGTTTTTTCACTTATCAGTTGAAAAGTTCAAAGGGTATGCAAGTAGTTATTAAAGGCGTTGACTCTGGTGTTGAACCGTCTGAAATTCAGAGAGCGCTAATAGACAAAGGTTTTAAGATCAAGTCCGTTTCTAACATCAGAAATAAGGAAAAATTCCCCCAACCATTATTTCGTATTGAGTTGGAGCCAAATGACCTTACGTTGAAAAAAGGCGAAATCCACCTTATTTATAACTTACGGTCAGTGTTGTCATATATCAAGATTTCCCTTTTTTTGCAAGTTTTTTGAGGTGCTAAAAAGATTTCAAGATTTTTTCTAAAAAAACAAGTTTTTTGGAAAATAATGAAGTTTTTTCAAGTTTTTCTTTATTAGTTAAAAAATACAAAAAGTATCAGTTTTTTTTTGTAAATACCCAAAATATTGGTCAAGACCAGCCTTTTAGTATACCGACCGATTCAGAACCACTATTAGAGTTGACTTAGCGTTTCCGTCCTTCAGTCTAAATAAACGGTTACAATTAAATACGGCTTTATTCAATGAAAATATGAGATATTCAATTAAAATTTTGTTTTTAGCTTGGTAACCTTAATAAATCCATTTAAAATCAGATCATTCTTCGAATTGGTCGTCATATGAAAATTCTACCCGATATTCACTTAAATCTGTAAGTTGGCAACATAGAATCATTTTTCACTTAAATTGTGTATTTTCTACACTAATAAAAGATCTTACCACATATAAATCCAATCCGTCATATATTGTCGAGCATGTACTGGTGTTTGATATTTGCATACTGTGTACAATTTTCTGAGCCTTCTTAAATTATGACTCTTTCAAGGCTCACAAATTAATAGAACGCTTGAAATTTGGAGTCCTGAAAGATTCATATTTGACTCTTAATTATGGATATGTAAAAAATTCAAAATATTTTTTTGTGAACATTCATAAGAGTCTTAAAAGACTCATTGCCAGAAAAGAATATGAACATATATTTTTCAGAATCTTTGATGAGTCATATAAGAGCGCTAAGGGGCCCCTGTAGGTTAGTTGGTAGCGTGCTAGCCTATGAAACAGGAGGTCGTGGGTTCGATTCCCACTAAACCCTTCGTCGATTTCGATACAACGAGACGACGGTCATTGTAACCAGTTCTCGGCTAGGTTTAAATAATTATTAAAAATGATTTGTAATTAAATTGGGAAAACTAAATAAAAACTGATCATTGGATAAAAATTTTATTTTATTATAAGAGCGCTCAGAAAAAGGGACCATTTTGAAAGGAAAAAACACTCATATTATTATGTTTTCTGAGCGTCTAAGGACACTTTTATGAGTTTTTTGAGCTGCAAATAAACGCTGGGGTTTTTATTATTTTTTTTTTACACTTGATATAAAAATTGAATTGAAAATACATAATTTTGTATAAATTTTTAATTATTTCAATATTTTTGTAAAAAAAAGATTTTTTTCACTAAAAAAAGATTTTTTTTCAGAAATAAAAAGTTTTTTCATAAAAATATATGGCAACACTGCTTACGGTACTTGCTTTATCGTAGAGTAATTGTAGAAGAGCCACATAAGAGGAAAGGTCCCGTCCAGTGTATTAATTGCCAAGAGTTTGGTCATACCAAGGCTTACTGTAAGCACCCTGCCGTTTGCGTTATCTGTGGCGATTTGCATAGCTCGAAAGAATGCACAAAGTCTAAAACGGACTCAAGCTTAAAGAAGTGTAGCAATTGTGGTGATAATCACACTGCTAATTACAGAGGTTGTCCGGCATATTCTTTTGAGAAACGATTTTTCACGAATAGGAATCAAGCTCCCCGTAGAGAAACTCAACATACTCAGGAAAACTCGGCTCCACCACACGAACCCATTAACGAACCAAAATTCAACCAAAATGCTTACTCTTTTGCATCCGTCTTAAGGGGACGTCCTGTTGTTCAGAATACTCCGAGAAACACAAGAGTGATCCCGGAAACCCGATCGAATTCTAATGAAGAAAACACGCGTGATCATACCCAGGGTCAGAATTTTAATTTTAGTAGGCTCGAGGCCACAATTAACACTTTAGTACAGTCAATGACTAATTTTACCAATATGATGGGTAATATGATGCAGGAAATACTAAGAATGCAGTCTTTGATATTAGAGGCTGCATTAAGTAAGCCATGAACAGTTTAAAAATATGTTACTGGAACGCAAACGGCATACGCCAGCATAAAGAAGAACTCGAATATTTTCTCAGAAACAAGCAAATTGATATAATGCTTGTTTCTGAGACCCATTTAACCCCCCGCAGTCTATTCGCTTTAGATGGTTACACATTGTATGATACAAAAGACCCCAGAGGCAGGTCATGTGGAGGCTCAGGCATCTTAATTAAAACTCGACTGAAACATTATCTTATGTGTGATCTTTGTGAAGATTATCTTCAAGCCACTACTTTATGCGTAAACGAGTTTGACATGAACCTTGTGATTTCGTCTATTTATGCTCCCCCCAGATTTAAAATTACTGATAATCAGTATAGAACTTTTTTCGAATCTCTAGGTTCACGCTTTCTGGCTGCTGGCGACTACAAGCATAAGCATACATTCTGGGGGTCACGCCTCATTACCCCGAGAGGTCGTGTGTTGTTTGATACAATTTCTAAAATGGGTCTGGATGTGGTCTCAAGTGGAGAACCGACATACTGGCCTTCAGATCGTAATAAGATTCCAGATCTTATTGACTTTGGAGTGACTAGGAATATAAAAAGAAATTTTGTAAGTGTAGAATCTTCATTGGAACTTTCTTCAGACCACACACCCACTATTATTACTCTATTTAACCCCCGAGAAATTGTATCCCCCACTGGTGACTTAGCACTGTCAGGCAAAGGAACAAACTGGCTAAAATATAAAAAGTTTCTCAGTACTCATTGCTCGGAAAACATATCGCTAAGAACACCAGAGGAAATTGACCTCTCGCTCAAGAATTTCGAATCTAATCTCAAACTAGCTGCTCAACTTGCTACTAAACCCCCCCGACAATCCAGACAGAATGTATTTTCTTCTGTTGATGTCGAACGACTCTTAATTGAAAAACGGAGAGCTCGTAGAGAGTGGCAACTGCACAGATCTCCACGCTTAAAAGCACAACTTAAGGAATGCACGAACTACTTACGAAGATTGTTAGAATCTCAGAGAACGGCCGCACTAAATAGATTTCTTGAAAATCTGGAGCCTACATCAAGAACCGACTACTCGTTATGGCGTGCTACAAAAAATTTAAAAAGACCTGTCTTATGTAAGCCTCCTTTGCGCAAAGCAAATGGAGATTGGGCCAGAAATGATACTGAAAAAGGAAATCTGTTTGTTGAGCACTTGAAAAATGTATTCACACCAAATGAATCAAGTGTTATAGTAGAGTTGCCACTAATTTTACCCCAGCGCATAGCAGTACCCGTTAGGTTTGAGATGCGAGAGGTCCAAAAGGCAGTTTGTGAATTAAACCCCAAAAAGGCATTTGGTATTGATAAGATCAGTAATAAAATGCTTTTGGAGTTACCCCGAATAGCATTAAGAATAATTCTTTTTATTTTTAATGCTATATTACGCCTTCAACATTATCCTCCAGAATGGAAAATTTCTCTCATTAAAATGATACCCAAGCCAGGCAAAGATCACACAAAAGTGGAATCGTACAGGCCTATCAGTCTGTTATCCAATTTATCAAAACTTTTTGAAAAACTGTTAGTGAACAGATTAACAACTCATGTCGCTCAGAACAACTCTATCCCCGATCACCAGCTTGGATTCAGAAAGAAACATGGCACAATCGAGCAAGTTCATAGACTGGTAGGTGAAATTAGAAGAGCCTACGAAGAAAAAAAATATTGTTCCGCACTTTTTATTGATGTCTCACAGGCGTTCGATAAGGTTTGGCATGAGGGTTTACTCTATAAGATAAAAAATATGTTACCACCAAATACACATAAGTTACTCGAAAATTACATAACAGATCGTAAGTTTACAGTGAAGGAAAACGATTTTGTCAGTACCCCGCAAATCATACAAGCTGGAGTTCCACAAGGTAGTATTTTGGACCGCTTTTGTATATTTTGTACACCTCTGATATGCCAACTAATCGAAATACGCATACCTCCACATTTGCAGATGATACAGCTATTTTAAGCTCCCATAACAATCCACTTGAAGCAACTCGTATTTTGCAGAGTCACATTCTTGAATTAGAATACTGGTTAAATAAGTGGAAGATTAAAGTGAATGAGCAGAAATGCATCCACATAACGTTCACGTTAAGACGAGAAACTTGTCCCCAAATTCGGATTAATAATCACATTGTACCTCAACATACAACAGTAAAGTACCTCGGAATTCATCTCGATCGTCGTCTTACGTGGAAAAACCATATAGATGCAAAATTAACCCAAATAAAATTGAAAACTATTGCACTTAATTGGCTAATTGGAAGAAACTCGAAACTTAGGTTAGACTGTAAACTATTGATCTACAGCTCGATTATAAAACCTATATGGTGCTATGGTATTCAGTTATGGGGCACTGCCTCTGCGTCTAATGTGGAAAAAATACAAAGAAAACAGAACAACATTTTGCGAATGATTACTGATGCCCCCTGGAATGTTAGAAACTTAAACATACACAGAGATCTAAATGTTTCCCTTGTTAAAGATGAAATTGTGAAACATACCCACTGGGTTCCAGTTTCCGTAAGTAGTTCTGGGTATTACCCAGAACTACTTACGGAAACTGGAATCACATCCAAACAATTTAGCACGCAATCTTCTAAATAATCGTGGTCACCAACGCCTTAGAAGGAGGGCCACTGCTGACTTGGCACACTAAAGTGAAGGATGATGCTTTTGAAAACATTGGATAATTTATGAGCAGATGAAATTTTGTCTGGCATTGGCTGGACTTAATATTAAGTTATATTAGGGCCATTCCAGAAAATTTAGCTCAAATTTTAGTCATTTTTGGAAATGGTGTCTCAGATTAATTTGAGCCTTGACACATAGATAGCCCTCATAAATATGATATATATACCATATATCGTTTTTTTACATTTGGTGTATTTAACGAATTATGGCGGGTCAAAGATTGACTTTTTAAGCAAAAGTAAGAAAAATACATCACGTTTAAAGAGCTGTAACTTCTTAACTAATGACCCGATTTTCACAAATTTAGGCTCATGTGAAAGCTGGGGTTCTTCTTTTAGAAAATATTTTTAAAATAACACAGTTTTTTTTACAGAAATGATGCAAAAATGCAAAAACATTTTTTCTTTTCGAATATTTAAAAAAACACATCTTCGATTTTTTTAAAAAAAAATTCTGGTGAAAAATAACAATGTTTTGTATAACATATTCAAAATTCAGAGTGGGATCTCCATGGGATCAAAAACTATTCTGTTTTAAGTACGAGGTTCTCATATTTTTCCCTTAGAAAATTTAAATTTCTAATGTTTTGAATGTTTTTCAAAATTTTAATAGTATAATTTTCTTTGAAAATTTAAATTTTTATATTGAAGAAACAAAAAATTTTAATTTTCTAAGGTAAAATTTAAGAACTTCGTACTAAAACCAGAATATTTTTTGATCCCACTGGGATCCCACTCTGAATTTTGGATATGTTGTACAAAACAGTATTGTTTATCACCAAACTTTAAAAAAAAAAAAATCGAAGATGTGTTTTTTTAAATATTCGCAAAAAAAAAATGTTTTTGAATTTTTGCAACACTTCTGAAAAAAAACCGTATGCTTTTGAAAATATTTCCTAAAAGAAGAAGAATTAAGCTTTCATATGAGCCATTACTTGTGATAATCGGATTACTAGTTAAAAAGTTGGAGCACGTTAAACGTCATGTATTTTTCTGACTTTTGCTAAAAAAGTCGAACTTTGACCCGCGATAATTTGAAAACTACAGCAAATTTTGAAAATCCAAAAATGCAACATATCTCATATAAACGTGGATATCTATGAGCCAAATTCTCAGTGGCGTCCAAAGTCATGTTTCCGAACAGTGGGCGAAAATTTTTGGAATTACCCATTAGTTTTAAGATTTGAATACTTATTGTTAGTTCACATAATTTTAGTGAAGATTCAATAAAACAAATGAATGAGAAAAAAAAAAAAAAAAAAATATTTATTAATTTTTATGCGCTAAAATTTTTAGTCGGTTTTCGAGATATCCTACGTTCAAGAAATTAAAAAAAAAATATCAAAATTTTTTTTGTTGACACTTTCATAGAGCTTGAGACAAAATCTTTCGATATTGTTATTATTTTGGCAAAAATTTTAAAATCGGCTGGACGGTTTTCGAGATAACGCTATTCGAAATTTGCAAAAAATTTAGATGTTTTCCTACGTTTAAGAATTTAAAAAAAAAAAATGTTTAATATATTTCCTTTTGACCCTTTCATATAGCTTGAGTTAATCTTTCATTTATACTTTATTTGAGCTAAATCCGAAAATTTTAATACGTGGGTGCCGGTCAAAATTTTGGATTTGGGAAAATTTTTGAAAAATTGAAAAATAAAATCTTTCGATATTTTTTTTATTTTGGGGTGCTGAATACGAATATCAAAAAATTTCTGAAATCGGTCAAACGGTTTTCGAGATATCGCCATTTGAAATTTGGCAAAAAATTTAAGTTTTTTTTTAGTGTAAAATTTTGTTTTAGCTGCAAAAACACTTACAAGGGAAGTATCTCAACCCTTATGAACCGATTTGCCTGAAACTTAAAATATACATAAAAGAGACGATTTTAAGGTTGGGGTGTCTCGGCTTATCGGCCATATCAGTGATTCAAAATTTCGTTGTCCCCTTATGAAACAATGTGGACCTCCGGGAAAATTTCGATAGCTCCCGAACTAATAGGATAATCATCTAGAGCAAAAATACGTGTCGACTTAAATTTAATAAAGATTATTTCATATTCATATGGACATCGTAGGTCAATGTCTTCATATAAATACCCCCCAAAATTTACACATTTTCATGAAAAAAGTTTTTAACGAAGCCAAACTTTTACAAGGTTATGCCACGGTTGGATAGGCATTAAAAAAACCTTTTTTCTCATATGTAAACATCATATAGTTTCTTCGAAAGAAATGGCTGAAAAATCCAAAAAACGATTTTTTCGCCATTTTTTGACCCATGTTTTGAACCCCTAAATCCGCGATATGGCCGATAAGCCAAGACACCCCAACCTTAGAATTATCTCTTTTATATATATTTTACGTTTCATTGAGATACTTCCCTTGTTAGTAAAATGTTTTTGTGGCTTACTAATGTGGTTCAAAGTGTGTTTTTCAACACGTGAGTACAAATTTTAAACAATTATTCGGTATTCGACCATAAAATTCGACCATAAAATTCGACCATAAAATTCGGCCAAAAATGTGTCCGAAGACGAATAGTGCTTTTTGGCCGAACACTAAAAATTTGTACTTACGTATTAAAAAACATACTTTGAATTACAACTAATAATTTTTTTGATTCAAAAAAATTTACAAAAATGTTAAAAAAAAAATGTTTGCCCAATATAAAATCATTCTAGACAACATTTTCATGCATTCACACAAAAAATTATTGGCTAACAATTTTTAATTAAATCTGTTGATCAACAAAATTTAAATGAGTCAATCAATGTTTTGATTAAAATGTTTGTTATTTTCTTTAACTGTCGAATTACAAATTTTCAACATACCAGATTTTTTTTCGCTTGAATTGGTTTGAATAGATTAATTCAAAAATATTCAAAATAATCGGGTTTTACTTTTTTTTATTGTTGGCAACGTTTTGGAAAGTAAAAAAGAAGAATTTTTTGATGATTTTGTTATAAACTTATAATTGGTTTGTTAAGTCAATCATTATTTTAATTGACTATAAATAAAAAATTGTTCAATCTTTTGATCAAAATCGAAAAAATGTTTGATTGAAAAAAATTTCACCTACAATTTTATAATTGGTATAACAATTTTTTTAATTGGAGGAATTTCAATCAAAAAATTGATTGAATACCCGTTTTTGTTGATTGAATTTCGTTTCAAATTTTGTCTGTGTTTGTGTATTCTGCCGAGTCCAGTATTACATTTTTTTTATTTTTTTTTGCTACATAAATATTTTTTTTTAATATTCGGCTTCGGTTTGGCCGACTAGTGAAAATTTGGCAGAATATTGGGCTTCGGATTCAACTAAAAAATAGGTATTCGGCCGAACACTAGTTAAAATGATCGGATTAATTTCAAATGAATGTTTGTTTCAAGCGATATGAAAGATTTAGGGAAAAAACATTTTGATTTTTTTTTTAATTTTTAGACCGTAGAAAATTCTGCAGTGTTTGCAAATTTTATATTGCTATATCTCGAAAACCGTTCGACGGATTTTAAAAACCTTTTGATATTTGTATTCATCTTATCAAAGTAAATGTGATGTATCGCTGGACGACAAGAGTTATTTTTATTCCGATTGGTCTAAAATTTGTACCACATAATTTTTGAGATCTATAATCACCACCTAGTACTAAGATTTTGCTGGGGTTGCTACAAAAAAAAAAAACAAAAATATCGTTTTTCATAATTCAAGCTCTATCAAATATCTAAAACTAGCAAAATTGTTGATCCGCCAGTTAAATTTGCGATGGATTTGCGCATTTTTAATTAAATGTTTTACTACAAAAAGCAAATAAATATTTTATGACCAAAAAAATTACAAAACTACAGTTTTTTTGTAAACGAAAAGTTACAAATTTACAGTTTTTTTAACCAACGTAAATCCTCGTAATAATTTTTTTTTTTATACCCTCCACTTAGTGATAGAGAAATATATAAGTTTGTCATTCCGTTTGTAACTCATCGAAATATCGATCTGGGACCCCATAAAGTATATATATTCATGATGCCCGATCGATTTTAAGACATTCTAGCGATGTCCGTCTGTCCGTCTGTCCGTCTGTCTGTCTGTGGAAAATGCTCTCGCGGACAAAATATTGCACAGAGATGACTGAAACTTAACATATTAATAGGAAGTTCTCCCGAGAAGTTTGGTATTGCATTTGAGCGATATCGGTTCAGCGGTTCAAAAGTTATGAACGAAAATGTAAGCACACCTCAAAAATTTCAGTACATTCAACATAACCTAAAAATACAAAATGCTTTAATTCAGCTTCTGGTTGACATATGTGAACATAATTAAACACCAAATGGTATTTAAACAAGTACGAACATATTTTTTGACAAAAAAAGAAAAAAATCGCGGATTTTTTTTTACCAAATTTTTTTTTCGCGGAATTTTTTTTTTCAAAAAAATTTTTTTTTTCAAAAGTTATTTCCTTTTAAATAAAGTTTTTTGCAATAATCTTTTTGAAATTGTGGAGGGTATCACTACATTCGGCAAGGCCGAATTTAACTTTTTTACTTGTTTTTAATTACAGTTCTTTTATATGCTTGCAAAATTACCTTGGAAATTTGTAGAATGCATTTACGAAAATAAATTTGTAAAATTACAATTTTTAATTCACTTATTACCACAGGTATAGATAAACACGTTCTTGCTAGTCCAATTAACAGACCTACTTAAAGTGCATTTCTTTAAATATTTAAAAATTTTACATTACACGTTACACGTATTTTCTTTTATTGTCTCATTTAAAAAAAAAATAATGTTTTAAGACATTCATTCACCGAAATAGGTTAATACCTTAACAATAAATATTAACGTTCCGTAAAACAAGTGAGAGTAAATTTTGTATACCCTCCACTATGATTTCCATACAAAAACCAGTGGGAAAATAACACAGTTATACAAAATCGAACTTTCCTAAAATGAAATGAAAGTTGACATTTTACATAACAAACCCCTCAAGGTTTTTTTTTAGTTCAGCGCTAAATTTTTTTAAAAGGCATTTAAAGTTGGTGATTTTAAAGCATTAAAAATTTTTGTGTACTAAAAATATTCGACATGTGGGGTTCAGCGTTTAAACTTAAGCTCTTTGGCTATAACCGGTACGCATACCGCTACAATCGTTCTAGTACCTACTTACTGAATAGCCAAATTCAAATGCGTGTAAAAAAATCAAGCGCTGACAAAAAAAACCTTGAGGGTTTTGTTGCGGAATATGTGAACTTGCATTTACTTTTGGTTTTATACCATTCTGATTTTAGTTTGGAAAATGGATTCTAAGTCCAAACATGGACCGATTGATTCTACATTTTGTTAGATCTTTAATTAGTGTAGAAATCACATACATACTAAATTTGAACGAAATTTATTTAGTTTTATTGTTATAGGCCGATTTAACTGAATTCACCGCCCGATAGCCAATATTAAACATGAACATGAATATATCTGAAAGTAAAGATCAAATGGAGTAAAAGTGCATTTACAATTTTTCATTTCGCAATCCTGATTCCTTTTAAAAGGACTTTAAAGTATTAAACAATACATTTTGTAAAATATTTGCACTTGTCATACACACAAAATAATATTGGCTAAAAATGTTCAATTAAATCTATTGATCAAAAAAATTTAAATGAGTCAATTAATATTTTGATTAAAATTTTTGTTATTTTCTTTAACTGTCGTTTCAGAAATTTTCAACATACCAATTTTTTTCGCTTTAATTTGTTTGAATAGATTAATTCAAAAATATGCAAAATAATCGCGTTTTTTATTGTTGGCAACATATTGGAAAGCAAAAAAGATGACTTTTTTGATAATTTTGTCATTGGCTTACAATACATTTGTTTCATTATTTTGGTTGACTATAAATAAAAAATTTATCAAATTTTTGATCAATATCGAAAAAATGTTCAATCAATCACCTACAATTTGATGACTGGATTAACAATTTTTTTAATTGGAGGAATTTAAATCAAAAATTGATTGAATCCGCGTTTTTGTTGATTGAAATTCGTTTCAAATTTTTTCTGTGTTCGTGCCTATAGCTTTTTCTTAACTCAAAAATTATTAATTCTTAAGTTTTTATGTATTTTTTTGCATACATTTAGAAAAATCATATTTTTTTTTGGTTTTTAATTTGTTACTCACAATCAGTATTAAAAATATCTCAAACAATCTTTATTGCTTTCGGAGTGCATAACATTTTTTGGATAAAAAAAAAATCTTTAGCCACCCCCCCCCCCCTACATTGGAATTAATGTATCCGCGGAAACTGTTTTCCGGAAAGTAGATTCTAAGTCCAAACATGAAGCGATTGATTTAACATTTTGTTAGATCTTTAGTGTAGAAATCACATACAAACGAATTTTGAACAAAAGTGATTTATTTTTATTGTAATAGACCGATTTAACTGAATATCGTTGAAAAATTTCAAATGTTACTGATTGTGAGTCAAAAAATTATCCAATTATAATTCGACTTGATAAGGTTACCAAAGAATTCGTTTAACAAAATTTCAATCAAATTATCAATTTTTTCATGAATTTTGGGAGATTTTGGTGAATATCGGGAGAGAGATTTTTAAGGGGCTAAAAATATAACTTTTATATTTTTCCTACATTTCCTACAAAATACGTTTACCTGTTAAATTTTTAAAGGTTACATATTATAATACGGTTAATAGTGCCATTTAAACCAAATCTAAAGGGGACGTTTTTACAGAGGCCAGGTCAAAACATGAACCAATTTTTTTGAATGGTCCTTGACTTAAAATAAAAATGGAACTATTCGAATTACAAAAATTTACGGTGCTGCATATAAATATTTTGAAGATTGTTTAGCATGCGAAATAATGTAAGAGACAAAAAAGTTGAAAGAAAGTATGAGGTGAGGTTGAGATTGCTAGAAATCCCAGCAAAACTTTGGTAATGGGTACTGATTATATAACACATTACCAGGTAATGTTTATACCTTATTTGTAGCATTATTTTAGGATGTCTTACCAAACATTTGTTCCACAACGTATTATTTTCAAGTGAAAAATAATGCATTACTAATAATTTGCTAGGTAATGCATGATTATTGGAAAAAATTTATTTATTATTTCTAAACATTAAATCATGGATGACTTATATTTGGTTACATTATGTATTATTTGAAAGTTTGAAATAATGCATTATTTATAATTGGATGCATAATGCATTACAATAACATAAAAAATAATTATTTTATAAAAAAATGCATAACCCTAGTAAAAATGATTTTGTATATATCCATGTATAAATTGATACAAATATATCTAATTTTACATATAAATATCTAATTATATGAAATTATATAAAAAATTACTCAGATAAGACCAAATTTCGTATCAAATTTTATAAAATTTTATCTGGAGTTATATAAAATTTTATATTTTTTGATACGAATTTTGGTCTTATCTGATTGATTTTTTATATAATTAAATATGATATGATCTAAATATGTATAAAGAGATATATTTGTATCAATTTATACATGGCTATACACGAAATCATTTTTACTAGGGAAGTTTAAACTAGAGATGGGCTCACGACAGGAAATTTCTAACGACACACACTCACGAGCATATTTTATCTACTTACACTCACTTACAATCACGTGAGTAAATTTAATACAAAATTACTTTTTCGCTACTCGTAACACCTTATATATTATCTTCTGATATGCTATATTATTTCATTTCTCGTAACCTATAAAATATCATATATTTTACACCTTACTCGTATTCTTCGTTATAAATTTATGACTTATTTTATACCTTACTGGTATTCTTTGTGACAATGTGGATGCATTACTTTGAGTCTCATCGCCTGTTAAAATCATCAATGCTGCAATGTATAAAATAAGAGATCCTATACCTTATTTTATACCTTATTTGGTAATCTAAGTTTTGCTGGGATAGAATTGTAGTGTTGGAAACTGTAAACATTCCCAGCAAAAACTAGGTAATGTGTTGTGAAAAGTAATGACTGCCAATTACATTACTTATAACAACTACTCATTACCCACTGCATTACTTTAGTCCAAAAAGCAACTAGTGGTTTATATTGTAATATGTAAGTACTTATTTGCAATAATATAAATAATACGTTATTGAGAATGTTAAAAATAAATACCTATTTGCAAGTTCACTTGGGAAATTAGGTCCAATCAGAAAAAACAATATTTGTTTTACCTTTTTAGCTTAAAGTTTCGCGAAAACGAATAATCTAATGATAAATAGTTATTTCAAACTCAGTTTGCAACAATTATTTTATTCCTTATAAGTAACTACTTATTTTACTCGTTATAGGTAAGTAGTTATTTATCTCCCTACTCGTAAGCTTGTAGGCACTAATAATTTTTGTCTCACGGCCTTTATGGAATAAGTAGTGTAAGTAAGTACATACCAATAATTATTACTAATTACTTTACTCATTACTAGTAATGCAAAAAATTGCTGGGTTTTTTCTGTAGAAACTATAAATATTCACATATAAAAAAACAATTTCCATTAACAAAACAAACCGACATTTAAAATCCTACTAACACTAACTGGAGTGTTTGAAACCGGTATGGGAATACCAAAAATGTCTATAATTTTTAGAAATTAAATTTTTCTTCTGCATTTTTTCAACTTAAACCGTTATACCAGGTTCGAAATTGGTAAAGTTTTCTGTTGATAAACATTTTTTTCTGAGAAGTATCAACCGAATGACAGTATGCGAAGACCTAAACAATACATTTAGCATATTTTCGATTGTGGCAATTGATTTCTAATGTGAGTATGTATTGTTATTGGTTTGTTACTTACGGAATGACAAAGTGAATATACTTCCAATTTGTTTGAGGTAGATTAAAAAAAAGTATTAAAGTTTTTTTTTTTTTTTTTTTGAAAAATTCCCATATATTAAGTAAAACATTATTACCTTTTTTAATATTTATTATACATTTACCTTATTACCATTCTTGTTCTGTTTTTGTTCTTAAATGGCAAATTTTACTACTCTTCAACTTCATGTTGATTTATACAATGAATTTTTATATTCGTATATTTAATTTAATGCCTCTCAAAAAAATAAACGCATATTTCCTGTTTAAGAATGTACACTCAAAAGAAAAACTCTGTCAAAAAATCTGTAAAACGACTTTCAATTTGAATTGGCGATCTTTTAGCAGATTGTTCTGCTGAGAAGGATATTTTTAGTAAAATCTCTGTCATTCAGTTTAAGAAAATAACAGACATTTTACTATGTTTATACTGATTTTGTTTGCTGAATTTCATTATTTTTTCAAGAAATTTTTTTATATAAAAAAAAAGCAGAACAGATTGTCAGCAGATTGCTCTGCTGAAATCAGCAGATTGTTCTGCTGAAATCAGCAGATTATTCTGCTGAAATCAGCAGATTGTTCTGCTAAAATTAGCAGATTTTTCTGCTAAAATCAGCAGATATTTCTGCTAAAATCAGATTTCTCTGCTGTCGAACAACACACATGTTTAATAGCTAAAACGCCAGATAAAAGTATAAGCTTCCGTAGCGTAGTGGTTAAGAAGTGTACTTTCAAATCGGAAAGTGGCGAGTTGGATGCTGGCTGGCGGCGTATGTTTTTTTTTTTTTCTTGTTATATTTATTCACCTCTTATGACAGATATTTAGCAAACCGTGTCTGCTAAAATCAGCAGATTTCTCATATGGCTCAAAATTGGTGTATTTTCAGCAGATTTTTCTGCTGATTGGACAGAGAATTTATTTTGAGTGTACGAAAATATATGAGCTAGTATACTAAATAGGGATTTGTAAAGCAAAGAATAGAAAATAAGGGGAAGTGTTGCCTTTTAAGACGTTTAAGCTTCAGATATATCTACAGGTGATTAAAATTATGTTTTATAAAAAGATAAATAAATTTAAACCGTCATGTTAAAGTATGAACGGTTCACGATTTCCAATTAGAATGTCAATCAGTGCCTTTAGAAATACAAAAAAAAATTATTTCATACCACATTTTTAATCGTATTAAAAAATTCGTGCCGTGCTTGTTCCGTTCATATTCTTAGTGCCAGTTTACAGAAGGCGAACGATACACACGAACGAAAATTTTGCATGTGTTTTGTTATTGTAACAACAACAAAATACATGTAACATTTTCGTTCGTGTGTATCGTTCGCCTTCTGTAAACTAGCACTTAGTTAGCAATTGCTGGTTTGAGTGACCCAAAACAAAAAGCGTCGACGGTATCAGTTCTTATATTAAAAAATGACTAGGTACCATTAGGATCCAAACTTCTGTTCTTTTATTTCACATTATGTTTGCATTTAGACTGACTATTGTCAGCTAGATTTCTCATAGTCAGCCAACCTTCCCTATTGTTAGTTTAAGTTAAAACAAACCTAGAACAATTTTGTGTTTGGCTTAATAGCACAGTTTTCTTTTTTGTGTTTGTTTTTATTATTGCTTGGTTAATATTCCTGTTGCTTGTATTTCTGCTGTTCGTGTAGCAAGTAGAAAATATGTAGTAAGAATATTGCAGCTGTACTTTAAAATAATGTTGGTAACATTCACACGTTTATTTTAGTTGGTAATAAATTTTAATGTAGCAACTCACTACAAAAAACAAGTAAAAACTCCAGCAAATGCCAACCGATGTGGGTGGTTACTTTTAGAGACTCTTTCTTTATTTAATTTTGTTGCTGCCACATATTTGTTGTTGCTTCCTTTTGTAGCAGCAACAGCAAAAAAAAAAATAGCAGAAGAACACTTTACTAAATTTATTGTTATTATGTGAATTTTATTCATGATGATGGTGAGTGTGTGTGTGTATATTTAATTAAATTTTATTAGTTTCTAGAGATGGCTAAAAGAGAGTCTTTATTTTTAATTTAAGTAACAGTTTTTATACTAAACAACTATTAAATGAAAATTATTATAAAAATGGGATTAAAAATATTATTATCATTAAATTTTAAGTGTTACTAAATATAAAATTGAAAAAAAACATTATTTTAAATTATTTAAGTTTTCCCAGGAAAATTTTTACGAATAGATTCCTTTTACACTAGATTCTTGAATATATTCTACAGCAATCAGAATACAATTTTCAATATAAAATATGTTTTCAAAAAACTACTGACTCAAAATAACGATTGCTTTGGGGGACAATTTCAAATATAAATTTAACAATTCTAAAATGTTTAATGGAATCGATTGCAGGATCCTATTGTTTAGAACTAAAAATTTTGTTAAGTGTGTGAATTAAAAAAAAGACTTGTACATATAAAGAAAACTGGAAATAATATTGCAGTAATAACACCGTGCAAAAATCAAATTCGGAATGGAATTAACCCAAAAGCAAATGAAAGTTGAAATTTTCCATAACAAAACCCCAAGGATTTTTTTAGTTTAAGCATGCACTCAAAAAAATACGTTAGTAGATTTACTATTTTTTTTTTTCTAATGCTAGTTAGCTAACTTTTAGCAAATTTTTAATTGAGATTAGCATGTTAGCAAAAAATTCTTGTATACTTCATTTAGCATATTAGCAATTTTAAACAAACTTTGAACTTATTTCTTTTGCTAAATTTGAAATTTAGTTGACAACATTTTTACAAGATTTTTTGCTAACATTAGCAAAAATAAATGGTAAATTTTATATTATTTTCAGAAAACTTAAAATGGCGCTATCTCGGAAACTAAGCCAGATAGAGCAAAGTGGAGGCCATTTTTGGATCTCGGGCTCTCCATAGTATCGTCGGTCCTCTTCACATGTGTGGACCCTAATGGGTCCAAAAAAGTTAGCATTCCCGAAAATTTTAAAATGCTCATATCTCGGTAAATATTGCCGACACAACAAAAAGTCCAAAAGAATTTTTGTAGCTCTCAACACGTAGAACAAGACCGCAAAATAACCAAAAGCTCTCCGAGTAATATTTTTGAAGTTATTGAGTTTTGTAATTCTCAAGACCCCAGTGATCCCCTAAAATCAGGTATCTCCAAAACTAAGCAAGGTAGAGCGAAACGGACACAAATTTTGGATCAAAAACTATGACGATTTTTAAGGAACCCAACTAGGTCTAGGCCCATCGGGATCTGGACCAACTGGGTCCGAACCTAATGGGGTCCTCAAATGTGTATGAACTAAGTTCAAAAAAAAAAAAATCAGTTAACTAATTATTGGCAAAACATTTTTGCTAACTTTAGCAAAAAAATTGTGGGTTCAAAATCAGCAAATTTTCTTGTAGGTTTACAAGCTTTTTTTTGCTAACATTACAGTTTTTTTTTTGAGTGTGGTACTCTGTTCGATTTCACGGGAAAAAATCTGTCAAACTCCATATAAAAACAAGTAAGAGTTTTAAATTCGGCTGTGCTGAATCTTTGATACCCTCCAACATGTAAAAAAATTAAAAAAAAAAATACAGGGGCGTTTTTGTGGGGGGGGGGGCGTCAGAGGTCAATGGGGGGGTAACTTTTCCCTGTCGGTTTATGCAGGCGTGGATCCAGAGGGGGTGGAAATGAAATTGCCCCCCCAAAACCGAATTCGAAAGAAAAAAACAGGGGAAAAAAAAGAAAGAAAAGGAAAGAAGAGGAAAGAAAAGGGGAAAAAATGGAAGGAAATTATTTGAGATTTTTTTTTCTATGAAAAATGTGTAAGAATCTTAAAGTTTTTCTAAAGAAAAAATGTCGCGGAATGTTACAATTTTTCTAGAAAAATTTATCATTTTTCTATTGGAATAATTTGGAATTTTTTTTGTATGAAAAACCTCAACATTTTTTAAAAGGAAAAATCTATAAATTTTTCTATAGAAATTTTTCTACGAAAAATTTCGAAGAATCTAAACATTTTTATGCAGGATAAATGTTTTTAATCTCAGGTTTTTTGTATACGAAAAAAAAAAAATTTTTACTGGGACAATTTGAGAAATTTTTTATAGAAGTAGACAAAATCTGAAAATATCTCGGAATCTGAAATGTTTTTATTTAAAAATGTCCCAGAATCTAAAATTTTTTTTCTAGGAAAAATGTCTCAGATTCTGAGAAAATTTAAAAAAAAAAACTCTTGGATTATTTAAACTTTTCTATAAAAATCACTACGATTTTTTTTCGGGGAAATTTTGGACTTTTCGTGGAAAGTCACAGATTCACGGAATCTGTGACTTTTTTTATAGAAAAATGTCGCAGATTATGAGTTTTTATATAGAAAAATGTTTAAGAATCTGAAGCTTTTTCTATAGGAAAATTTTTACACCAAAGCCTGTTTTTTTCTACAGACTTTTAGGAAAAATGTACTAGAATCTTAAAAATGGCTCATATTCTAAAGTTTTTGCTATTTGAAAAATTTCTTTGAATGTAAAACTTCTTCTGCATTAAAATGTCTGAGACTTTGTAGGAAAAATGTCTCAGAAACACAGAAAAAAATATTCAATGGAAAAAAACAATTAAATATTTGCTCAGCTTAAAATTTGACATTTAATTAAATTTTACTTGAATCAATTAACCATTTGCTCAAATCTGAAAAATTTACAAAAAAATTCATAAAAACAAAAAAACTCATCATAGTAGGCTTTGAGTAACAATGCGATGAACGCTGTTGCGTTTTTATACCCTCCACTTAGTGATAGAGGGTATATATAAGTTTGTCATTCCGTTTGTAACTCATCGAAATATCGATCTGGGACCCCATAAAGTATATATATTCATGATGCCCGATCGATTTTAAGACATTCTAGCGATGTCCGTCTGTCCGTCTGTCTGTCTGTTTGTCTGTCTGTCTGTGGAAAATGCTGTCACGGACAAAATATTGCACAGATATGACTGAAACTTAACATATTTATTGGAAGTTCTCCCGAGAAGTTTGGTATTGCACTTGAGCAATATCGGTTCAGCGGTTCAAAAGTTATGAACGAAAATGTAAGCACACCTCAAAAATGTCAGTACATTCAACATAACCTAAAAATACAAAATGCATTAATTCGGCTTCTGGTTGACATATGTGAACATAATTGAACACCAAATGGTATTTAAACAAGCACGAACATATTTTTTGACAAAAAAAGAAAAAAATCGCGGATTTTTTTTACCAAAATTTTTTTTTGCGGAAATTTTTTTTCAAAAAATTTTTTTTTTTTCAAAAGTAATTTCCTTTTAAATAAAGTTTTTTGCAATAATCTTTATGAAATTGTGGAGGGTATCACTACATTCGGCAAGGCCGAATTTAACTTTTTTACTTGTTTGTTTTAGTTTTAGTTAGTCGTCAAATAGAAAAGTACTTTCACGCACACAAGACGAAAATAAGCAAAATAATGTGCTCGATTCTCGAATACGACTTCACCATTCACCCAATTTTTAAAAATTTGATATTCTTTCGAGTTTTAAGATTTTTAAATTTGTTCTTGTAATTATTAAAGATATTAACTAGATCTTTAATTGTTACAAGAAAATAATTTTAAAATCTTAAAATTCTAAAGAATATCAAATTTTTAAAAATTAGGTGAATGGTGAAGTCGTATTCGAGAATCGAGCACAATATAAAGCACAAAAAAAAAAAAACAATTTAAACAAAAGACTTGAAAAGACTGACAAAAAACTCAGATCAAGCATTGGATTACTCAAAAATAACACAAAATTATTGACTAACCGCTCACTCAAATCAAGCATTGGTTAAATCAAAAATTACAGAAAAATAACAATTAACAAATTACTCAAATCAAGCATTGGTTTAATCAAGGAACAGGCAATGACTGACCTACAATTTTCGAGCTTGATCCAACAATTTTCCTCATTAGATGACTTTTAATTAAAATCATGCTCAACCTGGTGTATTTCGTGCTTGATCTAACAACTCATTTTTATCTGTGAACTGACACTTTTTTCTATAGAAAGTCTCAGAATCTAATATGGGGTTCACTCCTACAACCTTAAACAAATTGTTTAACAAAACACCAGTAACAGAATAAAAACACAATGGACCGAGAAGAAAGAATTTTTTTAAAATGTAGCCGATATACACTCAAAGACAGCAATTGTGAGAGACTTTTTGGCATGAAAAATTTCTTTAATTCTCAGACTTTCATTTCTCAGAAAATGTTTGAGAATCTTTTCGTTTTTTTTTTTTTAGGAAATTGCCTCAAATATTTTTAAAAAACATTGGTGTAGAAAGCACGTTTTATTATAATCGAATTTTTCTTTGGAAAAGTAGATAACAAAAAAATAATTTAGAAACTAAAAAATTTTCTATGCGAAAATTTTACTATTTCGATACTTTTATAGAACTTTTTATATAAGTTCCTCTAACTCCCATTTGAGCATAGGGCGCCAAAAATAGAACTTTTTGATACTTGTAACAAGAATTTCATAAATTCTCAAAGCATTTCTGTTGGGATAATGTCTTAGAATCATAAAATTTCTCTTTAAACAAATAAATTTAAAAGTCAGGAACCTTTTTTGGAATAAACATGTCTCAAATATTTATTATTATTATTATTTTATCTATATGATAAAGTTTTCAAATTTGGAAATGTTTCTATAGAAAAAATCATATTAATCTAGAGGTGAACACTAAAATCCTTAATTACCCAGTCAGAAATTGCCAACCGTACCAAAAATTTTGTGTTGTTACAATATCGGGCTAACGAAAAATACAACATTGAATGTAAAACAGTTTTACTAAAAATGTTGTGTTGGCACAACTTTGTGGTTACATAAAACACTACACTAAGATTACAATTTAAAAGTTTAAAATTTTTATTTTTTTAAAAAGTTTTTGATTTTCATAGACCCCAACTCTTTAATCTAAGTGAACACTTAAGTAGTTGCTTTTTTAACCAATTTGTACAAAATGGTAACTAACAAGCACTACATAGAGATTTTCAATATATCCCTAAGCAAGACGTCAATCCAATGTCGTAAATTTGTAAAATCAATGTTAACACAACATCAAATCAAAAGTCGAGCGATCGTTGGCCACTGTTATCATTTCAATTTCGAAATGACGTCGTAGACTTATAAACGAGTATGATTCGCCAACGTTGGTACCGTCGCCGCCAACTTCATTCCAACGTTGGCCCGTTTGTATTTTTCTGCCTGGGTAATTATGCATTACGTAGCAAATTATTAGTAATGCATTATTTTTCACTTTAAAATAATACGTTGTGGAACAAATGTTTGGTAAGACATCCTAAAATAATGCTACAAATAAGGTATACACATTACCTGGTAATGTGTTATATAATCACTACCCATTACCAAAGTTTTGCTGGGTTGTTTTAAATAAATGCTAAAGTGGTCTGAATTTTTCAACACTATTTTCTAATCTCCAATTTTAAATTTTTATTTTTTTTGTTAAAGAAATTTTAAAAAATCGGCTATTGGAGTTTAAGGATTTGTTAAGCACATATAAAGGAATAAAAACCCAAAATATTGTAGGGTTTGCTGTTTTCGTTTGGCTATTACAGTGATGTAATTTCAGCGGATTTCGGGAAAGTAGTAATTTTTGGCCCTTTTTTAGCTTTTATTTATTTTTTTGGGTTTTTTTTGTACAAACTTGATATGTTTTGGACCGAATTATATCAACACGAGATAGAATACTTCAATTTGCAAAATTAGGTCGAATTTGAGATGTAAAAAATTGCCCCTGTTAAGGGTCAAATGTCAAATTTTAGAAAATTTTGAATTTTTAAACATTAACAGATTTGCTGGGCGGATTTTGCTGAACCTACTGGATGTTATTTTAATTGGTCTAAACTAAATGTCAAATAATTAAAATTTAGAAATTTAACCCGGGAGACTATGGGGGACACCTTCCCCTCGCGATAAACGTTGCCAAAAAAATAGATGAAATTTTTGCACCTAATTAATAAAAATGTATCATTATTTAAATTATTTTTTCTATACACGCCCCCAAAAAGGGGCGGACCGAAAAAATTCGCTTTCCTGATCCCCCTTGGTTCAAATTTAGGTCGATGAATTTCATATGGCATTAAAATGTTTCATTTATTGAACAAATATACAAATAAAACTTGTAAAAAAAATATTTTTCTGGGGTAGTTTTAGTTCTTCAAGGGGGAACTTTTTCCCCCCTGGTTCGATTTTGCTCGTTCAAGAACTTAACCAGCCTATGACCATTATACATATTTGTGACAAACTTCAGGATTCTAGCTCTTGTTTTATGTACTTTATGGTGTGCTCAACAACAGACGGACGGACGGACACACTGTTAGTCTCAGAATGTCTTAGAATCGATCAGTGATCAATAATATACACTTTATGGGGTCCTAGACCCATATTTCGATGCGTTAATACGGAATGACAAAGTGAGTGTATGCCCATACCGTAGTTGAAGGGTATAAACACACATATTATGGTCTTGTTTAATAAACGATACCCAGACTTTTTACACAAAAACGGGAATAAAACAAAAGGGCCGGGCATTGTCTGTACTTTTTTTTCTTTTAAATAAAAGCTGATATCCTATACTTTTTTAAAATCCACAAAACTAAATCCAACTATTACTAACTTAATATGTGTAGCCCATTAAATGGGGAAAATATCCCAATTTCGGGTCCTTTTTAAAAAAATTATTAAAAATGTTAAGACCCAATTTTTATAAACAAAAAAAATTTCGCAATTTAGTTTAATACCTGTTGTTTAAGGTTCCATTATAAAAGATTTTCTTTTAAAAGATTTAATACTACTAATAATCGCTTGAATTGTAAAAAATTTGAATTTTTTTACTTTTTTCAAAGACTGCAATAATTTGCTAACTTTGACAGCTTACCGAAAAAAAAGTAAATAATTTAGTTGATTGATTTTGATAACTAGTGTTGCAGAATTTTATCTACTTTTATCCCATACCAAAACTTATAACAAAAACTTCATTTATAAATTTCAATTAATCGCCACTTTAGTACCATTTGAACCCAATGTGCGCTGATCAATTCACTTTTATAGTTATTTGGTAGATTTAAGGGGCACGATCGGTAGTAGACCAAAGGTTTTCAATTGGGTTAATGTCTGGTGACTGTTTTAATATCTTTTGGCCAATATAATTGGGGAAAATTGTTGTTTCTGAACCAGTCCATTAAGAATTTCGCGTTATGACAGGGGGCATTATCACTTTAAATGCAGGCCTGGGTCGATTTAGACCCAAATATTTGATCAAAATATGAAGAAAATACTTCAGAGATTGAATCGATATGTCTTCTAGCAGTTGAAAGTCCTTCTTAAAAGAGTAATTAGCCAGTACCATGGGCTGTAAAACATTTGCATACGCTAACAGAACCACCACCACGTTGTGCGCTTGGCTGGAACCAATATGGTAATCCTTATCCTGCATTGTACATCGAACAAATGATGGATTTTAACCATTTATTACTTCATTATAAAAATTTATTCATGAAGAATAACTGATTAGTTGATCTTTTTTCATTTTTTCAATGTACAATGCAAGATAAGGATCAATCATAATGGTTCTAGCCAAGCACACAACGTGGTGGTGGTTCTGTTAGCGTATGCAAATGTTTTACAGCCCATGGTACCGCCTTATTAAACTTTTGAGGAGGACTTTTAAATGCTAGCAGCTATATCAATTCAATTTCCGAAGAATTTCCATCATATTTTGATCAAATATTTGGGTCTGAATCGACCCAGGCCAGCATTCAAAGTGGCAATGCCCCCTGTCATAAGGCGAAATTCTCGATGGACTGGTTCGGAAACAACAATTTTCCCCAATTATATTGGACAAAAGATATTAAAATAGTCACCAGACATTAACCCAATTGAAAACATTGGGTCTCCAACCGATCGTGCCCCTTAAATCTACCAAATAACTATAAAAGTGAATTGATCAGCGCTATGAAGGATATCTAATCGAAAGCAACCATAAATGACTGCTCCAAATCGGTCAAATCGATTTCAAATAAAATTAAATGTATTTTTAAAAGCTAAAGGAACAAGTTTTTCATCAGGCTGTGTTTAAATTTTGATCAACTTTTCATTTAATGACTTAATTTTTTTAGTGCGCTATAATTATGAACAGTCTATTTAAGACTTTTTTTTATAAAACCACCTCTGATATTTTTATTTTGTTATTTAAAACTGAATTGTGACTTTAATTAAATAAATTTGAATAAAAATGTTTAATTGACACAAAAAAATTTGACATTTTTGATATTTTGAATAGAAACAATAAGTTGTAAAAAATAACTTAAAGTGCGCTATAATATTAAGCAGTACTTTAAGTGTATTTTGTTCAAAGGGTCGAATAGGCCCCACCATCACTAAAGGGTTAATATTCTGAATTTAAATACAAAGACATATGTTTAGACCTTTTAAAATGACATCAAGTAGTTTCATATATTTCCACTCAGAAAATCTGTTAATGTTTAAAAATTCAAAATCTTCTAAAATTTGACCTTTGACCTTTAGTTGGGGCAATTTTTAATTTCCCATTTTTGCCCTAAATTTGCGAATTGAAGTATTCTATCTCGTGTTGATATAATTCGGTCCAAAACATATGAAATTTCTAAAAAAAAACAAAAAAAATAAATAAAAGCTAAAAAAGTGCCAAAATCACTACTTTCCCGAAATCCGCCGAAATTACGTCACTGTAATAGCCAAATGAAAACAGCAAAGCCTACAATTTTTGGGGTTTTTATTCCTTTATATGTGCTTAACAAATCCTTAAACTCCAATAGTCGATTTTTTAAAATTTCTTTAACAAAAAAAAATAAAAGTTTAAAATTGGAGATTTGAAAACCGAGCTTAAAAATTCAGACCTTTTTAGCATAAAATTAAAACAAGTTAGGAAACAACAATATGATAAATACTCATCATCTTAGGACATTAAAGCTTGAAGAATAAAAAAAATTTATTACAGTAGATAATTTCAATAAATTCCAAAAATGGGGCTCGAATTCCTTGATCAAGTGGTCTGCCACACGTTAGTTGCCGGGGGAAGTTGTAATAACTTGGCTGATTTTCAACCGATTTTAATTTTTAATACCTTATTTGATAGACAATTAACTCTTAATCAAAATTCAGTGACCATTTGAATTGAAAATTTACTTAAAGTATCAAAAAAATTGAGAAAATGACAAAAAAAAAAGTCATATTTTCCCCTTGTAATCCGTTTTTCAAACTTCAGGACCGATGCGGCACGCTTTACCCACATCCGATTACCCTATAATTTTGCAAAACATATTTTTACACCCAAATGCATATTTCTAGGGGGAGTTTCGGCCAATATTTAACAACTTAATTTTTTTGGAGCACCCAAAAATCTGGTATGTTAAAAATTTGTAATTTGGTAGTTAAACAAATATTAAAAATGTTGAAAAAAATGTTGATAATTTAAAGTTTGTTGTAACTCTATTAATTAACATTTTTTAGCCAATAATTTTTTGTGTGTAGCTAACTTAATTGCGAGTTTTATTTTGGACGCTGGACCCCACATGTTTAGTAAGGACCTACTAAAATTTTTCTAAAAAAAACTCGAGGCTTTAATTAAATTTTTCTAAATGCAATTGTAATTCACTTTTTTACTAGAAAACGCAAAACAAAATTACCAAAAATTTTTGGTGAATTAAAACCTTCAACCAAAATTTCAGGATTTTTTTAAGATTTTGTCAATATATTTGTTTTTATATATCCATTTTTAAGAAATTCTTTACTTCGAAACGCAAACAAGACTGTGTCTGGGTAAATTGATAATAAAACTTTAAATTTTGATCACCCATTATTAATTTTTTTTTTTTTTGGTTTGAGTGTTTCACTATATGTATTTCTTTTATTTAAATATTATGTTTAAATAATTTATACAACATTTTTTTTCTTTTTCTTTTTAGGTAAGTTCAGATGAAAAATTATTTTATATTTTTGTGGTAGCTCAAGTAAGTGTGCAAATATAATTTATAAGAAATTAAGGATAAGTACTATGGACAAATGAAAAAAATGGTGTTAACTATAAATTACTGAAAATCTACAAAAAAAATTCAAAATATAAATTTACAATGGGGTATTGAGAGTCCTACTAGCCAGCCCTAGTACTTGTGGCAAAATATTACTTTTTAAAAATGCCATTAAACCGTTATTTTATGGCAAACAAGTTTTTCTTCCGACTTTGAACGTCCGGGCAAATTGTTATTCTTCTAGGATTTGTACGTTAGACACTTTATCCAAACAAATAACGTCTACCCTAATATTCAAAATCATTCACCCGCAGAGACATTGGATTTGTATGTTTACACACTTACATGTATCCAAAAATCCTCAAATTCTGAAATCCATATAGATCCATATAAATGATGTTGAAAGATTTTTGGGAATTCAATCATTCATGAATATTCATTAGTAAAAATATTAAAATTTTTTCATAATTGTTGATATGTGTCTGTCTACATAACAATTTTCACATGTTGTGGGCATTGTAATTTCTACACTTATTCACATATAAAACTTATATTTATTGTTGCATTTTTATATTAAATATTTATAAAATTCTTTATGATTTTATTATGAATATTTCATTAAATTTATACATGTTTTTAAAAATGTTACATACATGATTGGCTATATTTATATAATAGAATTTTGAATAACTAATCAAATTTTTTTTTTTTGTTTTATTAGAAAAATGTTGGAAATTGAAAAGAAAAATATGTTTCTAACTGGATTTTGTAAAATAATTTTATTTAATAATTTATGTGTTAATAAAAAAGTATGTTTTTAAATATTTAAAATCTGCAAAATATCTCTAAAATAAAATGACCTAAAGTCATCTTCAGTGACGGATGATAGATCTGGGGATTAACAATTATGGTCATTACCGTTTTAACCATTAGGGCACAATGGGCACGTGCCAAGGGCCTCCGATCTATGGGGGCCCTGATACGCTAATAAATTCGCTTATACGAAAATGAAGCAAACATGTCTTTTAATTTGTTTTTAAAGAAAATTTCACAGAATCTAACAGATTTTTCGCATACATCTGAGACTTTTATAAAAATTTTCTGATTGTGAAATATTTTTCGTACAGAAAAAGTTTCAGATTCTAAGATTTAAAAGTCTAAATTTCATAGAAGTTTTGCCAAAATAAAAAGTCTCAGAATTTAAGATACTTATCGTATCCAAAGTCTTAGATTCGAGAAATTTTTCGTATACACTCAAAAAAATAAAACTGTAAACGAGTCTAATGACAAATCGTTTGGCACAAACTAGAATATTAATACATATTCGCCTCTATTCACAATGAGAATTAGAAAGACGAAGAAATTGTACCATACTAATAAGGCAACGATTGTCAATAACCAACAAAAATATTTAAAACAATTTTACATACGATAGTCCATTGGACTACAACAATATATTTTTTGTGTTGTTGTTGTGAGAAATACTCCATATTTGGGCTATTCATCACAAGGCTCGAGGTCATTATTTTCTTTACTAATTAAAACCATGTCGATTAAGTCTTGCAAAAATGACCAACATAAATAAATTTAAAACAAAAAATAATTTTCTTGAAAATTATGCTATGAGAATATCATGGTTTTAATTAGTAAAGAAAATAATGACCTCGAGCCAGAATAAACATCCTCAAAATATAATATTTTAATGGTCGAATACAACAATTTTTATTTTTTAATAAAAATTAATCAGAATTTGAATAAAACTGAAAAGTTAACAATTTTTTTTAGTTAAGTTGAGTTAACTGGCTTTTTAGCAAATTTTTAGTTAAATTAAGCGTTTTAACTACTTTTTTTAGTTAAGTTCAATTTACGAAAATACCAGTTTTAAACAAATTTTTAATTAAGTTTTTTTGTTGACTTTAAAACTGAGTTAACGAATTTTTACAAATTAATTTGCTGATTTTTCGTAACATATTTGTTAAGTGAAAAGAGTGAATACTATTTAAGAAATTTCTTGTGTAGCCTCCTATGCAAATCATAAAATCATAAGTTCTACTTAAACTGAACTTAATGCTGTGAAAAAATAAAAAAAATAAGTGAAGTGTTTAAAGTGTTCGGTGAAATAAAAAAAAAAAATGTCAAACTAAACATGAAAAAAAAAAATAACAAAATATTTTGTTAATTTTAGTTTACGAAAAGTAACAAAAATTTTAGCTGAATTCAACTAATTTTTTTGTTAATATGTACATAAAAATGTTACGAAATTTTCAGCTAAATTTTCAGCTAAATTTTTAGTTAAAGTTACGGTTTTTTTTGCTACATTCATTCTACGAAAAGTTAGCTAAATATTTTTAGTTAAATTAACTAGAAATTTAGTTGGCCCAAAATCAAGTGCTTTTTTAGTTAAATTTAACTAAATTTTTTGCTAACTTTACAGTTTTTTTTTTTTTGAGTGATAGAAAAAATCTTACATTCTGAGACAGTTTTCATATATATTTCTCTGATTTTGAGACATTTCCGTTTAGAAAAGTCTCAGATTGTGAGGGATTTTTCGTACACTCAAAAAAACAAAACTGTAAAGTTAGCAAAAAATTTAGTTAAATTTAACTAAAAAACACCTGATTTTGAACCTACTAAATTTCTAGTTAATTTAACTAAAAATAAATTTCGTAGAATGAATGTAGCAAAAAAACGTAACTTTAACTAAAAATTCAGCTGAAAATTTCGTAATATTTTTATGTAACTTTCTTTAAAAAAATTGTAAGTTTGTTAAATATTGATTTTATACACTAACACTTCACTTATTTTTTCTTTTTTTTCCCAGCATTAAGTTCAGCTTAAGTAGAACTTATGAGATTTGCATAGGAGGCTACACAAGAAATTTCTAACATTTTTTCACTCGACAAATATGTTACGAGAAATCAGTAAAGTTTTAAAGTCAACAAAAAAAATAAATTCAAAATTTTTTCAAAACTAGTAAATTGAAACATTTTCCATATAGAAATAGTATCAGACTCTGAGACATTTTTTGTATAGAAAAAGTCTCAAATTCCTAAGCAAATTATTATTTTCGTATGGAAATCAGACTCTTGACACGTTTTCTAAGATTCTAAAACATATTTCGTATGGAAAAAGTCTGAGATTCTAAGACATTTATCGTATAGAAAAAGTCTCAGATTCTTAAACATTTTTCGTGTATAAAAATCTTAGATTCTGAGACATTTTTCGTGTAGATAAAGTCTCAGATTCTGAGACATTTTTCGTATTGAGGAAGTCTCAGATCTGAGACATTTTTCATTTAAACAAGTAGAAAAGTTAAATTCGACTTTGCCGAATCTATGAATACTAGAGATATAACCAAAATAGGAACCTATCATAATCGTATGGGCAATTCTATACTGATAACAAAAAACGTTATCCGGGGACACTTTGGTCCAAAAACCTTCGGCACCGATTGCAATTTCTAAAACACCATAAATTTAAATTTTTTTATGTTTTATGGTGGGATTCCTTCCCATCCACCGTTTTTTGGCTTTTTGTCGTTTTACAACAAAAATAAAACAATAACAAATTTATGAAATGGTTTTCGACACTAAAAATACGGGTTTTCCGAATAATTAAAAAAAATATTAGCGAAAACTTCATCGCGATCGGTGCCGAACCTTTTTTAGCATTCGCGAAAAAAAGAACACACATTTCTTCTTGATTTTTCATCTACATTCTCAATATGATAGGTCCTTTTCGATATTTGCAAAAAAACGCAAATGGTTATATCCCTAATGAATACCCTCCACAATGCCTTTTTTAAAGGATAGTACATTTTAACGTGAAAAAAATTAACAATTTTGATTAGAAATATTTTATTTTGAGTGAAAAACTCTTTTTTTGTCGTTAAAAAAAAAATTACTATTTTTTCTTAGTGTAAAACTTTTTTTCAAGTGTAATGTTTTTTTACTGTAAAAATATTTCTGAGTGAATGCACGTACGTATGCATGTACACAAAATATTGACATTTTTGTAAAAAAAAAACTAAATTTTCTTTTGAGTGAAAATTTTTTTCGAGTGTAAAATTTTTTCGAGTGTAATTTTTAAGGTACCCATGTTTTTAAAACTAAACAAGTTTAAAAAGCATTGCTTTAAAACTAAACAAGTTTGAAAAGCATTGCTTAGTTACCACCAATGCTTTTAAAACTTGTTTACCACGTGGCATTTAAGATGAACAAAATCTGAAATTTGGGGTTTTGCTTATAACTTTTGAACCACTTGACCGATTGAGCTGAAATTAAATACCAAACAGACCTGAGGAACGGCAAAGATATATGCCACGTTTCAGAAGTCTCATGATTCGAAAGTTATCGTGTTTTTTATCTCGTAAATTGGCGAAAACCCCTTGCCGAAATTTACTCTTTTGCTCATAACTTTTGAACCACTGGATCGATTTGGCTGGATTGCAATACCAACCTGACCAGGTCAATGACCAACATTTATGTCAAACTTCAGTAGCCTGTGCGAAGTCTTTCAAAAGTTAGCGTGTTTTTTACGGACAGACATACAGACAGACGGACGGACGGACATCGTTAGATCGACTTAAAATCGATCGAGGATCATGAATATATATACCGTATGGGGTTCTAGACCAATATTTCGATGTGTTACAAACGGAATGACAAACTTATATATACCCTCTATCACTAGAGTGAAGGGTATAAAAAATCTCAAATACTGATACAGCTTTCGTATAAAAATATTCTCAGATTTAAAACAATTTTCTTAAAAAAAATTATCGCAGATTCTGAGAGATTTTTCGTATAGAAAAAATTTCAGATTCTGAGACATTTTTCGTATAATAAAAGTTTTAGATTCTGAGACATTTTTCGTCTATGCAAAGTCTCAGTTTATGAGAAAGAAAAAGGTCTCATTAAAACCAAATTATTCTACACAAATATCATCTTTTTAATTGGTAAAGAAAAATTACCTCGAGCTAGAATATCCCTACACAAAATGTTTTTTTTTTTTTAGTTTCTTTGTCTTGAAACAGGTAATAACATGAGTTTAATTTGTACGAAAAAAAATTTTATTTTTGTCATGCGACTTTTTACTTTTCAGCGGGGCCCCAAATTCTTGTGTGCCCAAGGCCCCGCTATACCTTAAAGCGGCCCAGTATATGGTTTTAAATTAAAAAGCAGTATCACAAGAGCAAACCATTTCTTTATCACAAGAGCAAACCATTTCTTTATAACGATTTTTAAGGGGCCCATACACGATACTGCATGCTGTACAATTGGCTGGATAAAAACGTGATTTTGATCGTGTATGGGCTGGTTGGACGACCATTACAAAAACAAAATGCACATGTCTATCCAGCAAGTTGTACAACGTGACTGCAAGTGTATGGGCACCTTTACGTTTGATGAAAATGGATGTTGCTAATTAAGACAATGACAGTTTTTTTCTTGTACGTATGATTAATATTTACCGATTGCGTATCAATCATACGCCAAGAAGCAACAAAGAAATTCAGTAAAAATCAGAGAAATTAGAAGATAATCGGAAAACTTCTGAAATAAACAAAAAAGAATCTGTTTTCATTTTATTTTAATCCATGTATAAATTCGAAAAAAATCTGAGAAATTAAAAAAAAAGTTATTAATAACACTGTTAGACAAATGGTAGTGGTCAGTGATCGGCGGGGGTTGTGTTTACCAGGAAAAGTTATATCGGTAAAAAAAAGTTATACGTGTCCCGGCGTTTCGCTGGGTTAGCTCTACACCATTTACAGATGTAATTCGAAAAAGATCAATTGTAATTCGAAGATTATACTTTTAATTCGAAGATTCCATTTGTAATTCGAAGATTCCATTTGTAATTCGAAAATTCCATTTGTAATTCGAAGATTATACTTGTAATTCGAAGATTCTATTTGTAATTCGAAGATTCCATTTGTAATTCGAAGATTCCAATTGTAATTCGAAAAATATGAACTGAATTTCCATTGATATTTTTCGAATTACAATTGGAATCTTCGAATTACAAATGGAATCTTCGAATTACAAATAGAATCTTCGAATTACAAGTATAATCTTCGAATTACAAATGGAATTTTCGAATTACAAATGGAATCTTCGAATTACAAATGGAATCTTCGAATTACAAGTATAATCTTCGAATTACAATTGATCTTTTTCGAATTACATCTGTAAATGGTGTAGTAATCGAGATAGATCGATTTTAAGTTATAGGGGAAATTGTATTTTTTGTGCCTTTTTTGTACATTTTGATCATCTTAATGTCCGAATATCGTAAAGTGCAGAACCCCCAACGATTTGCGTTGTTGCACAGTGTATTTAAAAAATAACTAAAATAAGTAAATATTACTTTTTTACAGTCTTTCTTGTTCTATCATTAAAAACCCAAATCCCTTTTTGCATTAAAATCTGTTGACAAAAATAAATAAATTTAACAAGAACAATAACTATATAGTTAATCCCTTTTGGAAAATCTGCACACATATGTAAACAATTTATTTATCCTTAAATAACAACTGAATTGCTAGAGAAAAAATTTAAACAAAAAAATTCTACAAAGAAAAAAAATACAGAAAACAGCATATAAACAAGAGTCTCGAAAAGCTGATTGATGTCGCACAAGACTGATGTTGATATCAGTTTAGCTGTTACATTAAGGTGGCAATTATTTTTCAATACACTAAATTTAAGATTCTTACTTATTAAAGTCTCAATATGTGTCACCTCTTTATTTAAATATTTTTTTTTTCTTTAAGTTCATGTAGTGTGTAACTAACATTTGACATTCCTATACAATTATATATACATGCATGTATTTGTAAATTTGTAATGAACAAAATTTTTTTTATAAAAATTTATTTATGTTTGTGTGAAATGTAGAGGGTATGTGTGTGTGCATATATACATTTCAAGCATATTCAAATCCTTTGGAAAACATGGTTTAGGGTATTTAAAGTTCAAAATCATTAGTGTTTATGTTAGTATAAATGTAAAGGGTGATTCATTTAGATTTTTTTTTTTTTTTTAATTTTAGATAAGGCAGTTAAAGTTTAAACAATGTATAATCTGCCTTTGTATACAATAAGATCTAAGAACATATTTAGCATTACCACAGAAAATAAAATAAATTTAAAATCGACTTTTAATTTTATTTCCATACAAATTGTTTTTGTTTTTTAAATCGACTTTTAAAAAATGTATAGAAAATTTGAAATTTAAAATAAAACAAAATTTTTTACAAAATCGTCTAGGATATTTGGATTCTGCATAAAATTCTAAGAAAAAATGCCGAACAAACCATGTCTCAAAAATTTGTTTTGACCCCCCCAATTTTCAAAAATAGTTTTGTACGATATACGCCTTTGTACAGTTTTATTATATTCCAAAATCTCGCGATTTTATTCGCGATTTTCATTTTTTTAAAATCACAAAATATGAAAAAGTAGTGTAGTTTGATGAGCGATAACTTCTTAAGTAAATATCCGATTTTTAAAATCAAAATTGAAATTAAAAGCTTTAGTCCTCTACATTAAACTTGAAAGTTAAAAAAAAATTGTGTTATTAAAAAAATGCTTTTTAAATGCAAATGCATTTTTTAGTGCATTTTCGTCAACTTTCACCTCTTTTGATTTTTTTTTAATTGACATATTATGAAAGTATGACATTTAAAAAAAAAAAAAAAAAAAATCATTTTAGTAGGATACAAAAGTCTTCTATTATTAATATTTTTTTAAATTATGCCCATATAAAAAGATTTTTTTTTTAAATTTTGTTAATAAATGATTTTAGGATTTTCAAATCGTTTATCGATGTATTTTGAAGATTTATAACTCCTTAAGTAAACATCGGATTTTGATGATCAAAATTGAAATTAAAAGCTAAAATCCTCTACTTTAAACGAAAAAGTTTTAAAAAATTGTGACAAAAAATTAATGGTGTAGTTTACCACTTTCAAATTTTTTGTGGATTTAAAAAAAATTAAAATCGCGAATAAAACCGCGAGTTTTTGGAATTTAATTAAACTGTTAATGAGAATGTCTAAATGGCTCCTTAGAGTATCTGGCTTCATAATAAAAAAAAATCTGAAGACACAAGTCCAGATTTTTGTTTTTTAGTGCCCTCTAGCGGCGGTTTAGAGCAAAATAAATATCAAATATGAATTCCCCGTACCCAAAAATACCAGGTATACCTCTTAATACAAAATAAAGGCAAAATTTATTAGTAAAACAATATATTCCAAATGATAAGCCCAGCTAAAAAAGTCGTATATCGTGCAAAACTATTTTTGAAAATTGGGGGGGGGGGGGGTCAAAACTGATTTTTGAGACATGGTTTGTTCGGCATTTTTTCTTAGAATTTTATGCAGAATCCGAATAATGCTAGACGATTTTGTCGAAAAAAAAATCACTCCGCCCTAATATTTATATATAAATTGATCTATTATTTGATTCAAAAAATACAAAAATATATGATTATATCTAATTTGATAAAATTTGATGTAATTAGATATAATTAGATCCCAAAAATGGAACGATAATTTTATTTAATTTGATATTGGAGATATGTTAGATCTGTAAATTTTCTCATTCAGACTTTTTCTACACGAAAAATATTTTAGAATCTAAGAATTTGTCTATGCAAAAAACTTCTTATAATCTGAGTATTGTCTTTACGAAATATGACTCAGAATCGTTAAAATCTATACACAAAAGTATCAGAATATGTGAATTTTTCTCCAGGTCTCCGAATTTTTCAATACAAATCTGTGATTTTTCATATAGAAAAATTCACTATACGAAAAGTGTCTGAGAATCTGAGAATTTTTCAATACGAAAAAAGTTTCGGATTCTTAGAATTTTTTAATACCAAAAATGTTTTAAAGAATCTCCAAATTTTTCAATATTCAATTCAGATTCGGAAATATTTTTTTAAACGAAATGTGTCTCAAAAACTGAGAAGTTTTCATATACATAAATGTTTTAGAATCTGACAGTTTTTCTGTACGAAAAATTACTCAGAATCAAAGAATTTTTCTGTACGAAAAATGTTTTAGAAATAGCGAATTTTTCTAAAAGCAAATGTCTCAAAATCAAACAACTTTTTTCTTAGAATCTGAAAGTTTTTATACGAAAAATGTCTCAGAATCAAAGATTGTTTCTATACGAAAATGAGAATTTTCTACATGAAAAATTTCTCAGCGTTATGGAGTTTTTTTGTACAAAAAAATGCCTCAAAATTTGAGAATTTTCTATGTAAAAAATGTTTTAAATCGTAAGTGGAGTAAAAATCTGTCTATGGTTAATGTCTTGGAATTTTTAATTTTTTTTGTTCAAAAACTGTAAAACTTAACAAATTCCCTCATTATAAGGAGTCTTTTGTTCCAAAAATGTCCCAAAATCTTTGATTTTATTAAGATACTACTAAGAGACTACTGCACCCCCATACCCTCGTTCGAAACCGGGTTTGTAACAAGGATTCCGGACAGGTCCGACTGGACGGAGGGCCTCGATATTCCTGAGGAGACACTTAAGGTTTTTACTGATGGCTCCAAAATGGACGGTCGAGTGGGGGGTGGCGTTTTTGTGAGTCAACTGGATTACAGGCTCTCATTTCGACTACCGGACCAGTGTAGCGTATTTCAAGCCGAGATAATGGCTATAAAACGGGCTGCAGATTGGTTAGGGTGCCAACGGATATCACTTAGGGATATCTGTATTTTCACCGACAACCAAGCGGCTATCAAATCCCTAGCAGGTGTGACCACCACATCTAGAATTGTCCGAGAATGCCGGGCGTCTCTTAATGAGATGGCGAGACATTCGAATTTGGCACTCATCTGGGTGCCTGGACATGTGGGTATAAATGGCAACAGTGTTGCCGATGAATTAGCCAGGCAAGGTACGACTCTACTCTCTAACGAGATAGATCATACGCCTGGCATTCCGCTCAGTGCGAGTAAGAGGCGGAACGAAAATTCACTTTTTCGAATAGCCAACGACAGATGGCGACGTGAATCCACGTGTCTCAACACGAGGATGGTGTGGCCCTCTTTTGATCGCCGGCGCACGGGTAGGATCATCCAACTGTCCCGGAACCAGCTACGCAACCTAGTTGCAGCCGTTACGGGGCACAGTGCGCGATTCGGCGCACACGCCAGGAAAATGGGAATTCCCCACAATGATTACTGCGTGGGATGTCAGGATGTGGAAGAGGAAGATACGGTTACGCACTTCCTATGCCAATGTCCGGCATACGCCCATCGGAGAGCCATACATTTTGGTAACCCGATACTGGCAGATTTGACGTGTCTATCCGGCATGGATGTGAATAGGATAGTCTCGTTCATCCGGGATTCTGAGCGTTTCAGCTTGGATCCCAGTGAGGCCACCTGAGCACTACTATTTTCTTCACATTTCTCTCTTCTATCCCTAATCTTTTCTTTCTCTCTTTTTCTTATCTCTTCCATAGGTAACACAACGGGACCACGTTTATTGAAGGACCCAAGTGAGCTGTCCAAATGGCGGCTGCCTACTTACCTAACCTAACCTAAGATAATATGTATCTTAGAATTGGAGAATTTGCTATAAAAAAATGCTTTAAGAAGTTTTCTGCATAACTATGGTTTATAATCCAAAAACTTCCAAAAGTATATAAACAATTCAAAAATGTGTCACAGAGTTTTAAATTTTTACGCGTAAAGTATATTTGAGAATTTTTTAAAAAAGTAATTTGAATCCTTTTTACCTTAATTTTAAATAAACGTTTTGTTTGCTAAAAATATAAAAAACAATGTGGGCTCAAAAACATTGAATGAAAAACGAAATAAAAAAAAAAAATCGGCCCCCCCCCAAAAATAAATTTCTGCGTACGTGCCTGCCCGAGTAAAAATTTTCTGATATAATCATACAATCTTATATGAGTTAATATGCTTCCGTATAAATTTATATAAAATTATATCTATCACCTTGATACGGTTGATCCACTTTATATGGTTAGATATTGCTCCATATATGATTAGATTCGTATTTTGGTTTTGCTCATCAAATTATATATAAATAGATATTATAAGATCAATTTTATATAATTAGATTTGACCAAATTCGGGATCAAATTGTGTCAATTTTTATATTTTTTGATCTAAAGTAATACAATTAGATATTATTTGATACAACCATTTTACGGATCAAATTAGATCTATTTAGTAAAATTACCCGAGTAAAAAAGTTTTGATATAATCATATATTTTGTGATATAATTATATATAAAATGATGATCCCAAAAATGGAGGATCCAAAAATATATGATTATATCTTATTAGATAAAATTTTATATTATTAGACATAATTTGATCCCAAAAATGGAACGGTAAATTTAATCTAATTGGATATTGAAGATCATATTAGATCTAATAAGATATAATTATATATTATTTTATCTTATTAGATCTAATTTTTAATAATATCAAATTAGATAATATTTACCGTTCCATTTTTGGGATCCAATTATATCAAATTATGTCACATTTGATCTAATAAGATATAATCATATATTTTTGGATCCTCCATTTTTGGGATCAAATGACATAAATATGACACCGTTTAATTTTTTTTAATCGGGAAGCATAATATTTTTACTAGGGTGTATAATTATATATTATTATATCTTATTAGATCTATTTTTTTATAATATCAAATTTACACTCAAAAAAAAAAAAAACTTGTCAAAATGTTTGACGAAATTTTAGGCCCTTATTCATATTGAAATTAACAAACTTATAACAGGTTTATAAAACGAATTTTGTATGGAAATCTGTTTTATAAACCTGTTATAAAGTGTTCAAATTTGAATATGAATAAGGGGCTTAATATGTAAATATTCAATTAGGGTTTTCACAATAACGATTAAATTTGCCTATTTTAGTTTGGTATTTGGCAAATGTGCCAAACGTCAAAAAAATGCCAATTTAAATGTGGCATATTTTTCTTAAAATGCTCAACTCTAACCTTGTCTAAAAACAAAATGCCAGTGTGCAAATAAAAAAAAACATAAAAATGACAACAGCTGTGATTGTTTATGCTGAAATTTCGAACGCGGCAACAAAAACATTTATACAAAAAGAAACATACACATTTTTTGTGTTTATTTTAAAATTGCGAATGTAAAAAGTTAAATAAAGTTATTTTGTGCAAATTATTAACGAAAAGTGCGCTCACGATATATAAAGAAAAAATGGTGGCAAATACTTGACGTTTAGTAAAATGGCAAATTTGCCAAATACCCAACTAAAAAAGGCAAATTTAATCGTCACTGTGAAAACCCCAAATAAAATTTTTGTAGTTGGGCATATTTTACTGAAGTTTAAAATTTATTTAGGTCTTGCTATAGAAAATGTTAACACAAAACAAAATATAAAGATTAGATATATAAATTCCCAATTTTTTTGTTAACAATTTCCACAAATCCTTAGTTTTTTTTTTTTAATTTTGCTGCCACGCCTATATTAAAACCGGGGATTATTAGCTCTTAATGCTGAAATTATTTTCAAATGACCAATTTTGGTTTTACCAGAAACTTTAAATCTGTATTTTTTTTTTCATTTTCATTAATATACCCCATTTAGATTACCCTGTTTACGTAAGAAGTGTAGTGTAGAGAAAAAAAAAACTGCTGGTTGTAGTATAGTCGAATGCGTAGCAAAAGAAAACATTCCATTAGTAAAATCTTATATTTGGTTGCTCGGTTTGGAAAACAACAACCCAATGTTAAATGATTTTTTAAGATAGAATTTCCTCATTCATATGATGATGTTCATGTTCATATAATTTCTGTTTTTTGTAAATGTTGTTTATGCTAAAGACTTTAGCACAGCTAAAACTTACTAATCCGTAAACATTAATTTTCTTCTTTTTTTTTTTTTTTGATCCGAAGTGGAAAAAAGGAGTCTGTGAAAAAAATTTCAATTAAGACGACTTTAAAATACACTTCTACATTTCTGAATTGTTTTGACAGGGGTCCACGTAGGCTAGCTGGTAGCGTGCTAGCCTTTCAGCGTGGGGGTCGTGGGTTCGATTCCAAGCAGAACTTTTGGTTCTTTTCGCAACAACGAGACGACTGACATTGTTACCAGTTCTCGGTTAGGTTGAATTTATTTAAAATGAGTTGTAAGTAAATACAAAGAATAAATAAAAATAATTGATCATATGATCAAAACTATTATTAATATTGTTTTTACATTACATAATTTAAAAATCATAAATTCTAGTAAATTTATCAATTCCCCTTCAAACATACCGACAATAGTGCGAGAAATGACGTTCGTTACGCAGTAACGGGGCATAAATAATCTGAAAGCGTAAAAATTATTGTTGAATTTTTGGTTTACAAGACTTCCGAATTGAGATTTATAAACGGATAATTGAAAATCAGTATTCTGAATTCAAAACTCGATATTTGATTTTTAAACTGTCGTTAAGTTTTTTTTTTTTTTTTACATTTTTTTAAACTTTACCAGAAGACGAAGGATACAGTGAGTTTGTCGTGGCATCAGAAACATTTTACACAAATCCTTAAATCAATTCAAACTGTTTCATATGCTGCGACAAACTTATTTCATCCTTAGTCATCTGGTAAAGGATTTAAAACATGAAAAAAAAAATCTCAACGGAAGTTAACATTTAAAGTCTCACAACAACCATCAGCAAGAGCAGCATAACAAGCCTATATAGAAAAAAAGTACCTAACTGAAACCAAAAAGAAAATTTTTCAAAATGATGAATTAGTTAAGGGATCTGCTGTATATTTTGTTTTTGGCGCAAAAAAAAATGAGGAAACTGCTAATGCTATTGCTGCTGGTGTTGCTGTCATTAATATATATTACACATGTGTTGTTTTCAACATACACATTCTTACAGCTTTTATTTACATGTATGTGTAATTAAATGTATGAGTATTTTGTTGTTTCAATGCTTTTGTGTGTGTTTGTTTGATTATATCAGCCTAAGCAAGTATAATTAATGTTTTACTTTTCAACATAAATAAGTCTGTCTGTCTGTGTTTTTGTTGTGATGCTGATGGTTTTGCATGCTTTTGATGCTTTTGCCTCGAAAAAGTAAATACTTCCTTTTCCATTTAACGTTATTTTGATAAATAATTTTTTCATTTAATTTTCTGAGCATAAATATTGTTTATGTATTTTCATCAACTATAGAGAGGGGTATAAATTTAAAAATTTTTTAAATTTTTATATTTTTTTTAGCAATGTTCTCCTAACTACTTTTGATATTGATATTTTAATAATTTTTTTTTGTGGATTTTGAAAAACTTTCCATTTTCAAATTTTTTTCATCTTATACCCTCCTCCAGGGGCCCTGAAGGTGTTGCGATACATTATATGTATTAGTTTCGATCAAATAAATTTTTGATATTCGGACGGTTTTCAAGATGTCGCTATTTGAAATTTGCTCGAAAAATTGCGGGTTTTCCTATGTTTAAGAATTATTTTTTAAAAATAATTCCAAATTTTTTTCCGTTGACAATTTCATGGATCTTAAGACAGTTTTCCATTTAAACAAAATTTTAGTAAAATCCGAGCATCTGGAAAATTACCACCAATCAAAAAGCAGTTTTGAGTTGATTGATTGCTTAAAGCAGGCGCGGATCCAGCTCTTAGGTTTGGGGGTAGGGATTTTTTTTAATTCTCAAATTTTTTTCCCAGGGAACCTTAGGTAGGATTTGAATTATTAGTTAAGGTTTTTAGTGTTCAACTCTTGTTTATTACGATTTTTTTCTATATATATTTTTCAAATTTTAAAAATTTATTCCTTTAAAAAAACTTAACAAATGTTTGATATTTTAAAAAAATGTCGCTTTAAGAAATTTTCAGGTTCAAAAGCATTTTTCCAACAGCAAAACCCCCAGATTCTGACACAATTTTCCAATAGAAAATAAGTCAGGTTTGAGATATGTTTATTCAAAAAAAAATTTTGATTTGAAAGTTTTTCTGAGTCATTTGCTTAAAGAGAAAGTTTATGATTGTGATTTCTGACATTATCTCAATAAAAAAATTCTGAGGTTCTGAGGCATTTTGATACAAAAAGCTTTTCAAATTTATAAAAAAAAATTCCAATTCTGATTTACTTGCATATAGAAAATTTCTATATTTAAAAAAAACCGTAAAGAAAAATTCTCAGATTTAGTGACTTTTTCCCAATAGAAAAATTCTAAAGTTCTAAAAAAAAATTTTTATTCTTTTTTTCTACAGAGAAGGGAAGTCTCCCTGGTGTCACCCTCCGATCTTCATGAAATTTGGATATGTTGTTAAGAACGAAAATTAATTCAACACGTATTTTTTTAGCGGCCCAAATTCATTTTTAGGGGGGGTCGATTTGTATGGGGGGAAATTGACCTTTTTCAGTTTTTTACGATTTACGCCTATTTAAGCAAATTTAATATAGGCATGTGTGGTATCAGATTAAAGGTATTACAAATACCTATCTTGTGGTGGTAACAACTGGCCAAAGAAGTTAATATTTTTCGACTTAGTAACAAAAATGTCCAAAAATGTTGGTATTTTACTTAATATGACGAAAAGTTGTGCACACGTTCTTAGCACAAGTAGATAGGTGTTTTAAAGACCTTTCATTTGGTATGTAACATGACTAGGTTTCTTTGCATAATATAGGAGATAAACGAAAAAAACTGAAAAATGGCCTTTATTTCCCCGCTACTTTTTACCCCCTAAATATGAATTTGTGCCGCTAAAAAAAATACGTGTCCCTTTATTTTTTTCTGCTCTACAAAATAAAACCAATTCCATTAAGATCCGCGGGTGACACTTCCCTTGTAAGATTCCGAAACGAACACCAAAATTTTTAGGGTTGAAAAACTCTTCCATATAAAGTACCTGAGATTAGAAAAATTGAAGACTTTAATGCTTTTTAAATTTTTTGCGGCAATTTTCTTGATTCTGTTAATTTTTCTGTAGAAAAAGTATAGTTTTCTAAGACACTTTTGCTTAGAAAAAGTCTAAGAAGCTCAAGCATTTTCCGAGATTTTTATAAGAGAATCTAAGAAATTTTTTATAAAAAAGGCTTCTTAGGAATTTTTTGTATGGAAAGTCTCACAGTCTGAGTCTCAGATTTCTAAGAAAAATTTTCAGCTTTTTTCTATGGAAAAATTCCCAAATTCTTTCTATGGAAAAATTTCCAAATTTTTCGTCTAGAAAAACACCCAAACATTTTGAAAAATTTTAACATTCAGAAACATTTTTCCTTTAGAAAAATTTTAGGATTCGTAGACATTTTTCAAAAAAGAATTTCTATAGAAAAATTCTCAGATTCTTCCTTAAGGAAACTTTTAGGGATATTTCTATAGAAAAATTCGCAAATTATTCCTACACTCAAAATAATCCTACAGTAAAAAATACAGTAAAAGTGTTATAACTTTAACTATACTAAGTACTTTTTTAGTAATCTATATCACAAAATCCACCAGAAAACACATAAAAAATGCTATTTTCTGACCTTAGGTTTTTCGATTTTCTTTATATTAACGGTATGCATTCTCCATAAAGCTAATAAAACATATCCATTTTCAGTTTTTTTAATTTTAAAAAAATCGCGATTTTTTCGCGAATTTAATTTTCTTCAAAAATTTAAAAAATCAAAAAAGTATGTTAATTTGAAGATCCATATCTTCTAAAGTAATTATCGGATTTCTACGATTCAAAAAGCATTTGATTCAAACGTTCGTCCTTTTTTATACCAATGCAATAAAAAAAAGTTTTTCCAAAAAAAGTGCATTTTTGATGCAAACGCAATTTTTTGATGCATTTTTCTAAACTTTCTCCCCCTTAAATTTTTTTGAAACCTGCATAATTCGAAAATATGACATTTTTTACACAAAATTGAGTACCGTTTTTTTTGTGACGGCGTTTCAAAAAATTTTCGTGATTTTTTTAAAACTACTTATTTGATTTTTTCCATACAAAAATCAATTTAATGTTTATTTTGCAATTTTATCAAAAAAGTATGTAATTTTAAAAAGCCATTTCTTCGAAAGTATCTATCGGATTTCTACGACTCAAAAAGCATTCGATTCAACTGATTATCCGTTTTTATACCAATGCACTAACAAAAAATATTTTTTAAAAAAATGCATTTTTGATGCAAATGCAATTTTTGGATGCATTTTTTAAAACTTTCTCCCCCTTCAATTTGTCTGAAACCTGCATAAATCGAAAATATAGAATTTTTTACATAAAATTGGGTACATTTTTTTTTTGTGACGGCGTTTCACAAAATTTTCGTGATTTTTTTAAAAAATGCTTATGTAGTTTTTCCTTAGACTAAAATTTTTTTTTGTTATTTTATGAATTTTATGAAAAAATTGTATGGAAAAACCAATAAGGTATTTTTAAAAAAATTACAAAATTTTTACGAAACTCCGTCACAAAAAAAGCTGTACGCAATTTTGTGTAAAAAATGCTATATTTTCGATTTATGTAGGTTTAAAAAAAATTGAAGTGGGAGAAAGTTTTAAAAAATGCATACAAAAAATGCATTTGCATCAAAAATGCACTTTTTTTTAAAAACATTTTTTTATTACATTAATATAAAGTAAGACTATCGTCTGAATCGAATGCTTTTTGAATTGAAGAAATTCGATAGATATTTCCGAAGATATGGCTATTCAAAGTAGCATACTTTTTTGATTTTTTTAATTTTTGAAGAAAATTAAATTCGCGAAAAAATCGCGATTTTTTATAAATATAAAAAACTGAAAATGGATATGTTTAATTGGCTCTATAGAGCACATGTGTACAAAAAATTAGATAAATTTGAAGACCCTCGGTCAGATTTTATAAAATCTTTGCTGGATTTCATGATATAAATAAAAATCAATTGTCGTTCGTTGGTAACAGCATCAGTTGAGAACGGCTGGACCGATTTGGACAATTTTTTTTTTGAAATGTTCGTCATAGTCCAACTTAGGTTTTTACGTAAAGAAAAATTGACCACGCCCACTTTTACGCCCACTTTTCTTAATTTATCTAAAATCGGAAAACGGCTGCACCGATTTGGGTAATTTTTTAATTAAAGGTTCGTAGTAATCCAATTTAAGTTTTTACTGAAAGAAAAATCGACCACGTCTACTTTTACGCCCACTTTTTCAATTTATTTAAAATCTGAGAATGGCTGGATCGATTTGACTAAATTTTTTTTAAATGAATTTTCATCATATTCCAACTTTGATTTTTACGAAAAAATAAATTGGCCACGCCCACTTTGGCTAATGTTTGTTGATAATGTTCGTCGTAATTAAATTAAGATTTTTACGGATATTAAAATTTCCCACGCACACTTTTTCTTATGTATCGAAAGAACTATTAGGGCTAGACCGATTTGGTTATAGTCCGCAATAGATTTTTAAGGAAAGAAAAATTGTCCAAGCCTACTTTACGCGCACTTTCCCGATATATAAATTTAAAATCATGGAACTGGATCAATTTGTCTTACTTTGTATTTAATGTTCGTCATAGTCCAACTAAAGTTTTTCAGAAAGAACAATTTTCCATTTCTACGCCCACTTTTGAATAGATGGACCGAAAAGTTGTCCACCCACTCTTTTTTCGATACATATAAAATTTTCTCCATAGAAAAATAAAATATAGAATACTAAAATATAAATAACAATCAAATGTAATTGGTTGGTAACCGCATCACTTGAGATCTGACCGATTTGGATATTTTTTTAAAGGTACGTCTTATTTTTTTTTTTTTAATGTTCGTCTTAGATTTTTTCGGAAAACAAATTAGCTACGCCCACTTTTACTTCTCCTGTTTTTGACTAATATTTTTTTTTAATGTTCGTCATAGTCCAACTCAGGTTTAAACTCAAATAAAATTTTTTCGCGCCATCTTTTATTTTGATATGTATATCTAAAGTAGAAGAACGGCAGAGCCGATTTAGCTATTAGTAGTATTTGTTAACGTTCGTGATAATACAACTAAGATTTTTACGGAAAGAAACATTGTCCACTCCCACTTTTTTCAATACATCTAAAATCGGAGAACAACTGGACTGATTTGGTAAATTTTTTTTTTAATGATCATTATAGTCCAAGTAAGGATCTTACGGAAATAATTATTGTCCTCCCCCACTTCAAAGCCCACATTTTCCACATAAAAGTTCGTAATAGCCCATGTAATTATTCGGAAAGAAAAATTGTCCCCGCCCACTTTTTTCGATACATCTAAAATTCATTTTTACTCTAATTCGATCTATTTAAAATATTTTTTAATAGATTCCGCTTAAACTTTTAACCCCTTTACATATGTACAAGTTTAACTTACTACACAAATTTTAACGCCCACTTTTGTAAAAATATGTTGACTATACTAATGACCTGACCATTCTTTGATGTTAATTATAGTTCTAATTAGGTTTTTAAGGAAATATAAATGAGAAAAGTGTCCCGGAAAAATGAAAAATTTGGGAAAACTATAAAGGTTTGTTGGAACTCAAGTCAATAGTTCAATGATATGCGTAATTCATTTTTGTATTGTTTCTAATGATAATAAAGAAGTTTTAAATTTGTACAGTTCGCTAAGTCGAAGACATTGTAATTTTTTTTAGTTCCTAAAATAAACTTTGAAGATGATTATCTGCCTAATCGGGTCTTTAAAACCACGCCCACAAATTTTTCTAAGCCAAGAAATTTATTACATTTTTGTAGGGCCATATATTTGAAGCGAGACGAAATATAACACTGATCTTATATTTGGGCCAGCAACGCGGACCGGGCCAGCTAGTTTACAGTATAAATTTAGCTTTACAGTATAAATTTAGCTATTTTTTTTAAATTGGAATACTTTGAACTTAACTGAATACTGATTTTTTACCGATTTTTTAATAATTTTTGTTAGTAATTTTAAAAAATTTGGAAAATTTTTTTTGACACCTAATATGGTAAAATTTACATTTTTGAATATTTTTTTTTTTTCAAACGCACATAGCAAATTTTCGTTGAAAAAAAATAAATGTATATTTTTTTTTAAAAATTTCCGAAATAGATCATTGCCAGCTATCAAGCTCAATAATTATATATTTTTGAAACAATTTTTTTTTGTTAAAAAATTTTTCAAAATCGATTTTGGATAGATTTTCGCTTTTAAATTTGTTTACCGTTTATTTATAACTGCGTTAGTAAAAATTGACTAACGCGTTGTAGGGCCCTTTAATACTAACAATTAGTAATAACTACCAACTTTTTAGTAAGGAATACTGTAGGATTTCTATGAGTGTATCGAGAAATTCACACTTTTTTTTCCTAAAAAAATGCTAACATTTTTCCAATAGAAAAATTCTTGATTTTTTTCAAAATTCTTACATTCTGAGACATTTTTCCTCTAGAAAAATTTTGTGATTCTTGGACATTTGTCATAGAAAAAAATTCTAAGATTATTTCTTTTTCTTTTTTCCCTTTTCTTTTCTTTCCTTTTTTTCCTTTTTTTTTCTTTTTTTCCTTTTATTCTTTTGAATTTGGTTTGGGGGAGGAGGAATTTCCTTTTTTAACCGCGTGGATCCGCGCCTGGCTTAAAGGTAGGGTAAAACCAATATTTCGGGTAGTTACAAAAATCAGACCATATTTACTATAACCTCCGACATGTTATAGACTCGACACAGCCGAATAAGTATTGCGCCTTTTAGTTGTGTTCATTTGAAGTTTGTATTTTTTTGAAAAAAATTTTAATTTTAAAATTTCTAGTCTTTTCTAATACACAGACATACAATATTTTAATGATAAAATATGCTGTAAGACATTTTTGTTATGTAAATGAATTAATGTATTCCTAACAATATGATGAATATTAATTGTAATGAATTTAACAAAAATTATTCACATTCACACACACACACATACAAAAAGTTTTAAGAATATTAATTTTTGAATATTAATTTTAAGAAAATTAAATTATTCTCTTAATTTAATTTTTTTAGTAAGGGGGCTTCACACTAAAGAACTGTTCATGTCGTGAAATGTTTTGTTGTCAAAATTTCAATAATGGTGATTTCTGTCCGATTTTAGAGTTCTGATACACCGAAAAATATCTCAGAGTCTACGCTTGGTGGACGATGAAAAGTGACATCATATCCATAACCCTTGACAGAGAGTATGAGTTATGGTAGAGATTTCTAAAAATATAATTTGTATTTGTTGTAAATGCCTAAAAGTTCTATAGAAAGTATTTTTATATAAACCACAACATTTATAGAACGCAAAACGAGTATTTTTCTAATTATACCCAAATGGTGGCTATGACGTCTAACGTGACAACCCACCGACATTTCAAATTCTACTGAAGATAACACTATAACTGGAGTGTTTGAAACCAGTATGGGAATACCAGAAATGTCTATAATTTTTAGAAATTAAATTTTCTTCCATATTTTTCAACTTAAACCATTTTGACATCAAGTCACATTAGATGAAAAATTTTATAAAAAACTTTTAGTGAAATGTATGATTCTTTTAGTTTCAATTGTCACACATCTTTATTAAGAGAAAAACCAACAATTTTTTAAAACAAAAATTTTGTTGTATTTAGATGCCAATCATTTATGTACTAAACAAAAATAAACACGTACATTAAATTATTTTACATCTATTGTCTATATGCTAAAAAACAATTGTATTTGTTACATGTCATGTACTCGTAGTTTGCAAACATATTATTTTTTTAGTCATTTGAACAACATTTTCTGTTTAGTTAACATGACATTAGATGTCTGCAACAAAATACTTAAAAAATGCGTCTATACAATTCCCTGCTTTCAAACTTGATCTTGTACATCTTGTTAATGTTTTCTCTAATGTACGTTAGTGCACTCGAAAAGAAAATGTTGATAAAATGAAAAAAAAAATCAATGATTTTAAAAAAAACCCTGTAAAATGACTTTGACAATATCTCCCGATTACATACAATATCCCCTAGGCCAGCGGTTACCAACCTATGGTACGCGTACCACTAGGGGGTACGCGAAACTGTCCGCGGGGGTACGCAAAATTTTAGTAATTTGGACATTTGTTTTAGAGTAACCTTTCAATGTTGGTTCCGCATCTGGCTTCCAAAGTTTTCCATAACGCCAGGTTTTTAAGAAAGTTGAGGTTAAGAAAGTTGAGCATTTTTTGCGATATTTGAAGTCTGACCATTTGTTTTCGATTAACCTTTCGATGCTGATTCCGAATATGGTTCCCAAATTTTTCTAGGATGCAGGTTTTTGAGAAAATGTATGTCAAAGTTCTCAAAAAACGTGTTTTTAAGCATTTTTGAGACAGTTTCTGATAGAGTGGAAATTTTGGTACCATTTTGTTAAGCTCAAAATGTCCTTTCATTGTACATACATATATACAGGGGATTATCCAGAAAGTGGCAGCACTGGTAGTGACCTAAGTGGTTAAACATGCACAACTTTGACTTTAACAGCTTGTCAAAGTACACTCAAAATAAATTCTCTGTCCAATCAGCAGAAAAATCTGCTGAAAATACACCCATTTTGAGCCATATGAGAAATCTGCTGATTTTAGCAGACACGGTTTGCTAAATATCTGTCATAAGAGGTGAATAAATATAACAATAAAAAAAAAAAAAAAAACATACGGCGCCAGCCAGCATCGAACTCGCCACCTTCCGATTTGAAAGCACACTTCTTAACCACTACGCTACGGAAGCTTATACTTTTATCTGGCGTTTTAGTTATTAAACATGTGTGACATTTTACTATGTTTATACGGATTTTGTTTGCTGAATTTCATTATTTTGTTAAGAAATTTTTTTATATAAAAAAAAAGCAGAACAGATTGTCAGCAGATTGCTCTGCTGAAATCAGCAGATTGATCTGCTGAAATCAGCAGAATTATCTGCTGATTTTAGCAGAAAAAATCTGCTGATTTCAGCAGAATAATCTGCTGATTTCAGCAGAACAATCTGCTGATTTCAACAGAGCAATCTGCTGACAATCTGTTCTGCTTTTTTTTTTATATAAAAAAATTTCTTGAAAAAATAATGAAATTCAGCAAACAAAATCAGTATAAACATAGTAAAATGTCTGTTATTTTCTTAAACTAAATGACAGAGATTTTACTAAAAATATCCTTCTCAGCAGAACAATCTGCTAAAAGATTGCTAATTCAAATTGAAAGTCGTTTTACAGATTTTTTGACAGAGTTTTTCTTTTGAGTGTACCAATAAATTGAATATCTCAAAAAGCAAAGCGGAAAAATTCGAAGATTTAAAATCGGACTCGTCGCCGGAGATCCCCATAGGCTGTCCTAACGTACATTGTAAGAAGAATACTCGTTTGTTTTTATTAAAAGTTTTTAAATTAAAAAAAAAAAAAATTTACGAAAGATTTTGCCCATTTCAGAACTAACCCAGCCTTTGATCATAAGAAACAAATTACAGGAGTCCAGCTCTTTTAGTTTGGACTGCATCGTAATTTCGACAGCCGGACATTGAATTTTTTTCCTGAGTGTTGTCCTTCTTTTAACAAGTTCTTTTAATTTTATGTATTTTTTTTCAACTTGGGGATTTTAGTTTTTTTTTGCAGATTTTTTTTTTTACTTTGTTTTTTATATTTTTATTTTTAAATGCAATTATTCACTTTGTTATTTTGTTACTGCAATTTATTGCCAACAATTAAATCCCACAGCATCATTAGTTTAATTGTTTCTTTGGCGTTGTTTGTTGTTCCTACGTCTATCGCTGGTTTATTCTAAAGGGACTTTGCTTTTTTCAATATATTTTTTTGTATTTTTTTTTTCGTTGTTAAATGTCACTAGAAATAAATACCTTAGGCGGCGCCAGATATTTAGTAAAAATTAAAATACAAAAATACTTACACAATAAGTGACGATATTTTTTTAAAAAATAGAAAAACTAAAAATAAGAAGTCAGAGAAATTGAATAAGTTTAAAAATATGTTGAAGGTAATATGGGGAACTTGAAAACACTTTTCATATTGTGTGGCAGTAATATGACGTAAACTTTTAAAATCGTAACATATTACAAAATAATTGGAGATCAGTATTATTGGTTTGTCAGAGGCTCGTTTCCCAGCAAAACTTTGGTAATGGGTAGTGATTATATAACACATTACCAGGTAATGTGTATACCTTATTTGTAGCATTATTTTAGGATGTCTTACCAAACATTTGTTCCACAACGTATTATTTTCAAGTGAAAAATAATGCATTACTAATAATTTGCTACGTAATGCATGACTATTGGAAAAAATGTATTTCATATTTATTATTTTTAAACATTAAATCATGGATGACTTAAATTTGGTTACATTATGTATTATTTGAAAGTTTGAAATAATGCATTATTTATAATTGGATGCATAATGCATTACAATAACATAAAAAATTATTATTTTATAAAAAAATGCATAAGTTTAAACTAGAGATGGGCTCACGACAGGAAATTTTTAACGACACTCACGAGCTTATTTTATCTACTTACACTCACTTACAATCACGTGAGTAAATTTAATACAAAATTACTTTTTCACTACTCGTAACACCTTATATATTATCTTCTGGTATGCTATATTATTTCATTTCTCGTAACCTATAAAATATCATATATTTTACACCTTACTTGTATTCTTCGTTATAAATTTATGACTTATTTTATACCTTACTGGTATTCTTTGTGATAATGTGGATGTATTACTTTGAGTCTCATCGCCTGTTAAAATCATCAATGCTGCAATGTATAAAATAAGAGATCATATACCTTATTTTATACATTATTTGGTAATCTTTTAGTAGAATTTTTATGATTTTCAAATGTGATATCTCAATTAATTATGGAAATATTTAAGATAGAAATTTGTCATCCAAAAGTTAAATCAAGAAATACTCATTCGCGAAATTTCTAATCAATTTGTATCTAAATAAATTGCGCCAGAATACTCTTTCCAAAGGTTACCAAAATTGCTAGCCAAATAACAATTTCGAAATCGTTTTATGTTTGAGAGCTGATATTACTTTTTGGATGCAAGCATTTGCATTTTCAATCCATTTTGTTGTGCTATACCTAAAACTTTTTTTAGTAATCCCTTTGAGACAACTGTTTGTTTCCTTTAAATCTTTAATCCTTTATAGTTTTATAAATATTTTCCAAAAAGTACTCAACAATAGCATATGTTTATAACAATAATAATCTTTTAATATAACAAACTGCTTATAACTGCATAAACATATTGTTTACAATTTTTTTTTTTTATGTACAAATGTATATGAAAATACTGAAATCCTACAAAATCCTTATATTTTTAAACACTCAAAAAAATACGTCAGTAAAAAGTTTGTAAAATGGTTTGTAACCCAACTTTACAGGTTTTTTACTAATTCTTACTAAAAATTATTTCTTAGTAGTTCTTTTTTGTAAACTCGCGTTACAAACTATTGATTTTTTACTGATTTTTTAATAATTTTTTCAGTTATTTTTTTAAAAATTATCCTACAAAATTTTGATATTTTTTTGTAAATTTTACAAAATTAGTTTGTAAATTTCGTATTTTTTTCTAGAAAAAAAGAAATTATAATTAAATATTATTTTTTTTCTATTTTTTACTCACCTATTTGGCATTTAAAAAATTAATGTTTAATTTATATTTGTAACTTTAAGAAATAGCATAACAAGGAGAAGAATATACGTACAACAAAGGCTTTGGATTTTATTTTTTTTTACACATACATTATGATATGCAAAATTCAAAAGCAAGGCGCCAGCTAGCTGGTATTTTTATTAATTTTTACAACCGGGTTTTAAAATTTATTTTACAGAAATTGTACAGAAAAATTTAGTAATACTAATTTTTTTAGTATTTTAAAGATTACTAATTTTTGAAAACCAAAGTTTGTAATGGTAACTGAAAAAGTTATCGGGCACAAATTGAAAACTTTATTAGTAATGGTAACAGACTTTTTTGTAAGGAATACTAACATATTTTTATGAGTGAATAAAATTCATTTAAGAAAAAATATAAATAAATATAAAACTAGAACGCAGCAAAACAAACTACTTACTATTACTATGATGACGGAGCAACTTAATAAAATAGAAATCCTTACTAACAAAATGTTACGACAAAACAAAATATCATATATTTATTTAACAATCTATGTACGTATGAGTTAAAACAAAAGGGTAACACTTAATAAACCTAGTTGGCTAAATAAAATCACCGCTGACATACTGCTGACTCTCCCTTTATAAAATTTCTGACTTCTTACAATTTTTTAAAAATGTCTCAAATGACTTGCCAGCAGTTGGTCAGCAGTGCCCACCAGTATCAGTTCAAATAACCGATGACCAACTGCTGACATGTCATTTGGGATATTATGAAAAATTATCTGCAATTTTATAAAGGAAGAGTCAGTACAATGTCAGGGTGTTTTTTTTTGCGGTCTGGGAACACACCCCACTTCAAGCAAGTTTAAGTTTTGTAAAAATGGTGACAAAATCGGTTAATGGTATTTCATTTCTCTTTATTTCGAACCAGAGACCATAACTGTTATGAGATTTATTGAAAAAAGTCAAATTTAACTGTTCAAAAATATTTTTTTTAACAGTATAATATAATAACAGTTTGAAATGATTTATATAAATATCTGTTCAAAAAAACAGAATCAAAAAAACTTTTATACTTATTTTATAACTGTTATTAAAAATTTGTTGAGCCCTAAAAAAATTTAATTATTAAAATAAAACAACATGCAGAAGAATTCTATTGATAGCTAGGTTAGGTTAGGTTGTAAGTGGCTGCTGACGTTTTACGTCAACACACGTAGACTCTGAGGTCCATTGTGATACCACACTGAAAAATTTTTTTACCATTTTTAAAGCATGTTGAACTTAATTTAAAAAAAGAAGGGTATGCGAGGGCTCCAAAGATATTAATTCTTCTTCCAAGTATATTTTTTCCTAAAACATAGTAATGCATTTACTTAAATATATCTTAAAAGTAAGTAAAATTGTACTTATTATAAGTTTGATTGTTTTTATCCAGAGGTAAAATATTTTTTTAAAATAAGTAAAAATTTCCTTAAACCTACGGATTCTGTGGACCCTATGGAGTCCTAATGTGAGGACCCTACGGGCCCCAATATATGGGGTCCGCCCATGAGTATGTGCGTACACTATTATAGGGTCACTATTGATTTTGATCCAAAATTTTGGTCAGAATCGCTCTATCTGGCTTAGTTTTCGAGATCTGGGAATAGGGTCTTGAGAAATTTGATCATGAAATAACTCGAAAACTATAACTCGGAGAGGTTTCGGGTCTTCGGCGGTCATATTTTACAAGTTAAGGACTACAAAAATGCCGTATCTGCAGTATTTGCAGAGTTATAGGCATTTGAAAATTCCGCGAAAATCGAAATTTGGATTTAAAGTTAGGGTCTCATGGGGTCTTTAGATAGGGCCCCAGATGGGGTCCCCAAAATACCTCAAGTATTTTTTTCTTAAGTTAAGTCAATTCTTTCTTAAACTGATGAAGATATGGATTCAAATAAAGTCAATGAAATCAATAAAATAAACACAGAGAAAAATAAATCTCCAACTGAATTTTTCAGTTGCATTAACTCAAAATTCGGTTACTGCCACTATATTTTGATGTGGCTAACGAATTTTATAGTTGGTTCAATTAAAAGACAGTTGTAATAACATAAGCTTGTTGTAACTACCGATATTTAGTTGTTTCAACCTTATTTCAAATGCATCCACCGATTTTTTGTTGCAACAACTGAATTTCAGTTGGAAATTAGCAAATTTGTTTTCTGTGTGAAGGTTACTTTTTTCTTAACTTAAACAAAAATTGATTAAATTAAAGAAAATGCGTTTTGAAATTAAAGATTAGTATTTATTTGATTCAATGTCTTGAAAATGTCTATACTATTTTTAAGTAAGTTACGTACTTATTTATTTTTTTTGCACACAATTTAAATTTTTTTCTTTTAAGTAAAACAAAATTTTTTAATAAACCCTTTTTTTCTTAAATGCAATCAATTCGCCATTAATGTAAAGAATATTTAACTAAATTTAAAAAAACAAATTAAGGAAAACGTTTGTGCTTTTTTAAGTATTTGCATGTACTATCTTCAAGTTTATTTTCTTTGTTTTAAGTAAAACCACCTTATATTAAGTTAAGTTGAAGTAAATTATAAAAAAAATTGTGTACTTAAATTAATAACAGTGTTTATTTAATTTCAGTATAGTTGTTTTTTTCAGTGCACGGGACCGTAATAGGTTTCCCTACTAGTCCCTGTCGTTAAACCAGTTTGAGCTTCTTATGAAACTCCTTAGATGTTGAATTTTGACATCCGACAAATCAGAAAGATCGTACAGCTCCCTAGATCCCAGTGAAGCAAGTCTTTGATCAGAAAGTGCCGAGCAATGGCAAATAAAGTGTTTGATAGTTTCGAACTCCTCTTCAACTCCTCTGCAACTTCGGCAAAAGTCATTCGACGGCACATTTAACCGCTCTGTGTGCTTCCCTATAAGACAGTGTCCGGTAATTATAGAAACCACCGTCGAAATCTCTCTTCTTGGAAGCGATATCAGCTCACTTGTGCGCCCCTGATTAAGAGAAGGCCAAATCAGTCGTGTTGTCTCACACGTCCATCCATTTGCCCATCTTGATTGGTCTCCGTCGCAGAGCAAAGCCGTAGGTTTTCCAATTCTGTTGGAACCTGTAAGGTAGTTCCTAGTCTTGCAAGCTCATCGTCTTTGCAATTCCCTGGAATGTCTCTGTGCCCTGGGACCCACATGAGTCGTATGTTAAACTGCTTGGCCATCTTATTTAAAGACGTGCGGCAGTTAAGGGCAGATCTTGTTTTCAGAAACATTGAATCCAGGGACTTTACCGCGGCTTGACTGTCAGTATAGATGTTGACTGCGGTTGTAGACAAGACATTGCAGCTCAACCAGCCAGACACTTCCTTTATTGCCAGCATCTCTGCCTAGTAAACACTGCAATGATCTGGCAATCTTTGAGCCAGGCTCAATCCAAGCTCTTCCGAATCGACTCCAAAGCCCACTTGTTCGTGCAGCCTCGATCCATCTGCGTAAAAATTTATGGTGGCTCCACTACCCGGAATGTCCCCCATTCAAGACTCCCTGGATGGTATCATAGTGGTAAAGTGGCGCTCAAAGAGGGAGCACAGTCCACATTTTGTGGTATTGTTATCTTCTTCAAGATCGCGCTATGGCCACAATCTCTGCTCCTCCATTGCAGCGTGCTATTAAGTCGAATTGCCGATGCAGCCGCATACTGCCTACCAAATATGTCCAATGGTATCAGGTGAAGGAGGATTTCTAATGCAGCCGTAGGTGTTGTACGAAGAGAGCCAGTGATGCACATCGATGCCATTCTCTGTACCTTCGTGATAAAGACACAGTTCGCTTTTGTTTCTAAAGCATTGATAGCTAATACTTCAATCTTGATTTAAAGATATAAACTTTGATTGACTTTTTTAAAAATAAATGTTATAACAGTTATTTACTCCAATAAATATAAAATAAAAGTTATTTTAAATTGTTTGAACAAAAAGTTTTTAATAACTGTGATTTTTTACTATTATTGAAAAAATCATCAAAAGAAATAAAAGTTATTGCTAGTTTTAACACGGGACATCTCCAGAAATCCTTTCATATATAAAATACTTACAATTAGTTTGGACAATATTCGTTTCATGATTTTTTTTTAAACAAAAAGACACATATAACTGTTATATTTGGTCTCTGTTTAGAACTTTAAGAATAGTTAACACGAAAATCCTAGCTGATCCTGCTTTCGAGTCATTACAAAATAATAACACTGTGTGACAACAAATCCTTGTCTCCTGATTCCAACGTTACATATTCTTCCAAAAAATATAACTTGGTTTCATATAAAATTCGAAAACTGCAATCCAAAATTTTCTAGCATGTTTCGTTGTGGAGATATTCGCGTTTGAATTTTTTTCACGCGAATATCTCAATAACGGAACATGCTAGAAAAATTTGGATTGCAGTTTTGTAACCTGGAGGTCCATTTGATATGAATTCAAGTCTTATTTTTTTTGGAAGAAATGTAAGAAATGTAACAGTGGAGTCCCAGAAGTGCCAAATTATTGGGTTTTTTGACTTCTTACCAACGAGTATCTTAACAACGGTACGTGCTCAAATTTGGATGGCAGATTTGGAATGAGGAGAGCGAAACGAAAAAAAAACATTTTCCAATCCTCTGGGTCCAAGTGCAGGTCTTTGAACATCTTCAAGCATAAAAATTTTCAGAGGTTGGTTAAGTTTTTCAAGGGGAATTTTTACCTGAGACAATATTGTCCGTTTACGAACTTAATACGCCTATTATAGCTATATGTTGAACTGTATCGTGTCTTATAGAGACTTACGTACTGAAAAAGTCTCACACTCAGAAAAAAAAAAATAAACTAAAAAATGGGAAAACTAACTAAATTCAAGGAATATTGATAATGATTTAGCTCCATTGCCATGTTTTCCTTCTTTTAAGTTCATATTTTTCTTAAAAATAAGGAAAAAAAAATTTTTAATATTATGCCAATTTGAACTAAAAAATGGGAAAAATTTTCATTCAATTTAGTTCATACACATTTGAGGATCCGATTGGGTGAATGCCCCATTGGGTTCGGGCCAATAGGTTCAGACCCCGATGGGCCCAAACCCAGTTGGGTTCCTTAAGAATCTTCATATTTTTTGATCCAAAATTTTTGTCCGTTTCGCTATACCTTGCTTAGTTTTTCAGATACGTGAATTTAGGGGACCACTGGGGTCTTTAGAACTTTAAAAACTCGAAAACTTTAAAACTATTACTCGAATAGCTTTTAAACTTTTTGTTTTGTTGGCATTGTTAACCGAGATATGAGTATTTTAAATGCCGACTTTTTTAAATCCAAAGTTAGGACCCATTGGGGTCCACACATGTGAAGAGGACCGGCGATACTATGGTATTTCAAAGAACCAAAAATGGCCTCCATTTTGCTCTATCTGGCTTAGTTTTCGAGATATCGCCATTTTAAGTTTTTGAAAAAAAAAAATTGCCAGAGTTATTAAAATTTTACTAAAATAGTGGAAAAAACTTCCTCAAATCTAAGAAAATTAACTAATCGGTAGAAAATTACGTCCAAAAACTAAAGAAGAGGAATATGTCTTAAAAATAAAGATTTTTGTCATATATTTAGGGAAAATTGCTTTGGCGGTAAGAATTTCTTCCATGTATTTGGGAATTCCATTTAAGGAAAATAATGGACTATTTAAAAGTACATGAACTTAAATTTTTTCCTAACACTTAAAAAAAATCCCAACTTTTAGTTAAATTTAACTAAATTGTGGGAAAATTTATAAACTATTTTGAAGAAAATTTTTCCAAAGTATAAGTTATGTCTTTTTTTGAGTGCATACTTGAAAATATTTTTGCTATCAAAAATTCTCACATTCCCATACAGATTTACCAAAGAGAGACACTTTTCATATATAAAAGTTTTACCTGCACAGTTTTCAACACAAAAAAAAAATCTAAAAAACTCTTTTCACATAAAAAGTCTAAAAAACTAAAAAAAAAATAATTTCCTAAACCGAAAAAAATGTATGCCTTATATAAACGAAATGTTTTGGTAAGTGCAAAAATAAATGTATCGTGACGTATGAGTGATATGAAAAATAAAATTGGACATTCAAACTTTAAAGCCAATTTTCTCTAAATTCAAAAAGAACTGCTCTCTGAAAATTTGATATGACGTAGAAATTTTATCTAAAATTAAAAATAAAAATGGCGTGTTTTTTGCTACATCGATAAAAAAACGGTAAAAAAGTCTTAGAATCTGAGAAATTTTCGTCTTTCAGATTTTGAGACATATTTTAAGATTCTAAGACATTTTTCATGTAAAAAAAGTCTCAGATTCTGAGACTTTCTCTGTACCTTTACATATTTATTTTAAGCAAATTCCTCAAAAAAAAAAAAAAAAATCGTAAGTTTTTGCTATAAATAAGTGTTATCCTGATATCTTTCTATGTGTATTCAAAGACTAGAGTATTTAGTTGTAACAAAGTGCATGTGTAAATACTAACAACAATTGCAATATGTACCATAATGTAACATTGTTAATACATACAGTGTCGGCAACAATAATAGGAATACATGTAAAATGTTAAAAATAACATAACATAATAACCCTTGCGAAATAATATAAGAGACAAAAATGTTAAAAGAAGGTATGAAGTGAGGCTGAGATTGCTAGAAATAGAATTGTAGTGTTGGAAACTGTTAAAATTTATTCTGTAGAAACTATAAATATTCAGATATATAAAAAACAATTTCCATTAACAAGACAAACCGACATTTAAAATCCTACTGATGATAACACTAACTGGAGTGTTTGAAACCGGTATAGGAATACCAGAAATGTCTATAATTTTAAGAAATTAAATTTTTCTTCTACATTTTTTCAACTTGAACCCTTACATCAATGTTGATTGGTAGATATTCTTTAAAATTTGTTTTGTTTTTCAGATTTTTAGTGTGTTTCTACTGTTATTGCCAACACTGTACTATATGTACGTTAGAGTGTCCCTTATTTTGGAAATGTTGGAAATGTTGAGACGGTACCCCCTCATTTTTTTCCTTTTGACTAAAAAATAACTCAGGAAAAATTTTACGCCCCTACGAGCACGCCTTCCCTACGCGACGGGGCCTTAAAGAACGGGGCCTTAAAAATAATTTTTCCATACAAACCAAAAATTTTTTTTTTGATTTTTAATTTTTTTGTTATTAATTATATTATTACTTGGTTATTTGATTATATTATGACAAAAAATTTGATTTTGGTGGGATGAGGCTTTCAGTTCTAAAAAATTTTTCGAAAAAAAAAATTTAGAGCTTTTGGGGTCCTACAGTAAAAATTTTTAAAAATTTTTTTTTTTTAGTTTTGACAAGCAACGGTTTTAGTTGTAATGTTGCTTTTAATGGTATATATTCATAAAAAAATATTATTCATATCTGTGACATCTTGATCGTGTATCGAAAAACATCAAAAATGCATTTTTTACCCTTTTTTAGATCACGATAAAGATGTCACAGATAGGAATACTATTTTTTTATGAAAATATATCATTAAAAGCAACAATTCAACTAAAACGGTTGCTTGTCAAAACTAAAAAAAAATATTTTTTAAAAAAATTTTACTGTAGGACCCCAAAAGCTCAAATTTTTTTTTTTTTTCGAAAAATTTTTTAGAACTGAAAGCCTCATCCCACCAAAATCAATTTTTTTGTCGTGAATAAGCTAATCAAGTAATACAGTCGAACCCGGTTATAACGAACTCCGAGGGACCATTAAAAATAGTTCGTTATAAGCGAAGTTCGCTATAAGCGGGGTATATTTTAAATCAACCTAGTTTTATTTCCAAAAAAATAGATCCAATTTTGTTTAATTTGATGTTTTTTTCGCAAATAAACTACTTATTGAAAAGAAATCATTGAAAATATAAATAAATTTTATCAAAATTATAATATAAACCAAAAAATTCCAATCTTTTGTTAGTTTGATAAACATGATTGCCACACATTAAAAAATATTTATGGGAGTTCGTTATAAAAAGGTTAGGTTAGGTTAGGGGTGGTGGAGCCTAAAGTTCAGACTCCTCGCATAGACCGGCTGGTCCATAGCGATACCACAATTTCCTTCAGCGACGAGGATAAAACGCGTTAGTCCATGTTGCGAACAGTTTTAGTTGCGTAAGGTCCGTAGCGGCGATATCATCCAGATTCTCGATTTCTGCTTTACCTAGTATTCGCTCGCGGTGTCTGGCCAATGCGGGGCATTTGCACAGAATATGTTCAACTGTTTCATCTGTATTAGGTTCATCACATTTTCTACAATTGGCATCCGAGATAAGTCCCATAGTTTTCGCGTGAAAAGCAATTAGGCAGTGTCCTGTGACCACTCCCGTGAGTAAACGACAATCCTCTCTGTTAAGAGAGAGAAGGTAGCGAGTTTTCCCGAGGTCGTAATGCGGCCAGATTCTTCTGGTGATACTGCTCGTGCTTAGCTCTCTCCATTTCCTGTTTGCAATAGAAATGCAACGACAGTCACTTCTCGTCCTATAGTACTGAATCGGGGACCCAATATGAACAAAAGTTCCTACGCCATCTGCTCCAAGCTTAGCGAGCTCATCAGCTTTCTCGTTCCCATCTACTCCCCTATGTCCAGGTACCCATACAAGAGATACGGTATTATTCCCGGATAGTTTCTGAAGATTCTCGTAACATTTAAAAACGACTTTTGATTTAATACAAAAGCTCATTAGAGCCTTTAGTGCAGCTTGACTGTCGACGTAAAAGTTTATAATTTTACCCGTTTCCCCAAGAAACTGTGAGGCTGCCTTATCTATAGCAACTATTTCAGCCTGGAAAATACTACAGTGTAAAGGTAATTTGAAAGACTTCTCTATATCACAAACGTCTGAAGTAAAACCGGCTCCAACTCCCGTCGATTGTTTGGAGCCGTCTGTGAAAATATTTATAGCGTCATTTGGAGCGCAACGCCAGTCCGACCAAAATTCTCGAGTCGGAAATTCAACTTTAAATTTCCGGTCGAAAAGTAATTTGGGCACTTTGTAGTCAGTGACAACATTTTCCAAATTGTCCATGCTACTGTGTCCAAAGTTTCGGCGTCTGAGCCAATTTGACTCCTTGAGTCTGAGGCATGCCTTATAAGCCTCACCTTTAGCAAAGATGTCAATTGGCAGCAGATGCAGTAATGTGTCGATGGATGCAGCTGATGTCGTCCTTAGGGCTCCAGTGACACTAAGGCCTAAAAGCCGTTGGGCCTTTTGGAATTTCCTAAGAGTCACATCCCTTTCAAGTGCTTTGTGCCAGACCATAACCCCGTAGAGTAAGATAGGTCTTACTATAGAAGTGTATATCCAGTACGTGATCCTTGGCTCAAGTCCCCATGTTTTCCCGAACATTTTCTTGCATGCATAGTATGCATTATTTGCCTTCTTTAATCGTTCCTCTGTATTTTGGTTCTATGATAACTTATTGTCCAGGATGATTCCTAAAAATTTCGCATGATTTGAAAGTGGGATTTCAACGCCATTGACCCTGACTTTTCTAAAATTTTCGATCTTGTACTTTCGTGTAAACAGTACCATTTCAGTTTTCCGCGGATTAACGTTAAGACCATTTTCTTTTGCCCAACTCCATAACTGTTTCAGCGATCGCTCCAGCAGCTCGGATAACGTGGCCAAAAATTTACCAGTTGACATAATTGTCACGTCGTCTGCATATGCAACAACTGATACTCCTTGCGTATCGAGTTTTTTGAGAATAGGATCCACAACCAAGAGCCAGAGTAAAGCTATAGTTAGTTTAGAAGTGTAGTAGTGAAGTAGTGAGGTAGAGCCTAATGTGATTTTCAATAAGAAAAAAGAGTGTAGAATTTTTTTAAATTTGTGTGTTCTTCATACACATTGAATTTTGACATAAGCATAAAAAGTAGAGCGAGGTAGAGAAATTCTATTCTAAACAGATTTTGTTTACGTCTCTCTACTTTTTAGTCTTATGGAAAAATTCAATGCGTATGAAGAGCACACAAATTTTAAAATTATATACACTCTTTTTTCTTATTGAAAATCACATAAGGCTCTACCTCACTACTTCACTACTACACTTCTAAACTAATTATGGCTTAATGGTGATAAAACTCCTCCCTGTGGCGTTCCCCTCGACGTATATCTTGTGACTCTTTCAAGTCCCCATTCGGCTGTGACTTCCCTACAAGACAGTAGGCAGCCAATCCATTTTCCGATGGTTGGATTTATACTAGCCTTGTCCATAGCGTTAATGATTGCATCCATACTTACATTGTTGAACGCACCTTCTATGTCTAAAAAAGCGGCCAAAGTAAATTCTCTGAATTCCAGAGATCTCTCTATTGTATATACGAGTGAATGAAGTGCCGTTTCTATCGATTTGCCCTGCTGATAAGCATGTTGCGTTGCCGACAAAAAGTTTCCACCCAGGTTTTCTCTTATGTACAGGTCCAGAATTCTCTCCAAGGTTTTCAGAAGGAAGGACGATAGACTAATAGGCCGATAATCCTTTGCAGTTGCGTGATTAATTTTACCGCTTTTCGGTATGAACACTACTTTGGACTTCCTCCAAGATTGCGGTATATAACATTGCTGCAGACACGCTACGAACACTTCCTTCAAAAATGGAATTATTTCGATAACAGTGTGTTGCAGCATTGCTGGAATAATGCCATCTGGACCTGGCGATTTATAAGGCTCGAACGATTCGACTGCCCATCTAATCCGCTCATCAGATATCAGATTGTGTGGAATTATCAATTGCTCGTGAAATTGTATCTCCGATAAAGGTTGTTCCCTGCATCCTGGAAAATGTGTCCTAAGAAGAACATCCAAAGTTTCTATTGCATTCTCGGTCCATGTGTCATCAATTCCCTTCAGTAAAATTGGTGGTATGGGCGTTTTAGATAAGACTTTCCTGAGTCTGGCGGCTTCGGCAGTGTGTTCAACGTCACTGCAGAGCTTCTCCCAGCTACTCTTTTTCGATTTCCGAATTAATGTCTTAAAGACTTTCAGTTCCTCTCTATATAAGGACCAATTTGCGTCAGTGTTAGCTTTTCTTGCCTCTTTAAAGAGGTCTTGAACCTTTTTCCTTGCATGCGATAGTTCTCTAGACCACCAAGGTGGTTGTATTCTCTTACTCCGATATCTTACCGGGCAAGATTTCTCGAAGGATTTGACAAGAATAGATGTTCATATTTAACATTTCAATATCACTGTGACTGTTAAGGCACTGGTGATTTATGGTAGTTAATTTAGAAACTGCTGCGTTCCTAAATTTCTCCCAGTTCGTTTTCTCGGGATTTCTGAATGGTTTATTATTGGAGTTTATATCGGTTACAATTCTAAAAGCGAGATATTTATGGTCAGAACAAGAAGCCCTATCTAGTATTCTCCAATTCCTAACATCTAAATATAAAAAGGTAAATATGCATGAAATTATGTTCGTGGGACCATAATAAGCAGTTCGTTTTAGCCGAGGATTCGTTATAACCGAGTTCGTTATAAAAGAAGTATTTTGTGTGAAAATTGATGCTAAAACGTCGGGACTTTAGAATTAGTTCGTTATAACCGAGAATTCGTTATAACCGAGTTCGTTATAACCGAGTTTGACTGTATTATAATTAATAAAAAAAAAAAAAAAAATTTTGCTTTGTATGGAAAAATGATTTTTAAGGCCCCGCTCTTTACGGCCCCGTCGCGTAGGGAAGGCGTGGTCGTAGGGGCGTAAAATTTTTCCTGAGTTTTTTTTTAGTCAAAAGGAAAAAAATGAGGGGGTACCGTCTCAACATTTCCAACATTTCCAAAATAAGGGACCAACGGCGTATGCAGGACTGTTTTTTCAGGGCCCAACAACAACAAAAAAAAAAAAATTTGTTGTTTTTTTCGTGAGATTCGTGTTTTCCAATACATATAAAAAAAATATTTTTTTGTTGTTGTTGTTGGGCCCCCCCCCCCTGTATACGCCGATGTAAGGGACACTCTAATGTACGTGTTTCAGTTTTTTTTTTTGCATTTTTATTTAACTTGCAACATTTATATTAAAACTTTATGCTACCATTTAGTTTTTATTTATATTCTAGTACATATTATGGTAACCCAAAAACATAAATATTGTAATAATTCTTTTCAAGTATTAAGCATATGCTAGTTAAAATATAGTTTTTCAATAAAAAGTTTTTAGGGAAAAAAATTCCGAAATCTTTTTTAAAAAAATTCCTTCTTAAAAGAACACGTTTGAGAAAAAGCATGCATATGTAAACACGTACCCACTAAAAAATATTACTTATTTTTTACAAGTAATATTAAAAATTGGAAAAAAAAAATAATAATAGTGACTGTAGAACACGTTTTAAACATTTTGTAGGGAATTAAGGCATTTTTTTTAGATAACACATTTAGTATTTTTTATGCCAGAATTTCATCCCACTTTATTAAGTTGAAACCTACATTTAGAATTTTTAGAAATTTCACCCAATTTTTAATCAGGTTCAATTTTTAAATTTTAACAATACGCACACTCAATATTTTATGTCTAGATGTCTTTTACAACTTTGCAAAACAAATGTGCATTTTGTTTTTAAAACAACCAGTGGCGTTAAAAAATATGGAGAGCGATTTTTTCTTTCACACTGCGATATATTTGTATCAGAGGATGGAAATATATAGCAGTAGAAGGTATAAATAAGTTTGTAGTCCATCAAAACAACGGTCTGGCACCCTTTGATCGATTTTAAATATACCTAGCGATGCATGTCTGTCTGTTGAAATGGCAACCACGGCCAAAATTTGACACCGAGAAGACTGTATCTATAACAAAGATATATGCCGATGCTTCCAGAAGTTTGGTTTTGCGGTTTAAAAGCTACCCAGTCAGCTAAAAAAATTACCCCTGACATACTTTTGACTCCCCCTTTATAAAAATTGCTGACATCTTCATACAATTTTTCGAAATGTCTCCAATTACATGTCAGCAATTGGTTAGCGGTTGTTTAAACGAATTATTGTTGGCCACCAATACTGGTGGAAAAAAATTTTAGTATACACAGAAAAAAATATGGAGGAAACAAATTTGAGTAATCACTTGTTTAAATTTAAAAACAAAAATTGAGTAATTTTTTAATTGACGCAATTCAAAATGTACTTAAAAATTTTAAAAACAATTTAAGTAAAAAATTAAATAAAAATTTAATAGTTTTTTTTTAATTTTTTTTTAACTCTCATAGTTTTTTGAATTCTCGTTTAGTTTATAGTTTTTTGTGTATGTATATAAAAGTTTGTAATCGTCTTTATAAAATTTTCCTATGTTTTTGAGACATAAATATGTTTGGTAAAGTTTGAAAATTTTTTTTTTTTTTTGTAAAAAAATTTAAAACTTTTTTAAACTTAAAAAAAAAATAAATAGATCAATTTTTTTTTCAAACATTTAATAAATTTGAATTAAAAATTTACTCAATACTATTAAATCGTTTACTGGTGCAAAATTGAGTAATTTTTTACTCAATAGTATTAAAAATTTACTCAAATATTTTTTTTTAATTTTTCTGTGTATATTTTTCACATAACGAAGTGTAACTATAAATAAACATTTTAACCCTTTAGACCAATGGTTCTCAAACGGTGGGTCGCGACCCCCTAGGGGGTCGCGGAATACTTTCATGGGGGTCGCGAACAAATTTGTTAAAACCTTAAATTTTGGTAAATTTAACACACATTTTTTTTAATTGTTGTGTTAGAAATTTATACAAATAATTTTATTAAAAAAAAAGAACCCATCGCTTAAGGTCCCTCCGTAATCACTGTGCAGCTCTTAATTTTCGGGATTCCCAACACTTTTTTGTGAAATGTTTTGGCTGAGTCTGTGATCTGACAGTTCGTTTTATATTAACTTTTTGATACTGATTCCGAATCTGGGTTCCAAATTTTTCTAGTACGTTAGATTTTTGAGAAAATTAAAGGCAAAGTTGACCAAAACGTATTCTTGTGCATTTTAAAGAGCTTTGTTTGTGAAATTTTCGGATGCGTCTGTGATCTGGCCACTTTTTTCGACTTACTTTTTAATGCTGATTCAAAATTTTGGATCCGAATATCGGATCTAGATTCCTGATCGAATAAAATTTCGATTAATACTAAACATTAGTACATAATTTTGAAAAATGAACAATCATAACTCCAAATTGGACTTTAAATGCTTTCTTGGTAAACATTTCTTCATTTCTGATCAGGTTTATTAACTGGTGTTTTTTCATTTATTCCGGAAATAAAAAATCGATGAAGATAGTAAGTTTCGATAAAAAATGCCAGAGTTCGGGGCCTGGTATCCAAATTTTTGAGAAAATTGAGGTCAAAGTTCACAAAAATTGTTTTTTTGTTTTATTTTTAGAAGTTTTTTACTGTAAATTTTTGGTATGCGTCTGGGATCTGACCACACGGTTTCGATTAATATTTTAATGCTGCTGAATTTGGTTTCCAAAATTTTCCATTAATTCAGGTTAAAAAAAAAAAAACTGAGGTCAAAGTTCACGTTAATATTTTTTTATGTTGGGGGGTCGCGAAAAATTTTAAATATTGAAAAGGGGTCGCAAAGCAAAAGTTAGTGAGAAGCTCTGCTTTAGACCAACAATTTAAAGGTTTTCTAGGAGAGTATTTGAAATAAGGACAAAAATGACCCCTAAAAATTGGAGATATAGGGTTACTATGTTTCCGGAAAAGAACATCCATTAAATTTTACTGAAGACATCTATTAACTTTTTTTTCTCAGAATTACATTTACTACAATTTTCGACTTATTTCACACTTGGGAATTTAAAATCATATTGTTTGCATTTATCGCGAAAAACGCGAATTGATTTAATAAACCTGAGAGTAACGGGAAGATTATTTTTATACCCACTTTCTGATTAGAGTATTCACTTATTGACTTTTATTCTGTAGTGAAATTTTTTTGCATTTTTCGCGAAAACGCGAATTGATTTAGAAAAACAGGGACACATGGGTATTTTATTTTTAGCCATACTCTCAGAATTTTTTGGTCCGGTTCATGTGTACAGACAAAATTTAAAATTTGTCGGACGGTAATAACTCGTTAAAATAGTACCGTATAAAATGTATTCGTTAAAAATAAAAATGTTCGCTTACTTATTGCAGTAACTGTGCTTTACCAATTTTCAACACACAACATACGCGTGTATTAAGAAATGCGAAAAATTTATGAGCCATGAAAATTAAGCGCTCAATTACATATGCGCCTGCAAATACACACAAAAAACCAGTCATATATTTGCCACCAAAAATATTTATGTATATTTCAAATAAGGCGTTTAAAGTTTACTTCGAAAACCCATACATGTCATGCCATACATGACTTTATAAGGAAATTATTAATAGTTTTAACAAAATGACAACGTTTTTGTTTGAATAAGTAAAGTCTTAAACTTAAAAAAATCTTTTTTTGTATACCCTCCACTTTCAATTGGTGGTAGATGGTGTATATAAGTTTTCTATTCCGTTTGTAACTTATTGAAATATCGGTCTGGGATTTCATAAAGTATATAAATTATTGATCAGTGATCGATTCTAAGACTTTTTAGCGATGTTCGTCTGTCTGTTGAAATGCCGATCACGACCAAATTATTACGCAGATATGACGGAAACGCAACATGTTTCCTTTTTTGTTGCCGTGAGCAGTTTGGTATTGCATTTGAGCGAAATCGATTTAGCGGTTCCAAAGTTAGGACCGAAAGTGTAAGGACGCCTTGAAAATTGTAGTAAATGCTACATAACCTAAATATAAACAAGTGAGAGTGTTAAATTCGGCTATGCCGAATCTATGATACCCTCCAACATGTTAAAACATATAAAAAAATCCAGGGTCATTTTTTTTTGGGGGGGGGGGGCTCGGTGGGGGTGGTGAGGGATACTTTCCCCATCGCGATAAATGTTAACTAATTTATTTATTATGCTTTTTGCAATTTAGTAATACCATTTTCTCATTATATTAATGGTTTTTTTTTAAATCCACGCCCACAAAAGGGGGCGGGTAAAAAAAACGAAATTTTCCAGCCCCCTGGGTCTAAGTTCAGGAGTCTAAACCCCTACTGACATAAAAGATTTCATTTGTTTAACAATAATGGCAAAAAAAGATGTAAAAATGGCGTTTTTTAAGAGGTTTTTTTAGTTTGTTAAGGGGGAACTTTTTTCCCCCTGGCCCGATTTTGCCCATTTCCGAACTTAACCGGCCTATGAACATTATACATATTCTGACCAATTTTCAGGGGTCTAGCTTTTTGGACTGAATCGTGTTTTATACAGACGGACGGACGGACGGACGGACGGACATTCATAGAACGACTTAGAATCGATCATAGATCAATAATATATATACTTTATGGGGTCCCCGACCGATATTTTCATGCGTTACAAACGGAACGCACCCCATACTGTGGTTGGAGGGTATAAAAATGCTTTAATTACGTTGCTCTTTGACAGAATCGGAATGGTATTTAACCAAGTTCAAACACATTTTTTAAAAAAAAATATTTTTTTCCGCGGAAATTTTTTTCAAAAATTTAGTTTCCAAATAATTTTTTACATTGTGAAGAGTATCAATACATTCGGCAAGACCAAATTCAACTGTTTTTACTTGTTTTGTTTACCATTAAGGAGCGCCACATTTGTTAACTATTCTAAAATTTTTTTCTTCAAATACTATATTCTTTCAATGGAAAACTAATTGGTGAAAATTACAGTTTTTCCATTTAAATTTATTGCTATTGTTAAGTTCAAGTATAGGTGAAAATTACATTTATGTTTAGGCGTATGATTTGTATGATTTTTGTTTAAGTTTGTGTTCAATGTCCAGTAGAAGTTCTAATACAGAAAATGCCTTACGCGTGTGGCTTTAGAAGTTTGTAGACTTTTTTTGTAGTTGTTTCTTAAATGCGTATAGAATGAGATAAGTGTCATGATAATAAAAGAGATAATATATATTGATAGTTGAGTTTTATGTGACATTTTCATAGGGAAGAAATTATAATAAATTGTTTAACGAGTCAATAGGTAGTAAGCAGCTTTTGTGGTTTAAAGTCAAGATCAATGTAAATAAAAAGTGGTTAAGAGATATGGCAAAAAAAAATCATTGGAAATGACATGGTTCTATGAGCACATTAAATAACAAAAAATATTTATGTGTTTAAACAGCTTCGCAAATTACACTGTTTAACAAATTCCGGATCATCAAAAATTAACTAAACGGTACCTAACCGGACCAAACGAATTGAAAGTGGACAATCACACGCAGAGAAAGGATATGATAGTGGCAACCATAATGTAAGAGTCATATTATCATTGAAAATTTTATCTTAACTTGTTTGTAGCAACCATAACGTTTTGCTGCATTCATGTTATGATCCTAAATCCAACAAAAACTTTATGATTGCTATAAACATATTATGATACAATTTTCAATCATAATATGATGATCTTAAATTATGGTTGCCACAATCATATCTCTGAGTGCAGGCTTAATAATATCACAAAGATTAGGGAAAATTTATAAAACTTGGAAAAATTCATAAAATTTCGGATATATATTTAAAAAAAAAACTTAAAAAAAAAAATTTAAAAAAAACTTTGAAAAATTAAAAAGAGGTTATTCCAGTTAATTTTTGTTCCGCATTGTAAATCAATGTAACCATTGCACAGTGGTTTCCCTTATGTGGACAAGCGGTCAAAAATCAATATCTCCAAAACTAAAAAAACTAGGGCCTTCAAAATTATTCACCTCATAGTATGCCCGAAGAACTTAAAGTTTGCAAATTTTTAGGAAAAAATATTAACAACTGTAGCCATAGTAGCCATTTGATCTTTGAAGGGTTAATTGGCTTATAGATCTGTTTTAAGAATGTTTCAATATTCAATATGAAAATAAGTTTGTTTTAATTTTTATATTGATATTTTCGAAACTTCTAAATCTATCGCGAAAACAATTTGTTATATGATCTAAAGTTTGACCTTTGTTTTGACACTTTTTAAATGCAATGAGTAAGCTACACTTAACCCATTAACGACAACAGGCAATTACACTTGCCAAAACGTTTTTGGCGACTATTTTCGTTCAAGTAAGAGATATGGTAAATGTATTAAAAGATGAATTCAAGAGTATGGTTTCCGCAACAAAAGTCTACTTTACAGTAAGTCTTTAATTTCATTCACTTACTCACTGAAAGCCCTCCGAGTTTGTAAAATAGTTTTCTATATTTTAGGGACAAAAGGATCGGGAACAAGAAAGGGGTAGAGTTCCAAATTTTTGTAGGGTAACTATTAGTGTCCGACCGAATCGTCTGCTTCGGTTTCAGCCAAAAACACTGTTCGGCCACTATTCGGCTTCGGCCACATTTTTGGCCGAATTCCAAATAATTATATTAAATTTTGTACTCACGAGTTGAAAAACACACTTAACACACTTTGAATCAAAATAATAAGAATAAGCCACAAAAACATTCTACAAAGCGTTTTTGCAGCTAAAACAAGATTTTACACTCAAAAAAAATTTCCGATCGAAAAAAATTTACACTAAAAAAAAAATTTATTTACAAAAATGTCTGAGAACAGGTTTTTGTTCAAAATAAATCATTCTAGACAAAATTTGTATACATTTTTGTATTCCGCCAAGTCGAGTTTAACTTTTTTTTCTTGTTTTTACTACAAAAATATATTTTTTTTATATTCGGCTTCCGCTTTGGTTTCGGCCGAGTAGTGAAAATTTGGCCAAAAAAGGTGTATTCGGTCGGACACTAGTAACTATTATTAAATTGCAGATCTTAAAAATCACAGCCAGATGCAAAAAGCTTTGACCACAACCGGGGAATCGTCAAAGGGCAAACTTTTTCACCAAGAAAAATAAGGGGGAAGCAGAGAGGTAAGGGGTCCAAATTTTTGTTTCTAAACTATTATTATGTCACAGATCACGAACATTAGAAGCAACTCAAAATCGCTTCGACAGAAAATGTATTGTCGTCAAAGGGTTAAAACGAAAGTCAAATACCTTAAAATTGCAACATAAAGTTTAACAACAATTAAAAAAAAATACCTTTAAATACCTTAAAATTGCAATATAAAGTTTAAAATAACAACAATTAAAAACAAAATATTTCTCTTTACTCATATTCTTAAAAAGAAATAGTACAAAACAAACTGCAATTTTTCACCATTTTTCGTTGGATGACAATGTAAATCACATCGATATGCGAAAATATGCAAAAACCCGCGGCCACAATATTTTTTAAATTAAAGAGGGGAAAAAAAATCTTTAATTTGATGTATAAAAAGTTGTGGGCAGATGAGGGCCAAATAACTAAAACTCTATGTGAAAAAGTAGTTTTTAAAAAACGTGTGTTTTGATAAGGTAAACAAAAGTGTTCTTCAGGGATTTTTTAATGGGCTTATATTGTTGCAGCTTTCATTATTTAATTTGGTAGAAAATAGGTTAAATTTAAATGTTTGTAGGGTTTTTTGAAACTTCTGCCACAATATCGGTTAAAATTTTTTAGATAAACTTAAGTATTATTTTATGACTATGCAACCACAATATATGCAATATAAACATTCCCCCACTTTCAACGAACACTAACATTAAATCTTGTAAATAAAACAAGAAAATTGGTTAGATTCATAAAATTTAGAGTGTTAACAATAAATTTAGTGCAATAAAGCTTAGAAAAAAACAATTAATTTTTTTGATTTTTGGCCAATGGGGGAAACCACTGTGCATTGCTTATGTTAACTCTACTTTCCCAGTAAATATAAATCGAGATTTTGGCTCAGTGTTACCACCAGTTAATCATATAATTACCTACCACTGTCCGAATTTATCCAAAATCCCAAAAATTATCCAAAGAAAAAAAAAATAATAAAAAATATTGTGTAACACAGTACAACATTTTTGAAGTCATCGAGTGCCCTTTCGTGTGGAGTTTCTCAAAGTACTTATGAAAAGTAACAAAATCTTATTTGGGTTTTAATAGTTTAGCTGCAGTTCGAATTTTATGGCTTTTTTAAAGCCATAAAGTGATAAGTATAATTATACTCGTTTGATAATAATAACGTTGAGTATTATACTAAAGAAGCGTTTCCCAGCAAAAAAAGAGCTTATCATTCCCTACAAAATTCACCACAACTTATGAACTTCTTCTTCAACTGAAACATTGATGAATTTAATATGGGCGTGACACACAAAGTATGTTCTTTTTATCGCCACTTTTCAGTGGCGAAAGATTGACACTTAAGTATAACATATATTTATCACTAGTGTTTATATCACAACTTCTGAAGTAGTGATCCGGATGTTAATATAACTTGACCTTTTGGAAGCACTTTTTTCATCACTTCTTTAGAAGTACATATTTCTTGGAATTTTGGGTGTGATTATGTCATTTTTATTTGGTGATTTAGAACTTCTAAATTAGAAGTTATTTTTTTACTTATTTTTGTAAGATTGATTAAAAGAGTATTTTTTGTAATATTTACACTAAAAACACTATTCGACAGCAAAAACCTTCCAGTGAAATTTCTAACTGGTCCTTATAGTTTTTAGTCTCCTGCTTCCAAATCTACCCTCCCAATTTTTCTACCACGTACCGTTTTTGAGATATTCGCTGTTAAAAAGTTAAAAAAACACTTTTAGGGGTCCACTCTTACGTATTCTTACGTTGTTTCCACGAAATAGGACTTGATTTCATATAAAATGGAACTCCTGATTCCAAAACTGCAATCCACAATTTTCAAGCATGTTCGTAACAGTTGAGTTTGAGTTTTTCAAACGCCAATATTTCAAAAACAGTACGCGATAGAAAAATTTGGATGCCAGATTTGGAATAAAGATGCCTTATTTTTACTAAATCGAGTTCTATTGTGTTTGAGCAACTTAAAAATACGTTACAGAGGAGACCCAAATATTTCAATATTAAAACGCGAATATCTTAAAAACCTTACGTGATAGAAAAATTAATTTCATTGATAATCTAACGTATATACTTCGAATTAAAAAAGGAGTAATTATAGAGATCACAAAACTATAAAAATTCACGGCGAATTGATTCACAAGTTTGTTTTGACCACAAGCCTATACCTCAATTTTCTAAAAAGCTTAAACAATATTTAATAATGTGATGCAGCAACATCCAGTTCGTAAATGTATTTATTTAATTTAGGACCAACTTTTTTTGATATAAGATATGAAATTTGAAAAATTTATAATCCATTTTCGTCTTTTCGATTTTTTAAGCTCTAAATAAAGAGAAATGAAATGCCATTACCAAATTTTGTCACCATTTTTGCAAAACCTAAATCTATTTGAAGCTGGACGTAGAAAAAAATTCATACTTCGTGTATCACCCTCATTCTAATTGTTTCAGTTGAAAAAGAAGTTCATATGTTGTGGTGATTTGATTTGATTCCTAAGAACATATGAAAAAGGTACTTCAAAATCATTAAGCAAAGAACTGGTGAAAGATGTTTTTATTGTTATTTTGTAGCATTTTTGGAAGTGATTTTAAAAGTACTTCCTACGGAATATGAAGTTCAGCACCTATCACTACTTTGTATGTACACTGAAAAAAAAGCTTCGTGATATAAATAAAATGGATTCATTATTTTGTTTTCATTTAACCAATGAAGAAATTCATAAGCTTAATTAAATATCATGCATATTGGGAACAAATTTCATAAAATTTGCTTCATTAGCTTTTATAATTTCATTAAAATATGTCATTAAATTTTGTTTATAAAACTTGTTGCTTTTTTACGCCTGTCGAGTCTGTTTAGTGTCTCTTTACAATACAGCAGAAAGCAGCAGACAGCAAAAATTTTCATACAGCCAAAAAAAAAAATAATACAAGGGGAAATTTTGCTGTCTGCTGCTTGCTGCTGTATTGCGGAGAGACACTTAGTCTGTTTTTGGCGCGAAAAATGTAAATAAAAAACAGCTGATCGAGTTTTTTTTTGCAATTTTTGTTTACGAAACTTAAAATAAAATGTTATTGATAAATTATATAAAATTCTAGTTGTTTTATATTATTACGTGGTTTTACTTAATTATTAAAATTCAAGGATATAGTGTGAGAAAGCTGAGTGAAATATAAAAAAAAAAATGTGAAATTGTGTTGTTCATGGTGTGGTTTATTTTATGGCTTATATGGCATTCACACTTGCGACCTTAAACAAGTTGTTCAACAAAACACCAGTAACAGAATAAATACGTAATGGGCACGGAACAAAACTTTTTTAAACGTCTCACTCTTAAACACTTCAAAACAGCAAGTGTGAACCCCGTATAAAAGGATTTTCATTCATTTCAATTTTGTGTTGTAATTTTTCTTATCACATTCGCATTCATTTAAACTAGTTTAATTTTCCGTTTCCCCCATACAATTTAAATGTCAAACTTAAACGGCGTTAAATTTTGACAGATGAATTGTATGAGGAAGACGAATAATTAAACTAGTTTAAATTATAGCGGATATGGTATTCCTACTGCTATTCCACATTTTATGAATGCATACTTTCATACATTTAATGAAAAATTTCATTAAAAGTTTTAAACAAGTGCTAAGAATATTTTCATTATTTCTATGTAAGTTTTCATTGAATGACACTTTAATGACACCAGTTTCATTGATCAAATGAAAACTGTCTTCGGTTGAAAACGTGAGTCATTTTTCATTAAGCTTATGTCAATTTTCATTATTTTTACGAAGCTTTTTTTTCAGTGTAGTGAAACCACTAATTCTTTTTGAACCACTTCGTTTATTTTTTGCTGGGTTCTAATTTGTTATACACTATGGAAACGTTCCTAATTAGTTGAGAACCACTGTATATAAATGAGCTGATTTTAAGGTTGGTCTATCGGCCGTATCAGTTTTTAAAAATGTCATTGTCGCCTTAAAAAACAATGTGGACCACCGGGAACATTTCGATAACAAACATCACTAGTGCTACTTATTTCTCAAGGGGCATCGGCATTGATTGAAACAATGCCACTGCTAAAAATTTATTTGTCATTAGTTTCAATATAAAGCTAATGAAATCGCCATTTAATTAGTGCATTTATTTAAATAGTCCCATGTATGGTGTTTAGGAGGTAAAAACAAGTTGATTTTAGTAGAGTAGTGTAATAAAGACATCTACTGTGCTCGCTACTTGAGGTTAAAGTCGGTTCCGACAAAGCGTGGTATATATTTCCTTTAAAAAAATAATCCGAATTTTAGAATTTAATTCGTTTTAGAAAAAGTTTTCGGTTCTGAAATACTTTCTTGACTTACATTAGTTAAACTGTTTCAATCTTTTCCAATACTTCTTTAAAACCAAAAAAAAATATTTCCACTTTTTTATCGCAATTATGGCCTCATATGTTTACACAATTTGTAAGTAATTTCTTAATAATATATTTGCATCAAGCCAGGCGCGGATCCAGGAATTTCATTTGGGGGGGGAGATTTTTTTTTGACCAAAAAATCGGAAAGCAATAAAGTTTGGTTTGGGGGGGGGGGTATTGTGTTAATTTTTGTTAATATTTTTAATATTGCGTAACAAATTAATAACCAAGAAAAATATTTTTTATTCAAGCATTTGGATTTAGGGGAACTTTTTTTACCAAAAAATCGGAAAGCAATAAAGTTTGGTTTGAAGGGGGGGGGGGGGGGGTTGGGTATTGTGTTAATTTTTGTTAATATTTTTAATATTGCGTAACAAATTAATAACCAAGAAAAATATTTTTTATTCTAGCATTTGGATTTAGGGGAACTTTTTTTACTCAAAAAAATTTTTTCACAAGGGGACCCTGTCAGTCGTATTTACTTCCAAAAGAGGACCATTTTTATAGTCTTACAAACGTGTTTATTCACAGTTATGACTGACTATGACTGTCATAAGTTAATGTTTATGATTGAACAGTCATAACATCAAATATTTTTCTGTACAAAAAATTAAAAAGTTTTAAATTTCATTTGCAAATTTTAAGATTGATATTATGACTTTTCAGTCATAAAAATTGGCTTATGACAGTTAAAGCTACCCAAGCAGAAATTGACGACGGTTCTAAAAAAAAAGCGTTGTGAAAGCACTGTAACAAAAAAAAGCATTCTCAAAGCGCTGTTTTCAAACGCTTTGCGAGCGTTTTTGAAAAGTCTTCTGAAAGCACTATAACAAAATAAAAGCAATCTCAAAACGTTTTTTGGAACCCTTAGCGAGCGTATTCGAAAAGCGTTTTAAGAGTTCTTTAGATTTTTTTCAAAAAAATTTCTAAGTTACGAAACTATTTTTGAATAACAATTTTTTGTCAATTTTTTTTTGTTTTTTGAAGTAAAAAATCATCAAAAATGTTTTTAGATTTTTTTTAAATTTTCTAATAGTACGTTCAGATTGGCCTCGAAACCCCGTTTAACGAGGTTTCGAGCCAAACCTCATTTGAAAATACGTATTTTCCCTTACAAATTTAAACCTTTTTGTAGTGAGGTTTCAACGAAAGTACGATCGAAACCGTATAAATTTCAAATTTTTACCACTGTGCGACAATGAGAAATAGGGAAAATGGGAAAATGACAAAAATAAAAAAATAAATAAATCAATTTGTTTACAAAATTTCTTTAAAATATTTATTAATTTGAAATAAAAATAATATGTAAACGTGCAAAAAATAATTTCCGCATAATTAAATTAGTTTAAAAAATAAATTTTTTGTGTGATATTTTCCGAAACCTACATAAGTGTCAAAATTGTTGTGTGTGAACAGGTGAGTTTTTAAATTGAAAATACGAGCTTTCAACGGGGTTTCGAGGCCAATCTGAACATAGCATAAGATTCGAAAATTTTTTTGAAAAATTTTCTAAATTTCTTGGAGAAAAATTTTTTTTTTCGGAAAAATCTAATTCGGAGTACCGTCCAATAGCAATTTTATGCTATCTTTCAAAAGTTTTTGAAAAAATTCTGCATATTCAAATGAGTTTGTACATAACTGATCATGCCCTATTGTCGGATAAACAATCTGGTTTTCGCTCGAACCACAGCTGTGTGACAGCTTTGGTTGATGTCTGCGAAAATATAAGGCGAGAGCTTGATAATGGCAAAATAAATTTTCTTGTGCTTCTTGACCATTCCAAGGCTTTTGATTCTGTTGATCATACAACTCTTTGCACTAAGCTTAGGCGATACTTTCATTTTTCTTCTTCTTCAACTAATTTACTTTCATCATACCTTATGAATCGAACCCAATCTGTCTATGTAAAAAACAAGCCATCTGCGCCATTAAACCTTGCCAAAGGTGTACCACAAGGATCCATTTTAGGTCCACTCCTTTTTTCCGTATACGCTAATGACCTCCCTGAATACCTTACTCATTGTAAGGTACACATGTATGCAGACGATGTGCAACTCTATTTGAGTAGTCCGTCAAATGCTATCGACGAAAACATGGACAAAATCAATTATGATCTTAACAGGATTCATCGATGGGCTATGGCTAATGGATTGTGTATCAATCCCAACAAATCAAAGTGTCTACTTATTTGTAAGAAAAAGGCGAATCCCGTGTTTAATAATGAAATTGTTATAAATGATGAGAAAATCAATTTTGTTTCAACAGCTAAAAACCTTGGAATAACTTTGAACAGCACATTAACATGGTCTGACCACATCAGGACCATAATTGGTCAAACCTATGCTAAGCTACGGCCTCTATGGTCAACACAGTCTTTCACTCCATTGAGAATTAGAATTCTTTTGGCAAAATCATATTTGATTCCGGGATTGTTATACGGTTGTGAGCTTTTTGCAAACTGCGATGGGATAAGTAAACATAAATTGGATGTAGTCTATAACAGTATTGTTAGATATGTATTCGGACTCAACAGAAGAGAGAGGACTTCTTCGCACACTAAAAAACTATTCGGAGTATCGTTTGAAAATTTGATGAAAATGAGGGTTCTTTTGTTTCTACATAAGATTATTTACACCGGAAAACCGGAATACCTTTACGAAAAAATTCGTTTTGCTAGATCGAACAGAGGGAAAAAAATTATTCTGCCACGTCATCGATGTCTCGTATCTGAATTTCATTTTTATATAAATGCAATTCGTCTTTGGAACGATCTTCCACAACCAGAACAATTAAACAGCAACGCAGAGCATTTCAAAGAATATCTTTTTCGACATTTTCCTTAAAACTATGTTTTTTAAACATTTTTTGTTACATAGTTAAATTTGTTACACTTTTAATTTGTTAATTTTTAATTTAATTTGTTAGGCTTTTATTTTTATTTTTTAATTTGTTAAATATATATTTAATTTTTCATATTATGTTTTCTGTTAATTTTGTAATTTTAATTTAATTTTAATTTAATTTAGATATAAGTAAATATTTTAATACATTTTTATACATTTTAGCTTCTACACTGTTTTAGCATAATTATTCCTGTACTTTAATTATAAGATTAACTCTTGTTGTGCAGGAAAACATTTAAATAAATAAATAAATAAATAAATTTCACTTTGTATCAAACAAATTATTATACCCAAACTAAAACAGAAATTTTTTACTTTGGGTTTTTAAAGCGCTTTGATGACTTCAAAAAAACGTTCTCAAAGCAATTTTTTACATCGCTTTTAAAACGCTTTAAACCTAGCGTAGATCGATGTTATCATTCGAATCATCTGAAGGCGCTTTGAAGTTGGTATACAGAACGCTCGTACAACCGTCCACAACGCTTTCACAACGCTTTTGCGATTGTATTTTTCTGGGTAGTCACAACTGTGAATAGACACGTAAAATTTTTAATTTTCGAAAATAATAATAACATTAAGCATTAATATTCCGAAAAAAAAATAATAAAGTATTAGATTTTTATGCATGTACCCTTCACAAAATATCTCAGATGATGAAATAATTTTACTACAGAAAAACTCTTGGATTCTTAAATATTTTTCATATAAAAAAATAACCCTTTCAGAAAATTGTTCAGATTCTGAAACCCTTTCTTATAGAAAATGTCTCCGATTTTTAAAATTTTCTATAGAAATAATCTGAGATTTTGAGACATTCTTTCTATAAAAAAATTCCAAATTCTTATATATTTTTCTTATAAAAAACCTCTGAAATAATTCTCATATTTCAAAGTTATTCTCAGATTCTAAGAACTTTTTCGTATACAAAAATTCTCAGAACCTGAAACATAATTCGTAAAAGAGAATTATCAGATACCAAAAAATTATCAGTTTTTAAAACGTTTTATGAAGAAATTTTGAATCAATTTTCTTAAAATACGAAAAATGTTACGGTTTTAATGCCATCTAGATTCTGAAACATTTTCATATAGAAAAAATTTTATTATTAGACACATTTCAAAAGAAAAATTTACATATTCAGACTCAAAGACGTTTTTCCTTTAGAAATGTTAATCGATTCTGAGAAATTTTTTGCTAAAAAAATCTTGGTATATTCTGAAACATTTCAAAGGAAAAATTCTCAGTTGCTGTGGGATGTTTTCTATAAAAAAGTTTTAAGACATTTTCTCAAAATTTAAAATGGTTTTACAATAAAAAAATTTTACATTTAGAGTCAAATAATTATCAAAACAGTTTCTAAAAATAAAGTCTGGAATATCGAATCATTTTTCTATAAAAATATTCAGATAATAATTTTTTCTTAGAGAATAATAACTCTATTGCCATTTAACTCTATTCAAATGCAATTTCTTTTATTCTGGAACATTTTAAGGATTTAAAAAAAAATTACTTCAGTACAAATAGCCTCTATTTGTTTACATCCTGGTCATTTTCCTTCCATCTTTGTTCCTCACCCTTTTTTCTTTTCTTTTCCTTTCTTTTCTTTTCTTTTCTTTTCTTTTCCTTTCTTTTTTCCTTTCCTTTCCTTTCCTTTCTTTTTTTTTTTGAAATCATTTTGGGGGGGGAGAAATCCCATTCTCCCCCCCCCTGGATCCGCGCCTGATCATCAAGCATACAAATTGCTTATTTCTTTTTTTTGGCGCCATCAAACCTCCATTTGTCATTATTTATCATTTCTAATTTTCATAAATTGAAAAACAAAAAAATCTATCTAAGTACACAAAGTAGAAAAAAAAACCAACGTTTGTGGTAAAAATAACATTGTCACCCTAAATGAAAAATTAGCAATGAGTCAACCTACAATCAATCAATCTTCTCGAGCAATTTTCTTACCCGCATATTAAACACATTCCCTTCGAAACAACGAACGTTTAAAAAATTGTTGTTCCCCCTATAAAAAAAAAACATTTAATGGCATTTATAGGCACGATTTTTTTGCTGGTGATAAACCAACAAAAAAAAAAAAAAAACATGTTTTGGCATGAAATGTGCAAATTTGTAAACAAATTACTATTAAATCTTTAGAATCATGATGCATTTAATGTTGCTGTTGCATTAAAAAAGACAAAGTGAAAAATGAAAACTCTACACTGAAAGGATTTTGTTCATAACAGCTATGAAAACGTACATTGATTCTATGCCCTTCATAGAATCTATGAAACAGAATTCATAGAAACCAGTGCCTCTGCAAAAGTTCACAGGATTATTATTAATTCATAAAATATGAGAAAACTTATTCATACAGATAATGATTTGTGTTCATACTTTTATTGATAGAAATTAATTAATGAAATGAATTACATCATTTAGGTAATTTTTAATGAATTGTTTCATATATGCTATGCAAATATTCTTAGATTTAACAATGAAAAAGGTTTTTTTAATGAAATCTTTCATGAATATGAATTTTTGTATGATTTCACTGTGAAACAAATTCAAGTTAGCAAAAGTTAGGTCGATTCTGAAAGTGAGTGAAAATAGAGGCTAAATTAGAAGACCTGTATCGCGGCGTTTGTTTATGTTAGTTAGATTTTTTTTAATCGACCTTCGAACTTTGCAGTCAAATGCCGATTTTCAGCATATTGTTTCTTTGGTTTATTGGCTATAACTCGTCGACTAATTAATATTTTTTCAATCTGTAAAAGCCAAATTATTGCTAGAGACCTGTTTAACAATTATAATTTTTTTTTTAAAAAAATGATTTAGAAAATTTTTGTGGTGCTAATGAAGCAAAATATATTCAAAAAGGATGAAAAAAAATTTTCCAACATTTTGCTTCATAAGCACCACAAAAATTTTCTAAATCAATTTTTTTAAAAAATTTAATTGTTGGACAGGTCTCTAGCAATAATTTGGCTTTTACATATTGAAAAAATATCAATTAGTCGACGAGTTATAGCCAAAAACCATATAAAGAATATGCTGAAAATCGGCATTTGACTGCAAAGTTCGAAGGTCAATTAAAAAAAAAATCGAAGTAACATAAACAAACACCGCGATACGGGTCTTCTAATTTAACCTCTATTTTCACCCCTTACTCTCAGAATCGACCTAACTCTTGATAACCTGAATTTGTTCCACAGTGTTTTTAAATAAAGTTTAATAAAATTTATAAAAGTTTTCATAAAATTTATAAAAGTTTTCATAAAATTTAAAAAAGTTTTCATAGGAAAATATTTGTTTTTATAAAATTTTTCAAAAAAATTTAAGATCTTTTTTATTATTTTTTCATAGTAAATAAATATTAAAATTTTCAGATACTTCCTGCAAATATATTTTTATACCCTCCACTTAGTGATAGAGGGTATATATATAAGTTTGTCATTCCGTTTGTAACTCATCGAAATATCGGTCTGGGACCCCATAAAGTATATATATTCATGATGCCCGATCGATTTTAAGACATTCTAGCGATGTCCGTCTGTCTGTCTGTGGAAAATACTGTCACGGACAAAATATTGCACAGAGATGACTGAAACTTAACATATTTATTGGAAGTTCTCCCGAGAAGTTTGGTATTGCATTTGAGCGATATCGGTTCAGCGGTTCAAAAGTTATGAACGAAAATGTAAGCACACCTCAAAAATTTCAGTACATTCAACATAACCTAATCATACAAAATGCTTTAATTCGGCTTCTGGTTGACATATATGAACATAATTGAACACCAAATGGTATTTAAACAAGTACGAACATATTTTTTGACAAAAAAAGAAAAAAATCGCGGATTTTTTTTACCAAAATTTTTTTTCGCGGAATTTTTTTTTTTAAATTTTTTTATTTTTTTTTCAAAAGTAATTTCCTTTTAAATAAAGTTTTTTGCAATAATCTTTTTGAAATTGTGGAGGGTATCACTGCATTCGGCAAGGCCGAATTTAACTTTTTTACCTGTTTTTTGTAAATTTGTAAATTAAAACAAAATTAAATAAAAACATTTAGTTATTAACACATAAAGTAAAAATTCATTAATTCTATGAATCTAGAAATATCTATGAATAAAATTCTATGAATCTAACAAAATTTTCGAATAAAATTCTTTGAAATATTTCACAATACAAAAATATATTCATTCAGCCAATGAAGAGTTTTATAGATTTTATGAATTTGGTTTTATGAAATTTTTTCATAGATATTATGAACAATAATTCTTTCAGTGTAGTAAAGATAATAAAAATGAAAAAAAAAAAAACTGAATTGAAAAACTGCAAGCGCACGATAACAGCAACAAAAAAAAATTAACCAACAAAACTTATAGAAAAATTAATTTTCCAACAACAATCTCTGTTTTTCTTCTTTTTTTCTTCTTTTTTTCTTCTTAGAAGTTGTAAAAACTCATACTGTTTTTCCAAACAAGGGCGGTGATAGCAATTTACTTTACAGCCTCTTTTCACAAAACCATTGAAAAAATAAATTACACAAAAAGCAAAGAAGACAGAGACATGCAACAAACAACAGCAACATTTTTTTTTTTTTGCAAGTGATGTTGCTGCTAAAACCACACTCCTTTATGCGGTGGTGTTTAATTTTCTTTTGAGTTTTGTTGTTTTTATTTTCTTTTATCCTAAATTGTTGTTGTTGTTGTCGGTTGTTGGTGTTGCTGCTGCTGTTTTTGTGGTTTATAATTTAACGCCAAAAAATATGAATAAAATATAAAATTTGCTCGAGAAGTTTTTTTATAGCATCTACAAAAGTTTTAAGGAAATTAGTTTTTCATAGTGGTTGTAACACCAACCGGCATATTTTTCTACGCTAACAAGGAAGGTCTTTCGCAGGGCACCCACCGATTGTCCTGAAACTTGCATTTAGCAAAAAGGGGAGCAAAGTAAGAGTTACCTGTTTTTTTATAGCTGCTCAATCTCACATTTAGCGTGTCAAAGGGGAGGGGGAAAACGGGATTTTTTTAGTTTTTTAAAGATTTTTTTCCCATTTCTTCAAAAAAAACTATATGAACTTTTTATACAGGTTGTAAGTTTTTTTGAAGGCCTATCCAATGGTGCATCGGTCGTGTCCAAATTCGGCTTCGTAAAGTTCGTTATTATCAAAAATGTGTAATCGTTGGGGTAGTTTATATGGAGATATACGAAAGGCCGCCAAAATCACATATAATAATCTCTATCAAAATTAAGCTGACCAGTATCTTTTCGTTTGGCGAAATTCCGTTAGTTCGGCTTTTATACGGCAACCCTTTTTTAAATTTGAGATTGGGCACCTAAAAAAAACAGATAACTCTTATTTTTCCCCCTTATTTCCATATTCAAGTTTCAGGACAATCGGTGGGTGCCCTGTGAAAGACCTTCCTTGTAAGTAAAAAATTTACAAATTTAAAGCCAATTGTATTAAATTAACCCGTGGAGCCCGTATTTATTAATTTTTATGCGCTGAAGACGAATATTAAAAAAATTAAAATCGATCAAACTGTTTTCGAAATATCACTATTTTAGATATGCTAACAATTACGGTTTCTTTCCCCTGACCCTTTCATTAAGATTAAGACAGTATTTCAGTTAAACTTAATTAAAGCCAAATCAAAACATTTTAACCCGTGTCACCATTCGATCAAAATTTTTAATTTTTTAAAAAATTCCACTAAAATTTTGGAGTTTTGATTTAATTTTGACATGCTACACAGACAAAAACGAATTGTTGTATTGACCGCCATATTTGTAAATAAAATTAATTGTTTTAATGAAAGTGCTCTTATAGGTAAATTTTTTTTCAACAAACACAAACACAATTTGTTGATCTGACAAATGAATTTTTTTTTCAACAAAGAAATTTAACAAACAAAAGTTTGTGTTTACTCTATTTATTGACATGATAAAAGAATTTTGAAAAAAAAAAAATTTTTTTGACAATTTCATAAGTTTGAGACAAACTTTTATTTAAACAAAATTTGAGACACATCAGGACTTTTCAACTCATCCGCCCTTGATCAAAGTTTAGAGTTACAGTCAAACTCGGTTATAACGAACTAATTCTGAAGTCCCGACGTTTTGGCATCAATTTTCACACAAAATACTGTTTTATAACGAACTCGGTTATAACGAATCCTCGGTTACACAGAAAGAATTAAAAACGAAAGTCAATCAACAAATACGCGAATTCAATTAATTTTTTAATTGAAACTCCTCCGATAAAGAAAATTGTTATATCAATCTTCAAATTGTAGGTGATTAATTGATTTTTATTTCAATTAATCATTTTTTCGATATTGATCAAAAATTTGATTGATTTTTTATTTAAAGTCAATTAAAATAATTATTGATTTAACAAATAAATTTTACGCTTATGGAAAAATTATGAAAAAATTCATATTTTTTGCTTTCCAATATGTTGCCGATAATAAAAAAAGTAAGACCGTAGTAAAGAGTATATTTTTGAACTAATGTATTTAAATAAATTGAAGCGAAAAAAAATCTGGTATGTTGAAAATTTGTAATTCGACAGTTAAAGAAAATAACAAAAATTTCAATCAAAACATTGATTGACTCATTTAAATTTTGTTGATCAATAAATTTAATTGAAAATTTTTAGCCAATAATTTTTTGTGTGTAAAGCGAACTGCTTATTATGGTCCCACGAACACAATTTCATGTGTATGTACCTTTTTATAACGAACTTCCATGCACAATTTTTAATTTGTGGCAATTTTTGGTTTAGATTATAATTTTGATAAAATTTATTTATATTTTCAATCGTTTTCTATGAAAATGGGTCAAGAAAAAAACTTTGCACATTTTTTTTTTAATTTCTTAAAATAACGATATCTCGAAACTCGTTCTACCGATTTAAAACATTTTTTGGTAACCTCCAGAAATATTTTTGTAATTTTTTCTTTTTAAATTTTCAAAAACCCAAAACTTTGATCACCAAGTGCCACAGGTTAATTTAAATAGATTTGCCCAACATTTATCCCACAAAGTTTTTAGTTCCATATAAAAACCAATAGTTGTGGCAACCATAAAATTTTTGCGGCAATCATAATATGACCCTAGGTAATCGTAAAATCATAATTTAATACCATAATATGTTTGCCACAAACATTTTATGAATGCTATCAACATATTATGATACACATTTCAATCATAATATGACGCTCTTAAATTATGGTTGCCACAATCATATAACTTCTCTGCAGTGACGTATCCAGGAATTTGAAACGGAGGGGGCACAATTCCAAAATTTTTTCGTCATCGCCAATTATTATTTATTTTTAACTACATCCTTAACCTCCCTAGCGATTTCGTCGTATTTTTAGAATCTATTTTCTTTGTCTGACAAATTCTCAGATATTAATGTTTCTATAGAAAAAACTTTTCAGAATCTGAGAATTTTAATAAACAAATAATATCTTAGATTTTAATACAGAAAATATATCTTACAATGAAAGTATCTCAACCCTTATGAACCGATTTACATGAATCTTAAAATATATATGAGGGTTTCTTCGTCAACCGGGCCACCCTTCCCTCCAAAATTTGAATGGGTTTGAAATTTTTTAAAAAAAAATTGAAATTACCTAAAATATTTGGTTTTGAATACCAAGTGCGGTTTTGAATTTGAATATAACGGATCCAATATGGCGCCCAACTTTTTAAAAATATTACAGATTTCCTTAAAATTCTTCATGCACGGGTTCTTGGAGTTGCTCAAGAAGAATTTGCAGTTGGATTTTTAAAATTCAAAATGTCGGATCCAACATGGCGATATATTTTTTTTTTATTAATAGATTCACTCAAAACTCTTTACGTACCGGTTTGTTGGGTTGCTAAATTAAAATTTCAATTCATTCCAAAATCTAACTTCAGATTCTTATTTAGCGACCCTAAAAACTCGGATATAAAAAGTTTCAAGCAAATCGGTTTATTGTTTAAAAATATTTGTCGCCATGTTGGATCCGACATTTTGAATTTTAAAATTCCAACTTCAGATTCTTCGTAAGCGACCACAACAACCTGTGTTTAAAGAGTTGATGAAGAAAACCCCATATAAAAGACACAATTCTAAGGTTTTGGTGTCTCGGCTCATCGGCCACATCGGGGAGTTTGGGGTAAAAAATGGGGAATTTTTTTGATTTTTCTGCCATTTCTTACTAAGAAACTATATGATGTTTCTATATGAGAATAAATGTTTTTTAATGCCTATCCAACAGGGGCAGAACCTTGTAAAAATTTAAATATTCCCGGTGAAAAATGTTCATATATGCTCCATATGAATACATATATGAAGCAATATTTCTTGATTTTTTTTCATATATGCTGATGTATGAAAACACATATGCACACATCTGCACGTACATATGTCTGGGACTTAAAAAAATTTCAAAAAAAAAATTTCAAAAGCATTTGAACTGAAATTTTGAAATGAAATTTTTTTACTCCAAAACGCATAAAAAAATTCCAAAAAAAAAACTGAAAATTTTCAAAAAAAAATTTCAGATATGTACACTAGGGTTATGACTTTTTTTTTGCGACATCCTCCATTCACGGAATCGTGTAGGGCATGGAAAAATACTAAGAAATATGCTTATGATTTTTCCCGATCGTGAAAAAAGTTCACGCACCAAACGCATTGACGTTTTATGTAAACAATTTTTTTTTTAAAATAATAAAAGTGATAACTGACTAAAATTTTTGTTGTTTTTTATTATAATAGCGCGAATTGGTCAAAAAAATTGTGGGTAACGGTTTTGTAAGCAGTGAACCACAAAAACTTGGTTATTAAGAGAAAAGTGAAACTTAAATAAAAAAAATAAAAAAATCGTATATACAAAACTTCAATGCATTTGGTGCGTGAAGTTTTTTCACGATCGCGAAAAACTAAACTAACAGTTTTTAGTTATTTTCCATGCCCTACACGATTCGAGGATGGAGGTTGCATATTTGCAAAAAATGCAAAAAGTACTAACCCTAATGTACACATTTGCACATATGGGGCAAAACGCGTCAACGGTCCACACCCAAAAACAAATGTTGTCCGATTCAAGTATAATTTTGGCAAAATATTAGGTTAATGATATGTAGTATAAATTACAAATATAAAATTTTTTGATGAAATATTGGCAGAGTTACAGGGTTGGGAAGTTTTGATGTTTTTGAAAAGAATATATTTTGGTGAATTTTAATTAACACTTTGATGAAACAAAAATTATAATTTATAAAACTAATTTTAAAGTATTTTTGATGGCCTTTAAAATGGCATTTGTGGATTTTTGAAAAAAAAAAAAATTTGACCTTAAAATTCAAGGTCAAAATATTAAGTTGTAATTATCTTATAAGGGTCGCACTTCTAAATTTTTTTCACTAAGCCCATTAGAAAGCTTGACATTTTTTTTAATTTCGTTTTTTTTAAAAAAAATGGTATGTATGAAACTTTATGAGAAATCAATTTTTTAGGAGTATATGACACTCAAATTGTACTAAAATCGCTTTAATCTGCATATAATAACAACAACAAAAATCAATGCGTAGATAAAGTGTGCGTTGTAAACACCCACAACAAACGTTGCACGCATAAAAAATAAAGAAATCAGTACAGTTTGGGCGTTATGTACTCGTAAAAAAATTGATTTCTCATAAAGTATCATACATACCATTTTTTTAAAAAGATCGAAATTAAAAAAAATTTCAACCTTTCTAGTGGATTTAGTGAAAAAATCTAAAAGTGCGACCCTTATAAGATAATTACAATTTAATATTTTGACCTTGAATTTTAAGGTAAAATTTATTTTTTTCAAAAAAACACAAATGCCATTTTAAAGGCCGTTAAAAATACTTTAAAAGTCGTTTTTAAAATTATAATTTTTGTTTCATCAAAATGTTAATTAAAATTCACCAAAATATGTTCTTTTCAAAAACATCAAAACTTTCCAACCCTGTAACTCTGCCAATATTTCATCAAAAAATTTTATATTTGTAATTTAGAATACCTATCATTAACCTACTATTTTACCAAAATTATACTTAAATTGGACAACATTTGTTTTTTGGTGTGGACCTTTGACGCGTTTTGCCCCATATATGACATGTACTTCCATATGTGTCCCGATACAAGATGTTTGAATTTTTCTCAAGACTTAGAAAATTTTTCAAAATTTATTTTCTAAAAACAGTTTTTAATGACTTTTACTACAAACACTTGGTACTTCGAAAATTAAAGAAAAAAAACTTCGAAAATTTTTCAAAAATTTTTTTTCTTAAAACATTTTTTAATTATTTTTTTATTAAAAACCGAAAAAAACTTGCCAAACAAATTTTGTGTCTGGGACTTAAAAACCAAAAATTTTGGAACTTTGAAAATTAAAAAAAAAAATAAAATAAAAAACATAGAAAAAGTTTTTTTCTGAAATTTAAAAAAGATTTTAAGACTTCAAAAATAGTGAAGCATTTTTTTCTAAAACAATTTTAATGAAATTCTTTACACCAAAATGCAAAACGGAATTAAAAAAATATATGTTACATATGTGATCATATGTGTCCATATATTTACATATGCCGCCAACTTTCGCATTTGCTTCATATATGTAATACATATGGACGCGCATATATGAATAATATATGAATAACATCTGACATTTTTCACCGGGTTTTTAAATTTAAAATCGTCTTTTAAGTTTTAGGGAAATCGGTTCATAAGGGTTGAGATACTTCCCTTATCTTGTTGCTTGAAAATTGTTTTGTAGAAATTAATTTTCATGATCCTGAAGCACAATTTTTTTTAGATAAAACTAATATTATGTGTTTTTTTATCATATTTTACTGATTTTTCGGTATAAATAACTTTTTAGAAACGAAATTATTTCAAACTCTAGTTTTTATAAAAAAAATAAAATTTTTTAAAAACAAAATATTTAGAAACTTGTGAATTGTTTTTTGTATAATGCATTTTTGTGTATAAAATTTTAAAAATTTTCAAATCGAAAGGGAAGAGGGCACGTGCCCCCTGTGCCCAACCCCTGTGTACATCCATGCTTCTCTGAGTGTGGTATTCAGAACCGATACAATTCCTCTGTTTATTTTCGCCCGTAACAAATGATCGTGGTGGCATGTTTAACGGTAGTTTAAACAAATATTTTTTTTAGAATCTTCCTGATTTTTTTTCTGATGTGTCCGAGTTCGTCTATTTTTTGTTTTTTTATATTTTTTTTTTGTTTGTTGAATATTTTGTTTTTCCAGGTTTCCTAAATTTATTTAATTTTTTGATCTTTTTTAATTTTTTCCCTGATTTTTCCACAATTTTGTTTATAATTTCTTTTAGTTTTCCTAAGTTTGCCAGCATTTTTTAAAATTTTCTTAAATTTCCCTAAATTTTCGGTTATGCCGAATATTTTCTTTTTTCATATCATGCACCAGCAAAATGAGCATCAAAAACTAGCAACATTTTTTGCATGCTGTCTTGTTTGCGATTATGTTTGTATCTGTGGGTATTGCTGTTGATATTGTGCGGCTTCTCCTGCTGTTTTTTTTTTAGATTTTTTGCTTAAACACATTTTCTGTTTTGCAGGGTTGTAATTCCTTTTACTAACATACAGATTGCTTAAGTCTCTGTTTTTTTTTTATTTGAAAATAAATTATTTTCCTTTTCTTATTTAGTAGATAGTACAGAGAGTTTTGTTTTTAACATTTTTAATTTGTTGCATTTAAATTATAAACTTGTGGTGGGTATATTTTTTCTGTCATTTTTGGTTGAGTGTCAAAAGTTGTATGCTACAGAAAATGATGATGAAAACTATTTAGGCGGAAATAAAATTTTTTAACAGATTTGTGGTAAATTAAGTTTTTTATGTGTTTTTTAGAATTTATGAAAAAGTTTTTTAACTTCACAAAAGCTGTGCATACAAAATAGACAAATTAAATTGAAGGTTAATTTAAGATTGCAACAAAATAATGGTTAAAATGGGTAAAAAAGTGACGTCGAATAAACTTTTTTTTAATAGAACTTAAAACGTTTTTTTCAATTTTATCACTCTTTTTAAAATTATTTTTGAAAACAACCATGTCTGCTGAAATTCATAACATAGCTTAAACTTGATATAGATTTTGCTGTGATTTGATCGATATTATCAAATCGTTTAAGATGAATTTCGTAAATTTTCTAGCTACCTCAAAATATTTTTTAAATAATTAGACAGAGATTTTCTTCGTCAAAATATCAGAAAACCGATAATGCTTAATAAAGTAGGTTTCTCGGTATATTTTTAACAGGGTTTACTGTATTAGGGTCTTCCAACAATTATAAACTTTTAAATTTCATCTTGGAAAACCTGCCGAACAAAGGCTGATTGTGGGAAAAATTATTAAAAAATATTGCAAGGGCATCCTTAGTTGGCAATTAGCGGTCAAAGTTGAATAATATTAAACTTTTCGACCAAAATTCATTTCAGAATTTTTTGACAGAATCCGGCACTAAATTTAGGAAGTTTTGCTTACATTATTGGAAAAATATTAAAAAAAAAATGAAAACCACGATTTCAGTCCACTGATTCTAATTTTTGCTGAAAGTTTATGACTTTTTAAAAAAACACACGCTGACAAGAAATACAAATATTTCATTCATAATTTCAGAGCGTCATTTTATGATTGATAATGTTATCATAATTTTTGTGTAACAACAATAACATATTTGCAGCAATCATTTTTTTGATCCTAAATAATTGAAAAATTATTTAGGAAATCTGCGATAAAAAGTAGCAGATTTCGACACATTTTTCCAATAGAAAATGTCGCAGTTTCTGAAAAAGTTTTGTAGAAAAGCATCAGAAGAATCTTTCCTATTAAAAAAGTCTCAGATTCCTAAACCTTTTTCTGTAGAAAAATTTCAGATTCTGATACATTTTTCTGTAGAAAACGTCTTAAGTTTCTGAAATATTTCTTCTTTATAAAAAGTTTCAGATTCTAAATCATTTTTGCTATCAAAAAGTCAAAGATTCTGAGACTCTGAGCCATAGAAAATATATCTTAGATTCTGAAAAAGTTTTCCTAAAAAAGTTTCAGATTCTGCGACATTTTTTCTGTATAGAAAACTTTTTATATAGAAAATGTCTATATTTTCTATATATTTTCTTTATAGAAAATGTCTCAGAATCTGAGGCTATATAGAAAAAATTTCTCAGAATCCGAGACTTTCTTATTTCAATTTATGATATTGTCATAATAGAGTAGCGTTGCCAGGTACTTTTTTTCGTTGTCCCCAAAAATATAACAAAATATCCCCCAAAATCCCCAAACCAAAAAAAATACGCTTTTTTTTAATAACACAAAACATTTTTTCTTCAATTTTTAAAAAAAAAAATTTATGCATAGTAATTTTTAATTTTAATTTGAAAATTTTTGAAGAAGTCCGAAACCTTCGATTTAAAAAAAAAAGCGTAAAAGTGTTACTCTTAATTACGCAACTTGTAAGCCGTATTTCGAGATGTGATCGCAATTCGTTCAATTTTTTTTTTTCAAATTTTAAAAATTGCACCTTTTATTTTTGACTCTGATTTATTTTATATGGTGCTCCAAAAAACTTAAATTGGTAGATACTGACCCTAACTTACCCTAGATATATTCCTTTCAAGGTAAAAATACTTCTCACTAAAATTAAGAACGATAGGACATGGGTAAGGCGTTCCGCATGGGCCTTGAAAACGGTTAAAAATCAGCCAAGTTATTACAACTTTCTAAGGCATCTAACGTGTGGCAGACCACTTGATTAAGCAATACAATCCGATTTTTAAAATTCATCAAAATTTTGGGGACCTTCTTGCACTAAAAAAACTATCTTTTAGGCGCCTAAAATATGCACTAAAAACTCTTGAAATTTGCACTAAAAACTTAAAATATGCACTAAAAATCATAAATATCCACTTGTTTTTTTTACTTTTATTAAAGAAAAAAGCATAACATTTAAATTCAGTCTGGCACACAGTGGGCAAAAATGGACTTTTTTTGTCCAATTTTGCCTACAGGTCGCAATTCTTAGCCGATTTTGGTTTTTCTTTTTTTGTATTTTAGCTAATAAAATTCCGCATCGATCTGTCATGGTGAATTTTTTTAAAAAAATTTTGGACTACTTTTTATATTTTCCTAAAGTTCAGAAAATTTTCATTTTTTCAGTATTTTTGCAATAAAAAATGTATTAGGCGTGGGACGAATATGCTTTATGGACTAAATTAAAGGTATTGGAACCCCTTATCAATGACGTGATTAGTATTTGAAAATATATTATTATTTTAGTTTTTATAACCAGACAAAAATTCAAGAATTTTCACTTTTAAAAGCCTATATCTTTCAAAATAATGTACCAATTTCAATGAAACTTTTTTTAGATAAAAACTTATGTTTTGCTTAGTCATAATTGATACACAAAATTTAAAAAAAAAAACATATTTAATTTTTTGCTTAAATTTACCTTATGATTTTTGGAATTTTAAAATTATTTTTAGTCTGTTTTTTTTTTTTTTAAAAGTTGTTATATTGTAAATTCGAAAAAAAGAGTTACAAAATTTTGCAAAAATACTTTATTTACCAATTATGGTTAAGAAAATGATAAGCTTTAATCTAAAAAAAAATTTCATTGAAATAGGTACATTATTTAAAATGATTTAGGTATTTAAAAGTGAACATTTTTAAGTTTTCATATGTTTATAAAACCCAAAATAATAATAAATTAACAAATGCTATTGATGTCATTTATAAGGGGTTCAAATACCTTTAATTTTGTCCATATAGCTTATTCGTCCCCTGCCTATTACATTTTTAGAGCAAAAATTCTAAAAACATTAATATTTTCTGAACTTTAAAAAAATATTCAAATAAAACAAAAACGATTTTTAGAAATCCAACATGACAGACAGATGAAATTAGTTAGCTAAATTTTAAAAAAAGAAAAACTAAAATCGGTTAAGAATTGCGACCTGTAGGCAAAATCGGACAAAAAAAAGTCAATTTTTCCCCATTGTGTGGCATTGTAAGCTCAGATATACATAAATATACTATATACAGGCGTATAAAATGTTATTAAAAAATAAAAATGTTTTTAAAAAAAAATTTAACAATTGCTTTAATACAAAAAATAAAAAAAATCATAAAAAAACGAAATTTAAATAGCTAAACATACTAAAAAATGCATAAAAAAACTAAAATTTATACAAAATATGACCTAAAAATATGCATTTAAAGCGATATAATAGCAAAATATGCAAAAATATGCATTTTAAGCAAAATATGCACTAACGAATCCATGCCATTTTAAAGCAAATTCTTTGATTCGCAAAGATATTGTGTTTATGCAGTTCTATGACCAAAGGGAAAAAACATGCATTTGCATGAAACTCCTCTCCTTGGTAGTAACATTTTTTTATTATTCATGTTTCAGTGTAATACTTTTTTGGTTTTTCCAAATTTTAAAACAATTTACTTGAATTTTTTTTATTTTTTTATTAAATATTTAATTAATATGACAATATCTCTTGTTCTTCCTTTTTTTCATATGTACATTTTAACGCTTTAATTAATTTATTTCTTCTTTTCTTTTTAGGTAAGTGTTGATAAAAATATATAAATTCTATACTCCAATGTGAGTACGTCTTTAAAATATTAAACAAAACTAAAGAGATGGAAATTTCTCAAAAAAAAAAAAAAAAATCTTTATACCAAATACTCCTGTTACAATACTTTTTGAAACCAAAATTAAAAGAAAAATCCATTTAAATTATAAAATTCAAATTTAGAAAAGCCGGATAGCAACTCAGAAAATCAAATTTAAAAAATCTCAATTACAATTTATAAAAGCACAATTAAAATTTAGAAACCTAGAGAATCCTGGGTGAAATTTAAAAAAAAAAGCCTTAGGCCGGGTTTTTGAGGTGTGGATGATGATTAAACTTAGTTTAACGAGGTCTGAGGCTCTAATTTTTCCGGCAAAATTGGATTTTTTTTTTTAATAGTTCATTAAAGACAACCATTTTAAGCAAAACTTAGCTGTTCCACCGAAATATTGTTTACAAACTTGGTAATGGCACTATTATTTAGTTTTCAGTTTAACTAAACCTATTTTAACTGATTGTGAGATCTCAAAAACTCAGCCTAATGAAATTTAATTAAAAATGTTTTGGTCATTGTGGTTTTCGTCAAGTCAAATTTAACTGTTCAACTTAATAAATTTTTTTCCAACAATTTTATTTTTTATTTTTGCGGAAAGCTGTTTTAATTTTGATTTTTCTACTATTTTCTCAAAGATGATTTCTATTAGTGTTGTAAATAGTGATTACTTTTGACTAGAGATGGGCGCGTGAGTGAATTTTGACTCACGCACGCTCACGCTCACGAAATAAAAATATTGCTCACGCACGATCACGCACGAAATAATTTTTTCTGCTCACGTTCACGCACGCTCACGTGAGTTACTAAAATTTTTCTCACGCTCACGAAATAATCACGCTCACGAAGACTCACGAAATTCAAATTAACAAATCGTCGCTGCTCCGTCGTGATTTGGTATGTGACATTTTTGGATTTTTTTTTTATTGCATAATATGAAACCTCTATAGGGCATCCGTCTGCCCACTAAACCGTTTAGCGATATCTTGAATGGTTTGGAAGTTAGCAAAAGTAGCTATGTGAAATCCATATGAAAATGTTCCAAAAAAAAATGGTATGTGTAGTTAAAAACAAGTTTTTGTTAAGAAAACTTTTGCAAATATAAACATTTTTGCTTAAAATTTTTAACATAACGGTTTTAGGCATGCTTACATACTATACTAAAAAATGAAGTATGAGATCACATTTTAAAGGGATGCTGCCATTATAAAAAAACGATTTTTCGCGATTTTCAAAAAAAAGTTATATGTATCTAAAAAGTTTTTTTGCAGAAATTAATTACATACATTAGTCTTTTCATACACATGAAATCAATTCGGAAAATTAATTATAGGGTTGCAAAAAAAACGCAAAATCACTAAAATATGAGAAAAATCGCGATTTTCAACATTTTAACGCAAACATTTTTATCCAAATTTGTACTTTTATATCGTTATGAGTCTAATTCCCATTTCCATACCAAACAAATTTGCATTTGTAAAGAAGAATTTTTTTAATAAAAAAACTGCAACAAAATGTGCATAACTTTAACGATGATTTCCATGAAAACTGTTCCATTGATTCAAAAACGGACTTCACCATTGAAATAAGCATGCCCCAATTATATAGAAATGATGGTCAGATCTCATGACACAAATTTCAGGAACATTTTTTTGAGTAAAATTTTTTCGCTAAAAAAAAACAAAATTCATTGAAGCAACAGCACTTGGATGCAGATTTGTACAAAATATGGGATTTAAAAGTGTATTTACTATCACTTTAATGAATATGACAATTTTTTGCACTATTATTAAATTTTATAACTTAAGTTCTATGAACAAAAACGGTCATGTGTATAAAAATGTCCAAAAATAAAAAAATTAATACCAAAAATGTTCCAACAAAATGTGTTATGTGTAGTTTTTTATGTAATTCGTTAATATCTTCGTTTTAGCTAAAAAATCATTCTTTTTTTTTGTGGTACACATCTATAAAACATCTTTATGTATTTTAAAGACGCTTGACTTTTATAAAATATAGCAAAATGGCAAAATAAAACGGTTTTTTTGCTCTCTTGAAAACTTCATTAAAAACACATACCAAATTACGACGGAGCAGCGACGAAATTTTGGTTTTACTTTTTTCGAATTCGTGCAAAAAAAGTATTTAACTTCCTTAAAACAATAATAAAAATTTATTTAAACAACAATTTTTTAATAATTACCCTCTAAATTCAATAAAATGCCGATTTTTTTACTTGTTTTTTGTTTTAAACTGCACAAAACAATCACGCAAACTCACGAAGCAAAAATTACTCACGCACGCTCACGCACGAAATATTTTTTTCTAATCACGTGCACTCACGATCACGTGAGTAAAAATAAATTTCACTCACGATCACGTGTGATTCACGCGTGAATCACGTGAATCACGAAAAATTCGTGTCACGCGCGCATCTCTACTTTTGACTACTCATTACTACTCGATACTTTTTCAACTGAGTACTCGATACTACTCAATACTTTTTTTAAAATTGAAAAATTTAAAATAGAGCTTTATAAATTACAATTATATTAATTTTTATCAAAATTCCATTTTTGTTTGCATTCGCTTTTATGTTTAGATTATTTTTAATCAATTTTAAAATTATTTAAAAAAAAAAAAAACTAAAATATTTTGCATACACAGAGTTGCATTTTATGGTTATACTAGCTGTTTTGCACCCGGCGTTGCCCGGGTTGAAAAACATATATAATCAATGAGTTATTTATTAGTCAGTTTAATTACTGCTTCGTGACTTGAGGTTTGGTCGATTTTTTCGATTTTTCTCAGCGCACATTGGGTTCAAATGGTGCCAAAGTGGCGATTAATTGAAATTTATAAATGAAGTTTTTGTTATAAAATTTGGTATGGGGTAAAAGTAGATAAAATTCTGCAACACTAATTATCAAAATCAATCAATTAAGTTGTTTACTTTTTTTTCGGTGAGCTGTCAAAGTTAACAAATTATTGCAGTTTTTGAAAAAAGTAAAAAAATTGAAATTTTTTACAATTCAAACGATTATTAGTGGTATTAAGTCTTTTAAAAGAAAATCTTTTATAATGGAACCTTAAACACCAGGTATTAAGCTAAATTTTGAAATTTTTTTTGTTTATAAAAATTGTGGCTCAACGTTTTTTATAATTTTTTTAAAAAGGGTCCAAAATTGGGATATTTTTCATATTTAATGGGCCACACATATTAAGTTAGTAATAGTTGGATTTAGTTTTGTGGATTTTAAAAAAGTATAGGATATCAGCTTTTATTTCAAAGAAAAAAAAGTACGGACAATGCCCGGCCCTTTTTTTTATTCCCATTTTTGTGTAAAAAGTCTGGGTATCATTTATTAAACAAATCCATTATATGTGTGTTTATACCCTTCAACTACAGTGTGGGCTTACACTCACTTTGTCATTCCGTATGTAACGCATCGAAATATGGGTCTAGGACCCAATAAAGTGTATATTATTGATCACTGATCGATTCTAAGACATTCTGTGACTAACCGTGTGTCCGTCCGTCCGTCTGTTGTTGAGCACACCATAAAGTACATAAAACAAGAGCTAGAATCCTGAAGTTTGTCACAAATGTGTATAATGATCATAGGCTGGTTAAGTTCTTGAACGAGCAAAATCGGACCAAGGCGGAAAAAGTTCCCCCTTGAAGAACTAAAACTACCCCAGAAAAATATTTTTTTTACAAGTTTTATTTGTATATTTGTTCAATAATTGAAACATTTTAATGCCATATGAAGTTCATCGACCTGAATTTGAACCAAGGGGGATCAGGAATGCCAATTTTTCGGTCCGCCCCTTTTTGGGGGCGTGTATAGAAAAAATAATTTAAATAATGATAAATTTGTATTAATTAGGTGCAAAAATTGACATCTATTTTTTTGGCAACGTTTATCGCGAGGGGAAGGTGTCCCCTATAGTCTCCCGGTAAACCCTCCCCCCTACGCGAAAAAAGTCCCCTCCATTTGTTTTTTGTAGCTTTATTACATGTTCAAGGGTTTCGTGCTTTTTTCCAAAAACATAAAAAACGACTAATAGATTAAAAAAAAAATTTTTTTGTTAAATTTTTTTTTTTCTAAAATGCTGTGTTTTTATGTATTAATGATAATTCCTTAATAAAAAACTATAATATTCCCATAAATCACTTTTTTCAGATAAATTTGTACATTTATGAGATTTTGTGAAAAACAAAAATTGGATTTAAAAAAAAAAATATAATAATATAAATACATATTATGCGTTCTTTCTTTAATTACTTTGACAGCACATTATGTGCACTTTAATTTACATTTTTTTTATTAATTTATCGCTTTTCATTCTAAAGTTACAGCAAAAATTGTGAACTATACCCCTTTTTTCCGAAAAACAAAAAAACGCCTAACAGGTTAAAAAAAAAAAAATTTTCCAATTTTTTTTTTCCAAAATGTGTATTTTTACGTGTTTATATTATGTCATCAATAAAAAAATATAATATTCTAAAACTACTGCTTATCTTAATTAATCGCCATTTTGGGTACCATCGAACCCACTGTGCAGCGTGGGGAACATGGTATATATGTGTTCCTCCGTCATGGGAACAATCCTAATATTAATGTATTTCTTTAATATTTATTAATGTATTTCTTTAATGGCTTTTAAAAGGAACCTACAGTTCCCTCCTCGGTTAGCACTTTATGTGGTGAAAACTTCAATAAAGACATAACTTTCACTGAAGTTCAAGTGGGAGTGGCATTTTACGCATTTAGTTAAATTTTGGTCTCATGTGACCTATAGTTCCCCTATTGGTTAGCTGGTGAAAAAAATTGCAATTAAACTTGCTCAGCAGTTTTTCCACGTTCGCGGAACAGGCAGGCATAACTCTCACTAAAGTACAAAGTGGCGTGCCATTATATGCCTTTTTATCAGTCGCTGTTTAATATTGCCTACAAAGTGGCGTGCCATTATACAGAAAAAAATATTTTTTAATTTAATACAAAGGGGTGCTGCATTTTAAGCCCCTTGGCCCGATCGACACGGTAAATACCATCTATGGTGAAAATTGTTTTTAAATTTGTTTCACCGTTAAACGCGTGAATACGGATCCGACAAAAATAAATTGTCTATAGTTTCCTCCTCAATAAGTACTAATTAGGTGTGGTAAAAATTATAATAACATCGGGTTCGCCGTTTAAGCGTGATTACGTAAAGGCAGAATAAACTTTCAGTACATTGCAAAAGACGTTGCAGTTGATACAGACTAAAGTTCCCGCCTCTGTTAGTACTGTCTTTGGAAAATGTTTAGTTAAAATCGGCTTAGTAGTTTAAGCGTTATTAAGGAACAGACCTAATCTAATAAAATAAAAAGGGGCGTGCTATATTATTTTTTATTTAAATCGGTATAGTCGTTTAAGCATGATTACGGAACATTCCGAAAAACGTTCAGTATAGTACAAAGGGGCGTGTCAAAAAGGCGTGACATTTCTCTGGTGAAAATTTCATGAAAATCGATTCAGCCGTTTTTCTGTTGTTGTCGGACAGGCAGATATAGCTTTAACATGGTACAAAGCGTGGCATTTTACGCATCTTTGTCCGATCGCGGTCGCTTATGGCCTATAGTTCCGGCCTCGGTTAGTACTATCTGTGGTGAAAATTTCATGAAAATGGGTTAAGCCGTTCTTTACTTATTGCGGAACAGGCAGATATGGCTTCAGCATGGTATAAAGGGGCGTGGCATTTTACTCCCATTTTTTCCGATCGCGGATTTTTCTATCTCTGGTGAAAATTTCATGAAAATCGATTCAGCCGTTTTTCCGTTGTTGCCGGGCAGGCAGATATATCTTTAACATGGTACAAAGGGGCGTGGCATTTTACGCCCCTTTGTCCGATCGCGGTTGCTTATGGCCTTTAGCTCCCGCCTCGGTTAGTACTATCTGTGGTGAAAATTTCATGAAAATGGGTTAAGCCGCTCTTTACTTATTGCGGAACAGGCAGATATAGCTTCAGCATGGTACAAAGGGGCGTGGCATTTTACGTCCCTTTGTCCGATCGCTGTCGCTTACTGCCTATAGTTCCCGCCTCGGTTAGTACTATCTGTGGTGAAAATTTCATGAAAATGGGTGAAACCGTTCTTTACTTATTGCGGAACAGGCAGATACAGATTCAGCATGGTACAAAGGGGCGTGGCATTTTACGCCCCTTTGTCCGATCGCTGTCGCTTACTTCCTATAGTTCCCACCTCGGTTAGTACTATCTGTGGTGAAAATTTTATGAAAAAGGGTTAAGACGTTCTTTACTTATTGCGAAACAGGCAGAACAGTCTTCAGCATGGTACAAAGGGGCGTGGCATTTTACGCCCCTTTATCCGATCGATGTCGCTTACGGCCTATAGTTCCCGCCTCAGTTAGTACTATCTGTGGTGAAAATTTCATGAAAATGGGTTAAGCCGTTCTTTACTTATTGCGGAACAGGCAAATATAGCTTCAGCATGGTACAAAGGGGCGTGGCATTTTACGCCCCTTTGTCCGATCGCGGTCGCTTATGGCCTATAGTTCCCGCCTCGGTTAATACCATCTGGGGTGAAAATTTCATGAAAATCGGTTAAGCCATTTTTCTGTTATTGCCGGAAATGCAGATATAGCTTCAGCATGGTACAAAGGGGCGTGGCATTTTACGCCCCTTTGTCCGATCGCGGTCTCTTATGGCCTATAGTTCCCGCCTCGGTTAGTACTACCTGTGGTGAAAATTTCATGAAAATCGGTTAAGCCGTTCTTTACTTATTGCGGAACAGACAGACAGACAGACAGACAGACAGACAGAAAGACAGACAGACAGACAAACCAACAATCAGATTTATAATATTAATAGGGATTTGTTGGTTAAATTTTGCGTTTCTAATAAAAAATACAACCCTGAAAGTATTGAGTAGTTACTTTTGAGTATTGAGTACTCGAAAAAATAGGCGGTATTGAGTACTCAGTACTCAAATACTCAATACTTTTACAACACTAATTTCTATATTTTATTTTTTTTTGTATATAAAATGCATTTTTGAAAAATATCATGCCGTGCAGAATAATCTGATAATAATCTAAAAAAGCCTTATTGTTTCATTAATTCAAATTGTTCCAACTGAGATTCTATTGAAAAAATATAAAACACAGCTAAAAAGCAGTTTGCAAAAATCGGCTTGATTAGATTTTCTTAGTAACAAAATATGAATGATAAATCCATCTAGGCCTTTCACTCAAACATATTTATTCGTATTTTTGTTTTACAAAAACACATTTATTCTGAAAAATGTTTACCATATTTTTCTTGCCTTAATTTGTAATTTTAAGCCAATATTAATTAGTTAACCTTAACATAAACTTGAATTTACAAAGAAAAATCAATAAACAATTTTCAAAATTTTTTACTTATTTTAGTGAAAAACCTCATAAAATTATTGTATGCACAATAACACAGTGGAAATTATTGCACCCACAAAGTCATAATTCAAATTTAATTTAAACACATTTAGCAATAAAATTGCAAAATATTTTTATACTCGTACATAGTACCTGAATCAACAACATTGGTGTACAAGGGAAAAAATTTTAATTTGGCTTATAGTAAAAAGCATTTCGTTACCTGAAATGAAAAGGGTCGTCAGTTACAAAAAAAAAAATTTGAAAATAATAGAATTCAATGATTCCAGAAAGAAACTGAAAAAACCACAATAACCATAAAAAAAAATTAAAAACTTTCGCCCCTTTTCATTTCAGGCGACGTTTTCTGTAAATACCATCAACATAGTAAAGTTAAAATGCAAATGCAATTTTGTTTACATTTTTTAAGCAAATAAATTTGCAGTGAATGAATGGTTGTCTTTAATTGCCAACATGACCTCTTTTATTAGTTTTTCGGTAAGAAGAATAACAAGAAACTACAAAAAAAAAAGAAATAATGCAAAAATTATTTAAACAATTTGTTCATTCTTCACAAGACACGTTAAACTGTTGCATTATAATTATTCACATCTGGCAATTATACCTTGAGCGATTATAAAAGATTTTAATGAAAGATACATTGTTAATGCACAAGAAAACTTTGCATAGTCTTAAGATAATAATTAGGAGTGTGAAGTTTTTTTTTAAGCAAATTATATACAAAGAATTTATAATTTAGTTAAAGGTTAAGAAAAAAAAAATTATAAGAAACTATTTAAAATATTAAATTAAGATTATATGCAAAAACCAAAATTTTTTTGAAAAAAATTGTGCGAAAAAAAAATGTTTGATGAAAACAAAACCACGAAAATGCGATTGCGTTTACATACGTCACCAGCCAAAATAAAGCATTTTGTATTTTTAGGTTATGTGGAATGAACAAAGTTTTCGAGATGTTCTTCTTTTCGTTTATAAATTTTGAACCTCTGAGCCGATATCGCTCACATGCAGTGGCGGATACAGCTTTCGAGTTTGGGGGGACATTTTTTTAATTCGAATAAAAAAAAAATCAGCAGTTCACCGTTGTCGGACAAGCGAAAACAGTGATCCTTTTTTTTGAAAGAAAAAAGTGATGGGAATGCTATAAGTAAAATCATAAAATTTTGTAGTTTTTCCAAACCACTGCAGCCGATTTTTTGATAAAAAAAATTCTCGCCTCCTTTAAACGAACTTTCTTTTTCATGACCATATTTCTGTTAAGATATTTTTTTTAATTTGTTTTAAAAGAAAAGTATACATTTTCTATTTAGGCGAAAGTCTTCGATTTTAACACATTTGTCGTATGAAAAATTCTAAACTTGAGAATTTTTTAATGGATGAAATTCTTCCTACATAGAAAATAACAGATTCTGAGACATTTTTCGTAAAAAAATTCCTTTTTTATAACAAAAATCTAAGAAAAATCCTAAGAATCTAAGACTTTTTCTATAGGAAAAATCTATCTGAGTCTGAGACTTTTACTATAGGAAACAGGTCTCAGAAATAAGATTTTTTCTATGGGAACAAGGTCTCAAAATTTAAGACGTTTTATTTAGGAGCACACAAAAAAAAAACTTTGTCAAATTACTAGAAAAAATCTCGTAATCCCATTTTACCAACATTTGACAGTTTTCCTTGTTTTCTAACAAACAAATTTGGACCGAAATTTATATTTTTTTTGTAATTTTAATTTTTTTTTGTAATTTTACAAATTTCCAAGATAATTTTACAAAAAATTCTAGTAAATTCACGATAATTCCTTGTAATTTCAATTGCGCCAAAAATCTGTAATTTACAATTTTATTGGTAAAAAAGCTTGTAAAATTACTAGGAATTCTCGTAAATAGGAGGTAACAAAAAATCTGGTAAAATTACGAAACCTCCTTGTAAATTTAATCGTGTCAAAAAATTTGTAAATTTACAATTTTATTGGTAAAAACATTGTAAAATTACAAAATTATTGGTAAAAAGCTTGTAAAATTACTAGCATTTTTTGTTAAAAAGGAGGTAACAACGAAAAGAAAGTTACAAGTTTTAAGAAAAAAAATGTTTGATGAAAATAAAACCGCAAAAATTCCTTAATATTCCATTCCGTTTACATATCCAGGCAGAAAAATACAAACGGGCCAACGTTGGAATGAAGTTGGCGGCGACGGTACCAACGTTGGCGAATCATACCCGTTTCTAAGTCTACGACGTCATTCCGACGTTGAAATGATAACAGTGGCCAACGATCGCTCGACTTTTGTTTTGACGTTGGGTTAACATTGATTTTACAAATTTACGACATTGGATTTAACTTTTGCTTAGGGATGGATTGAAAATCTCGATGTAGGGCTTTTTAATTACCATTTTGTACAAATTGGTTGAAAAAGCAACTACTTAAGTGTTCACTTAGATTAAAGAGTTTAAGTCTATGTAAATCAAAAACTTTTTTTAAAAAATAAAAATGTTAAACTTTTAAATTATAATTTATAGTGTAGTGTTTTATGTAAACACAAAGTTGTGCCAACACAATATTTTTAGTTAAACGGTTTTACATTATACAATGTTGTATTTTTGGCTAGCCCGATATTGTACCAACACAAAATTTTTGGTACGGTTGGCAATTTCTGACTGGGTATGTTACGTCAGCAGCCAAAATAAAGCATTTTGTATTTTCAGGTTATTTGTTTTAAAAGAAAATTATACATTTTCTATGTCGACGAAAGTCTCCGATTTTAACACATTTGTCGTATGAAAATTCTAAACCTGAGAATTTTTTAATGGAAGAAATTCTTCCTACATAGAAAATGACAGATTCTGAGAAATTTTTCGTAAAGAACTTCTTTTTTTATACTAAAAATCTAAGAAAAAAAATGTATTAGAGTCTGAGACTTTTTCTATAGGAAAAAGGTCTCAGAAATAAGACTTTTTTTATAGGAAAAACGTCTCAGAATTTGAGACGTTTCTTTAGGAAGAAATGCCAGAATCTTAGACTTTTTCTGTATAAGAAAAAGGTTTCAGAATCTGAGAATTTCTATTGGAAAGGGTGTCAGAATCTAAGAGTTTTTTCCTATAAAAAATTTTCGGACTCTAAGAATTTTTTTCCACAGAAAAAGTCTCCGATTTTTCAATTTTTACTATAGAAAATCTCATACTCTAAAGTATTTTTGGGAAATTTTTCCTATAAAAAAATGTCTCAGATTCTTAGATTTTTTTCGTATAGAAAAAGTTTTAGATTCTGAGAACTTCTTTCAATGAAAACAAAAAGAAATTCCTGAAATCTGAATTCTGATGCCTTTTTATTATATAGAAAAAGTCTAAAATTATTTCACTTTTTCCTAAAAAAAACATCTCAAAAGACCTTTTTCTAACAGAAAAGTCTTAACTTGTCTCCTATAGAAAAAGTTTCAGACTCTGATACATTTAGCTTATAAAAAAAGTCTTATACTCTGATACATTTTTCGTATAGAAAAGTTTTGGATTCTGCGACATTTTTCTGTAAACAATTATCAAATTCGTTTTTCTGCACACAAAAAATTTTAATTAAATCTATTGATCAACAAAATTTAAATGAGTCAATTATTGTTTTGATCAACATTTTTGTTATTTTCTTTAACTATCAAATTAAAAATTTTCAATATACCAGACTTTTTTTCGCTTCAATTTATTTGAATACATTAATTCAAAAATATACTTTGTACAAGGGTTTTACTTTTTTTTATTGTCGGCATCATAGTGGAAAGCAAAAAATATGAATTTCTTCATAATTTTTCCATAAGCTTGAAATTCATTTGTTAAATCAATCATTATTTTAATTGACTTTAAATAAAAAATTGATAAAATTTTTGATCAAAATCGAAAAAATGATTAATTGAAACAAAAATCAAATAATCACCTACAATTTGATTACTGATATAACAATTTTCTTTATCGGAGGAGTTTCAATTTAAAAATTAATCTTATTCGCGTTTTTGTTGATTGACTTTCTTTTTCAATTCTTTCTGTGTACAGAAAAAGTTTCAGATTTTGGGACATTTTTCCCATTTTTCCTATAGAAAAAGTCAGATTCTTTGTAGATCTGAAAAAATAAAGGGACACGTATTTTTTTAGCGGCCAAAATTCATATTTAGGGAGTAAAAAGGAGGGGGGAAGACAAGGCCATTTTTAAGTTTTTTTTTCGTTTATATTATGCAAAGAAACCTAGTCATGTTACATACCAAATGAAAGGTCTTTGGAAAACCTATCCATGTGTGCTAAGAACGTGTTCAAACATGCACAACTTTTCGTCATATTGAGTAAAATACCAAAATTTTAGGACATCGAAAGTCGAAAAATATTATCTTCTTTGGCGAGATAGGTATTTTTAATACCTTTAATCTGATACCACACATGCCTATATTAATTTTGTTTAAATAGGCGTAAATCTTAAAAAACTGAAAAAGGTCAATTTCCCCCCATACAAATCGACCCCCCTAAAAACGAGTTTGGCCGCTAAAAAAATACGTGTCGAATTAATTTTCGTTCTTAACAATATATCCAAATTTCATGAAGATCGGAGGGTGACACCACGGAGACTTCCCTTGTCAGCCATATTTATTGGAAGTATCGTCAGAATATGTAACAATGGACCACTAAATTTAGTTGTTTTGACTTTTTAACAGCGAATATCTCAAAAATATTACGTTCTAGAAAAATTGGGATGGCAGATTTGGAATCAGGAGAGCAAAATCTATAGGAATCTGTTGGAATTTCACTTAGAGGATTTTGTTGTTGAACAGTGTAATTATTTAGCAATAACTCGAAAACAGGATCAGCTAGGATATTCGTGTTAACGATTTTTAAAATTCTTAATTAAGAGAAATGAAATGCCTGATTTTGTCACATTTTTACAAAACCTAAACTTGCTGGAAGAGAAGTGTGAGAAATCATTGAGCTCAGCACAACCGGCACCGGCAGAGAAGCACTATAAATTGCCAATTATGAAAATGATGCAGAAATGATAAGGTGATCTGAGTTGCCGAGAAGCGCAAGTAACTCAGCTTTGTCTTGTCAGGGTGCGAATTAAAAAAAAAAAGTTCGAGAACATTATAAACTATAACAATATTTCTGGCTGTTTAATTTTCATATATTAATCCCCTGTGTAAAAATTAGCCCTGCTTCCCAAAATTCACACCTTTATCCTCTTACAAGGGAAGTATCTCAATCCTTATGAACCAATTTGCCTGAAACTTAAAATATATATCAAAGAGACAATTCTAAGGTTGGGGTGTCTCGGCTTATCGGCCATATCGGGGATTTAGGGGTTCAAAACATGGGTAAAAAAAATGGCTGAAAAATCCTTTTTGGGATTTTTCAGCCATTTCTTTTTAAGAAACTATATGATGTTTTCATATGAGAAGAATGGTTTTTTAATGCCTATCCAATGGTGGCATAACCTTGTAAAAATATTTCTTTAAATATTTTTTTCAGGAAAATGTGTAAATTTTGGGGAGTACTTATGTTAACATATAGACCTACGATATCCATATGGACAAGAAATAATCTTTATTAAATTTAAGTCGACTCGTATTTTTGCCCTAGATGATATTCCTGTTAGTTCGGAGGTTATCAAAATTTTCCCGAAGGTCCACATGGTTTCATAAGGGGACAATGAAATTTTTAAACACCGATATGGCCGATAAGCCGAGACACCCCAACCTTAAAGTCGTCTCTTTAATATATCTTTTAAGTTTCAGGCAAATCAGTTCATAAGGGTTGAGATAATTCCCTTGTTAGTATCTTTTATAAACTGTTTATAACTTCACAGAAAAAAATATCATAAAATCAAAAGTAACCAAACAAATTGTTAACAACTAAATACTAGTTCAACAACGTTTTTAATTGTATCAACAATGTATATTGTTAATGTGACAATAATTCATTTTTATTTTATTAATAACACAGACACTTTATAAACTCATTTAATCAAGCAAACATATATGTGACGATAGCACGGTGGTAGTGTGCCAGACTCGAATCATGAAGGTTGCGGGTTCGCCGCTAGTTTGCGAAACACTTGTTTTTTTTTTTTTTGTGATTATTTTTTGTTATTCTATTTAAAATTTTTTAAACATGTTTGAAGCCACATTATTATTAATTTTTAAATATAATGCCACATTTTTTATTACTGTAAAAACAGCAAAGAGTACACACTGATTCTACAGACACTTTACGTACACATTTAGTCAACTATAAATATATATGAGAAATAGCACGGTGGTAGTGTGCTAGACTTGTAGAACGAAAGTTTCGGGTTCGATGCCAGGTGCCGGCGGATGATTTTTTTTTTTATATTTTTTTTTTTTTAGTTTAGATTTTTTTATCAATTTGTTTTTAGTGTTTTTTTAAATATGCTGTTTAGTCAAGTATAAATACATATGGGGATAGCACAGTGGTAGTGTACTAGACGCGTAGCATTAACGTTGCGGGTTCGATGCCAGTTGTCGGTGGATGATTTTTTTTTTTTTTTTATATTTATTTTTATTTTTAGTTTATTTATTTCTATTTTTAGATTATTCTATTTTTAGATTTATTTTTTTAAAAAAGTTACAATAGCCATTGTTGTATTGACAATATCCAATGTAGGCTCAGTTTCAATTAAATGTTTAATTGTATTAACAATAAAATTAATTGAATTGACAACTTTTTTTTTTCTGTGTTTAAATAAACTTCTCAATATAAAATCTTTTAAATCAACATTTTTACAATTTTATATCCATACTAAAAAAGATTATCCAGTCGCACACACACAAAAGTGCTACAATAACATTTACAGAATTAAGAAACCTTAAGAAAATAAACAATCATCATTCAACAAAACTGAAACCATAGCAAAATACTTTTAAATAACGATAAAAATCTACAAAAAATATTCAAGAATTGATTTCAACATAAAAGATTGAAATAAATTTATGCAAATAAAGAAGAAAATCTACATATCAAAAACACACAAAAATTTTGCAACTTAACACAAAAAAAAAAACAAAAATAGTAGATAGAGTACAAATTTTCAGTGCTTATTATTTTAACCTATAAAAATATTATTACTCTGGCAAAATCGAGTAGATAAAAATTTAAAAATAAAACAGTTTTTTGCAGACAGACTACATACATATTAAGTAATCTATTTCCTTTAATAAATTTTCATTTAGTAATATGCACAATTTAATTACACATTGCACAGTGGGGCATTCGCGTTAGCAAATTTTTAACCTTGCAAAGTGCAAAATTTTTACAACAAACTCGTGTAATGAAATTAAACACAAAATTATTTTGTGTGTATTTGTAGTAGAGCCCGCGTGACACGAATTCTTTGTAATTTACGCGTGATCTGAAGTAAAATTTATTTTTACTCACGTGATAAGAAAAACACGAATATCAAAAAATTTTTAAATCGGTCAATCTGTTTTCGGGATATCGCCATTTGAAATTTGTCAAAAAAATTTTCCCACATTTAAGAAATTAAAAACAAAAAATCTCAATATTTGCTTTGATTGATAAAAGTTAAAGTTCGATCAAAGTTTAGAGTTTTTGTTAAAAATTTTCTACAAAACCAAAAATTTGATTAAAGGTCAAGAAATTTTTTATTTAATTTTTTTTGTAATTGTGTTATTGTATTGCTGGACTTAACATTTTATAACTGAATTTCTTTTTATCAAATTTTCAAAAATAAAAAAAACTTTGATCGCTGGGCGCCACTGCAGAGCAGGTAATTTGACCGGAAATTTTGGCCAAAAATCGTTTCATAATAAAGTATGTATTTGTGTAATAACCAGTGAAACCAAAAATATGCTTTAAAAACACGTTTTATGCGCTTAAAAATGCCCTTAAAACAGAAAATATGCTGTAAAAACAATAAAAATATGCTCTTGAAATAATTATGTCCCCTTTTTTGCGGTGTTTTTTACAATTTGTTTGAGAATAGACCCAAAAAATACCGGTCTGTGGAGTGGTTAGAGGATTACTATGTTCTACACAAATATTTGCCTTCAAATTTTCTACAAAGTTGCTGCATATACCCTACACTCAGATCTAAAGAAACATAGTTTCGTACTCCGATATGAAGCAAGAACAGACCAATGGGGAATCAATCGTCAGAACTCCGTAATTTTGGAAAAAGTTTCAAATTGTTGTTCAATGTAATTTTTTTTCTAGCTGAGTTTCCAGACATTTCAAACCGACAAGAAAACAAAACAAACATTTTAATACACTTACAAAATTAAAAAAAAAAAACATTCCACAAAACTTAAAAAATTTTAAAAATAAATGGATTTTTCTATATATAATTGATCAGTGATCGATTTTAAGACAGTCTAGCGATGTCCGTCTGTCTGTGGAAATGGTGATCACGGACAAAATATTACACGGATATGACTGAAAATTAACAATTTATTGAAAATTCTCCCGAGCAGTTTGGTATTGCATTTGAGCGATATCGGTTCAGCGGTTCACAAGTTATGAACGAAAATGTAAGGACACCTCAAAAATATTGGTATATTCAACATAACCTAAAAATACAAAACGCTTTAATTCGGCTGCTGATTGACATATGTGAACATAATTGAACATCAAATGGTATTTAAACAAGCCAGAACATATTTCTTGAGAAAAAAAATCGCGGACTTTTTTTTCACGGAATTTTTTTCAAAAAAAAAATTTTTTTTCACAAGTAATTTCGTTTTTAATAAAGTTTTTTGCAATAATCTATTAGAAATTGTGGAGGGTATTAATACATTAGGCAAGGCCGAATTTAACTTTTTTACTTGTTTTATTTTACATTGCTGTTTTTTGCGGTTTAAGAGATACATCGCTGTCTTTCAGAGCTTTCTTTCAGACAGCCTCAGCCAGCAATATGTTGAACTTTTCAGTGTTTAGATTGGGAAAAGGAACTAAGAAAAAAAACTGTTGCTGTTTATAATTTTATTATCAGTAAAATTGATTTAAATAATGTTATAAACCAAGATTTGGCTTTGTTAAAGGAAACAGTACGAACTTTTTATACAAATTTTTAGTTAAGATGGTACAAGGCCCGCGCAAAAAATAAAAGCCTTTTCAAGCAAACTCCAACAAAATGGCTTTTACGCCATTTTGTTAACCTCCTTGCGAATTTTCTTCGTGCCGAGTTTAAAATAAATACACTCAAAATATTTTGTAAGTAAATTCAACTGAAAAAACATTTAAAATAATCGTTTTTCCTTTTAAGCAACGGACTACTTATATTTCATTTAAAGCAACATACTTTTGCAGTTATTTTTAAACGTTATTAAATGACTAGACATTCCGTAAAAACAAATGATATTTCCGTTATTTTAACTGTTTACAATTTTTTATTTTGTGGAATAAAAATATTTTTTTTTTGAATAACAAACTACAAAATCCGTACTAAAATTATACGGTATAATCAGTCGGAAATAATTTAAGTGATAAAAATATTTTTCCGTAAAGTTTGTAGTTAATTTTTTAACAACTGTTTAAATCGTTCAATATTTTAGGTTCCTTGAAAAACAAACGATAAAACGTTTAAAACAACTTTAACTAAAAACTTTTTGAATAACCGTAAATAGTTACTGTAAAACTTTTCTGGGTGTAGGGCTAGGAAATGCAAAAATTAATAAAAAAAATATTGTTTTGGATGATAATTTTTAATTAATAATCATCCCAGTCGGCAAAAAAAATCACACCTGACATACTGCTGACTCTCCCTTTATAAAATTGCTGACATTTTCATACAATTTTCCAAAATATCATCAATGACATGTCAGCAGTTGGTCAGCGGTTGTTTAAACGAATTGTTAGTGGCCACCGATTCTGGTGGACACTGCTGACCAACTACTGACATGTCATTGATGACATTTTGAAAAATTGTATGAAGATGTCAGCGATTTCATAAAGGGAGAGTCAGCAGTATGTCAGGTGTCACTTTATTTTGCCAACTGGGATAATATATATAATAATATAATAATAGTTTTGATCACATGATCAATTATTTTTATTTATTCTTTTCTATTTATTTACAACTCATTTTTAATGAATTCAACCTAACCGAGAACTGGTAACAATGACCGTCGTCTCGTTGTATCGAAAAAAAACAAGGGTTCTGGTAGGAATCGAACCCACGACCCCTACGGGGGCCCCTTAATTATACCCTCCAACCACAGTATGGGGGTATACTCACTTTGTCATTCCGTGTGTAACGCATCGAAATATCGGTCTAGGACCCCATAAAGTATATATATTATTGATCAGTGATCCATTCTAAGACATTCTAGCGATGTCCGTCTGTCCGTCCGTCTGTTGAAGACACGATACAGTCCAAAGTAAAAGAGCTAGACTCCTGAAATTTGGCACGAATATGTCTTATGGTATTGGCCTGGTCAAACTCGGGCATGGGCAAAATCGAAAAATTTTTATGTCAAAAGAAGTTCAAAATCTTGCAGTTGGATCCAGGAAGGTTGTCTCCCACCGACGTAACCCCCGCCCCCACCAAAAAAAAGACACCCTGTTTTTTTTTTTAACGTGTTGGAGGGTATAAAAGATTCGGCACAGCCAAATTTAATACTCTCACTTGTTTTTAATTAATTGGGATTTGTCACAAATTTTACTTATCTAGGGGAACTGAGGAGGATTTTTGTGGATTTTTACCCCTTCACCCCTAACTTTGACCACGATAAGCGACCCATTAACTCAACCCGCCATTTTTTGGCTTATGCTTTCTTTTTACGAACCCTACAAAATAAGCGGTTCTAGCGTATCCAAATCATAACCCGAGTAAAAATTTTTATATGATACAATATATAATGGCATGTAACACAATATATATTTATACGCAATTTGATCCGAATAATGGTGGATGTTTTTGCATTAAAAAAGATCAACTTGTATAAAATATGATTTGATTTCATCCGAGTTTTGACCAGACATTGCCATATATTAGTGGATCTAATTAGATCTAATTGCATAAAAACATGTAAAATCCTGGTGTTTTCTGGTTTGGGTTGAGTTACACCACAGGTCAACGATACATTCATCAAACATATAATTTTCTTAAACAAAAAAATGTTCGGGTACGCTTCGAACCAGATAGGTGATATACATAACCCTAACAAGGAAATGTTTAGGATCATTTTAAAAAGTTTCTTATACTTTGCCTTAAAAACTTAGAAAATTGTTGTTTAAATGGAAACATATAGTGTTATATATGGAACAGAATAGGATATATATAATTTTATATTAAATTATACAGAAAAACAAATTTTGTATTGACCCTCATATAATTTTATATAATTATATCAACCTTTTAATCCGAATCATGATTCAATTATTTATAACTACTAGGGTGTTCAGTCGATTAATTCTTGTTCGATTAATCGAACAATTTTAGACGAATAATTGTTCGATTAATATAAAATTGCTAATTTCGATTAAAGGATTAATCGAAGAATTTATGCCGATTAATCGAATAATAATAATATATGGTTTTTCTGGAAATACAATTGTATAATTTTTTCAAAGTTTTAAGTCCAATAAACAAAACAAATGTATGTTACCGTTGGATATAAAAAACAGTCATGTTTACTTGCGTGGTCCTTATTTTAAATTTGTTTTCGGATTTTCGCTGCTCCTGATGCTTGGATTTGTTAAACGACCAAAATAAGTCCCTGATAAACTGTTGGGCCAAATCGGTTAACTGTATGACCGCGCTAAAATCGGTCAAACTCTCGAGTTCTGGGCAAAAACGCACTAAATTATAAAAACAAATAAAATTACAAATTTAAGATTTTCCCAAATGTAAATTTTTTTTTGTGACACCGGTAATCCAATAAATCTGTCAAAAAAATTGTTTTTGAATTCTACACATTTTACAAATCTCCAAAATGATTTTTTTTTTTTTAATTTTCTTAAACAAATTAGCAGAAAACTTAAATTTTTAAATGATTTTAATTTTGTTTTTTGTTGTTAATAAAATTTTAAAATACTTGTAAATAATGCTGTTTATTTACTCAAGTACCAATTTTTTCTAAAAGTGTCGCAAAAATCTTGTAATTTAGAAAATTTCTGAATTTGTAATTATTCGATTAATCGAACAATTTTAAAATTTTATTCGTTTAATCGAATAATTTAAAAATGGCAAATATCGATTAATCGTTTAATCGAACAATTAAAAAACCCGATTAATTGAACACCCTAATAACTACATATGACTGCATTTAAAATTTTTTGAAAATATCTCACGCGATGTATAATCATATATGATTTACTATGTTTGCATCAAGTTATATATTGTAATATATGTTTATTTTTACTCGGGAATACTTAAAATCTTTTACAATACTACCCTGTCCTTATTCCACATATAATACTAACATTTTTCACTATTTCATACAACTGTGCATGATTTACAACTAGCTCACCTATGAAGGGAGAAATATCACAAGTATTTATGTTTAGGATGATGTTGAAAATCGAGGTGAACATAATTATGAATCAGCAGTACGTAATAAAGGTGGGTAAGTTGCTCCATATAAAAAAAACATAAATTTCACACTAGCTTTACAAAAGCGTAAAAATTTCGCTGAAGAGGTATTCTGTTCACTGGTGAAAAACCGGCAAAATAACCCGGTATATGTTGCATCAATACGCAACAACACTATAAGCAACATTTTTTTAAATTGTACAGACCATTTAAAAAGCGGTGAAATTTAACATTCAGAAATAAAATGAAGTAATTATAAGTGTTTGGCACTGTAAACATTAATTATATCACATAAATAGACAAAAATTATCAACAAAATTTTAATTGAAGGTATTTTATGTATGCTGATGCGCAAAACATAACCAAACAAATGACTGTCAAATTTTCACTACAAATTAATTGATGTTTCGAAACATTTTTTTTTTCACCGGTGAACAACTTACTTAGCTTAAACATAAAAAACAAAAAAAATACGTGTGTTTTAGTGAACATATTGAGATTTATACACAGAAATAAATAAAAAAATATTTGAGTAAATGTTTAATACTATTGAGTAAAAAATTACTCAAATTTGCACCAGTAAACGGTTTAATAGTGTTGAGTAAATTTTTAATAAAAATTTATTAAATGTTTAAAAAAAATTTGAGTAGATTTTAAGTTGACACAATTAAAAATTTACTCAAAATTTATCTATTTATTTTTTTTAAAAGTTTAAAAAGTTTTATTTATTTTTTTTTAAAGTTTAAAAAAGTTTTAAATTTTTTTACAAAAAAAAACTTGTTATTCAAACTTTACCAAACACATTTACGTGTCAAAAACATAGGTAAATTTTATAATGATGATTACAAACTTTCACATACATATAAAAAACTAAAAACTACACGAGAATTCAAAAAACTATGAGAGTTTAAACAAACGAAATTTAAAAAACTATTCAATTTTTATTAAATTATTTACTTAGTTGTTTTTAAAATTTTTAAGTAAATTTTTAATTGCGCCAATTAAAAAATTACTCAATTTTTGTTTTTAAATTTAAACAAGTGATTACTCAAATTTGTTTCCTCCATATTTTTTTCTGTGTACCATACACAAAAAGAATTGATAGTGAATTGTAATAAATTTGTTGGCAAAAAGTCCTCTGATGAAAAAATTGGTACCAATCACCAAATTAATAAATGATTAATTAAATATTTTCAACCAAACATTTTTTGATTTTGATCACAAATGTGATAAATTTTTTATTTAAAGTCAATCAAAATAATGATTGATTTAACAAATAAATTGTGAATGTATGACAAAATTATAAAGAAATGCTTATTTTCTTGCTTTCCAATATGTTGCCAACAATAAAAACCCCGATTGTTTTGTAGATTTTTTTAATTAATGAATTCAAATAAATTAAAGTGAAAAAAATTCCAGTATTTTGAAAAATTGTAATTCGACAGTAAGAAAAAAAAATAACAAAAATGTTGATCAAAACAATAATTGATTAATTTAAATTTTGTTAATAAATTGATTTAATTAAAATTTTTTAGACAATAATTTTTTGTGTGTAGATGTTGGTTGGTTCTTCCATTGATGTTAAGCCATTTTAATGGCAATTGTGTGGGTTACGTATGTAGCAAATTGTGGTTTTTCATTTAATTAAATTTTTCTCCACTCTTCTTCCAACATATTGCAGATTATGCTGAAGTTTTTATACATTTTTTTTTGTTATTTAATTTTCATAATTTATTAATAAAAATTGTTGTTTTATATGTTGTGCATGTATTTTCACACCATATGCTTAATCATAGTTTTTATATAAAGGCATTTATAGTAAAATTGCTGTGCGTTCCAAAACACATAATGTTGCACTTTTATGGTTGTCATAAGTGGAAAAACAAATTTGTTAATGGAATTTATTATCGAGTTAAGTAAGGACACACCAAAGACTTGATTAACAAGATTGTTTTTTTTTTTGATGGTTCACATAAAAATAATGTGGACCTAATAATGATATATAAAATAGGGCTTCAGTTGATTACGCATAGACCGAATGAAACTGTTACTCATTAATCAAATGCAGTTGTTACAACCGCAAATATTCTAATCACAATTTTGAGGTTATTAAATGGGTTGATTAAAACTCAGAGATTAGATGGATAAGACATGCAGTTGTCACAAATGAAATCATTGCAACCTAATTTTTGAAGTGGTCGCAAACAGTCATGTGATTGTCACAACCACACTGCAATTGTTGCAGTTCAACAATATTTGCAGTTGAGATAGATGCAATCGCTATATAAAACTGTGCGACAGAAAATATCTGCTGGGATGTTTTCGAGTATAACAAGACTCTGTCCTTGGAATTTGCGAAATCTTGAGTAACTGATAAAACCCGGTTTTTTGTACTTTTTACACTTATAAGCCAGTAACTGTAAAACATACGGTGATAGAAAATCGAACTTTCCGAATGTTACAAAAGCAAATGAAAGTTGACAGTTTACACAACAAACATCTCAAGGCTTTTTTAGTTCAGCGCTTTTTTTTTACATGCATTTAAAGTTTGTGATTTTAAGGGTCGAACCAGAATCAAATGCGTAGCGCAAGACGTAAAAAAAAAAAACAAAAACAAACACATCAAATTTGAAATTTTTACGTCCGTTTGATTTAGGTAACTCACATTTGAATATTAGAAACGAAAAATTATTGGGTTTTACGCCTTGCGCGACGTAATTTGATTCAGGTTGGACGCTAAAGCATTTAAAGTTTTTGTCTACTAAACATGTCCTACTTAAGGGGCCCCAAGTGGTGTCCCTATTCGATATGTGGGGTCCAGTGTCCAAGATTAAGCTCGTAAATACATTAGCTATAACCGTATTTCGCTGAAATCGGTCAGTACCTACCTACTAAATAGGCAAATTATTAAAAATAAACCGCTGCGCACCATTGCGTATGATTGTTATTTTATTTTAAATAATTATAATAAAAGTTCACCGACTTCAAATGCGTGTGAAAAAAAAAAATCGATCGCTCAACTAATAAACAGCCTTGAGGGGTTTGTTATTGATATGTCGACTTTCATTGTCTTTTGGTTTCATCCCATTTTGATTTTGGTTTTTGCACTAAGATATCAACCGATTTTGAATTTTTCGACAGTTTTTTAAAAGAAGAAACTAACAAGGCAAGTATCTCAACCCTTATGAACCGATTTGCCTGAAACTTAAAATATATATCAAAGAGACAATTCTAAGGTTGGGGTGTCTCGGCTTATCGGCCATATCAGGGATTACGGGGTTCAAAAAATGGCGAAAAATCGTTTTTTTTTTGGATTTTTCAGCCATTTCTTTTTAAGAAACTATATGATGTTTTCATATGAGAAGAAATGGTTATTTAATAATGAATGGTGGCATAACCTTGTAAAAATTCGATAAATATTTTTTTCAGGAAAATGTGTAAATTTTGGGGGGTACTTATGTGAAGACATAGACCTACGATATCCATATGGATAAGAAATAATCCTTATTAAATTTAAGTCGACCCGTATTTTTGCCCTGGATGATGTTCCTGTTAGTTCGGAAAATATCAAAATTTTCCCGAAGGTCCACATGGTTTCATAAGGCGACAACGAAATTTTTAAACACCGATATGGCCGATAAGCCGAGACACCCCAACCTTAAAATCGTCTCTTTAATATATATTTTAAGTGTCAGGCAAATCGGTTCATAAGGGATGAGATACTTCCGTTGTAAGACCTTTCGAAGATGGGAACATGATATTTCACTAATATATGATCAGTGATCGATTCTGAGATTAGTGGAATGTAAATTTTTGTATAAATGACAATGTGGATCTAAAGCAAAAAAATAACTGTTGTGGAGAAGCGAAACTCGAAAAGGCGGATATATGGCCTCTCTGGTATATCTTTCCCTCGCAATCAATGAAAATAAAAAATAAATTACACGGTTGTGTCGTGGTTTTGAAGGGGGAAACAGGGGGTTGCTTTCGGTGGACAACTTTACCCCAGCGATTAAGGTTTTCAAATTCATTTATTATGGTATTAACGTTTAAATAATAAACTTAATAAATATTTTTACCATTTCAATCCCCTTGGTCTAACCGCAGGTCGATGAACTTAATATTGGCAAAATTGTTACATTTGTAGAACAAATAGGCAAAAAAAACTTTTAAAAAAAAATGGTGTATTTCTGGGGTTGTATTAGTTCTACAAGTGGAACTTCTTTTCCCATTTCCAATTTTTCTCATTTACGAAATTTACTTCGTGCCAAACTTCAGAAGACTCGCTTTTTTATTTTTTACAGTTTCGTGTCTTTCACGGACGGCCAAACAGGCGGTCGCACATCGCTAGAATGCCTTAGAATCAATCAATGATCAAAAAATATACTTTTTGGGACCCTGGACCGATATTTTAATGTGTTTTACACAGAATGACAAAGTGAGTGTACCGCACATACTATGGATGGAGGATATAAAAACTTTGTGCGGGCATTTATTCCAATTTTTTTTAAAGTTTAATTACTCAGTAAATGTTAAACCGATTTTAAAAATCAGAGTTGGGTTTTACTCTAAAGTAAATATACTTCCTTTATTTAATTCATCCTAAATAAAAAATGTGTAAAAACATCTCCAAATTTAATAATAAAGACATTTTTTAAAAATTGAATTTGCCAGAAAAATACGCACACTTGTCATGACATTACTTAAATATCATGTTGACATCTTCGAAAGGTCTCAGTTTCTTTTTTCTAAAACCGTCGAGAAATTCAATATTTAACAAAGTTACAGGTTTATAAGTGACAAAAGTACGAAAAATCGGTTCAGGGTACTAAAACCAGTTAGGGTACTACAAAAAAAAATTCGCATCCCAGGTATTTCTGCTTCATTATTTTTTTTGTGTCACTATGTAATTAATTGGGGCCCCTGTAGGCTAGTTGGTAGCGTGCCAGCCTTTGAAACTGGGGGTCGTGGGTTCGATTCCCACCAGAGCCCTTAGTTTTTTCGCTACAGCGAGACGACGGTCACTGTTACCAGTTCTCGTTTAGGTTGAAGTTATTAAAAATGTATTGTTGTTGTTATTATATTGTTATGTAATTAATTTCCGAGTATTGGGCAAAATATTCAAATATGATATTACACTCAAAATATTTTGTAGGCAAAAACAAATGAAAAACACACATAAAACCAGTGAATAAACAATTGAAAACAATCCCAGTAAATATTCATTTGTTTTAAAAACATCAACATTTATGTTTTACTGTTGACAAAATTTTCTAAAATAAATAACATTAAACATTAAAAAATTACGTTTTTTTCACTCTTTTTTACCAACAAATTCAAAAAAAATAACCAACGAAAACATTAAAAATTAATGATAGTTCTGTTATTTTTACCAACAAATTTCAAAAAAATAACCTACGAAAACAATAAAAATAAATGATTTCGTAGGTAATTTTTTACAATTTTTTATTGAAATATTTTTTTAAAAATTTTTAATAAAATTTTTAATAAAATTTTTGGGGAATCGATCCCGCAATCAACTACATTCTGGCCAGACACTCTACCCATCGTGCCAAAGTCACTTGATACAAACATATTTTTATATTTCTATAAATAATTTTTTGATTTTTTTTTTCTACAAAAAAATGTCATTAAAAAATACCAACAATTTAAAAAAAAATTACCTACACAAATCATTAAAAATCAAAAGAATAATCAGTAGTTTATACTTACAGAACAAAAATAAATGACTTTAAAAATTAAATGTTAATGAAAGTCTTTATTTTTTAGTGTGTTATTTTTGAAACAAAGGACTGAAGTAGTCATTAATAAAAACTGAACATCAAACAAATGTTTTTTCTTTTAAAAACGACTAAACGGAAAACTTTTTAAATAAACTACAAACAGTTAATGACATAATTTTTTGAGTGTATTTTATATCCTAGAAGAGCAGTGAATTTTTTCTTCAAGAATTAATAGACCATGTATTTTTTAGTTTCTCCCCGTTAACCAAGTTACAGATGTTTTTAATGTTCATATGTTTGTATTAAAGTTTTTTGTTTTATATATTTTTTCATACGAATATGTTCGCAAAGGAAGTGTTAATTTGTGAAGGCGTTGAAGTATAAAATTGTGATCAAATTGAAATGATAATTTATGTGTGTACACTTTTTTGGTGAAAAAAATCAATAAAAACTTCATATAAAACATTAAGTGAAAGTTTAATGATAATAAATTAAAGGAGATTATCATAAATTTGTGAAATTAATATCACTGTATGAATAATTTATTTTGCAATGCCACATGTGTATTGTAAACTAAAAGTGCTTGTGTAATATTTAAGGTCGTATTATTATTAAATCATGAAAAATCATGGTCCCTGCATTAAAATAAAACACAACTATTTTTTTACACTTAAGAAGTTATAGCTCTTCAAAATACACCACTTTTTCAATTTTTTCAGATTGAAAAATATGAAAATCGCGAGTTTTTGGAATTTAATTAAACTGTAAATGGAAATATCTAAATTAGAGATGAGCAATGTAGTGATTTTTGAATCACGCCGTTCTCAGTTACCGTGATTTACAAATCACCGTTCTTTTAAACAGTTACAGTGATCACCGTTTTTCAATCTGATGCAAAAAAAAACGATACAATGTTTTCCTATTAGTATGTATTTAATATTATTTGTATTACCGGACTTCATATTTAATAACTCAATTTGTATTAAGTTCAATTTAAGTACATTCAAGTTATTTCTGAGAATTTATTTATTTAAAATTAAGAGAAAATCCTAAAAACTTTATAAAACCACATTAGAGATGAGCAATTTAGTAATTTTTGAGGAACGTCTTTCTTTACAAATAACCAATATTTTAAACAGTTACTGTGATCACCATTTTTAAATGTAGATATAAACGTGATTTTAAATCACAGTTCTTTTAAATCACAGTTCTTTCAATAACAGTTTTCATTTTAAAGCAAAAAAAATATTTTTGGCAATTTCGTTCCTTGTGTGCGTATTAAAAACATTGCGTTACCCTGTAGGAAGCCTGGGGTCAATTGTCTCCAAGTCAACACTTTTGTCGACTATTTTGGGTGACTTTTTGGTGACATGGTCAACGAAGATCCAACACCTTTTTAATTTATTTGGAAAATTTTGAAATACAACTTTTCAATGTCTCTATATGATCTTATACAAACTACATAGTCAATAATTCTAAAGGCACTATTACTAATGTGGAAATCTAATAAAAAATTCCGAAAATGTGGACTAGAATTAATAAAATGTACTACTGAATCTCTGGTTCGAATGTCTACATGTGGTTCTGTAAGAACCACCTAGTCAATAGTAAGTCAATAGTTCTAAGGGCACTAGTGGATTCTCAATGACAAGCACATGTAAATGTCTACAGTAGATAGCATTGTCTGGGATATAACTGGTCAGTAGTACTGGTGACGAAGTCAATAGTGAGTCAGTACATTTTTACTATCGACATTTCCTACAGGGTAGCTTTGTGTGTTTTTTTTTTTTTTTTACAAAGAGAAGAAAAATATGATTGAACGAGCACACAGCAATTGTTAAAATGTTAGTTAATGTGTGTACAACAGAAAAGAACGATATTGCAAGTAACAGTGATTTAAGATATTTGATAACTGCAGTTACCAGTGATTTTTGAATCACGGTGATTAAATCACCGGTATGAAAATATCGCTCATCTCTAGTCTAAATAACTTCACAGAGCGTTTTACAAAATTAGGGCATTGTCCATCACGATTAACTGTTTCGGGCATAATCCTTACTTCCCCGAGTAATTAAAACCCAGATATATACAAAATATTGATTTGTTATAAAACGGTCCTGATCGTGGGTGCAAAATCATGTTTTTCTGGGTACTAAAAAGTCGTAATCTAAAAATAATCAAGAACACGTCATAACTGATTTCGTTATACCCAAGTTTTACTGTATTTATTTTTAAATATTTTTTTATACTGATTGGCTGTATTACTTAAAACGAGAGTTGTAAATGTCGTATATTGGAATGAAAATAATTTCTTTACCAGTTTGCAGCTAATAACACAAATATTTCTGAACGGTACACTCAAAAAATTGTTTTGTTAATATTAGTTTGTGCATTTTTGGAAAACAAACATAAATCTATACAAATGTTGTGGTTTTAAAGTAGAATATAAAGGAAAATTCAGGTCATAGGTTGTAAGTGGCTGCTGACGTTTTACGACAGCACACATAGACTCTGAAGCCCGTTATTCAGGTCATAGAATATTAACCTATTCCTGCCTAATGGGTATTTAAATACCCAAAAAAGTGTTGATTAGGGTGGGGCGATTTGAACATCTTAATGGGCGCTTCGCGTTTCTGATTCTTGGGATTGTACTGAGCAAAAAAGTCAACTAGACCATACGTCTACGGTGAAAATCGAGCCTCCCGATTTTGACTTGAAGTTTTTTCTCAGACTTTATTTTTTTGGAAGATTTGCAAATTTTCTTGGGCTCATATTTCGTAAACTATTTGAAATTTTGACTTATTTCAAAAGTTAAGTTGTAGCTATTGTCTCGAGCTACAATTTCTCTGAACATATTACTTAGAAAAAACTTCGTTTTTATGGTCAAAAAGTCAAAAATGTAGAAAATTCACCACTTTTTGTACTTTTTTTGGGTACTTTGGCCTATAACAGCCAAACCATTGAGATTTTTTTTCCAATACTGAGACAAAAATTGTAGCCAAGACAATAGTTAAGAACTCTCTAGTACATCGCAAAAGCATTAGAACGCTCCTTCAGGCAGTTTTGGCCTTGTAAAAGTGCAATTTTTTTGTGAAAATATTGATAAATTACCATTTTCTGTTGTTCGTAGCGCAAAATCATAAAAATTTTCTATTTCTTATTTTTTACACTTTTTTTATCCAAAAATATAATAGTGGTATTCAGAGTCTTGCTTGCCAGCCCTGGCACTAGTGGTAAAAGAGCACTTTTCAAAATTACTTTTCAAAATACATGTATTTTTTGAAAGAAGTACTCTTTTGCTACATTGCCAGGGGTGGCAACAAGACTCTGAATACCTCTAATGTTTTTCTTTGTTTTGTTCAAAATTTATTTTGAAAATTCATATAAAGTACAAAGTAATTGTATTGGTAGAGACAAGGTATGAATCAAGAAGAATTCCAATTTAGTGTATTTTTCATTCAAAGATTGCCTTCCCAGTTGGCAACGTCCTCGAGCCATCCTCAGTGACGGAGCGGTGACATGTCAGAGTCACTGCTGACATCCACAAGACATCTCTATGTACCGGGTTGAGGACAGTTTCATACAAATTTTCAAAATGTCCTCACTCAAAGTCAGCAGTGGTCAGGGCTGACCTTCTGGGGACATGTCACCTAAGACTTCTTTGGGGTAATGTCTGACGTAGATCATGCGAAAATACAAAAAAATTTCGTATTACCTTTAGTTTTTACTTTTATCCATTTTCCTTTATAAATTATCTCTCTTATATTTAGAAAAAACTTTTCGCCTTTTTTAGTCCCAACTGGATTTGAACCTGGAATCTCCAGTTTATTAGTCCCACACCTAACTACTTGTTCCAATCTTTATTTTGAAAAAGGTTTTCTATTTAATACTTTTATTCTACTTGTTATATTTTGATTTTATTTTAAATAAATCGATAATATTGCCATCTTTTTCTTGGAAATTGAAGAGTTGCCCAGATTTAAAATTCTAATTTAATATACAGCTATTCTGAAGACATTTCCTTTTAGACGTCTTAGGGGAATTATCCACACTCTTAAAGCAAACGTTCAGTGCTGACAATGTTAGGACATGTCATCAAGGATTACCTATGATTTGTCAGAACCTGAAGACATTTCCTCAAGGAATCACTGTGGAAATTTCCTCGGTGACACATTTTTCAACTGGGTTCCAAATCTTTTCGAGATTCCATACGAGGCGCTTTCTTTCGGCCTTCAGATACAGATGCCATTATACCTTCACGGTTTTTGTCGATTGTCGATTGTCGCGTCTGTCTGATTGAAGTAAATAAAATGAAAGGTTAACTCTGCAAGTCGGCTATGCTGGTGTGCTCGCGCCATCCGGCTTAGCTCGTCAGCTGGTCGCGGTTCTTGCCTCTAGCAGAGTGGTCGACAACGACAAAAAAAATCACACCAGTCTTAAGGTGACATTACACACTGAGAGAAATTGAAGGATCAGACCCGAAGTAAATTGAATAACAAAATAATTATTAATAAAAAAAAATATAAAAAAATGGAACCAGTGTACAAAATTTTGAACAAAACAAAAAAAAAAAAAACATTATATTTTTGGATAAAAAAAGTGGAAAAAATAAGAAATAGAAAATTTTTATGATTTTGCGCTATGAACAACTGAAAATAGTAATTTATCAATATTTTCACAAAAAATTTGCACATTCACAAGGCTGAAGGAGCCTTCTAATGCCGATGTACTACAAAGTTCTTAACTATTGTCTTGGCAACAATTTTTGTCTTAGTATTGGATCGAAAATTTCAATGGTTTGGCTGTTATAGGCCAAAATATCCAAAAAAAAATTACAAAAAGTGGTGAATTTTCTACATTTTCGACTTTTTGACCATAAAAACGAAGTTTTTTCTAAGTAATATGTTTAGAGAAATTGTAGCCCGAGACAAATAAGTCAAAATTTCAAATAGTTTACGAAATATGAGCCCAAGAAAATTTGCAAATTTCCAAAAAAAATAAAGTCTGAGAAAAAACTTCAAGTCAAAATCGGGAGGCTCGATTTTCACCGTAGACGTATGGTCTAGTTGACTTTTTTGCTCAGTACAATCCCAAGAATCAAAAACGCGAAGCGCCCATTAAGATTTTTTTCCTTCCTTACTAATCGCCCCACCCTAGTGTTGATACTTAAAAAAATTTGGCGCGGGCTAGATGGAAGATATCGGGCTAATTCTTTTTTCATAAAAAAGAGAAGAGATTGGGCTAAATGTGAACATTTAACAAGATTTTTTTTTTTGTTTTGTTTAACTTTTGTTTTTCACTGACAAAAATCGAAGATTTTTCTTAATCGAAATTATAAATTTGCAGTGCTACCCAGGAAAATTTTTTGCAACAAATTCCTGGTTCAATAGATTCTTGAATATATTCTACGGTAATCACAACAAAATTTTCTATGTAAAAGTATTTTTCAAAAAAACTACTTGCTCTAAAAAACGATTTCTTTCGGGACAATTTCAAACAATAATCATTGATTCTGGAATGTTAAGTAGAACCGGTTGCAGGGTAGTTTGATGCGTTCTGGAACCGATTATTTGGAACAGAAAATTTTGCTTGGTATATTTTTTTGTATATTCAATAGAGTTTAGATGATACACACACAAAATTATTGGCTAAAAATGTTCCATTAAATCTATTGATCAACAAAATTTAAATAAGTCAATCAATATTTTGATTAAAATTTTTTTGACAACATATTGGAGAGCAAAAGATTATTTTTTTCATAATTTTGTCATAAGCTTACAATTTATTCGTTAAATCAATCATTATATTGATTGACTACAAATAAAAAATTTTAAAAATTTTTGATCAAAATCAAAAAAAAAAAATTGATTGAAAAAATATTCAATTTGTCACCTACAATTTGATGATTGGTACAACAGTTTTCTTTACTAAAGGAATTTCAATCAAAAAAGTGATTGAATCCACGATTTTGTTGATTGAAATTCGTTTAAAATTCTTTCTGTTTAGAAATTCAATAATTGTCTAAATAATATTAAATTTTTTTTCATTTACCCCAAAATAAAAAACAAATAATCACGAATATCGCTAATAAATACGCTAACTATTAAAAAAAAAAACTGATATTACAATATACTCAAAACTAATTCTCTTTCCAATCAGCATAAAAATCTGTTGAATATACACTAGACTGGCCATAGCGTTATATAGAAAAATTAAAAATGTTAAATCCATAAGTGTTCGCACTGAAAAATGTGAGGTTGGGGATAAAAATAATTATGCATATTTAAAAATTTTTTTTTTTTGTTCCGAGTACCTCCGGGTTGAGCCTAAAGTTTGAAAAACGGATTACAAGGGAAAAATATGACTTTTTTTCATTTTCTCAATTTTTTTGATATTTTAAGTACAGTTTGAATTCAAATGGTCACTGAATTTTGATTAAGAGTTAATTGTCTATCAAATAAGGTGTTAAAAATTAAAATCGGTTGAAAATTAGCCGAGTTATGACAACTTCCCCCGGCAACTAACGTGTGGCAAACCACCTGATCAAGGAATTCGAGCCCCATTTTTGAAATTTATTGAAATTATCTACTGTAATTAATTTTTTTTATTCCTCAAGTTCCAATGTACTAAGAAGATCCATATTTTTCATATTGCGTTTTGCTAACTTGTTTTAAATAAATGCTAAAGTGGTCTGAATTTTTCAACATTATTTTCAAATCTCCAATTTTAAATTTTTATTTTTTTTGTTAAAGAAATTTAAAAAAATCGGCTATTGGAGTTTAGGGATTTGTTAAGCACATATAAAGGAATAAAAACCCCAAAAATTGTAGGGTTTGCTGTTTTCATTTGGCTATTACAGTGATGTAATTTCGGCGGATTTCGGGAAAGTAGTGATTTTTGGCACTTTTTTAGCTTTTATTTATTTTTTTTTGGTTTTTTTTACAAACTTCATATGTTTTGGACCGAATTATATCAACAAGAGATAGAGTAATTCAATTCGCAAATTAAGGGCAAAAATGGGAAATTAAAAATTGCCCCAACTAAAGGTCAAAGGTCAAATTTTAGAAGATTTTGAATTTTTAAACATTAACAGATTTTCTGAGTGGAAATATATGAAACTACTTGATGTCATTTTAAAAGGTCTTAACATATGTCTTTTTATTTAAATTCAGAATATTAACCCTTTAGTGATGGTGGGGCCTATTCGACCATTTGAACAAAATACATTTACATTATCTCCATTAAATTAAAAAAATTATAGGCCCCAACAGCACTTAAGGGTTAAATTTTTAAATTTTAATTATTTGCCATATAGTTTAGACCAATTAAGATAACATCGAGTAGATTCAGCAAAATCCGCCCAGCAAATCTGTTAATGTTTAAAAATTAAAAATTTTCTAAAATTTGACCTTTGACCCTTAACAGGGGCAATTTTTTATATGTCAATTTCGCCCTAATTTTGCAAATTGAAGTATTCTATCTCGTGTTAATATAATTCGGTCCAAAACATATCAAGTTTGTAAAAAAAACCAAAAAAAAAATAAATAAAAGCTAGAAAAGGGCCAAATATCACTACTTTCCCGAAATCCGCCGAAATTACATCACTGTAATAGCCAAATGAAAACAGCAAACCCTACAATTTTTGGGGTTTTTATTCCTTTATATGTGCTTAACAAATCCCTAAACTCCAATAGCCGATTTTTTAAAATTTCTTTAACAAAAAAAATAAAAATGTAAAATTGGAGATTTGAAAATAGTGTTGAAAAATTCAGACCACTTTAGCAATTATTTAAAACAAGTTAGCAAAACGCAATATGAAAAATATGTATCTTCTTAGTACATTGGAACTTGAGGAATAAAAAAAATTAATTACAGTAGATAATTTCAATAAATTTCAAAAATGGGGCTCGAATTCCTTGATCAGATGGTTTGCCACACGTTAGTTGCCGAGGGAAGTTGTCATAACTCGGCTAATTTTCAACCGATTTTAATTTTTAACACCTTATTTGATAGACAATTAACTCTTAATCAAAATTCAGTGACCATTTGAATTCAAACTGTACTTAAAATATCAAAAAAATTGAGAAAATGAAAAAAAAGTCATATTTTTCCCTTGTAATCCGTTTTTCAAACTTTAGGCTCAACCCGGAGGTACTCGGAACAAAAAAAAAAATTTTTTTAAGTATACATAATTATTTTTATCCCCAACCTCACATTTTTCAGTGCGAAAAATTTAACTTTTCAAAAAAATTTCTACTATGGCCACTCTAATATACACCCATTTTGAGCCATATAAGAAATCTGATGATTTTATCAGACGCGGTTTGCTGAAAATCTGTCATGATTATCTAGATAAAATCAGCAAAGAAATCTGCTAAGACATTTTATAGAAAATTTTTGTTTTTAGAAAATTTGTTTTCTTGAAAACTTTAATAGTTTTTTTTTTTGTTTAAACTGAAAAAAAAAACAAAAAGCAGATGTTTCTATAAAATTAGCAATATAATCTACTGATTTTTTTTTTAGTTTTTTCGATTGTTAAAAAAACAAAAACTTAAAACAGTTTTCTTGAAAAAAGGATGACAGCAAACTATTTCTGTAAAATTACTAAATAATCTGCTAAAAATGAGTTCAAAAATATATTTAAAAATATCGTTTTGATTGCATAAAAAAAAACAAAAAAAAAAACAAATTTTCTCGAAAAAAGAATGGAAGCAAACTATTTCTGTATAATTTCAAAATAATTCGCAGTAAAATTTTTGTTATTTTGTTTTAAACAGAAAAATTCTGCTGAAAATTTGCTACATAAAATTGAAAGTCGTTTTACAGATTTTTTGACAGAGTTTTTCTTTTCAGTGTAGGATTTAGTGAACACGAACTAGCTTCACCAGATGGGTGTCGAAAATTCAAATCAAACTTAAAATTATTGTATTAAACCATTTTTTTTCACGCAAAAAAAAAGATTTTTCGCCAACAAAAAATATTTTTTGCCATATATTTCAGTATTATGGTTTGTTGTGTTAATTTAACAGAGTTGAATGGTTTCAAATTTAAAAATTATCGAAAAAGTTTAAAAATATCGTTTTTATTGTACTTGAGCATCAAAATTTTAAATCGCAAATATCGCGAATACGAGCTCTAACTTCTTAAAGCGGCTGAATTGAATTGAATTCAGAATTATTTTATTTAAACTTTTTTATTCAAGGCAAAATTCATCATTTTTAGTTGTTTCTATTTATTTAAAAAAAAAATAAAAAATTACTTTACCCAGCTTGTTAAAAAAAGTGTCAAATTCGAGCACAGTGTATTTAACCAAGTACAAACATTTTTTCACACAAAAAGATTTTTAGCTAAATTTTTTTCCAATTTTTTTTTTTGTCAGAATTATTTTATTTAAACTCTTTTTTTCAATGCAAAATTCAATTTTTTTCACTTGTTTCTATTTATTTTTAAAAAATATTTTTTTTCCGTGTATAGCTATTTTTTTCTGTTGACTTTTTATTTTCTTTTTAAACGTTCATTATATTGTGATATTTATGTATGAATTGGAATCATAAATGCTTATAATCCTATATAAACATTATTTATTGCCATACTTATGGCCTCAGTGAAATGGAAGAAAGAAAAAAAAAATTAACTAAGCTTAAAATCATTTAAGAATTGCCAACACTTCAATACACATCTACAAAAAAAAAGCAAAAAAACACCCACTCTATACAAAATCTGGAAATACAATCATGTAACTCCCACCCACTAAGAAAATATGAAAAGATGCTAATAAAGTCATAACAAGTGGTAAATTTATCATTGCAATATGATTCATAACTTCTTTAAGAGACACAATATCAAACGGAGTTGTAAAATGACATGATACAATTAGAAGTTGTTGTCTGGAAAAACACCTCTTATCTTTTTTCTGCCTTTTTGAAGTAGATATTTTATTTATTCTTTATTGACCATACAATGATTCTATACGTTATTGTTGTCTCATTGAAATGAAATAATATGAAAACCACTTTTATGGGTACAAATATTAGTGCACTTGAGTATACATAAGTGACCAGGTGCGTATAAGAATAATGTTTCTACAGGGGGAAAAACTGTTATGTTTTCGATCAAGTTATTTACAATTTCACACGTCTAACACGTTAGCTCAATTATTTGGTTTCTTAAAATACTTATAAAACTTTTATTAATCAATTAAAACTTTATTAATTAAAAAAAATAATCATGTCAATTACACTGTTTATCAAAACAGTACACTCATCTAACAAATTTAGAAATAAACCCTTGTCAAATTACTATAAAAAGTCCCGTAATTCCATTTTACCAATATTTGACAGTGTTCCTTGTTTTTTAACAAAAAATTTTCGATCGAAATTTAAATTTTTCTTTGTAATTTTACAATTTTTTCTCGTAAGTGTACAAATTTCTAAGGTAATGTTACAAAAAAAATCTAGTTAATTCACGATAATGTCTTGTCAGAATTATCGCATCAAAAATGTTGTAGATTTACAATTTTATTGGTAAAAACTTGTAAAATTACATAAAAACTCGTAACTTTTAGTAAGTAGTAAATTCACGAAAAAATCCTTTTAATTCTTATCGTGTCAAAAAAGTTGTAAATTTACAATTTGATTGGTAAAAAAGCTTGTTAATTGTTTGTAATTTAACAAGCTTTTTACCAATAAAATTTTTATTTTTACTGCGAACTCTCGTAAAATAGGAGGTAGCACAAAATTATATTACGAGGCTTTTTTTTTGGTAATTTTGCAAACAAAATTTTTAGTATAAATAATCTACAAGAAAACTTTTTTCCTTATGGTCCGATTTTGCCCATTTCCAAACTTAACCTGCCTAGGAATATAATACATATTCGTGACAAACTTCGAAAGTCTAGCTCTTTTACAAGCGGACGGACATCGCTAGAATGGTTTAGAATCGATTGCTGATCACTAATATAGGGTCCTAGACCGATATTTTGATGCGTTACACACGGAAGAACAAAGTGAGTATCCCAGCAAAACTTTGGTAATGGGTAGTGATTATATAACACATTACCAGGTAATGCATATAACATATTTGTAGCATTATTTTATGATGTCTTACCAAACATTTGTTCCACAACGTATTATTTTCAAGTGAAAAATATTGCATTACTAATAATTTGCTACGTAATGCATGATTATTGGAAAAAATGTATTTCATATTTCTTATTTCTAAACATTAAATCATGGATGGCTTATGTTTGGTTACATTATGTATTATTTGAAAGTTTGAAATAATGTATTATTTCCCATTAAATACTCTAGAGCAGCGGTTACCAACCTATGGTACGCGTACCACTAGGGGGTACGCGAAACTGTCCGCGGGGGTACGCAAAATTTTAATAATTTAGACATTTTTTAGATTAACCTTTCAATGCTGGTTCCGAATCTGGCTTCCAAAGTTTTCCATAACGTCATGTTTTTAAGAAAGTTGAGTTCAAAGTTTACAATAAACGTATTTTTGTGTAATTTAGAGAGAATTTTTTGCGATATTTTGAGATCTGACCACTTGTTTTAGATTAACCTTTCGATGCTGATTCCAAATAGGGTTTCCAAATTTTTCTATGATCTCAGGTTTTTGAGAAAATGTATGTCAAAGTTCTCAAAAAACGTGTATTTGGGCATTTTTGAGACGGTTTCTGATAGAGTGGAAATTTTGGTACCATTTTGTTAAGCTCAAAATGTCATTTCATTGTACATATGTACTTATATACGGGGGTGTTTTATACGAAAAGTTACGGAATTGTTGATCTGCCCTTGTATTAAAAAAAAACATTAAAAAAAATCTAAAAATATGTGATGTGTTTTTGGAACTTTTTTTAAGAGTTCAAAAAACGTCCGTTGTTTTAAATTTTGGTATAGATCGGTGAAATCTGATTTGCAATATTTTCAGCTGTTTTTGCTCTGTAGAAAAATCAGCTCAAAATCCGCGTTTTCAGATGCATTGAACCACCCCAAGGAGCGAAAATTTTTCCCAAAAAATACCACCATTGTTTTGATCTCCACTAAAGCCTTCAAAAAAATGATAATACCCGCAGATAAAAAATTTCAAAATTACCTCTAATATTTATATAAGAAGTTTTTTAACGAAAACAAAAAACTCGTTAGGGGTACGCGGCTGACAAAATTGAAAATTAGTGGTACGCGAGCTAAAAAGGTTGGTAACCGCTGCTCTAGAGTTTCTTGCTTTAAAAAAATTTAGCAATTTTTAGGAATGAATTGGCGATCGTTTCAATTCGTTTTCCGAAACGATCGTCAATTCATTCCTGAAAATTGCCAAATTTTTTGAAAGCAAGAAACCCTATGAGTATTTAATGGGAGAATATCCTAATAAAGAAAGTAGAGTTATCATAAGTACTAGGGATGCCAAACGGGATTGACATTTACAAATCCCGGGATTAGGGATTTTAAAATCCTAATCCCGGGATCCCGGGATTTTTCGGGATTTCGGGATTTTCCGGGATCCGGGATTTTTCGGGATTTCGGGATTTTTCGGGATTTCGGGATTTATTAAAATTAAACTTTTTTACGTTATATTTTTAATACATTTTTTTATAATTAAATATTTAATTAATTCATAACTATTGAATAATTATCGTAATGTTTTACATATTTAGCACAGAAAACAGAAAATTTAGGAACAACTATGACCGATTTGAATAGATTCGAGCAATATCCGTCTCTGAAAGACGCGATGCAGTCGAATTCAAAAGACGTGGAAATAAAATATTTGTTTTAATAATGATAAAATTGTATTTATAAATTTGTTACAACTTATTGCGAGGGAATGTCCTCCGCCGATACATTTGTATTAATTGTCCTATTGGTAGGCGAATCACATTTTAACAGTTTCCTTCCCTTTACGATAAATGTTTACAAATGCATTTATTACGCTTAAGTAACAGAATTTTATCATTATTTACATAATTTTTTATATCTACGCCCACAAAAAGGGGCTGGACGAGAAAAATGAAATGGCTAGGTGCAACTTAAAAATGTGACATTTGCTTAACAAAAGTACAAATTGGTAAAAGATTTTGGGTTTTCAGAGACTGTTTTGTTTATTTAATGGGGAAATTTTCCCCTCCTCTCTCTTTTACTCATTTACGGACTAAAACTGTTAAATAAAAACTTTACAAATGGATTACTAAATGTTATAAATTAAACTCTCGGCAAAATCTAACTGCCTCTTAAAAATGTTGTCATATGCATACATCGGCAGCTAACTCTATATTAGGGTTTAAAAAAAAATTCCTTTGTTCGAATTTCAAAATCGTTTGGACCTATAGGGTTCCTTTTAGACACAAAAATCGAAAAGTTTCAAACAAAGTAAAAAATGTTTCAATTTTTTCGGATTTTTCGATTTTCAAGTCAAAAAAGAAAACCTGACACCGACGATTTTTAAATTTGAAAAAAAGGGAAATTTGATTCACCCTTCTGTATATTACGTAATACGCCCTAAAAATTAAATTATACTACAAAAGAATAAGAGAAATTAAGCCCAACTTGCCTTATTTGAAAGATATTTCAAACACCTTTCAAATGATATCCATTTTGTCACCACCGGACAATGAGCACTGGGAAAATAATATATTTTGGCTACAAAATTTGACGAAAAATCCCGAAATCCCGGGATTTTTCGGGATTTGTCAATCCCGGAAAATCCCGAAAAATCCCGGGATTGAAAAAAATAAATCCCGGGATTCGGGATTTACCAATCCCGAAAAATCCCGGGATTTCGGGATTCGGGATTTCCCGTTTGGCATCCCTAATAAGTACTTGTTATGATAATTCATAATGGGGAACATGAAAAGGCCTCGAATCAGAATAAACTTTTTTTCATTGCACAATATAAGGGCGAATAAATAACTAATTTTTATTATTTAATAAAAATTAAAACACACTTTTAAATACATTTTTAATTGCGTCAATTAAAACATTACTCATTTTTTTTTTTAATTTAAACAAGTGTCTAATTAATTTTCGTTCTAAATAACATGTCCAAATTTCATGAAAATGTGTGACAACAGGGAGACTTCCCTTGTTACTCAGGCAACGTGAAAGTGTTTTTTTTTTTTTGGCTTGTCTTTGTGAGAGTGGATATACAATTTTTTAAAACTAATCGCGAGGGGTAATACATATGCACTCACGTCACCCGGCTGAAAAACAAGTAAGTGTGTTTAAATTGTAGTATTTTCTTAATAAAAAACATCCAATCGGTCCACATTTGGGCCGATTAAGTAGATAGTTTCAATCGGCCAAGTCGGTCTTGACCGAATAAAATGTTCCTACTTATTTGCGAAAATTACTTGTCCAACCCATAGTGTTGTCATTTGATAAAATATAAATTATCTTAAAGTGCACAAATATTTATTTATGGTTAATGGTCAAAAACAATTAAACTAATGGCAATAATATATAGTATAATTACTAATTGTTGATTATATATCATTTATCAAAAAAAACTTATGAATAATTTATAAGTTTCAGTTAATTGTTAACAATTCATATTAACCTGTATAAGTAGAATACTTAAAACATTTTTACGGGGCAAACTACAAAATGTCAATATCAATTACAATAATAACAAACAATTGTTTGGATAAAATGAAATAAAAACAAATGATAAAAATTCCTATAAAATATAAAATTAATGAATATTGTTATTATACATCATTAATACAAATAAACAAAAGAACATTGATATTATAATGACAATGCAGAGTAAAGTCGCACTACAACCACACCTACAAAAACTCTACATTACCCACGCACACACAAATACGCAATACAGCAATTAGGAAAAAAGGACATGACAATAGCAACATAACAGGAAATCATAATGATAATGATGATGACGGCGATGGTATTGAAACTAACAAAACAGATACTACAAGAGGAATAAAACGCATTGGTATATTATTGTGTAACGCCTTCTGTTGTCATAAATATCAATATGAAGTTAAGGAAAACGAAAGAAAAAGGTAAACTCCCTTGAGGCTAGATGGATGGAAGGACAGATGGATAGAAATAGCACTATTCAATACCTTAAGGTAAAAAAAGAACCCAGCTAGCAAATAGACCAGACTCCAATGTAGGTCTTAAAAAATTAAAAAAAAAATTTTCACTGTTGGACCATTCGACATTACGAACGAAAAAGAAACGCCAACAGATCTCCAGTAGAACGAGTCTCCGAAAACCGGAAACTTATACCAATCTACACAGAAAAAAATATTTGGGAAAAAAATATTTTTTTCTGTGTAGATTCTTCTATCGAAAAATTCAAATTATTCCAATGAATTTTTTTATTAATTTTTCCTATTGAAAAATCTCAAGTTTTTTCATTAAGAAAAATTCCAGTATTTCGAGACCTTTTTAAAAATTTACTTTAAATTCCATGCGTTGAAAATGTTCGCATGCAAAAGGTGTCCTACTTTGGGGGCTCCTGTTGCCTCACCAGTGCACAGTGGTCGGACCTGTATGGAGAAGGCGGCCAAAAATACTTCCAGTATAGGTATCATCGTGAAACGTCGGTCACGGCTTTTTAAACATGCCAGAACTATTTAATGATAAAATGGGAGTGGTTGATTACTCATAACCACCCCCCACCACCTACCGTACCCAAGCACCCACATTCTCCCCACGTAAGAAAAACTAAACTTTGTATTTAATTCATAATTTTTTTACAAGATAAGTTTAAAAAATTAAAAATATTGACTTATTAAATATGAAATAATATGTAATAAAAAATTATAAAAAGGTTAAGGGGGGTTGTTACTAAAAACAGCCTTAATATTGACAGTATTTAAACAGCTATAAAAAATAAATGCACAATAATTTTTAATTCTGTTTTTTTTTTATATGAAAGACAAAAATCGTTATATTTTAAAAAGGTTTTACAACTCAAATTTTGGTCAAAAGAATTGCCACCCAATTGTGGGATGCTTTTTTTAAAGGATAAAATTGGCTGTAGTTGTTCAGCAAAAACTACTAATCCGATTTCGATGAAATTTTTTTATTTGTAGATTATTAAATCCTCTAGTACCTATCGTGCCCATATTTTATTATATATATTTTTTTTAATTAATGAAAAAAATAAAAATTTTCCATTTTTTCAGTTTACATTAGCATAACTTCAACAACAACAAATTTTTCTAAAAACTGTCACGACAAGTACTAGAAAAATTGATGTTTTGTTAAACCTGCTTCAGTTCTAAGCGATATAACTTTACTAACATTTCTTGCATCATTGATGAATTTTTTTTTAATGTATCAAATCGCTAATCATCAGCAGCAGAAACATAAATTTCTGCTATACGTTGTCGCTTTGTCCTGCTTAAACACTCTCCGAAACTTAATCTAGGACGTCCTTGATCTTGATTCAAGTTAAGTGTGATTTTAATGAAATCGACTACTTTTTGGCAAGGCAATCAGAATATGTATTTCGAACTCTTGTTTTTATACGATAGCATTTTTGCCAAAATTCAAAATTTTTTTTGAAATTAAATTTTAAGCGTGTTTCTAATTGACTTTCTTCAAATGTGTTGCCCTTATTTTTAGTATAAATTTTTACGATATCATTTACTTTTCTAGCTTTTTCAGCATTTGCACCAAATATCAAAAATATGTGAGCGCAAAAGTTTCCAATTATAACATGTGCCTATTGCAAAAACTCTTTAAATGTTAAAAACTCTTTAAGAGCTGTTTAGACGATACGTATTTTCGGTAAGATTTGTCTTTTCGGAGTATGTTTAATTTTGATCCGCTTGTCAATTCATTTTTTAAATAAATTCAAAAGATGAGGAGAACCCCGTATGTCACATTATAAAAATTTGTTTATTTTGGCTGTGTTATAGCTGTCAAAACAAGTGTTTTGTGCAGACATTTTTGATACGTCGTTTTACAAGTCTGCTGGTCTAAACTACCCTTAATAAGGATAAAATTAAGAAAAAAATAAAATTAGAAGTCCGTGAAAAAGAAAAAAAAAATTATCACTTTTCTTTACATTCATAACAATACCAGAGCAACGCGAAAATAAATTAACAAAACACCACACAAAAATTCAAAGTTTGACATCCAAAACAACGAGGCCGTTTTGATCTGTGGGAGATAACTCAAAGACATGCAAAAATATGCAGCTGATATTACAAATTTTAGAATCTTGAAATATTAACTAATAAACCAAAAAAAAATCGATTGGAGATTTCAGGGGGGAACACAACTTAAACTCTATTTGAAATTTCAATATATTGACGAACAAACACCAACAATGACACTGGAGAGATAATAATTTTATAAAAACTCCAGAACAAGCTAAACACATTATAATTATTTTAAAATTTAGCTAATACCTTCTAATTCAATATTCATTTTGATTTTTGTCAAAAAAAATTTTTTTATATGGTTTTAATTAATCGAAAGTTGAACCTAATTTTCCACTTTTTCACACTGCAAAAACCAACTGTTAACTTGCCATCTCTTTTGAGGCCTTTCTTAAAGAGTACAGTTAGAATAAAACAAAAACAGCTCAAAATTTTAAAACCTTGTTTTTATTATAAATAGAGATGACACATTTGGTGACAAACTTTTGACTTTTATTTTTTTATTTTTGGCCAATGGGATCGACCAGTGTGCAGTGCAACCTCTGGTATTCAACTTCCAAACACTATATCAGCATTGAGCTTTTTTCTGATTGGTAATAATAGTAAAATTAATAACAAGTTACCAGGCAGCAAATGAATTGAAAGATAATTTTTTTTTAAGTCGATGTATCCTTAGGTTTTTTCAATACCTTTTATAACAATTAGAACTGAATGCTCTTGCCATCATGGCAAAGTAAAAGTGATTTTTACTACAGAGACCTTAACATTACAATATAAAAAAAATTAAAAAATAAGTTGACACAATGTTGGTAATGAATTTCAATGGTAGAATACTGGAAAAAATCTAGAGTTCCTACAGATAAATACCCAGGCAGAAAAATACGAACGGGAGAGAGCTGGCAAAGTACCTATTATGGTCGCTTGTGTGCTGGGAAAGCATCACATTTTAGTACTTTCCCAGCGTCCAAAATGATAACCACGGTAAACGGTATGCCGTTGCTATTTTAAAGCGCTTTGAAAGCGCTTAAAAAACGAAAAATAAGGTACTATTATAGCACTTTTAGAACAAAAAATGGGACGTATCCAAATTGTATACATAAGTCCATAAGACACAACTTTTTTTGGTGTTTATTTGAATAAAGAAATTTTGTTAAATTAGGATAAAAAATTAATTGACTCATTTATTAGGATAAACAAATTTTGAACAAACTTTGAACAATTTGCCAAGTCCTGGAAAAAATTTGTTTGCAGTTTTCTTTGCGTTTTGGAATAAAAAATTTACTAAAAATGCTTTTAGGAAAAAATTTGGAAAAATCCCGAAAAAAGTGGTGTATTGAACCGAAACGGGTATGTATCCGGAGTTTAAGACACTTCCTCACGAAAGAAACAGGTGTTTTTATATAAAAGGTGTCAAGTTTGTAATATGTAGGTCATTGTGTATAAGTGACATATCATGAGAACTATCAAGGACCGGCCACTTATCTTGCAGGGAAATAAAAAATATTCCAATTGTTATGAAAATTAATAAATTTTAATAAAAAAAAATGTATACTTTGAACGGAATTAAATGGAAAAACATTGGCAAAGCGCTTGGAAAGCACTTTTCGAATTCATACTACCTTATACACAAAAAATAAAGTGCTTTGCCGAGACTTTTTCTTTGGAACGGTTGGCAGTTTCTGCCTGGGTATTGTTACAATAAAAATAACAACAACACGACACTATTTATAAATATACAACAATGAAGAAGAATTACAAGTTAAAGTATCAGAAGATTGTTCAATATTGTCATATTGTGTGGGTGTATTATAGTTGTAGATATTAAAGACTATCATTGCTGATTTTTTTTTTTTCACTTCGAAATCATAATGGCAATAAGCTAGAGAAGGAAATATTTATTGATCATTGAAACGATTGAACGTGCACTAAAAAGCATCAATAAGTTAAGAGAACGATTGTGAATGCTGGAGAAAATGAATGTCTGTACATTAGCCTGTCCCGAAATCAGGAAGTTTTGCTATTTCTTTAGGGCACTCCGCTAAAACAATGCTTATTGAAGAGCTAAAAAAGGGTAAAAAAATTTAAGGTCATCATTAGGGGTCGCAAGCAGCGTTTAAAATTGGAATCCGTTGTGCATTTGGTAAAAAAAAACTTTTTTTTTTTAATTGCTGCCAAAAATTTTGTTATACACACAAGAAACAAAACTTTGCAAATTACTAGGAAAAATCTCGTAATCCCATTTTACCAATATTTGACAGTTTTCCTTGTTTTTTAACAAATTGAAATTTAATTTTTTTTTTGTAATTTCACAATTTTTTTCACAAATTTCCCAGATAATTTTACAAAAAAAAATTTTGTAACTTCACGAGAATTCCTTGTAATTTTATTTGCGCCAAAAAACTCTAAATTAACAATTTTTTTAAAAAGCTTGTAAAATTACAAAATTATTGGTAAAAAGTTTGTAAAATTACTAGGAATTCTCGTAAAATAGGACGTATCAAAAACTCTAGTAAAATTACGAAACATCTTTGTAAATTTTATCGTGTCAAAAATTTGTAAATTTACAATTTTATTGGTAAAAACCTTGTAAAATTACAAAATTATTGGTAAAAATCTTCTAAAATTACTAGGAATTTTTGTCAAATAGGAGGTAGCAAACAAAAAAAAGTTACAAGTTTTTCTTGTAATTTTACAAGGTTTTTTTTTGTTTAGTGTAGAGTACATTGAGAAAAAATATTAATAAAATTGTTATTGATAAATATTGGTCCAAAGCAACGTTTTGATATTTTAAAAATACATAATTTTTTACGCACTTCCAACCTCATTTTTGAGGTTGTTCCAACCGGTCAATCGCTTGTTACAACCGTATACAACCTCAATACGGTTTTAACAACCGAATGACCTAAAACATGAGGTTGGAAAATTTACGGTTGTGGTAATCGTAAGTTTTTCTATATTTTAAGCTCAAAGTAATGCATTAGTAGATTTACTAATTTTGTTTTGCTAATGCTAGCAAGCTAACCTTTAGGAAATTTTTAGTTAAGATTAGCATGTTAACTTCATTTAGCGCATTAGCAATTTTAATCAAAGTTTGAACTAATTTTTTTTTTGCTAAATTTAAAACTCAATTTTTAAAAGCTTTTTTGCTAATATTAGCAAAAATAAATTGTAAATTTTGTTTTAAGAAAACTTAAAATGGCGCTATCTCGGAAACTTATCCAGATAGAGCAAAATGGAGGCCATCTTTGGTTCTCGGGATCGCCATAGTATCACCGGTCCTCTTCACAGGTGTGGACCCTAATGGGTCCTAACTTTGGATAAAAAAAGTTAGCATTCCCGAAAACTTTAAAATGTTCATATCTCAGTAAATTTTGCCGACACAACAAAAAATCCAAAAGCATTTTTGTAGCTTTCAACGCAGAACAAGACCGCAAAATAACCAAAAGCTCTCCGATTATATTTTTGAAGTCATCGAGAATTTTAATTCTCAATTCTCAAACCTCAGTGGTCCCCTAAAATCACGTATCTCAAAAACTAAGCAAGGTAGAGCGAAACGGACAGAAATTTTGAATCAAAACTATGACGATTTTTAAGGATACCAACTAGGTCTAAGTCCATCGGAGTCTTGACCTATCGAGTCCGAACCCTAATGGGGTCCTCAAAAATAAAAAAATTTAACTAATTTTTGGCAAAACATTTTTGATAACTTTATCAAAAAAATTGTGTTTTCAAAATCAGCAAATTTTCTTGTAGGTTTACAAGCTTTTTTTGCCAACTTAATAGTTTTATTTTGAGTGCTTATGTTTTTGTAGTTTTGGAATTTTTATTTTTTTACAAAAAATGCAAAAAAAAACTATAAAAACGGTAATTTCTTAGAAGTTGGTTTAGTTCTTCAAGGGGGAACTATTTCCCCTGGTGCGACTTTTCCAATTTCTAAACATAACTTGGCTATGACCATAAGATATATTCGGGCCAAATTTTATTCAGGAGTCAAGACGGACGGACATCACTTAAATGTCTTAGAATCTATTATGCATGAATAACACTTCGTGACAAAACTAACCACTATTTTAGAAAACAAGAGGTACGACCATTATTTCAATATATTTCGGACATGCTGAATCGAATGGCGTACTCCGTTTTTCGATGTATGGTACAGTTTTCTTGTAAAATGTCATTAAAGATTGGCATTCACTCACAATCACGCGTGAATCATGAAAAATTCGTGCCACGCGAATAATTTTTATTTTTTCGTCCTGCTCCTTTTGTGGGCGTAGATATTAAAAAATAATTTAAATAATGATAAAATTGTGTTACTTTAGTGGAAAAATCTCTCACCGCAACGCACCTTGTCGACCCACCCAAAAGCACCTGTTAATTTTTTTTTTATTCATATTCTCTAATTTTTTTACTGTTTTTTTATTTTACAGGATATAAAAATTAGGCGCAGACAAATTTAACAATTTCGCTTGTTTTCGTTAGAATTTTGAACAACTATTTTTTTTTTCGTATGGTTTTTATTACCTTTTGGCTTTAATCTACTTATAACTCTTATGTATAATTTTAATTATCACTTCACTCTTGTTCAATTGTTTTGTGTTAATGCATACTTAATCATTTTAATTGAAAAGGAGTACTCAATAAGATTCATAATCCTCTGAAAAATATAATATAAGTGAGAGTATCAAATAAGATTTTCTACCCCATCTGACTGGTATACTTCAAAACATTAAGCTTCATTAAAAATTCAAAATTATGCTAAAAAGTCATCAATATTCTAAGAGATTATTTTTCACAAACAGTGGGAGGCAAAGAATTTCAAGTAGAATACAAATTAACATAATTGTAAGTTATTAAAAATTTATAAAAGAAAAAATTACAAAAGATAACAAAATAAGCAAAAAATATATTAAAGATACATTTTTTACTGAAATTAAAGCTATTTTTTTAAAAAAATATTTTTTTTAAACATCCTTTAACAAAAGCATTGTACTCTTTTTTATTGCTTATAATGACACTTGCCAAACACTTTTTTCTCTATACATATTTGATAAAGTAATAAAAAAAAGTGTTGACTGTAAAGTTTATAAATAGCAAAAAAAGAGGTTATGATTGATGTATTACTGAAGAAAAATGACAAATTGACTATGGATCCATAGAAAGTAAATTAACAAAACACTTTTATATTTTTTTTTTATTCCCTGCACAAGTCACAATCAGGGATCATTTAAAAGTTAAAAAAAAATATTTGAAAAATGGATTTGAAGAGTTTCAACACTTGAAAATGACATATTTGGTTTTGATAGTTAATTATATTTCTTTTATTTTTTGTTTAAAGTTTAGTATTTTAAAGATAAACTAAGGCTGCATTTGAAAAATCAATATTTTTGATTTATTTTTCAAGATATTGTGATTAATTTATAATCTCTAAAATGGTATAATTTGTGTTGAGCTTAAAATTCGTCACAAATGTAATGAAAATATGTCGTCCATATCATTAAATTATTGTTTTGTCACTAATACGAATGATTTATTTTAATAAATGCAACAAAATATCACTCATACGTACCTAGCAAAAAAAAATGCGGAGTACTTTTATTTGGAGTGCTTTAAAACTGTAACAAATGTAATGAACAGGGACAGGACCTTCATGCACTAAAAAACTATGTTTTAGGCGCCTAAAATATGCACTAAAAACTCTTGAAATATGCACTAAAAATCTTAAAATATGCACTAAAAATCATAAATATCCACTTGTTTTTTTACTTTTATTAAAAAAAACATAACATTTGAATTCAGTCTGGCATTGTAAGCTCAGCTATACATATATACAGGTGGATAAAATGTTATAAAAAAATAAAAATGATCTAGAAAAATTTAATAATTGCTTTAATACAAAAAATTAAAAAAAAAAATCCAAAAAAAAAATTTAAAATAGCTTAACATACTAAAAAAATAGCTAAAAACGAAAATTTGTACAAAATATGACCTAAAAATATGCATTTATAGCGAAATAATAGCAAAATATGCAAAAATATGCATTTAACGCAAAATATGCAAAAATATGCACTAACGAATCGATGCCATTTTAAAGCAAATTCTTTGGTTCGCAAAGATATTTTGTTTATGCTGTTCTATGACCAAAGGGAAAAAACATGCATTTGCATGAAAGTCCTCTCCTTGGTAATGAAATACAACAAAAATAACAAAAAACACAAGAAAAAAACGCAAAGGCATTCTTTTCTACTTCATAAAAAGTTGATATTCAGCTCTTAACTCATTACCTTCCGCGACACTCCCATACAAAAGTATGTAGGTATTCAGTAGATAGGAAGTACTCCGAGCTTTCAAACAACTTCCAACTACTTCCCTGGAGTAGTTCTTATCTACTGAATATCTACTTACATTTCTATGGAGGTTTCGCAATAGGTAATAAGTTAAGAGCTGAATATCTATGTATATATTCAGGAGTAGAAAAGAATGTTTGTGTGTTTTTGTCTTGTTTTTTTTTTATTTTTGTTGTATTTCATTACATTTGTTATAGTTTTAAAGCACTCCACTGGGAAGTGGTAATGACTTTTTTGCAGGGTATATCGCTCATTTACTTGTATAGTGTCATAACTCAAAATATGTCGTTTTTGCGTAAACCATACAGAATTATTTGTTATATCCTGCTTTATATTGTGTCAAAAATTCGTATTAATATCTTTTAAACTCACCGTCTGAGAAGAGAACATGCCATTATAACATTTTCTATGTACGGGCCTTTTGCAATGCAAACCAAGTTTCAATTGTAAACTTTAAACAGGTTTTCTGTAAAACCAAACATTTTGCGTTATGACACTATACAAGTAAATGAGCGATATGTACTTGCTTTTATTACACAGAAAAATATATTCAATGGAAAATAACAATTAAATATTTGCTCAGCTTAAAATTTGACATTTAATTAAATTTTACTTGAATCAATTAACCATTTGCTCAAATCTGAAAAATTCACAAAAAAATTCATAAAAACAAAAAAACTCATCATAGTAGGCTTTGAGTAACAATGCGATGAACGCTGTTGCGTTTTTTGTTTTAGTTTTAGTTAGTCGTCAAATAGAAAAGTACTTTCACGCACATAAGACGAAAAAAAAACAAAATAATAAATCCCTGTTCTTGGTGTAATCATATTAAAAACAAGTAAAAAGTTAAATTCGACATGGCCGAATCTATGATTACCCTCCACAATGCCCTTTTTAAGTGATAGTAAATTTTCTAACATGAAAAAATAAAATTTTTGATTAGAAATATTTTATTTTGTGTAAAAAAACTTTTTTTTTGTAATTTTTGAAAAAAAAAAATAAAAAAATTTCCAAAATTTTTTTTTGAGTGTAAAGTTTTTTTTGAGTGTAAAATTTTTTCCGAGTGTATTTTTTTTTTGTTTTAGTGTAAAAATATTTTTAAGTGACATAAATACGTTGTAAAATATTTTTGTGACTTACCAATGTTTTTAAAACATGTTTAACGGGTTTTCAACACGTGAATTTAAGGTGAAACTAATCTGAAATTAACGGTTTTGCTAATAACTTTTGAACCACAGGACCGATTTGGCTGAAACTCAACACAAATTAGGCCATGTGAACGACAAATATATATGCCAAGCTTCAGCATCTTCATAATTGCCTTTCGAAAGTTAGCATGTTTTTTTATTTCGTAAATTCACGAAAAACCCTTGCAGAAATTCAGTCATTTGATCATAACTTTTGAACTATTGGACCTATTTCGCTGGATTGCAATACCAACCTCGCCAGGTAAATGCCCAACATATATGCCAAACTTAAGGAGCATCCGTAAAGTCTTTTAAAAGTTAGCGTGTTTTCAACAGACATACAGACGGACGGACAGACGGACGAACATCGCTAGATCGTCTTAAAATCGATCGAGGATCATGAATATATGTATATGGACTTTTGTCATTAACTTTTAACGCTTGTGATATTTTACTAATTTCGCAATAACATTTTTATTTTTAAACTAGGTGGTACCTGTGAATGTAGATATGTTAAGGGAACCATAATGAGTAATTCTGCAAAGGCACAGCGCAAATAGTCTCATTATCTCATGGTAAGGAACGTGCAAATTTGAAAAATGTAAAAAAATCGCTTGATACTCTCATGAAATTTTTCGTTCAAAGTTCCATATTGTTGGGTGCGTTAAAGCTATTGCTCCAAATTTAATAACGTTTAATCAGTAGACTTGGGCAATTTTTTGGTGTAGGTTCAGTGGATGTGCCATCAATAAGAAAAAAGTTACATGGACCTAAATCTTTGATACCAATTTTTTCAATTTTCCATTTTTCGAGGTTTTTTGATTGTAGCTTTTGGTGCAAACTGTAATTTTAAAATTCAAATGCACATGGTAAAAGCCCTTGTAAATATGCACAATGGTTACGAAGCTGCAGCTCTCCAAAGATGGGAAGAAAAAACGTGAATTTTTTAAAAAGTCTGTTTTTTGCGAGGCACACTCCCAGTTTTATTCCGAATGGTTCCGAATGCTTTGTGAACTTTATAATTTACCATTTCCCACTTGATTTACAAACGCACCCAAAAAATATTCAATCGCAAAAATTTTATGAACTTTTTAAATTTTTTGCAAAATTTCGATATCTTAGTTTTGCATTATTTGACAGCCAAATGTGCATGGCTGAAAGTTGAACATGTAGAAACAATGGTATGTGCAAATATAATAAATCATGGAAAGCAACATTGATCAAAAGTTAATATTGGCGAATTCCGCGGTGTTTTTCAGTTTTCACTTTTTTGTAAGGCACATCCAGGCCGCTTATAGAAATTGGTCGGTGAAAGGCGCGTTTGGTAGTCTTTTTAATTCTCTATCTTTAATTAATTCGCACCCGAAAAAATTTAACGTTTAAGCGGTTTTTCGGTGGTTTTAAATTTTTGATACCTTTAAATTTAATGGTTATATAAAATCTTACATTACTTAAATAAAGTAGAAAAGAAATGTATTTTGATAGATTTTGACATGTCTTAATATTTCAAAATTAGTCCATTGATTTTTGCAGTCGCGAAAATCGCGAAAAATCGCTAAAATTTTTTATAACCTTGATAAAATTAGTAATAACGTTAAAATATTTCGTAATAACCGTAATATTAGCATTATTAATCATACTTTGAATAGTTTTAATATTCAGTGAAGGACAACACTGTAAAATCTGACATTTAATATTAAAAAAAAAAAATTCAAAATTATAAAATTTTTTTTTTTCAAAAATGTTCCCTTTAAACCACTGCTGTTTCTTACCAATTAGAGATAGAACAATGGTGTTAACTAAGAATTTGTTGAGATTTTGTTAATGCATTTGGTAATATTTTTCTAAAAAAAATAAAACCGCTGGAAACATTTTTATTTCCAAAATATTGGAAAATGTGCCGAAAAAAATTGGTTAAATGCAAATATCTCGATATTTAGCAAAGATTTTATGCATGTTTGAATATGTATTTTAGCTCTGGGTAAGCATAATACAAAATGGAACGTTTGGTTAACTTCGGATAAAAAATGTAATTTTGAAAATTTTTTTAAAAATTTTAACTTTAAACCGCCATAGTTTTGGGTGCGATCGCTCAAATTAATGCATGCGGACGGATTTGAATTACTTATTTATAATGTTATTTACCAACAAAGTCTTATCAATGTGCCACGAAAAAAAAATCGCAATTTTTTTTTTCTTAAATATTAAAAGTTAATGACAATTGCTCATATACTTTATGGGTTCCTAGACCAATTTTTCGAGGTGTTACAAACGGAATGACAAACTTATAAATACCCACTATCACTAGAGTGGAGGGTATAAAAAAAATGTAGAATAATTAAAAAACAAATCTAAAAACATAAATTTAAAAAAAATACCATCGAATCCGAGATGATCATGATACTAGTCAATAATAAAATAATAATAAAATATGTGTGATAAAATATGTGTGATTATTTAAAAAAAAAATCTGAAAAAAAAGCAAAAAAAAAAATCTCAAAATAGAAAAAAAATAAAAAAATAAAAACAGTATTTCGCTAACTACACTACTCAACACGGTTTTTTCACAGACATTTTGAACACATTTTCTTAAGTATTTTGGCATCCTAAACACGAATTTGGTAACAGAAAAATCGTATCAAATCGACTTCTCGAGATATAGGCATTTTTAATTTTTGTGGACCAATCCCTTAAGACCGACAAATTGGATAATATTGACAAATATTGAATAACTTTAACATAAGGTGTATGTTAAAGTTATTCATAATTTTTTTATTCTAGCTCCCAATAAAATAACCTAACTTTTGCAAAAAAAAAAAACCATCAGGACATGAAAGGAAGTTGAAAATGTCCTTTCTTCTTTTTAGTTTTATAACTATCCAAATTTTGCAAGAAATTTCCCATTTAATACTGATATGTAAAAAAGACACTCCAATTAAGAGAACGTGGGGTTAAAATCTAAAACCCGTTGAGTACATCCAGAAATATTTGCCATATGTATTTTTGCTTGATTACATGAGTTTATGAAGTCTCCGTGTTATCAATGTACATTTTGTGCGTTTTTTTAATAATGATTTAAATTGACGCGTTTAATTGGAAATAAAACGGGATTTTTTCACATTATGAATATACTAGTACATTGTTGATTCAACTAAAAACGTTGTTGAACTTGAATTTCGTATTGAACAATTACTTTTAATTTTACGATATTTTTTTCTGTGTAGCAGTGACTTCAATTCTAACCTAAGATTGCAAATGCAATCCTTGATCATCCTTAAGATATCGAAAGATTTTTCTTTTTAAATGACTGAAAATAATCAATTTTCCTTCATAATACGCTCGATAACACCGTCCAATAAAAAGAAAAAAACTCTTGATAATATTTTCTTTAAAAAGAATTCAAAGTTTTAGCGGATTAAATTTTTGTAAAATTTTTAAATATTTGTACTTGTCGTAAGATGCCACTAGTGATGGCAAATGAAAGAGGCGGATCTCCGCTAATATTCCCATATTATTATTTCAGGAAAAACGGAGGTATGTAATGTCCTTTCAAAACTTTACCCTTCAATATCATTTAAAATCTTTAACAAAATATTTTGATAAAGTTTTGAATGGACATTATTCACATTATTTTTCTTGATATGGAAAAGTAAAAAAATGAAAAAGTTAGCGAAGATTCTCCTCTTGCATTTGCCATCAATAGTGACACTATAAGACAAGTAAAAATATTTAAACAATAATTTACAAAATGTAGTCCTTTAAAATGTTGAAATCCATTAAAAAGGAAATAGGATCACGAAATTTATAACCGTAAATGCAGTTTTACTCCATTTTATCTCTACTTTCATACATAAATATATCATTCGATTCATGTTAAATATTGGCTATATTAACTATATGTTTTCCAAAAAAAAATGTCTTCTCCTAATGTATAGTTTAGTGTTAAAATACTTGAAATTCTTCAACTTAAACTTTTAAAATTCTTGTGTTTAAAACTTTTTAAATAACTTTTCAATCAATAAAATTTTCTGTAACCACAATGATCATTTGAATTTAGTTAAACATTTAAAAAGGTAAAAAAATTCAAATAATTTCTTCTAAAGAAATCACAGAATTAAAATTTGAAAATTACAGTAAAAACTTAATAATAATGTTACAAATTGAGCAACAAACTTGAAACAGTTAGAGATTTGTTATATACTATAATTACATAAATTAGAATCTACTCTTCTGTAAGTATTTTGAATCATGTTTTCATTTAAATGTTTTTATATGAAACAGTTGTAAAATTCTTGCATCAATTCAACCTCATCAACACCTATGAAATGATTATTTTCTTTTTGTTCTATTCATATAATTGAACTTTACTAACACTTTCTATAAAGTGTTTTCGGAATTTATTTTTTTATTATTTTGCATTGCTCATATTTAGTTGAAAATTAAATGCTTTTACTATTTACCACATGTAAAATTACTGTAGAAATTACAAGCAACAACATTACAAATGTTACATGGTATACTCCATAATCAAGTACTGTTGATGGATGAAAATTCATGATGATGATGACTATCATGTTGATGTTGTTAATGATCATTAAAGTGGAAATTTAATGAATTTATTTGCAATGGTATTTGTAAATGTATGAAAAGGTGTTGATGCTTTTGGTTTTAAATTGACTTTGGGTTATCACTACTATTATAACACTACTAGGACTCTGAATGAGTATATAGATTTGTGTAATAGGGTGTCACTCATTGGTATTGAAAAATAAAAATCTGCAATTTTTACAAAATTTTTGGGTGTCGCCATTTTTTTTTTTTTAATTTTACCAATTTAATGCCAAATGACATTAAAACAAAAACAAACATATTTTTTGCAAAAATAATTTTTTGCAAAACCAAAATTTTGGGGTTTTTTTACCAAAAATTTTTTTACACGCATTTGAAGTTGTTGAACTTTTATTATAATTACATACAATAACAATTGCTTGAAAACTGTATAAGGCGTATGAGAAATTCTTTAATTGCCTTTAAATAACAATCATCTGCAACGATGAACAGTGGATTATTTTTAATAATTTGGCTATTCAGTAAGTGGGTACGGAGCCGATTTCAGCGAAATTCATACAGGTTATAGCTAACGTAATTTCAAGCTTAAGTTTGTACGCTGGATCCCACATATCCAATAAGGGCACCACCAGGGCCCACCAAAGTAAGACATGTTTAGTACACAAAAGCTTTAAATGCTTTAAAATCACCAACTTTAAATGCGTGTAAAAAAATCTGGCTCTAAACTAAAAAAACGCCTTGGGGGTCTTGTTATATAAAATGTTAACTTTCATTTGCTTTTGGTTTCATCCCATTCCGATTAGGAAAGTTAGATTTTAAATCACTGTGTAATTTTTTCAACACAAGATGTTTTTTTTTGTAATAATCTTTTTTGCTAACATATACAGGGTGATTCAGTCACGACCCGCCGAATTTTACCAGCGTATTCCTTGGCTCATTTCATGAAAATATGTCTATTACGACCATCCCCCGAAAATGCATGTGTGCGAAATGGGAGAGGTTTGAAAATTTTCGGAATAGTGGTTAGAGGGTAGTAGGGTAAAATTGATAACTTCTGAACCTGTCGTCCGATTTTTGGGCTTTTTGGAAAGTTTATTAGAACACCTTTCAGAATCAATAACAAAAAAATTAAAATAACGAGAAATCGTCGAGATACAAAGCTTTTAAAAATAAAATTTAAAAAAAAGACATACAAATTTGCATATAACCTCAATTTATTCAGCCAGATGGCAGGTAACTTATATTTTTTTCTCTCCTTAAAGATAGCCCTACGTCTTACCTTTCCAAAATGCCCTAAAAGAAGCCCAGAGGTCATACAGTTCCATAGTTATGACCATTTGCCTTCCAAAAATTTTAATAAAATAAAATCTTAAACTTGTTAATTTTCAAAAACAAATAAATTTGTGCTGTTATTTCGCCTCCAAACCCAAAAAAAAATTGTTTGCATTTCAGTCAAATGGTCATAACCAGGGCAAGGAAGTTCATGCACTAAAAATCGAGTTTTTAGCGCTAAAAATATGTATCAAAAATTTCAAAATATGCAGTAAAAACTAAAAAATATGCATTAAAAATTGATTTATTTTAATATTTATTCATAAAAAATCGTAAAACATAACATTCAGTGGAGCATATTTATTTTTTTCGAATTTCGAAATCGTCGGGGTCGGGAAAGTTGCCTTTTAGGGTCGAAATTAACACACAAAAATATTGGACCTGTAGGACAATGGATTTGGGTTCCTTTTTTGACTTGAAAATCGGAAAGTTCCGAATAAAGTGAACAAACTTTTTTTTTTGCTTGTAAAATTTTTTTTCTTTAAAAAAATATATTTTTTTTTTAATTAATTTCAAAATGCATTAAAGGCAAAATTAAATAATATGATATTTAAAAATATACATCTTCTCCACACTGAGTTAATGTTGCATTATATTTTCAGCAAAAACTAATTAAAAATATTTTTTTGTAAAGCAAGAAACTAAAAATAAAAAAAAAATACTGACAAAAAATTTGTTTTCCCATAAAAACACTTTTTTAGTAATGTCCGAATATAAACTAATATTTAAAGCAACAAAAAAGTTATTTTTTTTACACTTTGTTCAAAACCCATTGTCCTACAGGTCGAATATTTTTGTGTTAATATCGACCCGAAAATTCAAAATTCAAAGTGTAAACATTTACAAATACGTATGTATGTTATCTCGTACCGAATTCAGATTTTTTCTACTTTGAAAACGCTTGCCCCAACCCATTGGCAATTTGGACCCTTTTACTGTAAAAATAAAATTACATAAATTCGGTTTTTTTATCTCATTGCCTTGCAGTTTAATAAAAAAAGATTAGGAACACTCTTTTTCACTTTTATATGCAGCCCTTGACCGAAATTACTCCATTAAAATTGTATTTATATTTTCCCACTATATGGCGCTATTTTTGCTTAAACTTTTTGACAAAAAAAATATTTTTTTTATTTTTTTTAATTAAAATGTGTGTTCCAATGTGCAAATCTTTCATGAAAAATACCAAATTTGACAAAAATAATAAAAAAAAATATTTTTTTTAATAAATATTTAAAAATATGCAGGAAAATATGTAGTTTAAGCAAAATATGCAAAAACATGCATTTTCCTCAAAATATGCAAAAATATGCACTAACAAATCAATGCCATTTTTAAGCAAATTCGATGATTCGCAAGAAAAATACTTTAAGTTGTGCTCAGGCTAACGACAACAAACATGTATTTACATGAACCCCCTTGCCCTGGTCATAACTTTAGAACAGAAAGACCTCTGGGCTTCTTTTAGGGCATTTTGGAAAGGTAAGACGTAGGGCTATCTTTTAAGAAAGAAAAAAAATATAAGTTACCTGCCATCTGGCTGAATAAATTGAGGTTATGTGCAAATTTGTATGTCTTTTTTTCAAATTTTATTTTTAAAAGCTCTGTATCTCGACGATTTCACTTTATTTTAATTTTTTTGTTATTGAATCTGAAAGGTCTCCTAATGAACTTTCCAACAAGCCTAAAAACAAAAAAATCGGACCACAGGTTCAGAAGTTATCAATTTTACCCTACTACCCTCTAACCACTAATCCGAAAATTTTCAAACCGCTGCCATTTCGCACACATGCATTTTCGGGGGATGGTCGTAATAGACATATTTTCATGAAATGAGCCAAGGAATACGCTGGTAAAATTCGGCGGGTCGTGACTGAATCACCCTGTATATTCTGTCCCCAGAACTTAAATAAAACTGGTTTAGAATAATAAGTTTCTATTTTTTTTTTTTTTTTTTTCAAATAATATTTAGATTTTTTAGAAATTTTTTAAAAATATTTCTAAGTTGATATTTTCCAAGTTCAAATACTAAAAATTTAAAAACTGATCCAGTAATGTGTATTCGGTTATCACATAGCTTTTCCAACAACCCAAACAACAAATTACATTTTTTAGAAGAAATCCGCATTTTTTGACATCCTACCCCTACCAATTTTATGTAAACAAACAAAGCATTTTAATTGTTCTTATATCTCATTGCTATAAAATTAGGTGTTCTAAAATTAATAAACAATAAAATATTTCTTTGTTTACAAAAAATTGGTGGTCAAAAAATCTGGAGGTCAAAAAATGCGTATTTCTTCTACTTTATTTAAAAAATTTCATTTTTTGTTTGGAAAAAATCTACTCCCGACTAAAAAAGTTCAGATATAATAACATATTATTTAGTATATTTATATATGGCCATACACAGTACTTTACATAATTATATGTGAATGTATCTTGTACCAAGTTATACACACAAAATTGTATATGGTGCCATATAAAAGGAGATCGAATAATGTGTTGCTCCACATACAATATATAAAGCATTATTAAATTAGATATTGCATATAATATTTTATATGACTCCATTTATGACCACATACAAGATTAGATAAATAAATATATAATATGCGACCCCATGGTGCCAAAATCGGGAAAAAAATTCTAAGTCCCGAGAAAATTTTTTAAAATTTTCTAAGTTCCAGACACAAAAAGATTTTGCGTTTTGGAGTTAAGAATTTCATTAAAAATTATTTTAAAAAAAAAATTATCCAAATTTTGAAAAATTTCCCGAAAAAGTTTTGGAGAATTTTCTAAGTCCCGGACACAATTTTTTTTTGGCAATTATGATTGATACATGGGATAAATTTGAAAATTATAAGACAAAAAAAAATTATACAAAATTCTACATATTTTATCTTATGATATAAAATTATATCAAATTTGATAAACCCAATATTCGGATCCAAAATGATCATATTTAATCTAATATAACAAATTTTGAGCTATTTTGATCTGCCAATTTCATCATATTATTATATCCAAATACTTGTTGGATCATATTAATTTAATTTCAAATTATATATGGACTTGCTTTTTTTTTTTTTAAACGGGCTGTCAAGGAAGTCTCCCTGGAATTACCCTCCGATCTTCATGAAATTTTGATATGTTGTTCAGAACAAAAATTAATTCGACACGTATTTTTTTTATCAGACCAAACTCATTTTAGAGGGGATTTAGAGGGGATTTGGGCCGTTAAAAAAATACGTTCGACCGATTCTAGAATTTTTTTTTAATATTCGTGTTTAGCATTCCAAATTTAATGAAAGTAATGTACCGCCCCGCCATATAATTTTTCATATTTTTTTAATTTTTCAAAAATTCAATTTTTTGTGGAAATTTCTTTAAAATACGAAATGTTGATCGAATGGCGCCACAGCACACTCCCACATTTGGCCAATCTAGCACGACAAAAATCAAAAAAAAAAGTTTCACGATTTTCCTGATTTTTTTGTATGTATTATTAGGGGTGGGATAGTGCACGAGTTTCCGATTTCGACCCGCTAGAACCGCTTATTTTGTGAGGTTCATAAAAAAAATGCATGAGCCAAAAAATGGGGCAGGTCGGATAGGATCTAGGGGTCGCTCATCGGAGTCAAAGTTGGGCGTAAAGGGGGAAAAATACACAAAAAGCCCCACAACTCCTCTGGTTTTGCCCCTAAAGGGGTCAAATGTGAGACCAACCCCCATTATTTTTTCCTCCCAAACACTTTTGCCGAACATACCTAAGCCTTATCTCCACTTCCTAAGGGGGCTCCCATACAAAGGTTTAATTTTTTAAAAAATTTGCTCCTACCTCTCTAGTAGTCCAAAAAGTGACCCTAGAGGAATCAAAAGTATGACCGACCCCCAATATTTTTTCAACCCCAACATTTTCTTAGAACATACCTACCCTTTATCTTCAACCCTTAGGGTGGTCCCCATACATTTTTTTTATTTTTTCTTAATTTGTTTAATTACATCAGCTCCTACCGGTCCCATGGTGGCTCCTAGAGGGGTCATTATCAAGACCGACCCCCATTTATTTTCCACCCCCAACATTTCTTCTGAATATACCACTTCCCTATCTCTAATTCCTAAGGGGTCTCCCACACAAAATGACATTTTTATAAAATTTGCTCCTACCGCTCTAACTGGCGCAGGGGTGACCCTAGAGAAGTTAAATGTATGAGTGACCCCAAATATTTTTTCAGCCCCAACATTTTTCCCAAACAAACCTACCCTCTTAAATGTATGACTGACCCCCAATATTTTTTCAGCCCCAACATTTTCCCAATGTGTGGGTCCCCACACATTTTTTTGTTATTTTTTTATAAAATCAAAAGAAAGTTGCCCCCAATATTTTTTTAGCCCCAACATTTTCCCCAAACAAACCTACCCCTTATTTTTAAGCCTTAAGGGGGTCCCCACACATTTTTTTATATTTTTTATAAAATCAGATGTTATCGCTCCCATGGTGCCTCTTAGGGATACGGAATGCAGACTTGACCCCATTAGTTTTTGCCCCCCACATTTTTTCCGAACATACCTACGGCGTATTTCCACTTTATAAGCGTGCTCCCCTTAGGAAAACCAAATTCGTAATGGTACTGGAACCCAACGTTGGAGTATTTAGAATTTACAAAAGTATAAGAATTAGCAACACTTTTATTTATAAATTCAGCTCTTACAAGCTCCCATAGTGCCTCTTAGGGACGGGAAATGCAAACTGACCTCTATATCTGCCTTGCAAACATCATATTAATGAACTTCAATTAAAAGAAGTGTTTGAAACCAAATACGCAAAACGTCTGGACCAGGAATGCCAATGTTTGCGCGTTTTAAAGAGCAGTGGGAAAATATAAATAAAAGACAAACCATGCAGTCCTAAAATAGAAGATTAGAATGTGGCTGGCAACATATCCCCTCAAGTCCAAACTGCATCAAGTTGTTTTGTTGTGCTCAAATTAAGGAAAATCGACCCAGAGGCGACTTCAAGGAGTTTCTTGAAATTGTTTTATTATACCTTGGTGAAAATATTCCTAATAATTATTTTAGCCCACCAGGATCCATCAGTCATGCTCGATGGATGGCAAAAGGCATATATTGCATACAAATGTTTTAGGTTTGACCCAAAACAATTTACGCTAAATTTTGGATTAGCGCCTCTAAATCAATAGAACCTCCAAATAATGATTTGAATTTTTTTAAATCGATTGCTAATTATGCTTCAATTAATAAGATGTCTCAACGATTGGAGAAGAGATTCTCTCACATCTTTGGTATCTCAGTGGTGAAGCAGTTGCACTATTTGATTCGAATATCTCTTGTGAAATAAAACGAAAAAACGGCAAATGCAAGGAGGAAGAGTTATCTGACGAAAAGATGGACGAATCGTCCGACGAAGGCAGCGAAGAAAAATAAGACGATGATATCGGGGAAGATTATGACTCGGGGGATAGCGGCGAAAGTGGCAACAAAGATTGTGATCATCCAGTACACGTTGTTGGATTCGAAGGTGTGAAAATAATTAACATGGAATCAAAACAAGTAAATCCAGAACTTATAATATAAGAGACACCAAAACTTTTTGCACGCTTCGGATTAACAACAAATTTCATTGGTTCCGGTCCAAACACTTGGGAAAATTGTGAGGACTACCAAACAAGCGCTGCAAATATTACTTCAATTACATGTTTTCACAGACGCTACCGAAAGAGGCGTAAAATTAATAGAGGACTATAACAACGTATTGTGCCGTAATGGAAAGGAAAAAATCCCAGGCAGAAAAATACGAACGGGAGAGTGCTGGCAAAGTACCTTTTATGGTCGCTTGTGTGCTGGGAAAGCATCACAGTTTAGTACTCTCCCAGCGTCCAAAATGATAACCACGGTAAACGGTATGCCGTTGCTATTTTAAAGCGCTTGGAAAGCGCTTTACAAACAAAAAATATGGTACTTTTATAGCACTTTTAGAACAAAAAAATGGGACGTATCTAAATTGTATACATAAGTGCATAAGACACAACTTTTTTGGTGTTTATTTGAATAAATAAATTTATTAAATTAGGATAAAAAACTTATTGACTCATTTATTAGGATAAAAAAATTTTGAACAATTTTCTAAGTCCCGGAAAAAATTTGTTTGCAGTTTTCTTTGCGTTTTGGAATAAAAAATTTAGTAAAAATGCTTTTAGGAAAAAATTTGGAAAAGTCCCGAAAAAAAGTGGTGTATTGAACCGAAACGTGTATACATCCGGAGCTTAAGGGTTATGTATCCGGAGTTTAAGACACTTCCTCACGAAAGAAACAGGTGTTTTTATATAAAAGGTGTCAAGTTTGTAATATGTAGGTCTATAAGTGACATATCATGAGAACTATCAAGGACCGGTCACTTATCCTGCAGGGAAATAAAAAATATTCCAATTGTTATGAAAATTAATAATTTTTAATAAAAAGTGTATACTTTAAACGGATTTAAATAGAAAAACATTGGCAAAGCGCTTGGAGAGCACTTTTTCGAATTCATACTACCTTCTACACAAAAAATAAAGTGCTTTGCCGAGACTTTTTCTTTGGAACGGTTGGCAGTTTCTGCCTGGGATATTACCCTAACAAAGTGGAAATACGACGTAGGTATGTTGGGACAAAAAGTAGGGGGCAAAAATTATTGGGGGTCAGTCTGCATTTCCCGTTCCTAAGAGGCACCATGGGAGCGGTAAGATCTGATTTTATATACAAAAATTATAAAAAATGTGTGGGAACCCCCTTAAGACTTAAAAATAAGGGGTAGGTTTGTTTGGGGAAAATGTTGGGGCTAAAAAAATATTGGGGGCAACTTTCTTTTGATTTTATAAAAAAATAACAAAAAAATGTGTGGGGACCCCCTTAAGGCTTAAAAATAAAGGGTAGGTTTGTTTGGGGAAAATGTTGGGGCTGAAAAAATATTGGGGGTCAGTCATACATTTAAATTTTCTAGGGTCATCCCTGCGCCAGTTAGAGCGGTGGGAGCAAATTTTATAAAAATGTAATTTTGTGTGGGAGACCCCTTAAGAATTGGAGATACGGAGTTAGCATGTTCAGATAAAATTTTGGGGGCTAAAAATAAATGGGGGTCGGTATTGCTAATGACCCCTCTAGGAAGCACCGTTGGACCGGTAGGAGCTGATTTAATAAAAAAAATTAAGAAAAAATAAAAAAAAATGTATGGGGACCACCCTAACGGTTGAAGATAGAGGGTATGTATGTTCTAAGAAAATGTTGGGGGTCGGTCATACATTTGATTCCTCTAGGGTCACTTCTAGGACAGCTAGAGAGGTAGGAGCAAATATTTTTTAACATTCAACCTTTGTATGGGAGCCCCCTTAAGGAGAGGAGATAGGGCTTAGGTATATTTGGCAAAAGTGTTTGGGGCAAAAAAATAATGGGGGCCGGTCTCACATTTGACCCCTCTAGGGGCAAAACCAGCGGAGTTGTGGGGCTTTTTGTGGATTTTTTCCCATGTACGCCTAACTTTGACCCCGATGAGCGACCCCTAGATCCTATCCGACATCCCCCTTTTTTTGGCTCATACACTTTTTTTACGAACCTCACAAAATGAGGGGTTCTAGCGATTCCAAATACTGCTGCTTAAAATCTCACACAACACTATCCCACCCTTAATGTATTATAAAACATTCCTAATAGCACGGAAATAATCATATAAGAACGATATTTCTGCTCGTTATATAGAAGTGGGTGCATAAAGTGGTGTCTTGTAAAATTCTCTGTTTAGTGTACATTATTTCGCATTATTTAAGTCGAGTTTAAACTGTTATAACTTTTTAATAAAAATAGATATTTATCCAATCTTTTTTGGTAATTTTAAAGGATATTTAAATGGTTTAAGACACATCTTTTCTTTTTTATTTTTTATTTCTATTTGTATGAAATAGAGAACTTTTGTTTTTGGTCCGCATTGGTGGCCGGACTTTTTCAAAATTATTGATCAATATCCATTTTTTTGCAGATTTTAAATAGCGATATCTCGAAAACCATTCAACGATTTTAATAAATGTTTGATATTTTTTTTTATATTTTTTAAAAATCCCAAACTTTAAGCCGAATCCACAGGAAAATTTACTCCGATTACGAAGTTGGTACCCATAAGCTTTAGCCCTAAGTAGAATAATACAAATGTACCCGGACGTTCAAAATCGAAAGAAAAAAAATTGTTTCAATACAAAAAATGCCGGTCTAATGTGTATTCTGGAATTTTAAACTTGCATGCAAAATTATTCGTATTGAAAGGTATTATTGGTTGCATTGAACCTTATAATTAAATTTAAAACCACAATTTTATTGTCAACCAATGGTGTATGGTATGGAATTTTGGTTTTGTTTTTCAAATAAATGAAAATATTTTACCATTATATACAGGTATGAAGGTGCAAATTAAATTGTTTGGATGATTTATTTGGAATAAATTTTCAAAAATTATAGTTTGCATTTTGTAATAATGCAAGATTTTTTTTATTTAATTTCATATTTCGTTTTTCTTGTAAATATTAAATTTTATAATCAGATTCAAAATCAGATTTTAAAGCAGATTTATATTGCAAAAGATTCTAAAATGTATATTATGTAAATTTTGATATGTTTTGCTCCTTATATAGCTACCCAGTTGGCAAAATAAAATCACCGCTGACATACTACTGACTCTCCCTTTATAAAATGACATGTAATTTGTTGGTCAACTGTGCCCACCAGCATCGGTGGCGACCAACAATTCGACCAAGCAACTGCTGACATGTCATTGAGGACATTTTGGAAAATTGTATGAAGATGTCAGCAATTTTATAAAGGGAGAGTCAGCAGTATGTCAGGTGCGATTTTTGTTTGCCAACTGTTACACAGTTAAACAATTTTTTTTATTAAATTTATTAAAATTACTTTTCATTAAATAATTTTCTTTATAAAATCAATAATCTATTAATACAATTTATTATTTATTTTCTACCCCTGTTTTATCTTTACAGTGTGTCAATGTAATGGGCATGCACGTCGTTGTCGTTTCAATTTGGAATTGTATAAACTATCTGGACGTGTATCGGGCGGTGTTTGTTATAATTGTCAGCATGATACAACTGGAAGATATTGTCACTATTGTCGTGAGGGATACTACAGAGACAATACAAAACCGCTCAATCATCGTAAAGTATGCAAACGTAAGTTACATTGTTTTGGAATTAATCAACAACTAAAAATCAAATTATATAAAAACAAAATTGAAACAAAAAAAAACAAGTAAAAAAGTTAAATTCGGCCTTACCGAATGTAGTGATACCCTCCACAATTTCAAAAAGATTATTGCAAAAAACTTTATTTAAAAGGAAATTACTTTTGAAAAAAAAAAAAAATTTAAAAAAATTTCGGCGAAAAAAATTTTTGGTAAAAAAAAATCCGCGATTTTTTTCTTTTTTTTTTGTAAAAACTATGTTCGTACTTGTTTAAATACCATTTGGTGTTCAATTATGTTCACATATGTGAACCAGAAGACGAATTAAAGCATTTTGTATTTTTAGGTTATGTTGAATGTACTGAAATTTTTGAGGTGTGCTTACATTTTCGTTCATAACTTTTGAACCGCTGAACCGATATCGCTCAAATGCAATACCAAACTTCTCGGGAGAACTTCCAATAAATATGTTAAGTTTCAGTCATCTCTGTGCAATATTTTGTCCGCTACAGCATTTTCCACAGACAGACAGACAGACGGACAGACGGACAGACGGACAGACGGACAGACGGACAGACGGACAGACGGACATCGCTAGAATGTCTTAAAATCGATCGGGCATCATGAATATATATACTTTATGGGGTCCCAGACCGATATTTCGATGAGTTACAAACGGAATGACAAACTTATATATACCCTCTATCACTAAGTGGAGGGTATAAAAAAAAACTCTTACAAGGGAGGTGTCCTGTTTTTATACAAGCTAGTCTGGATACAAGTTTATTAAACATGTATTTGTAACTTGTCAGATTGGATAAAGAATTATTCTAAACCACACTAAACTTTCAATCATACTTTGATTAATAATTGTATTCTAACTAGTGTATTAGGTTTATTTGAAGAAGCTTATTTTTAATAAACCGGTTTCCGGTTTCGGTTTTAGCAAAAAAACCGGTTAAACCGGTTTTTTTTGTTTTTATTCTTCAGGTTAAAAATTAACTTAACTTAATTATATTTTTACAAAAAGTCATGGCCCAATAAACACAAAATCGGTAAGTGGGGGCATGTCACAGACTCAATTCCGTTCGGAAGTGGAATAAGTGGTTTACTCGTAAAACGTAAAGCAAATATTTTTTTTCGGAATGAAACCACTTTTATGCAATTCAATTCCACTTTGATTTTTGAAAGTGATTTCATTTCGAAAAAAATAATATTCGTTTTGCGTTTTACGAGCAAACCACTTTTTTCAAATACGAACGGAATTGGGTCTGTGACATGCCCCGTGATATCAAAAATAGTGTCATCGGTTTAACACCGTTTACGGTATCCCATTAATAAAATGTTGGTACCATTCCAAAGTTTTTGTGTTTTTACTGTCGCCCAATTTCGCTGGCAACTTCGACAGCGAAAATGATTTCGAAATTTCCTACCGAAGCGATATTATTATCGCCAGGAATAACGATAGGTTTTCCATAAAATCTGAAATCTGTCGGTTTTACTCTCACTATGTCATGATTTTCGATAGCGAAACCATATCATATTTTCATGGTACATTTTTTAATAAAAAACTATCGCTTTCGTATAACATATGACTTTTAGGTAATATTGCTTTGATATTTCAACGGTAACATTTGGTTTATTGGAAAACAACTAAATTTGAATTCTTTGCAATCCGTAGAGATTTTATGTAAAAATTGGTTTTTATTGAATTGTTTAAAGAGCTAAAATAATAATAAAACTATTCTAAACCGGTCGAGTTTCTAAAATTGAAAAAAAAAACGATTTACCGGTTTTCGGTTTCATTTTTGAATACTCTAACTCTAACCTGATTGTGGCACCAACCTGGCCATAGTATGGTCACAAATTACACATCCTTGAATACCCTCCAATGTAATTTAAAAGTGATGGTAATTTTTCTAACCTAAAAAAATACTAAAAATTAGACAATTACAAACATTCGAATTTCGACAAACAATGGCCACAAAAGAGTTGATTGTTCAAAAATGTATGATCAAATTTTGCAAAGGCATCTTTATTTGGCAACCAGTGGTTAAAGTTTGGAAAAAAACAATACTTTTTTCGACCAACATTTATGTATGTTCTATTTTTTGGTCCAAATCCGGCTCAAAAATAAAGAAAATTTTGCGTACTTTATGGAAAAAATATTAAAATAGTCACAAAACGCAGCTTTGAATCACAGATGGTGATTTTTAAATATAAAAATTATTTTTTAATTTGAAAATATTAACATGTTTTAAAAAAAAAAAACTTAATTTTCTGTTTAGTGCGGTTTGAGTCCATATAAATTATTTCTGAGAAATTTTCGTTGTACAATAACAAATCTGAAAAAATAAGTAATTGACAGGCTAAGTGGATATGTTGACAGCTTTCGGAATGTCGATCGCATTTTTAAGCGCATATTTTAAATTTGTTTAGTGCATGAAAATCTAAGCACTAGTAATGAAACTTGAAATTGTGAGGTCACTAGATACTAGGGATTAACTTTTTAAAATCCCGAGATTCGGGATTTTAAATAATGAGATTAATTAAGAATATTTGATATTTGTACACTAACAGTTTTACCTAATTTTCTAAAGAATTCTGATGATGGAGAAATTGGAAAATCCGCGAAATGATCGATAATTCATTCCTCAAAATTGCAAAAAAATTTTGAAATCAAGTACTCAGAGTATTTAATGGGAGAATATCACAAAAAAAGGAGGTAGATTTAACATAAGTACTTTTTATGTTACTTCATATACTTATCAAGATCTAATCAAATATAGAGAAAAGTCAGTGTATATTTGGACTGGGGACCCATTTTTTGGCAAGCACTGGTGTTAGGTACATTTGGTTATTTGTGTAAAAAAATCAAATATAAAAATCGCTTCCCCCCTTAACCAAATTCATATTGCCAAAAAAATTTCAATATAACAACACACCCTCTTTTTTTTGTTGAAATACCACAACATCATCATTAGTTACTTAGAAGACACAAAACGAATCCATCAAACAAAATTTTTTTTTCCATTCATTGAAAAAATAAAAAAAAACTTTTATATCCACGAAATAATCTGTTAGACATGACTTTTTCGTCATGGTTAATCGAATTTGTAACAAACAAAAAATCTAAAATAATTTTTTTTTTGACAAAATAGAAAAAACACAACTAGCAAAACTTTAAGTGATTAAGGTGGATTTAAATGGTATTTCAATTCAATAATCTATCAACACAACAAAAAAAGTTTCCAAAAATACTTTTTTTTTTGTTATTTTCATTGTGTTGTTTTCAGGAAAAAACTACAGAAAAACTGAAACTTTTAGTTAAATTCCTATTTAATCGATTTTAGAATAGAATACAATAATATACACCAACACGTAGATACAAAAGGCTATATACAGATATATTGGACAATAGAAGAACAAAACAATTTAATTCTAAATACACTTATCCATAGAAAATACCTAAATAAACTAACACAAGGGAAGGTTTTCCAATAAATTTATTATGCAGAAGATTTAATAAATAAGAATAAATTTGAAACATTGACACATAATTTAAAGTATAATACTATACTGAGATTGGCCTCGAAACCCCGTTGAAACCTTATATTTTCAATTTAAAAACTCATCTGTTCACACACAACTATTTTGAAAACAATCACAAAAAAAATATTTTTAAAAACTAATTTAATTATTTTTTTATACGGTTTAATTTTATTTTTATTTTAAATAAATAAATATTTCGCAGAAATTTTACAAATAAATTATTTTTTATTTTTAACATTTTCTCTTTTTCTCTATTTCTCATTAGGAGTATCACAGTTGTAAATTTTTTTTTCTATTTCTCATTCAGCGTAACACAGTTGTAAAAAAACGTAGAAGTATGAAATTTTTGGAGTTTCGATCGTGCTTTCGTTGAAACCTCAGTATAAAGAGATTTTAATTTGTGAGGGCAAATATGTATTGGTTTGGCACGCAACCTCGTTAAACGGGGTTTCGAGGCCAGTCTGAACGTACTATAACAAAATTTTAAAATTTCGATTATAATAATGAACATATCTCAATAAAAATTTGTATCTCAGTTATCGAAGTTACCTTGTGTTTTATCAATCACACATTTTTGAACAACGTATCAAAATTTTATAAAAATCGCGGGTGCTCATTGAAAAAGATTTCTGTAGTTAAAAGGGTATAACAAGGCTATGAAAATCTGTTCTTTCTCTCGTTATTTTATATCAAGGCTACCTTCCCTTCTATGCCACCTATTTATATCACTTTCATACAATGTATGTACACACAAAAAAATAAAAAATGAGTTTTGATTAAAAATTGCTCATATCAATTAAAATGTTAATTAGATTTGCTCTAATTAAAAAAATGATAATAGTAATTAAAAAATTTAATAAAAATTTAAAACTGAAAATAATTAAAAAAGTAATTAATAGTATTAAACAAATTAATAAAAATTATTGCTCAAAATCAGTACAAAATTACGCCCACTTAAAAAAAAAAACAAAAATGAATTAAAAACAAAAATGTGTTTATTATTAACAAAATAAAAACTTATTAACTATAATAAATAAATATTTAAAGCATCAAAAATGTGTTTGATTAGATTTTTGTGTCATTTTCCTCCGTTGTTGTTTGCCGTTTACCAATATCTTCTTGTGGAGCTTCTTTGTTTTATTTTTATACTAATATTCACTTTTTTCATTTATTTATTCAATTTCAATTGTTCTCGTTCTTTTTACATAACAAAATTAATTAATTAATTAATTCAGATATAAATTTGATAAAAACGCATTTTCATTAATTTAATCTTATAAAAATATATTTTCACTTTTTTTGTTTTGTAATGCATGTGTAAGAAGAAGCATGCAAAAAAATCAGAGATGTTTACATACAAAACAATTAAACATTTTAATTATATCAAATTTTGAATTCTATTAAAACTTTTAATTAAAAAATGTTCCTTGTTATTTTTTTCTGTGTATGGACGAATATATCTATGTCCATTAGAGCACCCATATGTGCATAATTGTCTTTTTTTTTGCTCCCCGCTCATTTTCGGTTGAGTTGGGAGTAAAAAATAATATCTATACAGAAATTGGACTTTTAGGTTGCAAACAGGCCAAGCGGTTTGAACTGTTGACATCAAAACTGGGCTAAAAAACCTTTATAGATTAATTTGGCTGTAACTCTTAAAATAAAAGTTTTTCGCAATTAACTTTCATAAAAATTTTTTGTAGATTCAAAATCCAAAGATTTTTCTCTCATACTGTTTTGACCTAAATATGTCTAATCGCTGTGTTTGGAGCGATGTTTTTGCAAAAATATATCGACCCTTCGAAAGATGAGTCTAGGATTCCACATAGTATATATGGGGTATTCCATGTCAAATCGGACGTTTGGAAATTTTTTAATTTTATATTTTTTAAATTTTTTAAAAAATAACCCTTCAAAAACCCATTCCAAGTAAATTTTGACATCTTTTTTGATAATCCGTTCAAAAGATATCGAATTAAAACAAAAACACGTTTTTTCTGTTTTTTAGTATCACTTCTTTAAAAATGGTCCAAACTCGAAATAATTTGTTGAAATTTTAGTATTTTCTTCAAAGTGTTTTAATAAAGATTGCAAAACAACAAAAAAAAAATCAAAAACCGCTGAATATATTAATTACCATAACCCCACGATCTACTTAAACTTAAGCTTAAAATTTTAAGAAAATATAAAGTTTACCACGAAAAATTAAAAAAATCAAATAAAAAATTTTAAGAAAAGATTGAAAAAAACAAAGAGTGCAATAAAAAAATTAAAAAAAAAAAAAAAAATGTTGACCATTTTTGAATTTGTTATGATTAAAATACGGAAAACGATAGTTTTTTTTTTTTGAAAATTCCATATCTTTGGAACGGGTAATTTAAAAAATAATTTTAAAACTAACTTGGATGAGGGTTTTAATGGGTTTTAAAAAAATTAAAAAATAATTAAAAAATCTAAAATAATAATTTTCAAAGTGTCCAATTTGGCACTGAATACCCCATATTTATTTAGGGGAATCCTAGACAGATGTTTCGGTGCGAAACTCACGGAATTACAAAGTGAGTATTCGCCTATATTGAGGTTAAATAGAAAAAAAATGAGATTCAGAGTAGAACTTTGGAATTTTTTCATGGAAGGGTCGATATATTTTTGCAAAAATTTTTTTTTTGGAAAACTACATTCAATACCCTAGTGAATTGTGCAAAGAGCTTCTCCAATTTAAAAATTTACGAGAATTTAAAAAAAAAAAGTTCTGACCCAAATTTCTGACCCAAATTTCGACTTTAACCGCTTAAAACATCGCGATTGGACATATTTAGGTCAAAACAATATGAGAGAAAAATCTTTGCATTTTGATTCTACAAAAAAATTGTTATGAAAGTAATTTGCGAAAAACTTTTATTTGAAGAGTTACATCCAAATTAATCTATAAAGGTTTTTTAGCCCATTTTTGAGGTCAAAAGTTCAAACCGCTTGGCCTGTTTGCAACCTAGAATTCCAATTTCTGGATAGATATTATTTTTTACTCCCAACTCAACCGAAAAAGAGCGGGGAGCGATAACAAATACACTTTTGCACATCCCATATATTTTGTGGGTGCTCTAATGTCCATTCGTTCTTCATCAATTCATTGATTTTTTTCAAAAAAAAATGTTTGCCTTTAAATTGGAATGTTTTTTTCATACATTGAATGTGTATATTCACAATGACCAAATGCTTTTGACTTTGACAAACAATGTCTCCATAAAAGCAATTTTTGAAATTCTTGTTCTATTCATTACATTCAGAGTTCAGTTATTTTTTTTTTGTGTTTTTTTTTTATATCTCCTAATATTGTTGGAAGTGTTTAATAATAAACTTGATTTTATTATACAAAATTCTCTGAACTTTATACTAAATAGAACAGTATTTAAGTGGGTGTAGGTAGGCTAAATTACGCACAGCTGATCCTCGGTTAACGGTCATTAAAATTAGTATTTTTTACCATCACTTACCCCCTACTAACACTGTATTTCTTAAAAACTTTTTTTATACCCTCCAACAACACAGTATGGGGGTATACTCACTTTGTCATTCCGTTTGTAACGCATCGAAATATCGGTCCCCATAAAGTATATATATTATTGATCCATGATCGATTCTAAGACATTCTGTGAATGTCCGTCCGTCCGTCTGTCTGTAGATGGCACGATACAGTCCAAAATAAAAGAGCTAGCCTCCTGCAATTTGACATGAATATGTCTTATGGTCCTAGGCAGGTTAAGTTCGTAAATGGGCAAAATCGGCTCAGGGGGAAAAAAGTTCTCCCTTGAAGAACTGAACCAACCTCTGAAAAAATACACTTTTTTACATGTTTTTTTGTATTTTTGTTAAATAAATGAAACATTTGTTATATTTATCGAGATGGGAAGGTGCTCTCAACGTCCTCCACTGACCCCCATCACCCCCCAAAAACATACGCCCCTGACAATTTTTTTTATTTGTTTTTTACATTTTGGAGGGTATAATAGATTCGGCACTGCCGAATTTAACACTCTCATTTGTTTTAAATTGACATTTAACTCAAAATTTATGCAATTTTAATTTATGTCACAACGAGTTTTTCCAAATATTTCACATATTTTTATTAATTTTAGCAATTTTTATATAAAATTCACTTTTTAGCCGGTTTTTGGCTTAAATAACACAGGTATAAAGATACCACATGTACAAAGGACCTCAGATTATATATATGCGTGCTGGAGTAAAGCTTTACAATTCATTGAAACCTAAACACCACAATTTCATTAATTTTTGCAAAACTTTCTGGTGACTATTAACCACGTAAAACGAGGGTTACCTACAAAGGCTGTTTGTATTGATAATGTGTGTGGTTTTTAAATACATTTTAGCGGTATTTTATTCCTTTTAACAAATTTAATTTTGCCTCCCTCCATTTATAATGGACATTTAATTTTTTTTGTGTGCCATTTATGTTTAAAAAATGTTTTTGTGTTTATATTTTAAAAAATCTAAAATTCTCATAAAATTACTTTTTAATTGAATTTAAATTACACTTTTGAAAAAGTTTTGTACACTCAAATTTTGGATCAGACCTGGAAAAACATTCAAATTGAATAAATTATATTTTAAGTTTTTCTAAAAGTCTATAAAGATTGTTAAAAATTTACTTTAAAATTCTTTAAAGAATTTCGAAAAGTTTTATTTTCATAAAATATTTTGTTTTTTCAAACAAAAATTATAGTAAGTAGAAGGTATTCTTTAAACTTTTTAGTTTTGAAATACAAAATTCCATAAAATTTTAGATTTAAATTTAATGACTTAGCATATTTACTTGTTGTTGCCCTAAGTAATTTGGTTTTGCATTTGAGCGAAATCCGTTCAGCGGTTCAAAAGCTATGAAAAAAAATGTAAGGACACCTCGATAATTTTGGTACATTCAACATAACCTAAAAATACAAAATGATTTAAATCGGCTGCTGGCTGACACATGTGAACAGAATTGATCGCCAAATGGCATTTAAACAAGAAGAAACATAATTTTTTACAAAAACAAAATTTTTGCCGAATTTTTTTTTTTTACAAAAAATTTTTTTTCGCGAATTTTTTTTCAAATTTTTTTTTTTTTTTTTTTTTTGAAAATAAACTTTTTTTACATTGTGGAGAGTATCACTACATAAGGCAAGGTCGAATTTAACTTTTTTACTTGTCGATATTTTTGTAAGTTTTTTCGCGTCAAAAAATTTGTAAATTTACAATTTTATTGGTAAAAAGCTTGTAAAATTACAAGTGATTATTGTCAAATAGGAGGTAGCAAAAAGAAGTTACACATTTTTTTCCCCTTTTACAAGTTTTTTTTTTTTTTTTTGAGTGTAGTGACTCTGAGCTAGAATTAACCTTCTCAAAATATGATTTTTAAGATTTTTTTAATTAACTGAAGTTTTTATTTATTTCGGTTTGAGTCCATATTAATTATTTCTGAGAAATAATTATTTTTGTTGTACAATGAGAAAATCTGAAAAAAATTAATTGACAACACAGGCTAAGTGGAGATTTTTTTAATTATTAAAATGGGGACATGTCTAATAAAGAATCTGTCAACACTGCTGATTAATGTTATTGCAGCTGAATTAAAAAAAAAAAATACAGAGAAAAATAAATTTCCAACTGAATTCTTCAGTTGTTGCAACTCAAAATTCGGTTGCTGCTACTAAATATCACTGTGGTAAACGAATTTTTTATTTGTTTCAATTAAAAGACTGTTGTATTAACAACATTTAGTTGTAACTACCGATATTTAGTTGTTTTAACCTTAATACAAATGCATCAACCGAATTTTTGTTGCAACAACTGAATTTCAGTTGGAAATTAGCAAATTTGTTTTCTGTGTGTACCATTTTCTAATTTTTAATATCGTTTTTCTTTCAGGATGTGATTGTCATCCCGTTGGTTCGACTGGTAAAACTTGCAATCATTTAAGCGGTCAATGTCCCTGCAAGGAAGGTGTAACAGGTCTAACTTGTAATCGTTGCGCAAGAGGATATCAACAGACAAGATCTCATGTGGCACCCTGTATAAGTAAGTGCAAGATAAACAAGGTTTTGCAGCACATATGAGGCATTCCACACCAAATGTCCCGCTACAGAAAAACATGTGTCCCGTAAATTTCTGAATATGTTATTTGGATAGCCCTATATGGAACTAAGAAAATTGCGTTTTTGGTTTTTCAAATTTTCAAAAACTGGGCTGAGGAGGCGTGGTCAAATATTGGAAAAATGGTCAAATTTGTGTCGAGTTGCCTTGATTAAATATTTATCACATTAAAACGGAATGCACCACAATCTCAAAAATTTACATTCTTATATAGTTTTGTATGGGCTATCGATTAAAATTTTTTTTTTTGGAAAATTTTCAGAACCCGTTCTGAAATTTTCCATTTTTTAAAAAAGTCAATTTATCAAAAATCCGGCCATTTTTTTTTTTTTTTTTAATTTTTTTTTTTAAAGTTTAGATGTTTGTCCATCCACACAAAAAAATTCAGAAACACGTTCGGCGTTTTTTTCGAGAAAATCGCATTTGAATATTGAATTTCACTACAATTTTGGAATTTCCTTGTATTTTCTTGTTAAAACATGGCGTATGAGTAACAAATTTTTGCGAAACCAACGAGTTGATCCCATTTTAATTATTTGTTCATGTGTGGTGCAATATAGAGATGGGCGTGAATGCGATTTGACCCACGCAAGATTTGACCCACGCAATTAAAGTCACTGACGACTCGTTATTATTTTTAGTTTACTTGTGCAATTACGTGAGTCAATTTACTGTTACTCACGCAGTTTTTGATTACGCTCATGGTTGTTCACTCACGCTGATGATGATTTTACAAAAATAATAAAAACAACAAATTTTCTATGAAAAAATCCCTGAAAACGAAAACTCAAAAAAACAGTAAAATTCCAAAAAAAAAATAGTTAAAAATCACAAAAACTTACTTAAGAAAAATTTTAAGCATTCACTCATCTCGCAAAAATTGGACTTCATAATCACTCACGAAATGTTCTAATAACGCTACCTCTTTAATGTCGTGAATAGCTTAGTACGTGACTCGCGAGTCATTTTTTTCAAATGTTGAACGTTAAAGGATATGTACCTATAATGTAGTGTCCGATTTATTGCTCCCGCTTAAATGAGCTTATCCAAAATATTAAATAAATCAGAAGGATATTGATGCATTTACATAAAAAAACTCTTATAGACGCACATCAAGTGATCTTAAGATTTTGAACTCATTTTAGTGTTGATATTTCAGTAAAATTTGTATGAAACTACTCTTACCAGTTTAAGGCATTTAAGCGAGTAATTCTGTATTTTTTTAATTTAAATTGAAGTCTTTATGAAATCTCAAAACAAATTTTTTTAACAATTGACGATTTGTTTTCGATATAAACGGTCAGAAGGACATTGATGCATATCTAAAAAAAACGCTTATAAACGCATCTTATCAGTTTTACGCATTTAAGCGAGTAATTCTGTATTTTTTATTAATTTAAATTAAAATCAACATATCAAAACTTAAATGAACTGAAATATCACCACTAAAATGAGTTCCCCGCTTTATTGATTCACTTGCGGAAGCATAAATAACAATAAACAAATTCAAAAACTTAAGATCACTAGATTAACGTTTATATGCATCAATATTCTTTTGATTTATCTTATATTTTGGATAAGCGCATTAAAGCGGGAGCAATAAATCGGAGACTACATTGTAGGTACATATCCCATAACGTTCAACATTTGAAAAAATTGACTCGCGGGTCACGTACTAAGCTATTTTTAATTAAACCCTCACTTAGTTTTCACTTAACAAACTTGAGTAATGCGTTAGTGTCATTCTTGCCTGAATCACGCAAAAACGTTACCAGAGACCTTTCCTATTTATACTATATTAGAGATGGTTGACTCACTTGCGAATCACACATGAGTAAAAACTAAATCACTCACGATATTAAAGAGGTAGCGTGAGTAGAAAAACATTTCGTGAGTGATTAGGAAGTCCAATTTTTGCGATGTGATTTTTAACTTTTTTTTTTATTCTTACTGTTTTTTTTTTGAGTTTCCGTTTTCAGTGCTTTGTTTTCATAGAAAGTTTGTTGTTTTTATTATTTTTGTAAAATCATCATCAACGTGAGTGAACAACCGTGAGCGTAATCAAAAATTGCGTGAGCGTGAGTAACAGTAAATTGACTCACGTAATTGCACAAGTAAACTAAAAATAATAACGAGTCGTCAGTGACTTTAATTGCGTGGGTCAAATCTTGCGTGGGTCAAAACGCATTCACGCCCATCTCTATATTGCACCACACATGAACAAATAATTAAAATGGGATCAACTCGTTGGTTTCGCAAAAATTTGTTACTCATACGCCATGTTTTAACAAGAAAATACAAGGAAATTCCAAAATTGTCGTGAAATTCAATATTCAAATGCGATTTTCTCGAAAAAAACGCCGAACGTGTTTCTGAATTTTTTTGTGTGGATGGACAAACATCTAAACTTTAAAAAAAAAAATTAAAAAAAAAAAAAAAAAGTGGCCGGATTTTTGATAAATTGACTTTTTTAAAAAATGGAAAATTTCAGAACGGGTTCTGAAAATTTTCAAAAAAAAAAATTTTAATCGATAGCCCATACAAAACTATATAAGAATGTAAATTTTTGAGATTGTGGTGCATTCCGTTTTAATGTGATAAATATTTAATCAAGGCAACTCGACACAAATTTGACCATTTTTCCAATATTTGACCACGCCTCCTCAGCCCAGTTTTTGAAAAATTGAAAAACCAAAAACGCAATTTTCTTAGTTCCATATAGAGCTATCCATACAACCTATTCAGAAATTCGTGCGACACGTGTTTTTTTTCGCTGGACATTTGGTGTGGAATGCCTCATATGCGCAATGTCTGTCTGTCATTTTATACATTTAGAACGACTGTGATTGAAAGCAATTTAATTATGACTTCTATAGTTTTTATACCCTCCACTCTAGTGATAGAGGGTATATATAAGTTTGTCATTCCGTTTGTAACACCTCGAAATATTGGTCTAGGACCCCATAAAGTATATATATTCATGATCCTCGATCGATTTTAAGACGATCTAGCGATGTCCGTCCGTCCGTCCGTCCGTCCGTCCGTCCGTCCGTCCGTCCGTCCGTCTGTCTGTCTGTCCGTAGAAAACACGCTAACTTTTGAAAGACTTTACAGAGGCTACTGAAGTTTGGCATATATGTTTGTCATTTATCTGGTCAGGTTGGTATTGCAATCCAGCCAAATCGGTCCAGTGGTTCAAAAGTTATGAGCAAAAGAGTAAATTTCGGCAATGGTGTTTCCCGAATTTCCAAGATAAAAAACACGATAACTTTCGAAAGACAATAATGAGACTACTGAAGCTTGGCATGTAGCTTTGCCGTTCCCGGGGTCTAGTTGGTATTAAATTTCAGCTCAATCGGTCCAGTGGTTCAAAAGTTATAAGCAAAACCCTGAATTTCAGATAAGTTTCATCTAAAATGCCACGTGTTTTAACCAGCGTTTGATATTTAGCTTTTAAAAAAATATTATTAAATAGCGGCTATTTTATATATTAAAATTCTTTAATATATTATCAGCCGGCTATTTGAAATAGCTGGCTATTTAAATAGCCGCATATTTAAATATTCAAAATGTTGCATATTTAAATAGCCGGCTGTTAAAAAAGCCAGCTATCAAAATAGCGGCTGTTAAAATGGACGGCTATTTTTACATGCATAATTTTAACAACAGGCTTTTTCAAAAGCACTGTTGAAATACGATGGAATAAATGTAAACATTGTCGTTAACATTGCTTGGGCGAGTGTTATCATCGTATTTATTTTACTTTTTGTTGTTGGGCTTTAAAAAAGACACTGCATTTAGAGAAATTAAAAATTGGGTTAAAAATATCCAATGAAGAAAATAAATTGATTATTAGCTCAAAAAATCAACAAATTGATAAAATTATACTTTTAACTTATTTTAAAATAATTGAATTTTTATTTGTAAATTTTATTTTGCATTAATATTAATTTTCTTATTAAAAAAAAATTTAATAACTCTCATCGAAAATTCTGTTGTTGGTATGCAGCAGTGTTGCCAGATACTTTTTCCCCCTCTTAATACCCATTTTACACCATCACACTTTTCCATTAAACACATCAAAATTTACCAACTTCTAAAAGATTTTTGCGTTCCTTTTTGATTGAAACTTGGTCGTATCTAATAAGTGAACAATTTCTGGCAAAAAAACTTTTATAAAATTTTTCCCTAACATGGTGACATTACGCTTGTATAATGCTAAAGTATAATAGTGTAAAGGTGGTATAAGTAGTTTTTTTTTTTAAAAAAAAGGCATAAACATTTTATTAATTTATTTTTAATTTAATTAAATCAAGATATGTTTTTGTTTAGTCTTACGAATTGTCAAAAAACCGAACGATTTTAGAAATGAACCCAGGCACGTACGCAGGGGGGGTGCCCTGGGGGCCCGGGCCCCCCCCAAAATGACTTGGCCATATAAAAATTTTAAGACATTGCACTACAAAATATACGTTTGTTAACAAAAATAGGCTGAGTATTATTTTTTTAATTATCTCTAATCTAACGAAGGGTTTTTTATGAAAATTTAAAAATACTGAAAAAATACAATAAAAATTTTTGATTGAAAAAAATTTAAAAAATTTGTAAACTTTTACGGTAGTGAATAGGACACCTCAAAAATTGCGACTGACCATAAGTTATGCATCATAAATATTATTCCACTAGCTGGCCCGGTCCGCGTTGCTGGCCCAAATATAAGATCAGTGTTATATTTAGTTTCGCTTTAAATCTTTAGCACTGCAAAAAATGTACTCAATTTCTTGGCTTAGAAAAATTTGTGGGCGTGGTTTTAAAGACCCCATTTTTTTAAAGGCAGATCAATCATCATCAAATTATGTTTCGGGAATTAAAAAATATTACCATATCTTTGACTTGCGAACGGTACAAATTTAAAACTTCTTTATTATCATTACGATCAACAAAAAAATAAAATTACGCATATCCTTCGTTCTTATCGTGAGCTATTTTTTTTGAGTGTTCTTGAGTTCATACAAACAAACCTTTATAGTTTTCCCGAATTTTCCATTTTTCTGGGACACTTTTCTCATTTATCTTTCCTTAAAAACCAATTATAACAAAAAAAAAATTGGTCCGGTCATTAGTATTCGACTTAAAGCGATTTCACATATTTAGACTAAAGTGGGCATTTAAATTTGTGTGTTAAGTTAAACTTGTACATAACAATATCCAAGGATTTAAAATCATTTGTACCAAGTTTAAGTGGAATCTATAAAGATTTTTTTAAATATATCGAATTAGAGTAAATATAAATTTTAGATATATCGAAAAAAAGTTAGCGAGGACAATTTTTCTTTCCGAACAACCGTATGGACTATTACGAACATTTAACACAACAAACAAAAAATAGCCAATCAGTCCAGGCGTTCTCAAGTGTTGAAAATTTTAAAGATATTGAAAAATATGGGCGTTAAAGTGGTCGAGTACAATAATTATTTTCGTAAAAACCTTACCTGGACTATGATCATTAAAAAAAAATAACAAAGGCCAGTTGTTCTCCGATTTTAGATGTATTGAAAAAAGTGGGAATGGACAATTTTTTCCCGTAAAACCCTTAGTTGGGCTATGACGAACGTGTACAAAAAATAGCCAAATCAGCCTTGCCGTTCTTCTATTTTAAATATTTATGTCGAAAAAAAGTAGGCTTGAAAAATTTGTATTTCCGTTTAAATCTAGGTTGGAATATGACGAACATTTAAAAAAAAAGTTTAGCCAAATCGATGCAGCCGTTCTCCGATTTAAGATATATCGTAAAAGGAGGCGTAAAAGTGGGCGTGGTTAATTTGTTTTCCGTAAAAACCTAACACGAACATTTAAAAAATATAATTCAAATCGCTACAGCCGTTCTCAAGTGATGCGATTTCCAATGAACGGCATTAAATTTTAATTTATATATGTATGTAGATAATATTTTTTTTTCTATAGAGTGAATTTTAGATAAATCGAAAAAAGCGTAGGCTGACAACCTTTCTTACCATTAAATTTATTTGAATTTAACCAATTCAGCACAACCATTCTTAAGTGATGCCATTTTATATGTATCGAAAAGGGGGCGAATAAATGAAAAATTGGTCTTTCCGAAAAGCCTTAGGGCATGACGAACATTAAAAACAAAATAAGTCAAATTGATCCAGCCGTTCTACGATTTAAAATATACATATCGGAAAAAGTGAGTGTAAAAGTAGTCGTGGCCAATTTTTCTTTCCTTAAAAATCTTTTGCGGACTATAATCAAATCGGTCTAGCCGGTCTTGTTTTTTCGATATATAGAAAAAAGTGGGTGTCGGCAATTTTCTTTTCCGTAAAAAACTTAACAAAAATTTTCAACAAAAATTTGCGAAAGTGGGCGTGGTCAATTTCTTTTTTAGTAAAAATCAAAGTAGAACTATGGTGAAAACTCTTTTAACAATTAAATCATATCGGTCCGTACGTTCTCAGATGTTAGATAAATCGAAAAAAATGGGCGTAAAAGTGGGCGTGGTCGATTTTTCTTTCAGTAAAACTAAAATTGTGTTACAACGAACGTTTAAGTAAAAAATTAGCCAAATCGGTGCAGTCGTTTTCAGATTTTAGATAAATCAAAAAAAGTGGGTATAAACGTAGGCGTGGTCAATTTTTCATTATGTAAAAAGCTAAGTTGGACTATGACGAACATTTCAAAAAAAAAATTGTCCAAATCGGTCCAGCCGTTCTCAACTGATGCCGTTACCAACGAACGACAATTGATTTTTATTTATATAGATTAGCTTTAATCTCGACTGCCACATTTGACTAAATTTGTGATATAGAAAAATTTACCATCGAAAATTTTCTATAGAAAAATTTACTTTTAAAATTTTTTTATCGGAAAATTTACTATCGAAAAGTTTCTATAGAAAAATTTACTATAAAAAATTTTCGATTGTAATTTTTGCTGGAAAAATTTTGATATTTAAAAATATATTTTATGTCTTTAGATAACTAAATGATAACTTCAAAAATATAATTTGAAATGGTACAGTATCAAAATAAAAAATTTTTAACGACAAAAAATATAGTGAACTAGCTGACCCGGTCCGCATTGCTGGCCCTGAGAAAACATCGATTCTGTTTTCCATTGCATCTCGATCTTAATATACAGTGTCGGACAAAACTAAAGCACGGGACCGGGTCCAGAAGTAGCCTTTAGTTCCACCTTCGGTTAGCACTATCTACAGAGAAACAGACAGACGTAACGTTAATTATAGTACAAAGGGCGTTTCGTTTTACGCATTCTTATCGAATCGTGGCTTTTAATATATCTAAAGTTCCATGTTGCGTCCTCGGTAAGTACTATCTATGCTGCCAATTTTAATGAAATTGAAAGGGAGTGGAATTTTTTACCCCTTTGCCGAATCGCACTCTAACATGAACTGTAGTTCCAGCTCGCTTAGTACTATCAGTAGTAAAAGATAAAATATCGTTGAGAATAGCAGGAAATTTATACCGCTTTGTCGAATCGTGTTCTTATATGTCCTTTTAGCACTATCTGTGCGGGAAATTTAGTTTGGGTCAGCTTAGTCGTTTTTGCTTGATTGCGGAAGTGGTCGGAATATATATTTTTTTTTGCTTGACCAACGCTTATGGGATGTCCCCTATAAATGAAATTCATTGTGTTTTCGCGCCTTTTTACAATTATAAACTTCATATGCAATTGATTAGCACTATCTTGATTAAAAACGTCAAGAGAATCGGTTCAACTACTTTTGCGTAATTGCGAAACATGTAATATAGTAAAAAGAGGCGTGGCATTTTAGGCCCCTTTTTCCAATCTTAGTGTAACATGTCCTATTGTTCCACACTCCGTTGGTACTATCAGTGCTAAAAATTTAATTAAAATCGTATCAGCCGTTTTTGCATTATTGCAGTGCATGCAGAAATATTTTCAATTCAATACAGAGGGGCGTGGCATTTTACGCCCCTTTTGTCCGATAACGCTCTAATTTGGCACATAGTTAGTAATTGCTTAGTGCTATCTTTGGTTTAAATTTCATCGAAATCGGTTTATCCCTTTTTATATACAGATGTCTATAGTGGTGCAATGTAGAAATTAGATTTTGCCACGCCCCTCCGCCCACAGACAGAGAATCAAAAATCTGACCGCACAGTGTTACTCCCCAGAATATTCTATATATTCCCTGAAAATTTCGTCAAGATCGCTCCAGCCGTTTTCGCGTCCATAAGGAACATACACGTAGGCGTTTTTTGCATTATTGCAGAGTATGCAGAAATAACTTTCAATTCAATACAAAGTGGCATGCCATTTTACGCTCCCTTGTCCGATAACGCTCAAATTTGGAACATAGTGAGTACTCAGTTAGTACTATCTTTGATTTAAATTTCATCAAAATGGGTGCATCCGTTTTTTATATATAGATGTCATTAGTGGTGGAATGTAAAAATTGGATTTTGCCACGCCCCTCCGCCCACAGACGGAAAATCTAAAATCCGACCGCACAGTGTTACTCCTGAGGCTATTGTGAACATTCCCTGAAAGTTTCATCAAGATCGGTCAAGCCGTTTTCGAGTCCATACGGAACATACATACATACATACATACACACATCCATTTTTATATATATAGATTTAAAAAATTTTCTTTACAAAAATGTCTCAGAATCTGTAAATTTTCACATTTAACAAATGGATAAGTGATTTTTTAAGATTATAATAATTTTTTCAGACTTTCTATACGAAAAATATTTATGAATCAAAGAATTTGTCTATAAAAAACGTCTTTAATCTGAGTTTTTTCGTTACGAAAAATGACTCAGAATCGAAAAAAACTATAGGAAAAATGTATCAGAATCTGTGAATTTTTCTATACAAATTTGAGATATTTTTCTTAGCAAGAAATTTTTCTGTACGAAAAATGTGTTCAAATCTGAGAATTCTTCTATGCAAAAATGTTTCAGGATCTTAGAAATTTTCTATACAAATCTGAGATTTTTCGTACAGAAAAATTCACCATACGAAAAATGTCTCAGAATCTGAGAATTTTTCAATACGAAAAATGTTTCCGAATCTGAGAATTTTTCAATACGAAAAATGTCTCAGAGAATATCAGAATTTTTCAATACGAAAAATGTCTCAGAGTCTGAAATTTTTATAATAAAAAGTGTCTCAAAAGCTTTGAACTTTTTCTATACGATAAATGTCTTAGAATCTGGGAAGTTTTCTGTACGAAAAATTACCCAGAATTTTTCTGTAAGAAAAATGTTGGAAAAATTGAGAATTTTTCTATAAGCAAAATGTCTCAAAATCAAACAACTTTTTCTGAGAGCCTGAGAGTTTTTCTATACGAAAAATGTCTTAGAATCTAAGAAATTTTATGTACGAAAAATGTCTTATGATCTGAAAAATTTTCTACACGAAAAATTTCTCAGAGTTTAAGAGTTTTTCTGTTCAAAAAATGTCTATGCAAAAAATGTTTTAAATCGTTATAATAGTAAAAATCTTTCTATGGTTAAAATATCTTGGAATTCTATTTTTTTTTTATTCAAAAACTGTAAAACTAAAAAAAATTCCGGCAATGTAGGGAGCCATTCTATCAAAAAATTTCTCAAAATCTTTGATTTTATTACGATAATTCGTATCTTAGAATCGGAGAATTTTCTATACCAAAAATGCTCTTAGAAGTTTTCTGCATAAATATGGTTTATAATTCAAAAACTCTAAAAAAAATATGTGACCAATTTAAAAATGTGTCAAACAGTTTTAATTTTTTAAGCGTAAAGTATATTTGAGAAGTTTTAAAGAAAAGTTGCATAAATTTTCACTTTTTTCGACTTCTTTTTACCATAAGTTTTAAATATATGTTTTGTTTTCTAAAAATGCAAAAAAAAAAAAATTAGGCTCAAAAACATTGAGGCGAAAAAACGAAATTAAAAAAAATTTTTGGCCCCCCCCAAAATAAATTCCTGCGTACGTGCCTGAATGAACCCCTAGCCTTCATTAAATGTACACTCAAAAAATACGTTAGTAAAAAAATTTGTAAAGTGGTTTGTATCTCAACTTTACTACTTTTTTACTAAATTCTACTAAAAAATCAATTTTTAGTAATTCTTTTTAGTAAACTCGCTTTACAAACTATTAATTTTATACTGATTTTTTAATAATTTTTTCAGTTGATTTTTTAAAAATTATCGTACTAACTTTTGATAATTATTTTGTAAATTTTACAATATTAGTTAGTAAATTTCGTTTTTTTTTTTCTCTAGAAAACCTATACACTATAATTAAAAAAAAATTATTTTATTAAAATATTTGGAAATTTAAAAAAAAATAAATAAAAAAAATATATTAGTAGTATTAGTTATTTTTTTAATGATAAAACTGCGCTTTGATGAATATGAATATGTTTATTATTTTTAATATTCATTTACGCTTCATTAGTTTTTTTCGATTTAAAAAAAATGTATATTAAAAAGGAAACAAAATAGAGAAAAGAGAAGATATGCAAAATTTAAAAAACAATGCCGACCTTTTCAAATGGAAAATTTCCATAAAAACATCAGTTTTTTTTTTTCTTTCTTCTTTACTTGCGGAATTTTTTTTGTTTATGCTATCCACGAATATTTTTTTTCTCACGCACATAAAGGGTTGATTTTTGTGTTATTTACTTTATGCCTTTCTTTGAATATTTTAGTCACAAAATAACATTCGATCGGTGAACATCGCGCGACGGGTAAAATGAATAAAAAAATGTACAAAACAGATATTACAACAAAAAAAATCATAGCCGGTAACCAAATTGTAAAGTATTTTTTGTTTAAAATTATGTAACACGTTTTTTATTTTTAGAATAATAACAGTGTTGCCACCAATAGAATTGGAAATTACACAAAAAATTATCCAAAATCTCACAAATTACATAAAATTTTTTATTTTGTCATTCCGTTTGTAACCCTTGTCTACACCTGATTTTTATTGGTGGCAAAAAGCAATAACGTATGCAAAATGAACAAAAAAACGCTTTGCGTCTATTTTGATGAATTCCAAACAAAGATGGCGTACGATTTTGATGTTTAATTGCAAGCAATAGTTGCTCAGAAAAATTGCCAAGCAATTATTGCTATAAAAATTTAGACGTTATATCAGTTATGGACACTAAAATATCGAAATATCGGTCAGAGAGCCCTTAAAGTATATTTACATTATTGATCCTTGTTCGATTCTAAGACATTCTCTGAATGTTCGTCCGTCCGTCTGTATAAAACAAACTGCAGTCCAAAATAAAAAAATCTAGACTCCTGAAGATTGTCACGAATTTGTCTAATGGTCATTGCAGGCGAAGTTTGTAAATGGGAAAAATCGGTCCAGGTGGAAAAATTTTTCTTCTTGAAAAACTAAACCAACCTCTGAAAAACGAAATTTTTTTAATGATTTTTTTTGTATTTTTGTTCAACAAATGAAACAATTTTCAGACCGCCTCCTTTTGTAGGCGTGGATAAAAAAAAATAATTTTAATAATGATAAAATGATTTTAATATTGATATAATTGTAATAATTAAGTGGAAAAATCATTATAAATCAACTTGCCAACATTTAGCACGTGGGGAAAAGTGTCCCCCAATATGAGGGCGTTAAAAGATATTGAATAACAATTTTCAGATTTGGGAATAGGGATTCTCCAGAACAATTTTTAATTAAAAAAATTTAAGAGCGTTGTTTTTCGACATCTAACTCATGAAAAAAATAAGGATTTAATGGTCCAAATATGCATGTTCTTCATTTATTATCTTGTATTTCGTAATAATAATATTTAAAGTTGATGTTTTCAATGATTTTTTAAGCCAAAAATGTCGATAAAATGATAAAAAAAAAGTAGGAACTTTATTGAGGTAAAATTACACAAAAATTACACAAAAAATATCATTATCCAAAAATTATCCAAGGATTTTGAAATTGTCCCACTTTTGGATAATTATCCAGAAAGTGGCAACACTGAATAATAAAGCAAAATAGGAAATGATGACAACAGGTAACAATTGTATATTTATGTGATCTATTTAAAACATTATGTTGATATTTTTTTTTATTTTAGTTTACCGTACACCAATTTATTCAACATCAATCTTCAAAGAATTAATTTTATATGGTAGTATGTATATTTTGTATTAAAGAAATGTGTTCAATATTTTCTCTTTTTTAGATCGAAAATTCTAACAAAAACTGACTTGCATGGAAATAGTTATTGGCGACAACAAGCGCAATACGCAATTTACATGATGTATACAAATACCAAAAATTAAATATAAACAATTTACAATTTTTTTACAAAAAAAGTTAATATTATTTACAAACGCGTTTTAAAATCTATTTTACAAAAATTGTACAGAAAAATTTAGTAATACTAATTTTTTTAGTATTTTTAAGATTACTAATTTTTGAAAACCAAAGTTTGTAATGGTAACTGAAAAAGTTATCGGGCACAAATTGAAAACTTTATTAGTAATGGTAACAGACTTTTTTGTAAGGAATACTAACAAATTTTTATGAGTGTAGAAGATTAAGGCCCATATATATTGAAATTTAAACAAATTTTCATACAAAATTAAGTGTTTAAATTCAAATATGGATAACAAAGGAAGTCTCCCTAGCGTCAGCCGCCGATCTCAATAGAATTGGTTTTGTAGAGTAGGAAAAATAAAATCGGCCCAAATAATTATTTAGGGGTGCAAATGAGGGGGGAAGAAACGGTCATTTTCCGTGTATCTACTATATTATACAAAAAAACCTAGTCATGTTACATTTTAAATGAAAGGTCTTTGAAAAACCTATCTACGTATGTAAAAAACGTGTCCAAACAAGCACAACTTTTCGTTATATTGAGTAAAATATCAAAATTTTCGGACATTTTTGTTAATTCGAAAAATATTTTTTATACCCTCCACTCTAGTGATAGAGGGTATATATAAGTTTGTCATTCCGTATGTAACACATTGAAATATTGGTTTAGGACCCCATAAAGTATATATATTCATGATCCTTGATCGATTTTAAGTCGATCCAGCGATGTCCGTCTGTCTGTCCGTCCGTCTGTCTGTTGAAATCACGTTGAAATCACGAAAAATCTGTGAAACGGTTTAAAAAAAGTAAACTTTTAGCGGATTTTTCTGTAGTAATGGATATTTTAACAAAATTCTCTGTCATTGAGTTCTAAAAAATAACAGAAAATTTGATGTAATTTTACTGATTCTGTTTGCTGGTTATTTTTTACAGAAATTATTTGTTTTTTAAAACGTATATTTGTTTGTAAAATTTAACTATTAAAAAGTGTCAAAATTAAAACAAAAAATAAAAAAATGGTAGATTATTTTTCTAATTTTACAGAAATATTAAGCTATCATTAGTTTTTTTCAAAGTTTTAATTAAAAAATAAATTATTGAAAAACAGCAAATCTAAAAAATTGACGATTAAAAGAATACAACATGCTCTTTCTGTTAAATCAGCCATTATCGGCCGTTTTTTGTTTTTAAAATTATATAATTTTTTCGTTTTTATTAGAGTCTTAAAATGAATTAGGCTTCAAAGTCCTTTATACTTAAAAAATACATTTAAGATGTTCAGAAATTTTATCAGAAGTCAGCAGATTTTTCTGCTAGCATATTTGTTATGCTCATATCAGCATATGATTTTACGAATTACTCAATGTACAGTTAGCTGCTAACTGTCGATTTAACGGTGTCTTATGTCAAAATTTGTATACAAAATTTCAATTTAACGAAGCATTGAGTAAGCCAGACTTAATCGTTAATTTTGAAAATTAAGAAAAAACCTTATTTTTTTAAAGCATTCGTGATTTCATGTGTAATTTTGGCATGATCCATGTGTAATTTACGATTTTTTGATGGCAACACTGCTTCAAAGGCGCTTGCGTAACAGAATTTACATACAAGATCAAATGAGCACAACAGAAAACTGTATTTGAGTCTCATTATCTGTTAAGTTTTTTGCTGTAGTCTCTCAAAAAAATCTCTAATGTTGATAAATAAAGAAACGTTGAGCAAATTCTTTATAATTTGATTGCAATTTTTCAACTAATCTCTAAGGTTGCCAGCCCTTTTCTGCTGGCTAGATTTCAGAACAATTAATTTTTAAAAATATTTAATTAAATTAAGAAAAAAATAAATAACTTTAAAAAAATATAGTTTCAACTTATTTCAAAATTTTATAAAATGCATTTAAAAACATATTTTATCATATCAAACAAAAAAACAAAGAAAAACATAACAATTCATGTATTTAAAATGTAGTCATAAAATAAAAAATAAGGAACTTTTTGTAAAAAAAACAATATTATTTTTTATCTAAGAAGGGAAGTATAAAAGAGACAATTCTAAAGTTAGGGAGTCTGGAAATATCGGCCATATTGTTGATTTAGGGGTACAAAAAAAAATCCCGAGGCCGCCTAAGCTTGGCATATATATTTGCCCAGTGGTTTAAAAGTTATAAGCAAAACCGTAAACTTCAGATTGGGTTCAAGTTTTAAAAATTTTAATTAATTTTGCGGCCTCGTTAAACCCACCCTCTCTGCAGAAAGCTGTGATTATGACCAAAATTGCTTTGGACTTACTCCCCATAATGTGAATGGGGGTTATGACCAAAAAAAGTTCCCTGTTGGGATATTGGGATTATGATCGAATCCCAATATTCGGTATTCGGTTCAAACCAAATACCGAATAATAAATATTCGCTAAACTGCCGAATACACTATTCGCGACATCCATAAAAAATAGTATTTTAAATACCCATAAAAAATTAAATAAAAAATAAACAGAATTTTTGATGAGATTTATTTATTGAGAGTTATCTTATTAAATATATAAAATAATTTTTTATGAAATAAATTAATTCAATTTCAAGATGGTTAGGCGTTTTGTTTTTTTTTTTTAACTACCTAGGTTTAAGAGGGGGGAAAAAGTATCTGGCAACACTGCTGCATACCAACAACAGAATTTTCGATGAGAGTTATTAAATTTTTTTTTAATAAGAAAATTAATATTAATGCAAAATAAAATTTACAAATAAAAATTCAATTATTTTAAAATAAGTTAAAAGTATAATTTTATCAATTTGTTGATTTTTTGAGCTAATAATCAATTTATTTTCTTTATTGGATATTTTTAACCCAATTTTTAATTTCTCTAAATGCAGTGTCTTTTTTAAAGCCCAACAACAAAAAGTAAAATAAATACGATGATAACACTCGCCCAAGCAATGTTAACGACAATGTTTACATTTATTCCATCGTATTTCAACAGTGCTTTTGAAAAAGCCTGTTGTTAAAATTATGCATGTAAAAATAGCCGTCCATTTTAACAGCCGCTATTTTGATAGCTGGCTTTTTTAACAGCCGGCTATTTAAATATGCAACATTTTGAATATTTAAATATGCGGCTATTTAAATAGCCAGCTATTTTGATAGCTACATTTCTAAATATTTAATATTCTTAATATTTTAACAGCTCAATATTTACAATAGCAGAATATTTCAAATAGCCGGCTGAAAAAATATTGAGTATATATTAATATCACGGCTGTATATATATGGCTACCAAACCCTGGTTTTAACAAGTTTTAAAGGCATTGGTGGTAACTAAACAATGCTTTTCAAACTTGTTTAATTTGAAAAGCAATGATTTTTAAACTTGTTTAGTTTTAAAAGCATTGGTAACTTAAAAATTACACTCGAAAAATATTTTACACTCAAAAAAATTTTACACTCAAAAAAATTTTACACTCAAAAAAAAATTTAGTTTTTTTTTTACAAAAACTACAATATTATGTGTACATTCGTGCATTCACTCAGAAATATTTGTACAGTAAAAAAACATTACACTCGAAAAAAATTTTACACTCAAAAAAAAAAAAATAGTATTTTTTCATATTTTTTTTTTTTTTTAATTATAAAAAAAGAGTTTTTTACTCAAAATAAAATATTTCTAATCAAAATTGTTAATTATTTCACGTTAAAAAATGTAGTACCCTTTAAAAAAATGCATTGTGGAGGGTATTCATAGATTCGGCAAAGTCGAATTTAACTTTTCTACTTTTTTTTTTTATATTTTGTGAAAAAAATATTCTTTTTATATTAATATACTTTTCTTTTTTTTGTTGTTATCTTTTTTTCCTATATTTCTTTTTGTGATGATGATCATGATGATGCACATGCTATACTTTTAATTTCATTTTGGCCAACACCATCATTACAACCACCACCACCAATGTTGATTTTTCTACTCAATGTTGATGTTGGCAATGTTGTTGCTACTACTGCTGCTGTTGGTGTTTTTTTACTGTCGATGTTGCTGCTTTTGTTGTACGACCCAATTAACAGAAGTGCCAACAAATGCAAATATGATACAAGCTGAAAGTGCAGCGGTCAGTGAATATAGAGAACCCACCCAAGCAGAGGAAATGAAAAAATGTAAGTTTCAAAAACTACAAAAAAACATATTTAAACACAGATGATATAAATTAAAAACAAAAAAAAAAACCACAGAGTATGAAAATTAAACTGATTTTTTTATATTTTAATTTTCTTTATTTCTTTCAAAAACACTTCAAACATGCAACAGATTGTGGCAAATGCAAAGCAACACCCAAAAAATTAAATTTAAATAAATTCTGTATGGAAGACTATGGTAAGTTAAATGATGATTATGAACATATTCTGTAACTTTTTGACACTTTTACACTAGTTTACATAAATATTGATCCACGATATTTGGCATTTATTTGCCATGTAAAATAACACAGGCCTACAAATTTTTAACCCATAGACCAAAGTATACTTTTCTAAAGGTTTGAGTTGCGCTGAATCCTATTACATCAGAGGTTCGAGATATCATAGGTTAGGTTATGGTGGATGGCATTGGCAAAAAAACCAATGCCCATAGAGGCCGACTTGTGGCCCATATGATTCCAGTTTCCCCTTCTTCTTAGATAAAAAGCGAGATATCATACCTTGAAGTTATAAAAAAACCACCATTTTTCACCATATTTGGGACGTTTTAACTGAGTTAAAATTTATCAACATGAACCCCAGATTTCCTTCAATGTATCCGAATTTCATGAAACTTTGTGTATATGTTGGGACTTAAAAGACTTATTCTCAGACATAACTTAAGACCTTTAACTTCCGTGGTTCCAGAAATATTACGTGTCAAATGTCGAGAAAATCTTTTAAAGGAAGAAATATAAACATTTATATCTTCAAAAGTATTTGAGCTATATTTGCTTCCTAATAGCTTGTTTTAAAGGCAAAACCATCACCTTTCAAATAACATTTTGCAAAAAGTTTTATTTTTTATATTTTTTTTCTTGCAAATTTCGCGATTCGCAAAAATATATCTGAAAAAGCGAAATTTTTACACTCAAAAAATTATGTCATTAACTGTTTGTAGTTTATTTAAAAAGTATTATGTTTTGTCGTTTTTAAAAGAAAAAACATTTGTTTAATGTTCAGTTTTTTTAAATGACTATTTCTGTTCTTTGTTTCAAAAATAACAACATAAAAAATAAATACTTTCATTAGCATTCAATTTTTATACTCATTTATTTTTGTTCTGCACAGAAAGAATTGAAAACTGATTTCAATTACTAAAACTGCTGATTCAATTACTTTAGTATTTGAAATTCCTCCGAGCACGAAAATGATTGGACCAATTACTAAATTAATAGCTGAGTATTTGAATTGTTTTCAAATACTCGTTTTTCCGTATTTGATTACTTTTTAATTTTAGTTTCATATTTTTTATTTAAAAAAAAAATTTACACAAAAATGTTGTGAGATTTGAACCAAGGACGCCGGAGTCTAAGGCACAAGACACAACCACCAGGCCACAGCCGTCTTAAATTAATAGCGAACTTTACTGATATTATACAAATGAATAAAATATACAAAAATATGTTTTTTTTAGCATCTCTGTAAAAAAAGAATCTATTTATAGAATCTGAAGCAACAAGTAGCGTTTTAACAACTCTGTAAATCTATTTATAGAAACAGACACACATATACATATAAAAAAAATGTTTTAGGTTTTATTAAAAAAAAAAAAAACTAGCATCTGCGGGGAATCGAACCAACGCTACAACGCATTGTAAGCACAACGCTGTACCATCAGGCTATCGCCGTACTTGCATGTTTACGAACTTTATTGTTATTTAAAAACGAATAAGCAAAAGAAAAACAAATAAAAGAAACGTTTCACACCCTCTCACGACATCCCAGTAAAAACTTGGTAATAAGTCCCCATTACCGCCTGCATTCTATGTAATGAGGACTCGTTACCTGCTCGATTACCTCATATAGAACCGGTTACTTTGTATTAACAAATAATGAATTACCGATAACCTCATACAGGACCGGTTACGTCTTGTTAACAAATAATGAGTTACCGATAGCCTCATACAGAACCGGTTACTCGTAAATACGATTTAAAATTTTTGATAAGTTGTCCAAATAATTTTTTTTTTATTAAAATTAAAAAATGCTAAAGAAAATTTAGAAAGAACTTGCACATTAAGCTTAAAAAAGATTAACATTTCTCTACTTTTTCTAATAAAACTCCGTTAACAGAAATTCAAATTCAGGAATTCTGATTAAAATTGGGAACAGGCAAATTAAAGTTTAGAAAACCAAATTGATATTTAAAAACATGGATCTAGCTGACACTTGATAGTGATTTATGAGCCTTAATTAGTCTTTACAAAACTTCTATTGAAGTTTTCTGAATTTTAATTGGCTTTTTCTAAATTGTAATTGTTTTTCTAGAAATTTTGGGGCGTTTTCCAGCCAAATGTCCTTTTCTACGATGTTCCAAGATATATTTTCGGTCCTTTTATTATTTGAATTTTACAATCAAACATTTGGTGGGATGGATATCAACGTAAACATTGGTTCCGTTAGCTTTTCTTTTCTTGCTCTTGAAATAACCGCGTTTAACATGACCTTTATCATCCTGACTAGTGTTTGGGAATTCCCGGACTTTTCAATTTCCCGGGAAACGGGAAAAAAATAATTTATTCCCGGGAATCCCAGGAAATATGCATTTTTAATATAAATCATAAAAAACATTAAAATTTGACCAACTTTCTATTAAAAACAGTTTTAATGGAGATAAACAATTAACTAAAACATAAAAAATCAAAAAATATAAGTTAAAAATCCTGAAATACAACTTTTTTCCCCACAAAAAATTGCCAAAAAATAGCTAAAATCGCCAAAAAATTAAAATTGAGTTATTCGAGCAAAAACTAATATAGTTGGCAGCACTTTTAATATTTGTTCTGGAAATGTAAATTCTAGGTTCAAAATTTTTATATCTTTTTGACAGTCTTAGAAAAATTATCATTAACCGACGTATATTTTTGACTTTTTAAGTTTTTTCATGATATTGTCATACTTTTTGCACTTGGTCAGTTTTCCTATGAATAATATTTGCACAGTTCTTCCAAATAGAAAAAATACAAAAAAAAAGCAAATGTAATTATACCTGTAGTAAGAAAGATATTAAAATTTAAAATAAACGTTTTTATGTAAAATGGTTTATTTGATAAAATTCCCGGATTTCCCGGGAAAAATTAAAAAAAAATCCCGGGAATTCCCGTCAGTCTTTTCCCGGGAATTCCCGGGAAATCCGACCCGGGAATTCCCGGACCCCAAACACTAATCCTGACGCAATTCCTTGCTGAGGGAAGACGGCCAATTTTTAGGACTAATGTATGCTGCTATTTGGTAGCATTTTTGTAAGGAGTGGGCAACGAGTTATTTTTGGGCTACTGGTAGCTACTTATTTTTAAGACTAATGTATGCTGTTATTTGGTAGCATTTTTGTAAGGAGTGGGTAACGAGTTATTTTTGGGCTACTTGTAGCTCATTATTTGTGGTACTAATGTATGTACTTTGTCAGTAGCATTCTCGTAAGCGAGTGGGTATGCGGTCATTACTCCAATGACATCGCCATGTTAAAATAATGAGTGTTTCACCAACCTAGTAACTAGATACTACCATCTATTTTAAGGCGAAAACCCCATTACTTGGTAATACAAGTTTTTACTGGGATTAGCATCTATTTATTGTATAGATGTCAGTGTCACACATATAGAAAAAAAATTGTGGGTATTTATATTGTTGCTTGTTTTTCTTTGAAAAATAAAATAAAATCTAAATTTGAGCATTAAAGTAATTGAAACCATTTCTATTTTTTGATTACTATGGGTAATTGAATTTTTATAGCTGAAAATTTTTTCTGTGTGTAAGTAAAAATAAGTGATTCTTCTTTAATTTTTTATGATTTGTCTTAAGTTATTTTTTTTTTTAATTGTTTGCATTTTTTAAAGGGAAGTCATTAGTTTCTAAGTACTTGTGTGGTTATTTTTTTGTAGACAAAAAATTATTTATAGAAATATAAAAACATCTAAAATATCAAGTGACTTTGGCACGATGGGTAGAGTGTCTGGCCAGAATGTAGTTCATTGTGGGATCGATTCCCAAAAAATTTTATTAAAAATTTTTTAAAATAAAATTCAATAGAAAATTGTAAAACAACCTACACCGAAAATAAAATCATCAAATTTATGCTATGAGAATATCATGTTTTTAATTAGTAAAGAAAATAATGACCTCGAGCCAGAATAAACATCCTCAAAATATAATATTTTAAAGGTCTAATAAAATAATTTTTATTTTTTAATAAAAATTAATCAGAATTTGAACATAATGGTTGGCACGCCATGTGATGAATAACCCTAATATGGAGTATTTCTCACAACAACACAAATAACATATCGTGAACCTATATTCAAAATATGCCAACTCAAATTTGACGGAAATGAGTTTCCGATGGCAAATAGCTCCCCTATGTAATACCTATCTGCCATAAAAATTTCAGAGCAAAAAAATAATTTGTTGTCGTTTTACATCCATTTTTGTTATTCTGCTAACTCAAAGTACATATTTTTTTGGTGAAAATAAATGCCAACTCCCATTGTAAATTTCCAAAAATTTTTCAAAATTTTTTTAAAAAAAAATTAGACCACGTATCTTATTGCATTTGCCATGCTAAACACGAATCTTGTAAAGATTTTGATATCTAATGACTGGTTCTCGAGATATTGCCATTTTGAAAATATCGGTAAATAGTGTTTGCAAAAAAAAAAATTGCTTATATTTATGTAACTTTCAAACTATTTATCAGATTGAAACATAATGAATGGGGCAAATAAAGTCAATGATATAAGCTTTCAAAATAGCTAGCTTGGAGTGACCCTATTGCAATACAGCGTGAGTTACAGAGTGCCAAAGTTGACCACCCTGAGATTAAAAGGCTTTCGGAGCTAGTAACTTTTAAAAATATGCAAAGATTTTTAATTTTTTGTTCAGTTTTTGCAATTACCGTACTAAGGATAACAAAAACCAAAAAAAAAAAATTTTTAAAATTTTTCCAAAAAAAATGTATTTTTATTTTCCGGCAAAATATGCCAACTCTAAAAAAATATTTGTTTTTTGATATAGTAATAAATGCCATCTCTGAAAAATACGCAAACAAGTGCAAAATATGAAAATTTTTGCATAGGTAAAAATTGTTTAGAATATGTTCTGTATTTATTGTTGACCTGTGTTGAATATTTATGTTGTAGGGGTTTGTTTGGCTTAAGGTCATAAAAAATTATAAATAAAAAATCTGCACAATTTTTATATTTTTAATTTTGTTTCTTTATTTTTCCTTCCGATATTTCGACCGATCATCGATGGTCATCATCAGGGTATTTAAAACACTGTAATATTATAAATTACAAAAAAGTCGAAACGTCCTCACTGCTTAACATTTGTTGATGAAAATATGTTAAGCAGTGAGGACGTTTCGACTTTTTTGTAATTTATAATATTACAGTGTTTTAAATACCCTGATGATGACCATCGATGATCGGTCGAAATATCGGAAGGAAAAATAAAGAAACAAAATTAAAAATATAAAAATTGTGCAGATTTTTTATTTATAATTTTTTATGACCTTAAGCCAAACAAACCCCTACAACATTGTTTAGAATATTTAAAACATGTTATGGAAGGAACATTGTTAATCTTTACAATAATTAGCAAAATAACTAGTTTTTTAGCTCTCCTGAACAGTAAGCTTTTTCGAGTTGGCATTTATTGAATATAGTTCGACGATATTGTTGTAGTCCATTGGACTATCATATGTAAAATTGTTTTAAATATTTTTGTTGGTTATTGACAATCGTTGACTTATTAGTATGGTACAATTTCTTCGTCTTTCTAATTCTCATTGTGAGTAGAGGGCGCTATTTGTTAAAATGATCGGATTTGACCCAAATTACTGAAAGATCATCACAATTTCTTTCAATGGATCAAGGAGGAAAAAATTAGATTTTTTTATTTTGAATTTCTTGAACATAGAAAAAATCGTAATTGTTGGCAAATTTAAAATAGCTATATCTCGAAAACCGTTCGACCGATGTTAAAAATTTTTTTATATTCGTTTCAAATATATATATATTAATTCCTATAGTTCCAGGCTTGAACAAAGGGCCACAACAAAATGTCTCCATTCAGATCTGTCTTGTGCTAGCGTTTTAATTTCGGACCAAGATTTTTCCATCAAGCGAGCTTCGTGTTGCACCGTCCGTCTCCACGTATTAGATGGCCTACCAACTCTTCTATTGCCTTGTGGGTTCCATTCGATTGCCATTCTAGCAATATCTCCATTGGATCTTCTAAGAACATGACCTATCCAGTTCCATTTACGTTTCGCAATTTCTAGCCGAATTGGGGTTTCACCAGTTCTGTGCCAGAGCTCATCATTCGAAATAACATTTGGCCAGAAATCCGCAATATTTTGCGCAAGGAACGATTAATAAATGTTTGGATGGATCGAAGTTCATGTGCGGAAGTGTTCCAGGATTCGCACCCATATAATAAGATGGATTTAACATTTGTGGAAAAGAGACGTAGCTTTGTATTGATTTGAATTTGTGGAGACCTCCATACTTTTTGTAGTACTCCAAAAGATTGTTTAGCCTTTTTAATACGATTGAAGACATCTGCGTCTGCACCGCCGGTATTAGTTAGAATACTTCCCAGATAACAGAAAGATTGGACATTTTCAAGTTCAACACCGTCTATTGCAAAATTGTTTCTATTTTCGGTATTAACACGCAGAACTTTGGTTTTGTCAATATTTATGCGAAGGCCAACATTTGAAGCTATTTCTTGTACTCGTTTCAAATATAATGTATATATTTTTTTAAAAAATTTTTAAAAATTCAAAACTTTGATCGCCGGGCTCCACGGGTTAATTTAAGCCGAATGTTCTCAAATTTATACCACATAATTCTGGGTGAATAAATATTTTTCCGTGCGGAAGAAATTTTGTTATATATTAACATTTATTTTTATCAAAACGAAATGTTACAGAATCAGGCTATTAAAATTGTATATCAATAAAAGAAAAATTTAAATTTTTATTACATTTCTTTTTTTTTAAATATATTTTTAGCAATTCTAGCCAAAGTTATAGGCCATGACCGTGCATCACAGGATATTAGCACAGAAAAATTCTCAATCGAACGACAAAATGAAATATTCAAATATGAAATAAATATACAAACGATATTCAAACGTAATGCCATGTCTGGTACAACAAGTTCAATGCTGAGTAGAGGACATATGATGTGGTTGGTGCCGCGTAAAAATTTAGAATGTCAATGTCCAAAAATAAAATTGAATAAGTAAGTGAAGCATTAATAGGAATTTTTAATTGAAAAAAAAACTTTTTTGTTAACAGAATACAAAAAATATAAAAACCACAATTTAAAAAAACGGCAATTGAGCTGGTACCACTGAGTAAAACGATTTTCAATGCTTTATGTTAAAAAAAGTATAGGCATAAAGAAAAAAATATTGCCAATTTTTATTTTTTTTTTTATTTTTCAAAAATGACAAAAAATTATTCGACACACTATCAGTGTGAAGGAAAAAATTATCATTTGACTTAAATGATTGTCCAACGATTTTTAGAGTTATGTAATGTATTTTTTTACTCTGCCTAAACATATGCTTTCAAAATACTTTTTTACAAAAATTTTTTACAAAGTGTGATCGTGGCAATTGGTCTTTTAGATAGATAACTAATTTTAATTTTATATCTATTTCTCTTTCTTTCTCTTCCTTTTAATTTTCTTTATTTCAGATCATATTTAATATTAGGTCGAGATTCTGAAGCGGCACCTGGTTATTTAGCCATCGGTCCCAGTTCCGTGGTATTGGAATGGAAAGATGAATGGTCACTGCGTATGAAACGTTTTCAACGACGAGCGCGTAAATGTAGTTGAATCGAACCGGAAGCGGAATATGTCAGAGCGGATTTTAATTTCGTACATTTGGAACGTTATAGATTTTTGTATAAATTGTACAGTTTGCTCAAATTTTTAACTTTCTTTGGCATTATGCTATAAACAAACAAAATTATATTATTAAACAAATTACACACATTAACACCACCCCTAATTTTAATACATAGACAGATATTATATCAATTAACACACACACACAAAAAAAGCCTAGCATTTAAAATTTTACAGCCTTACCAAGAAACATAAAAAAACGATTTTAAATCAGTAAAAAAAAGTCGACTTAAATTCAATTTCTTGCCATACTTTTATTTAAGATTTAAGAATTAATGTGCTCGATTCGGGAGTACTCTTTCACCATTCACCTACTTTTTAAAAATCCTTTTGAGTTTTAAGATTTTTAAATTTTTTTCTTGTAATTATTGAAGATATTAACTAGATATCTAATTTTAACAAAGAAAAAATTTTAAATCTTAAACTTCGAAAGAATATAAAATTTTTAAAAAATAGGTGAATGGTGAAATAGTTCTCCTGAATCGAGCACAATATTTTAAGAATCATAAATTCGGAATTTTTTTTATATATTTACAAAGAGGCATGTCACAGAGCTTAATTTTATTCAGAATCGAAATTGAAATCGTTAGAAAAAGCTAAACTAAAATATTATTCGAGAAACCGCATCCTGTTGTGGAGTGGTGAAACCACTTCATTTTTCGAAAGTGGTTTATATGCGAAAGGCATTGAGCTCTATGGCAACTTCCCAGTTGGCAAAATAAAGTCACACCTGACATACTGCTGACACTCACTTTATTAAATCGCAGACATCTGCATACAATTTTTGAATATGTCATCAATGACATGTCAGCAGTTGGTCATCAGTGTCCACCAGTATCGGTGTCCACTAACAATTCGTTTAAACAACCGCTGACCAACTGCTGACATGTCATTGATGACATTTTGAAAAATTGTATGAAGATGTCAGCAAGACAAATTCGGTGGCTTTTTTATACAAAAATGATAGTGAAAACCCCCAAAATATAATACATTTTTCAAAATTTTCCTTTCTTTCTTTTAGGTAGTAAAAAATATATTGGTACTTTTCATATTTCCTGAAAAAATGGCCGGCCATTCAAACTTGAAATTTGGTATGTAGGATTCGCTGTTGCAAAAAACATTCCGAAAAAGCACTTTTTTGAAATTCCGATTCTAAGAAGGTAAAAGGTCACCAAAGTGTACTTTAATACTCCTTCCATCTCCTAGAAGCTTAAAATTTTAAATGTAGGATCCTCTAGCAAGAAAAAAACATTCGGAAAAAGGTTATTCAGCCAGCAAGATAAAATACATACAAAAGTACTTTTTACAAAGTTCCGATTCTTGGATGTTAAAAAGTGTACTTTTTTTTATACCAAAAGTAGATATTTTAAATGTGGGAACATCTCATAAAAAAAATCTGAAAAAATACTTCTTGGAAGTTCCGAATTCATAACAAAAAAAAGTACTTTTTTGAAATTTCTGATTCTAGCAGGTAAAAATGTGTACATTGGTACTTTATCGATATTCTGAAATAATGGAATTTGGAATGTGGGATCCTTTGGTGGAAAAAACATTCTGAAACAAGTAAGAGTGTTAAATTCGGCTGTGCCGAATCTTTTATACCCTCCAACAAAAAAACATAATAAAACAAAAAAATAAAAAAAAAATTCAGGGGCGTTTTATTTTTTTTTTGGGGGGTCGTGGTGATTAGGGGGGGGTGGCAAATTTCCTCTCGAACATCTGTGCTTTTTGCACTAAAGAACTGCAAGTTAATTATAATTAAATTTTTTTTTATTCTACGCCCATAAAAGGGAGGCGGACCGAAAAAACGACATTTTCTAATTCTCAGGGTCCAAATGCAGGACTTTGAACTTCTTGTAGCATAAAAATGTTGCATTTGTTAAAAAAGACGAAAAATCATGTAAAAAAAATTATATTTTTCAGAGGTTGGTTTAGTTCTTAAAGGGGGAACTTTTTTCCCCCTGGTCCGATTTTGCCCATTTCCGAACTTAACCTGCCTAGAACCATAAGACATATTCATGCCAAACTTGAGGAGTCTAGCTCTTTTATTTTGGACTGTATCGTGGTAACTACAGACGGACGGACAGACAGACGGACGGACAGACGGACATCGCTAGAATGTCTTAGAATCGATCACTGATCAATTATATATATACTTTATGAGGTCCCCGACCGATATTTCGATGCGTTACACACGGAATGAGAAAGTGAGTATACCCCCATACTGTAGTTGGAGGGTATAAAAGACTTTTTTGCAGTTTCGATTTCTAAAGGTCAAAAAGGGCTAAAAAAAATTTACTTTGGTACTTTTCCGATTTTCTATAATAACACTAATAACACGATTTTGACACTTTTTTTTAGCAAGCTGGGCACCCTACTGGTAAAGTTAATTCGAGTACGCTGAATTCATTGGTGCTAGCCGTTTTTCGAAGTAAGCGCTCATATTCGCGATATTCGCGATATTCGCGATTTAAAATGTTGATGCTCAAGTCCAATAAAAACGATATTTTTAAACTTTTGCGATAATCTTTAAATTTAAAACCATTCAAGCCTGTTAAACTAACATAGCAAACCATAATACCGTGAATTTTTTTCGTGAAAAAAATTTTTTGTTCGCGAAAAATCTTTATTTTCGTGAAAAAATTGGTTAATACAAATATTTTTAGTTTGATTTGAATTTATGACAGCCGTCTGGTAAAGCTAGTTCGTGTACACTAGGGATATAACCATTTGCATATTTTTGAAAATATCAAAAAGGGCCTATCATAGTGAGAAAGTACATAGAAAATCAATAAGAAATGCGTCCTCTTTTTTTCGCGAATGTTAAAAAAGGTTCGGCACCGATCGCGATGAAGTTTTTGCTAATATTTTTTTTTCAAATATTAATTCAACCCATGTTTCAAATGTTGAAAATCATACTGCTAATTTTTTCTTGTTTTATTTTTGTTGTAAAACGACGAAAAACAAAATAACGTTGAAAGGGAAGGATTCCCACCATAAAATATACAAAAATTAAAATTTGAGGTGTTTTAGAAATTGCAATCGGTGCCGAAGGTTTTTGGACCAAAATGACCCCGTATATCGTTTTTTGTTATCAGTATAACATTGCCCATACCGTTATGATAGGTTCTTACTTATTTTGGTTATACCCCTAGTGTACACTAAATCCCATTGTAATATCAAAGTTAGCGTATGTATTAGCGATATTAGCGATTATTTATTTTTTTTTTTTATTAAAAAAATATTTTTTTTTTTTATATTATTTAGACAATTGGTGAATGTTTATTATCTAAACTCTATTGAATATTCAAAAAAAAAAAATTATTTGCGGAAATTTATTTTCGCGAAATTTTTTTGCGAAATTTTTTTTTCCAAATTTTTTTTATTTTGCTATTTATGAAAATGAGTAGAATTCAATACATAACAGACACAAAATACAATGCTTTTTCTAAATTTAACTAACTAAACGGCTAGCGCCATTGAAGTTAGCGTACCCGAAATACAAGCAGGGTGCCCAGCTTGTTAATTTTTACGACTAGCACAGTGTAATAGTTATTGCAAATGTTAGTTTGGATTGGACGACAATCCAGCCGAAAAATAAAAGATTCTGAAAAAAGTGCTTTTTAAAAAGGCTCTATTTTATTTAAGAGGGGAAAAAAGTCTACTTTGCTACTTTTTTTTGATCTTCTGAAATAATGGTCAGATTTTAAAGATTTACTTATGCCTGCATTAACCGGAATTTGTATACCCTACACTATTTTTTAATTAAAATGATTTCAGTTTCCTATTATAAATTTTGTAAATTTACACAAATTGCGTACTTTTATTAGGATTATCAATATATTTGGCTGAAATTTAAAACTTAAGAAGCTTTTTGCCTAAAAACGAAGCCTATTAAAATTGTAAAAAATCGGTTCATGTTTAGACCTAATCCCCATACAACGTCCTCTTAAAGTTTGGCTTAAATTTCCCTAATAACCGTAAAAAGGTAGATATCATTTTGATCTTTGTAGACGTTTAACATGTTATTTGGTACCTTTATTTAATCAGATTATAATCCGACTATTCTTGGTCTTAGTTCCCCATAAAAAATTCTACAAATTTTTCGATAAATCGGCCATTGGCCACAAATAAAAATATCGATTTCAATCAAATTTGGTTTGCGTATATTTTCTACACTAATAAAACCCTTACCAAGTATATTTTCAATCGGTTCATGTTTGGACTTGGCACCCATTTTCCGGAAAATACTGGTGTAGGGTATTATATACTCAGTCTTGACGGACTACAATTTTCCTACTTGTTTTGAATGGCAAAAAATTTTTTCTTCCAATAAAAAAAAATATCGTGGGATACATTAGTTTCATAAAATTTCGCATGCTGAATACGAATATAAAAAATTTCTTGACAAGTCCACCAATACCCCGGTTTGCGTCGTTTCGAAGTTGCGTCGTTTGAAAATTTCTGTGACTTCGAAGTTGCGTCGTATTTGTTACAGTTTGCGTCGCATGGCTTCAAAGTTGCGTCTATTATTTTTCAGTTTACGTCGCATGGCTTCGTAGTTGCGTCGCCAGTGTTTCGATTTGCGTCGATAATATTTATTTTTTAGCATAAATATAATGGATGTATGTATAATTGTATTCACAAAGCTTAAACAGAAAAAGGGGATTCCCCATTTTATATTTGTGAAGGTGGTCTACTGGTTGCCAGTTTAAGTTAATTTTTATTTAAAAAAATTTTTTTTTGTATTGAAAATTCACTTTTTCAGCTAAAATTATGAGTTTTGGAACCAATTAAATGAAAATCAATAGAAACGTATGGGAAATCGTGCTTCGGTTTGCGTCGATTCGGTTTGCGTCGCGTTTCTCCGGTCCCAATTAGCGACGCAAACCGGGGTATTGGTGTACAACATTTTTTTCCCACAAAAGTTTTTTTTTTTGCCTAAAATTTTATTTCACGAACTATTTTTTTAAGAAAATTTTTTTTTTGTTTAATATTTTCTTTAAAATTTTTTTTAAACCAAATTTTTTTCATAAATTTTGTATTCACTATTTTTTTTTTAAGTTTTTTTGTAATAATTTTGTGTTAATTGTGGAGGCTATTAACAAATTCGGGAAAGTCAAAACGCACATTTCCACATTGTCTGGCGGAGACTCTAAATTTTAACATTGCTATAGTTACAAAATTTTTATAATATAGAAAAGTCGACTTTGAAAAAAAAAATAACTTTCTTGGTAAGGTCTAGTTTGTATTTATTTTTTATGTGTAAGTACTATTTATCGTTTTGAAAGCCATGTTACTTAATTATGCTTTTTTTATATGCAGAGCAAGAAATGGATAAAAAATATACATTGAAATTATGAAAAAAAAAAAAATGGAAAAATATTTAACCACAAATTATGGTTGAAATATGACAAGAGCATCAAACAAAAAAATCGTAGTGTAAAATCATGGTTAATTAATTATTCATTACAATCCCTACAGGCAAAAGGAAGAGATTTTTTATTTAATTGCATTAATCAGTCGATAATTATTTTTATTTATTCAAATTTTATTATTGTTTAATTATTTTTTATTTTATTTATGTATTTTAATAATACACTGAAAAAAAAAATAGAAAAAAACCTATTAATAAATCAGGAATGCAAGAGGAAAAATCGTCAAGAATCTAGTTTGTGAATAATCTTTTTTGAGTGAAGCACTAGTACTGATGGTGACAATTTCAAACAAAATGCAGAATGTTACAGAATGGTATAACGAATTGGTGTTTGAATGATCGATACAACCCTACCATAGAAGGGGTGATTGTTTCTAAACTGCTCCTCTAGAGCAAGTTCTGATGGTAACAATTTGAAACAAAAAATCATGGCTCTGAGAAACAGGTAGAGAACTTGTCAAGTTAAAACGAAGCACGCTAGCGCTATTTCTGAAAGTAATGCATGTATTGCTGGGTAAGTCTGAAATTATTTGTTTATGCAAATAATATATTTTTATCAAGGTTGGCAATCGAAACGAATAACGGTATCGATATCGGTATTGGTATCGTTTTTTATTTTATTTTGGTATCGATATCGGCTACGGTATTTTAGTGGAATCGGTTACGGTAATACCGATACCGAAACGTCAGTACCGGTACGTACCGGTATTATCAAAAAAATATAAAACCTAAGAAAAATATTTTTTTTTTTAATTTTAATACTAAACACTACGGCGTCCCGTCAAATCTAAACTTTTAAATTTCGTTTCGTAATACCTGCCTAACGATGGCCACAGAAAAGCTGATTGAGGGAAAAATTAAAAAAAAAATTGCAAGAGCATCTTCAGTCGGCAACTGTATTTTAAATATAAAAATTTTTGTTTAACCAAATTCGCCTCAAAAGTTGGAAGATGATGAGTATGTTATGTCAAAAATAAAAAACGCGCTTTTGGTCCAAAAATACTGATCAGCATCTGTCAAAAAAATCCACATCGCGGATTAAAAACAAATCCCCAAAAAACTATACTATACAAGTACAATGGCCGCATCGTTTTTTTTTTTGAGCTTAATAGGGAGTCAAAATGACCCCATAAAAAATTCTTGAAAATCAATAATTTCCTTATACTCCCGCATTGCTATTAAATATGGACTTTTGGAAATTTTTATTATATCCGAGATGTAGGTGCCCAAATTTGTTTTTGATTCTTATGAGACCTTGGGATAGGCATTTGGAGTTCCAGCAGAAGGTTTTCCACAAAAGCATAATTTTTTAAAGTGGCTTAACTCGGAGAAATCGCTAATGAAGTTACGATATCGCGATTTTGATTACTTAAAAGTCCCATAATTCGATAAAAAACATTTTTGCAATATTTTTGCATGTGATCTTGTCTAGACAGGGAAGACCTATTTTTCCAAATAGATAACACCTACAAAAAAAGCTTTGTTGCCTAGAAATCAGATGAAATATGTAATTTTTTTTGGGTTTTTACTTTAACCGCGATGCGGGAGGGCAAGGACATTTTTGATTATCACGAAAATTTTATGGAGTTTTTTTGGCACCCAATAGAAACTTTTTGTACCCCTTTCGTCACGTTAATAAATGAATACAGTTTACGAAAAAAACTGTGCTCTCAATGCAAATTTAAATCTTTTAATCATGCGCCATTTTAGTAGTACGATTTTTCATTTGCAAACCCACAATTTTCAAATTTTTATAAAAATATATATGGGGGTTTTCGTGTCAACTGACACAGCTTTTGAAACCGATGTCTTCCGATCGGGATGAAATTTGCACCAAGGTTAGTCCTATTGGATAGTAGTTCAGACACAATTTTTCAACGAGATCGGTCAAGAACTCTCTGAGTTAGAGGGGGTCGAAATTTGACATTTTGGCCAAAGAGGTGTTGATTCTCATCCATGTTACTTCTTACCTATTGTTTTTAGCAAAATGTGTCCCAAAGAGTTTAGATAGCTATTTCTTCAGTCTTTCGAAAAAAAAATATAAAAAAAATAAAAAAAAATTTTTTGATTTTTTTTCTTAAAAATCCAAAACTTTTTTGACTTTTTCCTCAAATTGGGCCCTTTTTTTTTTTTTTTTTTTTTGATTCAAAAGAAAGCTTAGGCGATTTCCTTTAAGAGCTGTGGGGTCGCTTAGTGGGATGCGAGTGGGATATCTATGAAAAAATTTTTTTTTTAACTTTGGAACACAAAAAACGGTTCTTCAATTTGCACTATTAGGCGTGGGATAGCTAACCAGTTTTCGATTTCGATCCGCGATACCCTCTAATTTTTTTAGGTTCGAAAAAGAAAGCACGAGCCAAAAAATGGGGGCGGTGGGGAGGGGCCATATGGCCCCTCATTGGGGTCAAAGTTGGGCGTATAGAGGTAAAAATCCTCAAAAAGCCCCAAAACTCCCCTAGAAACGCCCTTGGAGGGGTGCAATGTGAGACCGACCTCCAATAATTTTCTGCCCCCAACATTTTTTTTGAACATACCTTACCCCTATTTCCACTTCCTAAGGGGGCTCCCATACAAACCATTTTAAAAAAATTTGATCCTACCGCTCTAACTTACCCTAAAGTGCCCCTAGTGGGGCCAAATGTATGACCGACCTCCATTATTTTATTATTTCCAACATTTTTTGCAAACATACCTACAATGTATCTTTAACCCTTAAGGTGGTCCCCATACATTTTTTTATTTTTTATAAATTTGTTTTATTAAACCAGCTCCTACCGCCCCTACCGTGCCTCCTAGAGAGGCAAAAATTACGACAAACCCCCATTATTTTTTAGTTACCAACATTTTGTCCGAACATCATAACACCCTATCTCCACTCCCTAAGGGGCTCCCATACATTATAAAAACATGTATTTTTAAAACTAATAAAAAAATAAATAAAAAATGTATGGGGACCCCCTTAAGAGTTGAAAATAAAGGGTAGGTATATTCTGAGAAAATGTTGGAGTTGAAAAAATATTGGGGGTCGGTCATACATTTTATTTCTCTAGGGGCACCCTATGGACAGTTAGAGCGGTAGGAGCAAATTTTATAAAAATGTCATTTTGTATGGGAGCCCCCTTAGGAAGTGGAAATAAGGGTAAGGTATGTTCAAGAAAAATGTTGGGGGCAGAAAATTATTGGAGGTCGGTCTCACATTGCACCCCTCCAGGGGCGTTTCTAGGGGAGTTTTGGGGCTTTTTGTGGATTTTTATATCTTTACGCCCAACTTTGACCACAATGAGGGGCCAAATGGCCCCTCCCCACCGCCCCCATTTTTCGGCTCGTGCTTTCTTTTTCGAACCTAAAAAAATTAGAGGGTATCGCGGATCGAAATCGAAAACTGGTTAGCTATCCCACGCCTAATGGTGCAAATTGAAGAACGGTTTTTTGTGTTCCAAAGTTAAAAAAAAAAAATTTTCATAGATATCCCACTCCCATCCCACTAAGCGACCCCACAGCTCTGAAAGGAAATCACCTAAGCTTTCTTTTGAATCAAAAAAAAAAAAAAAAAAAAGGGCCCAATTTGAGGAAAAAGTCAAAAATGTTTTGGATTTTTAAGAAAAAAAGTCAAAAATTTGTTTTTTATTTTTTTTATATTTTTTTTTCGAAAGATTGAAGAAATAGCTATCTAAACTCTTTGGGACACATTTTGCTAAAAACAATAGGTAAGAAGTTACATAAATGAGAATCAACACCTCTTTGGCCAAAATGTCAAATTTCGACCCCCTCTAACTCAGAGAGTTCTTGACCGATCTCGTTGATAAATTGTGTCTGAACTACTATCCAATAGGACTAACCTTGGTGCAAATTTTATCCCGATCGGAAGACATCGATTTCAAAAGTTGTGTCAGTTGACACGAAAACCCCCATATATATATTTTTTTTTAACTTGGTTTTTTAAGAAAAACCGTTTCAATAACGGTACGTACCGGTATCGAAGGAAAAGGTTTTTGGATACCGGTATCCGATACCAAAACTGGGTTTCGGTATTGGTATCGGTACCGATATTCAATTTAAAGGGTTTTGAAACGGATAACGGTATTGAAAAGGTATCGATTGCCAACATTGATTTTTATAAATATATGTATAAAAAAAATATAATGTTTGTATATGATATTCATAAATTATGCAAATCATTTCAAAATATTTTTTTTTTACATTCATAAAAATAAATTGAAATATGATATTTTTTCATACAACAAAGTGAGATAAATTATATTATCGAAATTTTTTTACAAAAAATAAAACAAAAATTCACTTAAGTTTCTTTGTTTGTAAATTATCTTTGTGTTGTTATCAAATAATTCAATAATCAAATTCAATTATAATTAATTCGTGTTAAACATTTAATAACCATAACGAATGGTCTTTTCAATTTCAATATTAATTCATCTACTCATTAATCTCTAAGGTTTATTGTGTCTTATTGTTTTTTTTTTTTTCTCTGCTGACTGACTTCTTTTTTCATTATAATTTGTTCGTTTTGGATTTTTTTGATTTTGGACAAATGTCAGTTTATGTTAATGTTTAAATACAATACGAATTCATTCATTCTTATTCTTGTATTTTGTTTTTTGTGTTGTGTTGGTCTTTGTTACTAATTCTCTAGCACAATACACATGTCACATAAAATCCATGTTCATTACACTTTGGTAACACCTACACTAAAAAAGTTTTTGGGTGAAATACTGACAGTTTACTTTTGAAATATCCCAGCAGAAATTTTGTTGAAATGGCAGCAGCTTTTTGGAAAGGAATCCCGAATATGAGGTGCCAAAATCTCGATTTATTTTTGTTGGGGTATGTGAAGTTAGAATGGTATGAGTAAGAAGTAAATATTTTTAAAGGCATTTCTGACTGTAGAAACAAGTTTTTCAAAATTTCTATAAAATATGTTTCTTAAATAAATATCGAATAATGTTCATCCTTTTATTCCAAGTTGATGTTAAGTAATCCCTTTTTCAAAATACCGATTTTTTCACAAAAATTTTCAAAAAAAAAAAAAAAATGTAAGAGACAAAAAAGTTGAAAGAAAGTATGAAGTGAGTTTGAGATTGCTGGAAATAGAATTGTAGTGTTGGAAACTGTCAAAATTTATTCTGTGGAAACTATAAATATTCACATATATAAACAAGTAAAAAGGTTAAATTCGGCTTTGCCGAATGTAGTGATACCCTCCACAATTTCCAAAAGATTATTGCAAAAAAAAATGTTGAAAAAAAATTCCGAGAAAAAAAAATGTTGGTAAAAAATATGCTCGTACTTGTGTAAATACGATTTGGTGTTCAATTATGTTCACATGTGTCAACCAGCAGCCGAATTAAGGCATTTTTTATTTTTAGGTTATATTGAATGTGCTAAAATTTTTGAGGTGTCCTTGCATTTTTATTCATAAATTTTGAACCGCTGAACCGATATCGCTCAAATGCAATACCAAACTTCTCGGGAGAACTTCCAATGAACATGTTTCAGTTTCAGTCATATCCGTGTAGTATTTTGGTCGTGATCACCATTTCCACAGACCGACAGACGGACATCGCTAGAATGTCTTAAAATCGATCGGAGATCGATATTTCGATGAGTTACAAACGGAATGACAAACTTATATATACCCTCTATTACTAAGTGGAGGGTATAAAACCAGTTTTCAATAACAAGACAAACCGACATTTAAAATCCTACTGATGATAACACTAACTGGGGTGTTTAAAACCGGTATGGGAAATACCAGAAATGTCTATATTTTTTAGAAATTCAATTTTTCTTCTGCATTTTTTCAACCCTTATATTAAAAATTTAAATTTTCAATTTATTTTGACCTGGAAAAATCGATGTTGTCCAAGTTTGGTGTCAATCGGTCCAACGGTTCTTGAGTTTTATTAACTCGTACCCGGCACAAACGTTTGTATATATTAAGACAAAATTCTGGATAATTTTTTGTAAAGAAAAGTTTTTTTTTTATATAGTTTTCAAAGTTTTCGGATTCTGAAGAATATTTATGCAGAAATACAATATTTTTCGTATAGAAAATTTCTTAGATTCTAAATTGTTTTCGCATAGAAAAATTATCAGATTTTTTGTATAGAAATATTCTTAGAATCTGGGCATTTTTCGTAAAGAAAAATTCTCAGATTCTGAGACATGTTTTTGCATAGAAAAATTCTCAGATTCTCAGACATTTTTCATATAGAAAAAGTCTCAAAATCTGTGACAGTTTTTATATAGAAAAGTCTCAAAAAAAGTCTCAGAATTTTATTATAGCAAAATTCTTAGGTTTTGAGAAATTTTTGGTGTAGAAAAATTCTCAGATTCTGAAAAATGTTTCGTATAAAAAAAATTCTTACATAAAAAAAAAAAACTCTTCAATTACTAAGAAAGTCTCGTAATCCCATTTTACCGATATTTGACAGTTTTTTTTCGATCGAAATTTATTTTTTGTTTTTGTAATTTTACAATGTTATTTTGTAATTTTACAAATTTTCAACATTTATTTCAAAATTTTTTTACAAAAAAAAAAAAAATCAAGTAAAAAAGTTGTAAATTTATAATTTTATTGGTAAAAATCTTGTAAAATTACGAAAAAGCTCGTAACTTTTACTAGGAATTCTCGTAAAATAGGAGATAGCAAAAAATCTAGTAAAAACACGAAACCTCCTTGTAAGTTTTAGCGCGGCAAAAAATTTGTAAATTTACAATTTTATTGGTAAAAAATTTCAAAATTATTGGTACAAAGCTTGTAAAATTACAAGAAATTGTTGTCAAAAAAAAAAGTTACAACCTTTTCTTGTTGTTTTACAAGGTTTTTTTTGAGTGTAGACATTTATCGTATAGAAAAATTTTCAGATTCTAAGACATTTTTTGTAAAGAAAAATTTTCCGATTTTTAGCCATTTTGTGTACAGAAAAATTCTTAGATTCTGATACATTTTCCTATAGAAAAAATCTCATATTCTGAAACATTTTTGGTATAAAAATATTTTTAGATTCTGAGACATTTTTCGTATTGAAAAATTCCCAGATTCTGAGACATTTTTCGTATAGAAAAATTTTCAGATTCTGAGACATTTTTTGTATAGACAAATTCTCAGATTCTGAGACATTTTGCGTATCAAAAAATTCTAAGATTCTTAAGACATTTTTCGTATAGATAAATTCTCAGATTCTGAGACATCTTTGGTATAGAAAAATTTTCAGATTTTTACCAATTTTTAGTATAGGAAAACAAGTCGAACTTTGTTTTTTTACAAAGCACTACAATGTGAAAAATTTCTCTAAATTATGTATTTTTAATTAAGTATTCTTCCTTATTGCATCAAAAAAAGCATATTGAAAAAATATGGACTTAGCACCTTTCCACATCAAACCAACGACTTGATTTATGCTCGCCAGTGTACATAGAAGAATTTTTTTTTTGGAATCTAAATGATTACAACTAACAACCCAGTAAAAACTTCTATTACCAAGTAATGAGGTTTTCGCCTTAATAAAGATGGTGGTAGCTAGTTACTAGGTTGGTGAAACACTCATTATTTTAACATGGCGATGTCATTGGAGTAATGACCGCATACCCACTCGCTTACGAGAATGCTACTGAAAAACTACATACATTAGTACCACAAATAATGAGCTACTAGTAGCCCAAAAATAACTAGTTACCCACTCCTTACAAAATGCTACCAAATAACAGCATACATTAGTCCTAAAAATAAGTAGCTACCAGTAGCCCAAAAATAACTCGTTACCCACTCCTTACAAAAATGCTACAAAATAACAGCATACATTAGTACCAAAAATTGTCCGTCTTCCCTCAGAAAGGAATTGCGTCAAAAGTAAAATGTTCGATTCATGCCTATTCGTCAGCATGATAAAGTTCATGTTAAACGCGGTTATTTCAAGAGCAACCAAGCGGGAAAATTTCTACAATCTTAATGTAAGAAAAGCCAACGGAACCAATGTTTACGTTGATATCCATCTCTTCAAATGTTTGATTGTAAAATTCAAATAACACAATGACCGAAAATATATCTTGGAACATCGTAGAAAGGAAAATTTGGCTGCTTAGGGCAGGAACAATAACAAATATACAGAAGCAACTGCTGCTCAGCCCATGGAAACCGCATTAAACACCATCTTAAGTTTTAGTCTATATAAGAGTGAGTAAGTTTTTAAGGGAAATACTGTCTGTGATGGTTTTTTACCTTTTAACCGCTTTTAACATACTTTAAACAACAAGGCAAACAAATAAGTTAAATTAAAATTTGGAAAACGCCCCAAAATTTCTAGAAAAACAACTACAATTTAGAAAAAGCAAATTTAAATCCAGAAAACTTCAACAGAAGTTATGTAAAGACTTATTAAGGCTCATAAATCACTAACAAGTGTCATCTAGATCCAAATTTTTAAATATCAATTTGGTTTTCTAAACTTTAATTTGCCTGTTCCCAATTTTAATCAGAATTCGAATTAAATATTTCTCTACAGAGTAGAGAAATGCTAATCTTGTTTAAGCTAAATGTTCAAGTTCTTTCTAAATTTTCATTAGCATTTTTTTAATTTTAATAAAAAAAAATTATTTGGACAACTTATCAAATATTTTAAATCGTATTTACCAGTAACCGGTTCTGTATGAGGTTATCGGTAACTCATTATTTGTTAACAAGAAGTAACCAGTCCTGTAGGAGGTTATTGGTAACTCATTATTTGTTTATAAGAAGTAACCAGTTCTGTATGAGGTTATCGGTAACTCATTATTTGCTAACAAGAAGTAATCGAGCAGGTAAGGAGTCCTCATTACATAGAATGCAGGCGGTAATGGGGACTTATTACCAAGTTTTTACTGGGAATCTACAAAAAATGTCAAAATAACTAAATGAGGTTATGGGTTCATGTAATTTGTTGTGTGGTAAGGTAGTCTTCGAGGGAGGAGTTGAAGACAATAACAGCAACAAAAACAAATATACTCTATCATTTGATAAACATTGGTCAAACAAAAATGTTACTTTTGTATTGTGTACTACACAGAACATGTTAAAAATATTTGTATGTATGTGTTTGTTGTAAGTATTAAAGTAACAAACATATTTATCATTTACAATGGCCATGACCGTGATGTTGTAAATCATTATGGTAGTGGTTGGCTGTTGACAGTTAACATGTTATATTCTGTTCGATTCAGTTTGGTTTTGTTCTGACATTCTATATATTTCGTTTGTTATTTTTGTTGTAGCTGGCATAGTTGTTGAGACTTTTGTTTTTTTTTGGGAATATTGAAAAAATATTGTCGTCTGTTTGCTTGAAAGTCAATCTTAACTATTGATGGCATATAATGGATTTGAATTTTAAATGATATTAATGGATTTTGAAATATTTAGAATAAAAATTTATTTAGTCAGTTTTTTTTTGTTCATGACAAATTTTGCAAGTATGAATAGGGTAATCGGTTACTCAAGTAAGCTCTGTCCAAAGCTGTTAAAAAACCAAAGATGAGTAAATATGCATTGTAAAGATCACACACTAAAAACTAAAATTCTTCACACTTCAAAAAAATTGTCAAAACGGCTTTAGCAAATGCGACAAAAATTTAGTTAAATTAATATACTAAAAATTTGTAAATGAGCAAAAAAATTAAATATTAGTTTATTTGCAAGATTATCTCGTATTTTTAGGTGAGTTTTACTAAAATCTCGTAAATTTACTAATTACACCGTCCGACAGTCAATATTAAATATGAACCGGGTAATATACTTACGTCTGAAAGTAGAGATCAAATAGAGTAAAACTGCATTTACAGTTTTTTATTTCGTGATCCTGTTTCCATTTAAAAGGACTTCAAAGTTTTAATGGCTACATTTTTGAAACATTTGAACTTGTCCTAGTGATGGCAATTGAAAGAGTAGGATCTCCCCTAATTTTTCTTTTTATTTATTTTGCCATATCAGGATAAAAGGATGTGAATAAAATCATTTGAAAACTTTCCCAAAATATGTTGTTGAAAATTTCTAATGATATTGAAGCATACATTTTTGAAAGTACGTAACTTACCTCCTTTTTCTGATATGTAAAAATAATAAAATATGAAAATTAGGAGAGATCCTCCTCTTTCATTTGCTATCACTAGTGACATCCTAGGACAAGTACAAATATTAAACAAATATTTTATAAAATTTAATCCTCTAAAACTTTTAAGTCCTTTCAAAGAAAACAGGATCACGAAAAGAAAAACTGTAAATGCAGTTTTACTACATTTAGTCTCTAGTTTTAAACTTATATTATCCAGTTCGTGTTTAACGAATTCTTTTCATTTTTGTGTGACATATAACGTATTTGTCGGATTGATAACACTATCAATAAAATGATAAAATCGGAAAAAATCTTTCTGTATGAAAAATTTTACAGAAATCTTAGACTTATGAAAAATATCTCGAAGAGTGTCCCGAGGAAATCTGTTTGTAGCAAATACTTTTTCTTTGGAAAAAATATATTAGAATTTTGAATTTGCTTTACCTTTCTCTTCTTTACTTATTTTTGGGAATTGGAGAAAAAACTGCCGTTCTTTAAAAAAAAAACTTCATGTTCGGAGTTTAAATATTAACGAATAACCGTTATCCATCTTATATTGTGGTTCTATATAAAATTCTACATTTTCATTAGAATGGAATTATATTTAAATAAAGTTGAACAACGGAATCTGACAAAGATGCAAATTAAATAAAAAAAATTTACTTGTTCGGTATAAATTTTGTTTTTTTTTTTTTGTCGGATTTGTTAGTGTAGCGGTGTATGTTGGAGTGTTGTTGGTAACAATATGATACATGGTTTTTGCTGTTGACATGATGTTGTGACATTAACAACATTGAAACAGACACAACAGACATACGGTTTCAATTTACACATACAATCTATTATGAATAAGTGAAGTTGTAGAATAAAAATAGTAAACGATTTAATAAATCCATCCACTAATGTGTACTACAGATGTATTTTATTTAACACCCCTCAAATGGAAAGTATTCAAAAATGCCGAATTTCATACTGTTGCCCATGGATGTACTAGCCAAGGTAATATTTTTTTGTAGAAAAATTACATATTCATTTGTCATTCGATGCTTCCCAGAGTTTTCCGGAAAATGGGTTCAAGTTCAAACATAGACCGATTAGATCTATCCTTCGTTAGATTTTTAATTAGTGTTTTTTAAATGGTAATTCGTGAATACAAAATATGTCTACATGCCAAATATCGAAAGTATACCTATTTTAATTTTAGACAAAGGAGATTAAGTTTCAAATTTCAAAAATCGATTGATAATTGCGACCTGTATCATGCTCACACGTTTACATGGACAGACGGATGGACATCGCTAAATCGTCTCAGAAAGAGATACCGAGTCGATCGGTATGCTTGAAGGTGGGTCTAGGACCAATATTTCGCATAGTTACAAACATTAGCACAAACTCATTATAGCACAGAGTGGTAGAGGGCATAAAAACATTGAGATATCGGTCGAGGACCGCAATTAATTTATATATATTTTTAATCCCTAATGGTTCCTAAGACATTCTAGAGATATAAATCAGTCTGTCTTTTAGTGGAAAGCAAGTTGCAGTCCAAACCAAAAGAGCTTTAAATTTGGACAATAAGCTAAATCGCATCCGTCTGTGAAAAGTAAGCAGTCAAAACCAAAAGATATAAATGAGCAAAATCGAATTCAAGACATTCTAGCAATAAGTACACTGCATAAAGTACACTTCCGTCCAAACCAAAAGAGCTAGACTCCCGAATATGTTGTGCACGAATATGTCGTGTGTTTACAGCAGTGGTGCGCACACACATGCTATAACATTTATGCTTGTGTGGTAGTACCAAGCAAAAAGTCATTAAAGAAACAGAATTTTATAGTGTACGTGTGTCGACTGCGCACAAGCAGCATTGTTTAGCCTATTCCCGGGGGAATAGGAATTACAAAAATGCCCAACACTGGTTTACAGGCTGATAAAGTTCTTAAATGAACGAAATCGGACAAGGAGGAAGGATCTTCCCCTTGAAGAACTAAATTAATCTTCATAAATCGCCGAAAAACTTCGACCCAAAGGACTTAAAAATTTAACTTTTTCGTTTCGCGCCTTTAGTTGATGTGGATGAATAAAATTATAAAATTTACAAGAGATCGAGGTAAAAAAATAAAAAAGATAAATTAGGCCTTGCCGAATGTAGAGACACACTCCACAATTTCAAAAATATTATTGCAAAAAAATTTTATTTAAAAGGAAATTACTTTTGAAAAAAAAAAAAAATTTGAGAAAAAATTTCCGCGAAAAAAAAATCGGCGATTTTTTTTTTTTGTCAAAAAATATGTTCGTACTTGTTTAAATACCATGTGGTGTTCAATCGTGTTCACATATGTCAACCAGCAGCCGAATTAAAGCATTTTGTATTTTTAGGTTATTTTGAATATAGTAAAATTTCTGAGGTGTCCTTACATTTTCGTTCATAACATTTAAACCACTGAACCGATATCGGTCAAATGCAATACCAAACCTCTCGGGAGAACTTCCAACAAATATGTTAAGTTTCAGTCATCTCCGTGTAATATTTTGGCCGTGATCACCATTTACACAGACAGACAGACGGACATCGCTAGAATGTGCTTAAATCGATCGGGGATTATGAATATATATACTTTATGGGGTCCCAGACTGATATTTCGATGAGTTACAAACGGAATGACAAACTTATATATACCCTCTATCACTAAGTGGAGGGTATAAAAAAATAATTTTATTTCCTATAAATTGTAACTGAAAGGTCGAATAAAAACAACACTAATTTAAAATTATAAAATTAAAAATTATAAAAAAATTTTAATGAAAAAAAAAAGTTTTGGATAAAAAAAGTTTTGGATAAAAAAAAGTTTTTGACGAAAAAATATAACAAAAGTTGTTGATGAAAGCAAATTTTTGATAATTTTTTTTTTTTTTTTGTGGCGAAAAACAGATTTTGGTGAAAAAAAAGTTATGAAAAAATAAAATTATGAAAAAATAAAATTTTTTTAAAAAAAATTTCAAAAAAAAAAAAAAAAACTTTAACGAAAAAATAATTCTGAGGTCCAGGGCCCTGGTCCGATTTATTCGATACACAAACTTAAAGTGCCTATGAACATAAGACACATTCGTGGCAAACTTCTGAAGAGTGTTATCTAAAATTTCAATCCCCTAAAGAAAATTGTGGGTTTGCCATGTGTTATTTTTGCTACAACTCAGCGTAGTACAATTATCCAGATCTGACTGTACAAAATTGTGGAATTGGTAATGAAAAATCAAAAAAAAAAAATCATCTGAAAAAGAACGCATAATATAAACATGATTTTACAGTGTTGTAGTATTTATATTTATTAAATTCATTACATGGTGACTGCGGTTTTTTCATGTTGTTAATTTTTTTGTTTTGTTTCGTTTTACATGTGGCTGATTTAATAACACTTTTTGTTTAAAAAAAAATATTTTTTTTTTAAAAAAACATATTTTTCATAAAAAAAAATATATTAACATATAAATTGATATTTGTTAAATAATAACAAATTCACAATAAAAAGGGATCAACTTCATTATTATTTAGAGAAGAAATTTAAAATTTTTTTTAAAAGCAATAATAAATTCCAAAATCAAGATTTTGATTTTTATTCTTTTATACAAAAGGTTTAACACTTAAACAAAAATATTTTCTAAAATTTTTTTGAATACTGCGAAATATTTTTGACAAATATTTGAATTTCTCAAAAAAATTTAAAATTTTCTAAGTACACAAAAATATTTACCAGTAAAAATTTAATTAAAAATTCATTAATATTTTTAGTGATTTTAAAATGTGATTTACTATTTTGATACCCTCCACTTAGTGATAGAGGATATATATAAGTTTGTCATTCCGTTTGTAACTCATCGAAATATGGGTCTAGGACCCCATAATGTATATATATTCTAGATCAGTGATCGATTTTACGACATTCTAGCGATGTCCGTCTGTCCGTCTGTGGAAATGGTGATCACGGCAAAAGTATTAAACAGATATGACTTAACCTTAGCACATTTACTTGTTGTTGCCCTAAGTAGTTTGGTATTGCATCTGAGCGAAATCGGTTAAGCGGTTCAAAAGTTGTGAAAGAAAATGTAAGGACACCTCGAAAATTTTGGTACATTCAACATAACCTAAAAATACAAAATGCTTTAATTCGGCACACGTAAACAGAAATAATCACCGAATGGTATTTAAACAAGAACAAACATATTTGTTTAAAAAAAAAAAATTTCGCCGAAATTTTTTTTTCACCAGAATTTTTTTTTCGAGGATTTTTTTTTCAAAATTTTTTTTTTGTTTGCAAATAAACTTTTTTTAAACATTGTGGAGGGTATCAATACATTCGGCAAGGTCGAATTTAACTTTTTTACTTGTTTTTTTTTTTTGATAAATTTTTTGACAGGATCACTATCATCCATTTCATTTCCACACTTTTGTTGGCTGTAAATTTTAAAAACAACTCTTAGGCCCTTTTGCAATTATCTGAACCAGAGAGTTTTTGTTTTATAAATAAAATTCTGCAAAATATGTTAATGAATTTTTAATACCATGTGTCAGTATCTTTATGCGCACAAAAAAATCTATGCTATTGTCAACAAATTTATTATATTAAAATAATAATAAATATATGTAGTATCAATGGAATTTTTTTTTTGGTACACTGAAAGAATTTTTTAATAAAAAGGAATCATCGAAACTTTAAATTAATCAATGGATTGTTTTTCAAATTTGAATATTTTTATGACACAAAAAAATTATGCAATTTTTTTGTTGTTTTTGTCTAAAAATATTTTTTTGTCTACAAAGATTAAAGGAAAAATATTTTTTTTTTTACTTAATAAAAAAAAAAAAGTTAAAATGTAATCATTTGCAGCTAAATCAATTGCAATAATTGTTAAAAATTAATTTACCGGTTTTGTTGATTCAATTACTAAAGTAGTAGATGATAGTAATTGAGTGCAATTAATAAAGTTATTGAATTAAGTAATAAAATGATAATTTACAAAACTCTACAAATGTGTATTGAACTCTAATAAGTTTTTTGGGTGCTGATTCCAAATTTGCAAACCTAAATTTGTTAATCACGTCAGGATTTCGAGTAATTCGTGGTTAAAAAGAAGGAAAATTGTTTTTTTTTTATCGTTTATAAAAGCTTTTAAAATAAGATCCTGACGTCCTATTGACTTGGTACCGATAACATTAAAATATTTTAAAAAGTTCATTGCCAAAGATGAGGGTGGAAAAAAGTCAGGATCTTTTTTTATAGGCATTAAAAAAATATCAAAATGACACTTTTTTGACTCTATAACTGCTAATTTCTCAAAATTGCGAAGTAATAGAAATATGTGGTTGTCCTTTTTGGAATCAGGGCACCAAAACCAATTTGTTACAAAATTATTGGTAAAAAACTTGTAAAATTACAAGGAGTTCTTGTCAAATAGGAGGTAGCAAAAAAAGTTAAAAACTTTTCTAGGTTTTTTTTTAAGTGTTACACAAGTTTGCAAATTAAAAAAAAAGCGATCCACGACATTTTGCATTCTTTAATTTAAAGGTAAAAAAATTCAAATCCTCCAATTTTGTTCGGAGATATTTTTATTTATGTTAAACACTCAAAAAAATAAAACTGTAAAGTTAACAAATTTTTTTTTGTTAACTCGAGTTTACTGGCTTTTTAGCAAATTTTTAGTTAAAATCAGCGTTTTAACTACTTTTTTTAGTTAAGTTCAATTTACGAAAATACTAGTTTTGAACAAATTTTGAATTTATTTTTTTTGTTGACTTCAAAACTGAGTTTACGAATTTTTACTAATTAATTTGCTGATTTTTCGTAACAAATTTGTTAAGTGAAATTTCTTGTGTAGCCTCCTATGCGAATCTCATAAGTTCTACTTAAGCTGATGAAAAAACAGAAAAAATAAACTTACAATTTTTTACAAAATATTTTGTAAATTTTAGTTTACGAAAAGTAACAAAAAGTTTAGCTGAATTCAACTAATTTTTTTGTTAATATATGTACATAAAAACGTTACGAAATTTCAGCTAAATTTTTAGTTAAAGTTACGGTTTTTTTTGCTACATTCATTCTACGAAAAGTTAACTAAATATTTTTAGTTAAATTAACTAAAAATTTAGTAGGCCCAAAATCAGGTGCTTTTTTAGTTAAATTTAACTAAATTTTTTGCTAACTTTACAGTTTTATTTTTTTGAGTGAACGAAACCACTTTTTAAAATAATGGAATTTGGCAATATCTTAAAAAATTTTCTAATTTTGAACTTTTTGAATTAATTTTCTTATTCAGCGCACGATTTCACATGGAAAATATATGTTAAACTAGCTGGCCCGGTCAGCGTTGCTGGCCCATTTTATATAACACTGATGTAAGACCAGTGTTATATTTCGTCTCGCTTCCAATATATATCCCTACAAAAAATGTAATGAATTTCTTGGCTTAGAAAAATTTGTGTGCGTGGTTTTAAAGACACGATTAGGCAGATATTTATCTTCAAATTTAATTTTAGGAACTAAAAAAAAACATGTTTCGACTTTGCGAACTGTACAAATTTAAAACTTCTTTAGTATCATTACGAACAACACAAAATTAAATAACGCATATATTTCGTTCTTTTCGAGAGCTATTGTCTTGAGTTCAAAAAAAATTTATAGTTTTCCCGAATTCTCCATTTTTCCGGGACACTTTTCTCATTTATATTTCCTTAAAAACCTAATTAGAATTATAATTAACATAAAATAACACTGTAAGTACGTGAAATTGACACACCAAAATGCCGAGACACGTAAACGTAATTTTTGGCCTTAGCACAATGGCGTTCTACGTTTTGACAGATTAGATTAATATTAAGAGATATTTAATTTTAAAGTTTGTGATTTTCAAGCGATTTTTTATTGGTTTTAAAGAAAATTGAAAAATTGAAGAAAACTATTTTATTTTACTCGCCCAAAATAATCGGCCATGTTAGACAAAAGTTTCGACTACGAAATACTAAATAAAGTAATTATAAAAGAGTTTTTGAAGGATAGTCCTAAGAAAATTTAATAAAAACTCGCTGAAAATCGCAAAAATTTAAAACGAAATATCTCTTGATTTTGACCTGACCTGGCAAAACGGAGAATGACACTGTATTCTTCGACCCAAAATTAAGTTCACGTGTCTCGGCGTTTTCGTGTGTCATTTCAAAAGTTAAAATTGTACTTACAGTGTAATCGGTCCGGTCATTAGTAGTCGACATATTTAGAAAAAAGTGGGCGTTATAATTTGTGTGGTAAGTTAAACTTGCACATATGTTAACAATACCCAAAGATTTAAAATCATTTGTACCAAGTTTAAGCGGAATCTATTAAGAAATATTTTTTTTTAATAGATCAAATTAGAGTGAAAATGAATTTTAGATACATCGAAAAAAAGTAAGCGAGGACAATTTTTCTTCCGAACAATTATATGGACTATTACGAAAATTTAAAACAAAAACAAGTGAAAGTGTTAAATTCGGCTGTGCCGAATCTATTATACCCTCCAACATGTAAAAAAATTAAAAAAAAATGTTGACAGGGGCGTTGTTTTAAGGGGGGCAAGGAAGGGGAGGAGTCGGTTAGCTGGGGTAACTCCTTGGCCCTCACGGTATATGTTTACAAGTAAAATTTTTGTCTGCTTTGTGCACTAAAGTATTATAGTTTTCTAATTATTTAAATTATTTTTTATCCACGCCCTTAAAAAAGGGCGGACAAAAAAACGACATTTTTTAATCCCTTGGGTCCAAGCGCAGGACTATAAACTTCTACGAACATAAAAATGTCTCATTTAGTTCATAAAAATACAAAAAAACTTAAAAAAAATTAGCATTTTTAAGAGGTTGGTTCAGTTCTTCAAGGGGGAACTTTTTTCCCCCCGGTCCGATTTGGACGGACGGACATCGCTAGAATGTCTTAGAATCGATCACTGATCAATAAAATATATACTTTATGGGGTCCCTGACCGATATTTCGATGCGTTACACACGGAATGACAAAGTGAGTATACCCCCATACTGTAGTTGGAGGGTATAAAAAAAATAGCCAAATCTGTCCAGGTGTTCTCAAGTGTTGCAATTTTTAAGGATATTAAAAAATGTAGGCTTTGAAGTGGGGGAGGACAATAATTATTTTCGTAAAATCCTTACTTGTACTATAATGATATTTAAGAAATGATATAATGATATCGTTTTCCGATTTTAGATGTATTGGAAAAAGTGGGAGTGGAAAATTTTTTAGATATATCGAAAGAGGGCGTGAACATTTTTATTTCCGTTTAAACCTTCATAAGTTGGACTATGAATAACATTAAAAAAACAAGTTTAGTCAAATCGATCCAGGCGTTCTCCTATCTTAGATATATCGAAAAAGGAGGCGTTAAAGTGGGCGTGATTAATTTGTTTTCCGAAAAAGCCTAAGATGAACATTAAAAAAAATAAGACGAACATTAAAAAAAATATTATCCAAATCGGTCAGTTCTCAAGTAATGCGATTGCCAACGAACTACATTTGATTTTTATTTATACTTTTTTATTCTGTATTTTATTTTTGTAGAGAGCAAATTTTACATCCATGTATCGAAAAAAGAAGTGGGTGGAAAACTTTTCTTACCGTAAAAATCTTATTTGAATTTAACCAACACGGTGCCTCCATTCAAAAGTGGGCGTAGAAATGGAAAATTGTTCTTTCCGAAAAACCTTAGTTAGACTATGACGAACATTAAAAACAAAATTAGACAAATTTATCCAGCCATTCCATTATTTAAAATATATATATATCGGGAAAAGTGAGCTTAAAAGTATGCTTGGACAATTTTTCTTTCCTTAAAATTCTTTTGCGTACTATAACCAAATCGGTCTTGCCGTTATAGTTCTTTCGATACTTAGAAAACAGTGGGCGTGGGAAATTTTACTATCCGTGAAAAACTTAGCTGACAAGGAAAGTCTCCCTGGTGTCACCCTCCGATCTTCATGAAATATGAATATGTTGTTAAGAACGAAAATTAATTCGACACGTATTTTTTTTTAGCGGCCAAAACTCATTTTTAGGGGGGTCGATTTGTATGGGGAGAAATTGACCTTTTTCAGTTTTTTACGATTTACGTCTATTTTAACAAAATTAATATAGGCGTGTTTGGTATCAGATTAACGGTATTAAAAATACCTATCTCGTGGTGCTAACAACGGGCCAAGGAAGTTAATATTTTTCGACTTATTAACAAAAATGTCCTAAAATTTTTGTATTTTACTCAATATGAGGAAAAGTTTTGCATGTTTGGACAAGGTCTAACATGGCTGGGTTTCTTTGCATAATATAGGAGATAAACGAAAAAAACTGAAAAATGGCCTTGTCTTCCCCCCTCCTTTTTACCCCCTAAATATGAATTTGGGCCGCTTAAACAAAAATACGTGTCCCTTTATTTTTTCTGATCTACAAAATAAAACCAATTCCATAAAGATCCGCGGGTGACACTAGTGAGACTTCCCTTGTGAGTTATGACGAACATTTTCAACAAAAATTAGCCAAATTGGGCTTTGCCAATTTCTTTTTCGTAAAAACCAAAGTTAGAATATGATGAAAATTCAGTCAAATTGGTCCAGCCATTCTTAGATTTTAGATAAATTAAAAAAGTGGGCGTAAAAGTGGGCGTGGTTGATTTTTCTTTAACAAAAGCTTAAATTGGATTACTACACTCAAAAAAAAAAAACTGTAATGTTAGCAAAAAAAGCTTGTAAACCTACAAGAAAATTTGCTGATTTTGAACCCACAATTTTTTTGCTAAAGTTAGCAAAAATGTTTTGCCAATAATTAGTTAACAAAAAAATTTTTTTTTTTTGAACTTAGTTCATACACATCTGAGGACCCCATTGGGATCGGACCCGATAGGTCCAGACCCCGATGGGCCCAGACCTAGTTGGGTTCCTTTAAAATCGTCATAGTTTTTTATCCAAAATTTGTGTCCGTTTCGCTCTACCTTGCTTAGTTTTTGAGATACGTGATTATAGGGGACCACTGGAGTCTTGAGAATTAAAAAACTCCATAACTTCAAAAATGTTACTTGGAGAGCTTTTGACTATTTTGCGGTCTTGTTCTACGTGTTGAGAGCTACAAAAATGCTTTTGGACTTTTTGTTGTGTCGGCAATATTTACCGAGATATGAGCATTTTAAAATTTTCGGGAATGCTAACTTTCTTGGATCCAAAGTTAGGGCCCATTAGGGTCCACACATGTGAAGAGGACCGGCGATACTATGTAGAGCTCGAGAACCAAAAATGGCCTCCATTTTGCTCTATCTGGCTTAGTTTCCGAGATAGCGCCATTTTAAGTTTTCTTAAAATAAAAAAAAATTTACCATTTATTTTGCTAATATTAGCAAAAAATCTTGTAAAAATGTTGTCAACTCAATTTCAAATCATAGCAAAAGAAATTAGTTCAAAGTTTGTTTAAAATTGCTAATGTGCTAAATGAAGTTTACAAGAATTTTTTGCTAACATGCTAATCTCAACTAAAAATTTGCTAAAAGTTAGCTAACTAGCATTAGCAAAAAAAATTAGTAAATCTACTAATGTATTTTTTTGAGTGTACGAACATTTAAGTAAATAAAAAATTAGGCAAATCGGTGCAGCCTTTTTGCGATTTTAGATAATCCGAAGAAAGTGGGTGTAAAACATGTCGTGGATCAAAATATCTGTTAACTAGTGTTATTTATAATTTAATTTTAGTTTTTTATTAAAGTTTTAAAAAATACAATGATTTTTTTAATTAAAATTGCTTTGCCTTGAAATCATAATGTCGGTTGCGGCTTCATTGATTTAAAACTTAATTTTGGAAATTCTTTCAGTGTGCTATTGTTTCATATATATATTTTTTTGCCAATCCAATTAAATCCACTTTATTAATAATGCACTTTTTAATCAAATTTATTATAATTTTTGTTTAAAGCTATTATTATTATTTATATTTTCTAATTGAAATTTAATTTTAAAAAAATTTATATGTAAAAGCCAATGCTCTTAAATGCAAAAATATTTTAATTTAATAAAAAATTGTGTAGTTACAAAATGTAGGCAATTAAAATTCTAACAAAAAACACACACAAAAAAACTCTGACTTCCGTTTCCGTATAATTTAAGAACGAAAAATCTTAAACATATTTTTTTTTAACAATATTTAAATATTAAAGAAACCAAATTTTACAAAACTAATGAAGATTAAAAAAATAAATAAACACAACAAAAAATAAATAAGTGATATTAAATAATTAGTTTTTATTTTGTATAATATAATTTACAAAACATACAGTGAAGGGCAAAATTAAAAAAAAAATAAAAATAAAAATGCAGAAAAAAATAAACTAAAATCTAAAATATAATTTAAGGAAAAATAACAAAAAAAAAAAATTATTCGAAATCAATTTTATTTAAAATTTAGTTTGTAAATTTTTTTAGTTTAGTAGCAATTTTTAGTCAGGTTTCGAACTTTAAACCTCTCAAAATTAATAAAGATTTGGTATAAAAAAAGCTATTGACCTTTTCTGAGGAAAAAAAATTGTAAAATTATTATTTTTATATTACATAGGAACTTAACTTAAAAACATACAAACACTTACACATATCTTTAAAACAAAAACAAAAATTTACTACACAAAACTTTTTTTATTTTTAATTAAAGTATTAAAAAACTAAATTTTTAGTAACAAAAAAAAAATCTGCCCTAAAATATTTGTAAATAATTAGTTTTTTTTTTTTTTAGTTTAACTTTAAATCTAGTACTAAAAATTTAATTTTATTTAAGTTTATTAATTTAAAAAACAAAAAATATTTAAATTTATTATAAACAAAAAAATATTAATTAATTTAAATTATAAACAAAAACAATTGAAAAATACGATAATGTATGATTAAAACAATTTGATATTATTGCTATTATTAACGTCTGACATTATAACACTGCACAACAAAATCAAATTTTTTCCAAAATTACAAGGTCAGACCAAAAAATTTTGATAGAAGAGACAAAAAAAAAATACACGTGTATCGGCGTTTTGAAAGTTTACATCTGGGTTTCATTTAAGGGGGAGGTAAAGTTTCCCCCAAATGCAAATGTTGTATTGTCAATCGTCATTGAATATCGAGTGAAGCTTACATTTAAAGTATATGGTGTGTTCAGCAAATTTATATAAAATATTACGGAGAACATTTTTGTGGAATATATTAACCCTCTAGCTCCTCACGATAAGGGTATTTTTTGTCCTTTTTTTCAAAAAGAGCAAAAAACACCATTAAAAAAGTGATTTAAGGGGCTTGAATGTTCCGAAAAAATATTCGCCGTAAAATTTTACTATAAGTCCTTGAATACACCAAAACGGAAAACTCAACCAGAAGATCAGAAATAAGACACAACAAAAGAGATCTTAGGGTTAATTTCGCATTTATTAAGAAAATCGAGTAAAGCTTACGTTTAAAGTATATGGTGTGTTCAGCAAATTTATGTAAAATGTTACGGAGAACATTTTTTTAGAATATGTTAACCCTCTAACTTCTCAAGATAAGGGTCTTTTTTGTCCTTCTTTTCAAAAAGAGCAAAAAACACCATTAAAACAGGGATTTAAGGGGTTTTAATGTTCCGCAAAAATATCCGCCGTGAAATTTTACTATAAGTCCCTGAACACACCAAAACAAAAAACTCAACAAGAAAGTCAGATATAAGACACAACAAAAGAGAGCTTAGGGTTAATTTCGCATTTATTAAGAAAATCGGGTAAAGCTTACGTTTAAAGTATATGATGTGTTCAGCAAATTTATGTAAAATGTTACGGAGAACATTTTTGTAGAATATGTTAACCCTCTAACTCCTAAAGATAAGGGTCTTTTTTGTCCTTCTTTTAAAAAAGAGCAAAGAACGCCACTAAAACAGGGATTTTAAGGGTTAAAATGTTCCGCAAAAATATTCGCCGTGAAATTTTACTATAAGTCCCTTTCACCGCAAATATTTTTGCGGACCATTTTAAACCCTTAAATAGCTGTTTTAATGGTGTTTTTGCTCTTTTTCAAAAGAAGGACAAGAAAGACCCTTACCTTGAGGAGCTAGAGGGTTAACATACTCTACAAAAATGTTCTCCGTAACATTTTACATAAATTTGCTGAACACACCATATACTTTAAACGTAAGCTTTACTCGATTTTCTTAATAAATGCGAAATTAACCCTAAGATCTCTTTTGTTGTGTCTTATTTCTGACCTTCTGGTTGAGTTTTCCGTTTTGGTGTATTCAAGGACTTATAGTAAAATTTTACGGCGAATATTTTTGCGGAACATTCAAACCCCTTAAATCCCTGTTTTAATGGTGTTTTTTGCTCTTTTTGAAAAGAAGGACAAAAAAGACCCTTATCTTGAGGAGTTAGAGGGTTAACATATTCCACAAAAATGTTCTGCGTAAAATTTTACATAAATTTACTTAACACACCATATACTTTAAACGTAAGCATCACTCGATATTCAATGACGATTTACAATACAACATTTGCATTTGGGGGAAACTTCACCTCCCCCTAAAATGAAACCCAGATGTAAACTTTCAAAAAGCCGATACACGTGTATTTTTTTTTTGTCTCTTCTATCAAAATTTTTTGGTCTGACCTTGTAATTTTTTTATGTGTTGTACAGTGTAATTAGTTGATAATTATTAAAATTAATTAATTATGATTGTATACAACACAACAAAAAAAAAAATAATATATCAAAAATGAAAAACAGAAAAAAATCAATGATTGTGTAACAAACATATAAAAAAAAATATGTAGAAGAAAGATATAAAATAAAAAAATTACGAAAAAAATTAACTAGAACAATATCATCATAATGAGTTGTTATGTTTTTATTGAAATGGCGCAAAGTAAGTATATATTCATAAATAACTAGCTGGCCCGGTCCGCGTTGCTGGCCCAAATACAACACATATAATTTCAGTGTTATATTTCGTCTCGCTTCAAATATATAGCCCAGCAAAAAGTGTAATGAATTTTTTGGCTTACAAAAATTTGTGGGCGTGGTTTTAAAGACCCGATTAGGTAGATAATCATCTTCAAATTATATTTAGGAACTAAAAAAAATTGCCATGTCTTCGACTTTGAGAACTGTACAAATCTAAAACTTCTTTAGTATTATTTCGAACAACATAAAAATAAATTACGCGTATCCTTCGTTTTTATCGTGAGCCATTGTCTTGAGTTCAAACAAACCCCTTATAGTTTTCCCGAATTTTAATTTTTTTCCGGGACACTTTTCTCATTTATATTTCCTTAAAAACCTATGTAAATAGAACTATAATTAACATAAAATAATCGGTCCGGTCATTAGTAGTCGACATATTTAGACAAAAAAGGGCGTTATAATTGTGTGGTAATTTGTACCAAGTATATATTAATGTATCGAATTAGAGTAGAAATGAATTTAAGAAACATGGAAAAAAGTGGAAAAGGACAATTTTTTTCCGAACAATTATATGGACTACTAGCTTGCCGTCCCGGTACTTCGTTACCGGTTGTATTGATTACCGGATAATAGAAGGATCAGGATTGCTCTATCGATTTCAAAAAATTCCCCTACATAGTCTTTGTTCTATTTACTTGTGGACGTTTAAGTCTTTCATAAAATAATATTTCAATGAATAATTTGAACAATAAAATTTGAATAACTTCGCTGGTACGTCATCATGCTCGTTCCGGTGAAAAACGATATTGACAATTTTCGAGCCTTTATAACGGGTTTTGAGTGAAAAAATAAATTGAATAAAAATAAGTTTGAGTGGAAAAACATATAAAGAAAAAAATATGGAGTAAAAAAATCAAATACGAAAAATTTAAATAAAAAGTATCATTCCATATTGTTCCAAGCTCTATTGCATTTCGTTCCCCGTTCTATTCCATTTCATTTTCAATTTCATTTTCTTTCGTTCCATGTTAGTTTCATTCCTCTCTATATAATATGCGTTAAAGAAATAAAAAGTTCTATTGTCTTTATCTTATAGATATGAAAAGTACCATTATACACCACTGTTACCTGCTTTAAATATGTCCTTCTCTTGGGTGTTATTTCTGGGGCTTTTAGTTTAATAGTTGATATCTAGGTCATTATTATAGGAACATAAAAAAAAGTGCCAAAAGTACACTTTCCCCGTTAGAAATGGAATTTCCAAAAAGTACCTCTTCCAGAATGTTTTTTTCTTCACCGAAAAATCCTACATTCCATATTTCAATTTTCTAGGATCATTGTTTCGGCAAATATTAAAAGTACAAAAATGATTTTCCATTCCTAATTTTAAGTTTCTAGGGCCATTACGTCAGAAGTACCGTAAATACACTTTTTTAGCCATTTTACCCCCAAAACGTATTTTTCCCAGAATGTTTTTTTTACCCAATCTACATTACTGGAAATATAAAAAGTTTCTATGAATATTATATCAGGAAATAAAAAAGTACCAAAAAGTCCTTTCGGTACTTTTTATAAAAGGTACTTTTTACAAAAGATACTTTTTACAAATGATAATTTTTATAAAGGTACCTTTTATAAAATTTACTTTTTATAAAAGGTACTTTTACAAAAGGTACTTTTTATAAAAGGTACTTTTTATAAAAGGTACTTTTTATAAAAGGTACTTTTTATAAAAGGTACTTTTTATAAAAGGTACTTTTTATAAAAGGTACTTTTTATAAAAGGTGCTTTTTATAAAAGGTGCTTTTTATAAAAGGTACTTTTTATAAAAGGTACTTTTTATAAAAGGTACTTTTTATAAAAGGTACTTTTTATAAAAGGTACTTTTTATAAAAGGTACTTTTTATAAAAGGTACTTTTTGTAAAAGGTACTTTTTATAAAAGGTACTTTTTATAAAAGGTACTTTTTATAAAAGGTACTTTTTATAAAAGGTACTTTTTATAAAAGGTACTTTTTATAAAAGGTACTTTTTATAAAAGGTACTTTTTATAAAAGGTACTTTTTATAAAAGGTACTTTTTATAAAAGGCACTTTTTATAAAAGGTACTTTTTATAAAAGGCACTTTTTATAAAAGGTACTTTTTATAAAAGGCACCAAAAATCCAGCCTTAGGGGATCTATATTCCGGGAGGTGAACATACAGTCCAAATTTCAAGTCTCTGTGACAATTTTTTGAGGAAATATAAAAGGTACCAAAAGTACAGATTTTTACCCTTTTTACCCCCTTAGAATCAACATTGGCAAAAATCCAGCCTTAGTGGATCTATATTCCAGGATGTGAACATACAGTCCAAAGTTCAAGTCTCTATGAAAATTATTTTAGGAGATACATATAAAAAGTACCAAAAGTACACTTTTTTACCCATTTTACCCCCGTAGAATCAACATTGGCAAAAACCTAGCCTTAGTGAATATTTTTTCCGGGAAGTGAACCGACATTGCAAATTTCAAGTTTCTAGTACCGTTATTTAAGGAAATATAAAATGTACCAAAAGTACAGATTTTTACCCTTTTTACCCTCTTAGAATCAACATTGGCAAAAAATCTAGCCTTAGGGGATCTATATTCCGGGAGGATAACATGCAGTCCAAATTTCAAGTTTCTATGACCATTATTTCAGGAGATATAAAAAGTACCAAAAGTACAGTTTTTTACCCTTTTTACCCCATTAGAATCAACACTGGCAAAAATCCAGCCTTAGTGGATCTGTATTCCGGGATGTGAAAATACTGTCCAAATTTCAAGTCTCTGCCACCATTATTTCAGGAGATACAAAAAGTACCAAAAGTACACTCAAAAAAATAAAACTGTAAAGTTAACAAAATTTTTTTTGTTAACTCGAGTTTACTGGCTTTTTAGCAAATTTTTAGTTAATATCAGCGTTTTAACTACTTTTTCTAGTTAAGTTCAATTTATGAAAATACTAGTTTTGTACAAATTTTGAACTAATTTTTTTTGTTGACTTTAAAACTGAGTTTACGAATTTTTACTAATTAATTTGCTGATTTTTTGTAACATTTTTGTCAAGTGAAAAATTTTAAACATTTCTTGTGTAGCCTCCTATGCAAATCTCATAAGTCCTACTTAAGCTGAACTTAATGCTGTGAAAAAAAAGAAAAAATAAGTGAAGTGTTAGTGTTTTAAACCAATATTTACCAAACTTAAAATTTTGTACAAAAAGTTTAGCTGAATTCAACTAATAAAAAATGTTACGAAATTTTCAGCTGAATTTTTAGTTAAAATTACGGTTTTTTTGCTACATTCATTCTACGAAAAGTTAACTAAATATTTTTTGTTAAATTAACTAGAAATTTAGTAGGTTCAAAATCAGGTGTTTTTTTAGTTAAATTTAACTAAATTTTTTGCTAACTTTACAGTTTTATTTTTTTGAGTGTACAGTTTTTTACCCTTTTTACCCCCTTAGAATCAACACTGGCAAAAATCCAGCCTCAGAGGATCTATATTCCGGGAGGTGAACATACAGTCCAAATTTCAAGTCTCTACGACCATTATTTCAGGAGATATAAAAAGTACCAAAAGTACAGTTTTTTACCCTTTTTACCCCCTTTGAATCATCACTGGAAAAAATCCAGCCTTAGTGGATCTATATTCCGGGAGGTGAACCTACATTCCAAATTTCAAGACTCTAGCTTCAGCGGTTTGGGCTGGGCGATGATGAATCAGTCAATAAGTCAGTCAGTCAGTCAGTCACATTACTCTTTTATATATATAGATTACGAACATTTAAAACAAAAAAAATACCCAAATCGGTCCGGGCGTTCTCAAGTGTTGCAAATTTTAAGGATATTGGAAAAAGTGGTCTTTGAAGTGAGGGAGGACAATAATTATTTCCGTAAAATCCTTAGTTCGACGCAAAGTAAGTATATATTTATAATTAATTAATTACGTTTATTTAAAAAACTTTCAGTTATACAGTGCAACAATCAAAATCGAAACGCATTTGAGGTTGGTGAACTACTATTAAAATTATAATTACTTGAAGACTGTATAAAAGGCGTATACTTAATTTTGTAATTGCCTTTAAATAACAATCATACGCATACGCAGTAGTTTAGTTTAAATAATTCAGTAAGTACTGCACCACTACCAGCGAAATGTATACCGGTTATAGCTAAAGTAATTGCGAGCTTAGGTTTGGACGCTCGACCCCACATGTCCAATAAGAGCATCACCAGGGGACTCTAAAGTAGGACATATTTAGTATACAAAAACTTTAAATGCTTGAAAATCAACAACTTTAAATGCGTGTTAAAAAAAATATCTAACAACAACAAAGGCCGACAAGATTTGAAAAAAGTCGAAATTCTGGGACTGGAGTATACTTCCAAAGAGTTTGAGTTGATCTGAATCCGCATCTGAGTCCATCACATCAGGTTCTCAAGATATTTTGACTTAATGTTGAAAAAAACCCTGTTTTTTGCGAGACGTTACAATTACGCGAATCCATCTTTATTTAATGTCGCCTGAAAGTTCAAAAATTTTCTTTAAAATTAATGTTTAACCATTGTAATATCTTGTTCCAACTCTGAGATACATATGAGGCACTCCACACCAAATGTCCCGATACAGAAAAACGTGTGTCCCGCATATTTCGGAATTAGCTGTTTGGATAGACCCATATGGAAAAACAGGGCTTAGGAGCGTGGTCAAATATTGGAAAAATTGTCAAATTTGTGACGAGTTGCCTTGATTAAATATTTATTACATTAAAACGGAATGCACCACAATCTAAAAAAATTACATTCTTATATAGTTTTGTATGGGCAATCGACTAAATTTTTTTTTTTTTTTTAAATTTCAGAACCTGTTCTGAAATTTTACTTTTTTTAAAAATTCAATTTATAAAAAATCCGGCCACTTTTTTTTGGAAAATTTTCAGAACCTGTTCTGGAATTTTCTATTTTTAAAAAAAGTAAATTTATCAAAATTCCGGCCACTTTTTTTTTTAAAGTTTAGGTGTTTGTCCATCCACACAAAAAAAATCAGAAACGCGATTTTCGTTTTTTCAAGAAAATCGCATTTGAATTTTAAATTTCATAACAATTCTGTAATTTACTTATATTTTCTTGTTTTAACGTTGCGAATGAGTATTATTAATAGTGTCCGACCGAATACACCTTTTTTGGCCGAAGCCGAATATTCGGCCAAATTTTCACTATTCGGCCAAACCGAAGCCGAAGCCGAATATTAAAAAAAAAAAAATATTTATGTAGTAAAAACAAGAAAAAAATAAAAGTCGACTCGGCGGGGTACTCAAATGCATGAGAATGCTGTCCAGAATGATTTTATTTTAAGCAAAAAAAAATTTTGGACATTTTTGTAAAAAAATATATTTTAGAGTGTAAATTTTTTTCGATCGGAAATTTTTTTTGAATGTAAAAAATATTTTTAGTTGCAAAAACACTTATTAAAATGTTTTTGTGGCTTACTAATGTGATTCAAAGTTAGTTTATTATGTTTTTCAACACGTGAGCAAAAATATTATACAATTATTCGGTATTCGGCCTATTCGGCCAAAATTGTGGCCGAAGCCGAATTTTTTTTTTTCATTCATTCTGACCAAATTGCATTCAATATTAGCGAAGTTATAGCCGTTCCAAGAACATCCTTTTTATGACGATTTTTAAAACATAAGTTTAAAGGTCAAAAAGTCAAGAATTATCCTACATTATCCTTAGATATTTTTATACAGTGGAAAGTGGTATAATTCTTTACTAGAATCAGTCATAGAAACTTGCACGAAAAGCGCCCGCTTTGTGAAACTGCACTTTAAAAATATGACTTTTTTTTACTAATAAACCACATGCAGTCCAAACCAAAAATGCTAGACCCCTTAAAATTGGCACGAATATATCTATTGGTCATAGGCTGATTAAGTTCCAAAATGGGCAAAATCGGACCAGGTGAAAAAAGCTTCCCCTTAAAGAATTAAAAAAAAATCTTGGGAAACACGATTTTTAGAGGGTTTTCTTACATTTTTTCAACACATCAAAATTTTTTATGACAAGAAGTTCCTTGGCCTACCAAATAAATAAGTGGAGTAGCATATGCCATTTATATTATCCAGCCCACTTTTGGGGGCGTGGATATGAAAATAATATATAAATTTGATAAAATTGTACTATTTTAGCATAGATATCTTACTTAATCAATTTGTAAATACCTATTGCGAGGAAGAAGGTATCCCCAGACACCTCCATCAACGTCCCCATGACCGATTTTAATCCCAACTTCCAAAAATAAATTGATAATAGTTTTTTTTTTCAAATTTTAAATTTATACGATATAATTTTTTTTAGTGGAACATTTAGTGTGGAATACTTCATATGTATGTAATTCTAATACTTACTTAGTTTAGCGATAGCTATGTCTATATATTAACATAAAAATTTACAAAATTTTATACTTCAAACAAACTATTTTTTTTTTCGTTTTTGCGCATTTTTTCGCAATTTTGCAAAGAAAGTCTTACATGTTTTTACATAAATTTAATCGAAAAACTGCGCTCTTTAAAACGGTGGGCATATCGACTACAAAAATCCAGCGGTTTAATTGATGCCATAAAACATACTATTTTGCCCCTATGTGCATTGTATGAAATATTTTTGTGTTTTTACGAAACAATTTTCTAAATTATACGAAATAAATTCGTAAATTACAAAAATAAATTCGTACATATAAGTAAAATATATAGTCACCTGAAATGCAAAACAACGTAAAACTTTTTTCAAAATCGAGTAACTGATGGATTGTGATGCATTTTGTCAAAGTACATGTCCCCACAAAATTTATTTCTCTACGTTAAAAAATACAAGCTTTACGATCAAAATTCAAAAATAAAATATTTTGTACTTTCAAAAAGTTTTTTGTTCCCCCACAAAATTATCAAAATGTGATTTTTTAGTTATGATGCACTTCATTAACCGAAAATATGTCCAAAATTTCAGACCTATCCGATATAATTTGACGGACTTAAAAACAAAATTAGAAAAATGCTTAACGACGTTTTTCGCTACTACTGTAAAATAGCAAAAAGTGTTGTAACGTTGTTTTGCATTTTAGGTGAAGATATATAGTTGTAACAAATTTTCTAAGCGAAAAAAATCTTGAAATTTCTCTTTTTGCGTTTTGAAATTAAAAAAATCATTAAAAACGATTTTAGAAGAAAAAAACTTTAAAATAAAAATAAAATTTTCGAAGTTCCGAAAAAAGGAAATGTAAATTTTCTAAGTCCTACGTAATTTTATTCGAAAGGTGTCAACGTTTGTAATAGGTCATATGGGTCCGTGTGACATGTCACGTGACCTATCAAGGACCAGTCGCTTTTCCATCAGGACATTACAAATTTTCATGATTACGAAATATTTTTTTGTAGGTTTTGTAAATCTACGACAATCCAGACTAATTTGTTTTTCGTAATATAAAGTAAATTTTTGTATTTTTTACTAAACAAGCTAGTACAAAATTTTATTTCGTAAAATGTTGCATGGATTTTTTTGGTGTAGTAAAGTTTTTTCAACATCTGTCAAATTTTATGAAATATTTGTACTTCAGAGCGGTGTTGGGTATAAAAAATGGCTGTAGGCAATAATACAGAAAATAAAAATAATACCGACTTAGAGCCCAGTCACAATTGGCACCACCGACGACGAACCACTGCAAAAGAGAGAGCGACACATTAAAATTAAGCGACAGACTACCGGACACATTTTATAAAGAAAAAGACGCTCATATCAGTCACACATTTATTTTTTTCTTTTGTCATCCTAAGAGTAGAAACAGAACAAGCCCGGCACTACTTTTTCCATACGATTTGACAGATAAAACCGGTGGCCGGCGCCGGTGTGAAATAAAACTTGTTCTATTTTTTAAAGGTGGCAAAACTCATTCTAATTGGAAACCGTCCCCCGTGCCGTGTTTGTTCTGTTCGTACTATATAAAAGCAGGTATACAATGTTTCTTGTGTGCAACACACACACAATATATTAACTCCAATTGGAAAAATTAGCATATTTTGTTGAACATATGGCAACGCTACTTGATACAAATTTGAGAAAAATGAGAGGGTGGTGAGAGAGCACTACAAAAATGGAATAGAATCTATTCTGGCGGCAGTGTGGTCGACCACAAAGCGATTTTTTGCTTTTCATACAAAATGAATGAAAACATTATGTGGCTATCAAATGTGGTTCCAATTGTGACTCAGCTCTTACGGTATATGGCTGGTTGAAACAAGGGAGGTCTAAAAAAAATTTAGCAACAAAAATTAAAATCTTCGATCCAGCACTTTTTGCAAAAACGCAAAAATTTACAATATTCGAATTTTCTCGAAAACTATGGGAGGTATCAAACACACATATGACCAATAATATTCCTCGGAAAAAATACATTTATATAAAGTATCTAAAAATTCACACTGCAGTATTAAAACAGTCAAAAAAAATAATTTTCAATGTGTTTTGTGTAGCACGAAATTGGATACATTTTTAAACGCGAATAACACGAAAACGAAACAACCCGAGTACAAATTTGAAGGATCAGTACAGATCTTTCAAATCTCCGATCAGATGTTGTATATAATAATTGTATAAAAATTTTTACTTAGGAAGCTGCATCATTTTAGATGACAGTTTTGTATTTTACAGGTCCATTTCATCCAAATCCATTTTTTTTGGCAGAAATTAAAAAAAAATAAAATTTAACAAATTTTCAAAAGCTTATACATTTCCTCAATGTCAACACTATAAGCTACCAAGAAATTATAATGAAAAAAATTTGGTGCAAATACTGTCAGTTTGCTAGGCTTTCAAAGTTGAAAGTTTTAAGACGTATAATAAAACCGGAGTGAAATCAATATTACAGTTATACAAACGGCAAGTGGGAAAAACTAAAATTATAAAGAGGCTAAAGGGACAAATTGAAACCTAAGGATACTAGGTCTTGATTAAAATTCCTATTTTACAGTTCATGCATCCTTGGCGTTATTCTTGGGTGTTTTGATTATGAGGATTTTGGAGCCAAAATAGCCTATAACTTTCGTGGACAAAAAGTTGTGTTTGGGCACGAACTTGCATGAGTCTTTAACCCATTTTGGACCAAGATTCAATTTTATTTTTCTTTTTTGGAAAAAGGTACTTTTTAAGGTAATTAGCACCCGCTGATCTCAAAAATCCGGTCAAAAAAATTTTCAATGTGCCGTTTTCCCAGAAAAGCCTGCATTCCAACTTTTTATGCAATTTTAATATTTGGATTTATTTGCTATTTTATTAATTTATTTCATTATTTTCAAAGTAAGTAGTTTCAAAATAATTCAAATTATGGGAATTTGATAATAAATTAAATCTAGAAAAAATTTAAATCAGTCAAAAAAAAATTAAAAGCCGAAAACCGAAAAATGATAAATTTTCGTTTTTGCTTGAAACAATTTCTGTACTGATTTGCATTGTATTTAATGGACATATAAATTGCGGTGGTCAAGCGGGTATATTTTTTTTTTTGTAATTGCAGAAAGATGAGACTTAACATTCATAACCCCATTTACCCGAAATATATTTTTGAAAAAGGTGTTCTCTACTGTTCGAAAAATCGAACAGAGGATCAAAATGGGTTAAACGTGAAAGTGTTTTCAATTTTGTATATTTAATATTAAAATTTACATCTTGCCGGAATTTTTGCCAAACTCCCACAATTTCCATTTTAGTTTAGCACAAATTTCGGCCAAATTTGCTGTTTTTTTCGTGACACCTTTTCAAATTAATTTTTTTATAATTTTTTTTACCTTCCGTAAAGCTAATTTATTAAGAAAAATAATTTTTTTTTTTAATTTTTTTTTTTCCAAAAAAAAAAATTTAAAAAAAAATTTAAAATTTTTTTTTTTTTTTTTTTTGACAATCGATTTTTGATTGCGCTAAGAGATAAAAATCATCCCAGAATTAATCCAAGTGATCTTGCTTCATATTTTGAATTTATGCCAAAAAAATGCATTTGGAACCATAGTGCATCGCAATAATATAAAACAGTGTGTAGCTCCACTGTTTTATATTATATAAGCTAATAAATTTAAATTTTGAACGCGAATATCTCGAAAACTAAATGCTCTAGACAAATTTGGAATCACGAGGTCCGCTTTATGTAAAATCATGTCCTACACTGAACAAAAAAAATTTCCCATTTTTAAAGCATGTTGAACTTAATTTAAAAAAAGGAGGGTATGCGAGGGCTCCAAAGATATTAATTCTTCTTGCAAGTATATTTTTTCCTAAAACATAGTAATGCATTTACTTAAATATATCTTAAAAGTAAGTAAAATTGTACTTAATATAAGTTAAATTGTTTTTATCCAGAGGAAAAATATTTTTCTAAAATAAGTAAAAATTTCCTTAAAATTACGGATTCTGTGGACCCTATGGAGTCCCAATGTGAGGACCCTACGGGCCCCCAATATATGGGTTCCGCCCATGAGTATGTGCATACACTAGTCACTAATGATTTTGATCCAAAATTTTGGTCAGAATCGCTCTATCTTGCTTAGTTTTCGAGATATGGGAATGGGGTCTTGAGAAATTTAATCATGAAATAACTCGAAAACTATAACTCGGAGGGCTTTCGGGTCTTCAGCGGTCATATTCTACAAGATAAGGACTACAAAAATGTCTTTAGAATTTTTTTCGTATCTGCAGCATTTGCAGAGTTATAGGCATTTGAAAATTCCGCGAAAAAAAAACAACTTTTTTGAAATAATTTTGGCATTTGTTAGTTAAGTGTGTTGAGAGATTGTCATATTAACATAATCTCTCATATGGGATATTTTTCCTGTAAAAAAAATCAGTTTCCAAGAAAACTAAGTTTGTCTCTTAAATTTTTTTCAAAATCTACACTTAACTTAATAAGATCCTAAACCCATATTTCGATAAATTACAAGCGGACTTACAAACTTGTACACAAACTCTTTTACTACATGAAAGTTATAAGAAGAGCCAAGTTACAAAACGGTCATGTTAGGTGCTAAATGTTGCTTAAGGTGTTTTATACAATTATCTTTTGCTGGTTTTTCTTTATATTCACATAAATATGAATCAAAAAGATGATACTTTTTTTAAGGTTACTTCCTTAGAGGTAATTTTATCCTTGTTAAATTGTCTTTTAATTAGTACAACGTATATAAAGTTAATTACGTATCAGCAGCTTCCGTAATAATATTTAGTTTCTAATGAATAATATCCTAACATACTAACCACCCATTTCCACCCTCTCTCCACCTTATTAACATTATACTTGTACAACATTAAAGCACAACATGCTGTGTTTTCTTATGCTTGCTGTAGCATTTAAGTAACCGAGTAAAAAAATTTATATGTATAATTTAATAAAATGACACAGTTCGACAAAATTTATCGTTTTCTTTGCCTGACCTTTGATGACTGTTTTATGTGGAGTTGAGTGTGCTGATGCTGAATCTGTTTTCAACATTTTTATCAGCTAGCGTTCGCGAGCAAATCGATTTTATCTAATTTGATCCAATTTTTTTTTATAAAATGTTCTCAAAACTGAAATCTGTTTGTATATACATTTTTACTCGGGTATTATAACCTATTTAACACCCCAACACCCAGCTCCAACTCCTCGTTAATTTTTATTTATGAAAAGGATGTTAGTTGTATATTTAGCAGTGGAGTAAAATAATGTTTAGTATTATTATTTATATCGTCTTTACCCACCCACCTTCAAACGATTTTTACGATTTTTTTTTTTACATTTCTCAGTAGAGTAAATCTTTTTAATTGTTTCATAAATTTCTACTTTGTCTGTTTATTAAATTTCAGTTTTGATTTATTTATACTTAAACAACAGAATGTGTCCTTTTAACCTTTTGTGTGGAAAGTTTTCAAATTGTAAAGGTTGCTAAGTATTTCGAATTAATAATTGATTTATGAAAAATACATACATTCATTTCTGAAGATGTTGTTAAAATTATTTTAATTAACAAAGTTATATTTTGGTATACATTAGACTGGGTCGACCATAAAGGAGAAAAAAAAAGTTCCCATTGTGCGGGCTTAATTTTAAAGCTTACCTCGAAAAAGTTCCATAGCCAAAATATTAGATTTTTAGGTCGCGATTTGGTACCGCCGAAATCGTTTTTTGTTCATAGCTTTGTCAGTTGATGTCCGATCGTTTTAAAAAAAAAATTGTTAGAAAGTCCTCAGCGAGTACTAAAGTTGACTCATATCTGGTTTTAACCTCAGAGGTCATCTTCTTGTTATGATTGTTAGTTTCTCATCTTTCTACCCACTTAAATGATTTTTATTTTTCCATTAAATTATAGCACTAAAAAATTAATGAAATTCTTCCCTTGGAAGTATCCAGTTAAATTTATTAACAAAAAAGTTACATCTGATTTAAGATTTTCATATACAATATAAAGAAAATTAGAAAAAACACTTGTTATTATGCCTTTAAACTATATTTAATTTTTTTAGTTTGTATTTAAATACATACGAACAAGTGTTTTAAATCTTTTTGTATGGAAATTTAAAATTGAATGTAACTTTTTTGTTAATTAATTTAAGAGGGTACTTCTAAGGGAAGAATTTCATGAATTTTTTAATGGTATAATTTAATGAAAAAATAAAAATCATTTAGGTGGGTAGAAAGCTGAGAAACTAACACTCATGACACGAAGATGAGCTCAGAGGTCAAAACCAGATATGGGTCAAATTTAGTACTCGCGGAGGACTTTCAAACAAATTTTTTTTAAAACGATCGGACATCAAATGACAAAGTTATGAACAAATAACGATTTCGGCGGTACCAAATCGCGACCTAAAAATCTTATATTTTGGCTATGGAACTTTTTCGAGGTAAGCTTTAAAATTAAGCCCGCACAAAGGGAACTTTTTTTTTCGACCCGGTCTAGTATACATTGTAGTTCGGGTTTGAGGAAACATCCAGAAGAGGACGATTAAGTCTTAGATTTGGAATTTTTTTTTGTTAGTAAAAAACAAGATTCCAATACAAAAATTAAATAAAGAAATTATTATTAGATTTTAATAAATGATTCCGTCGCCAAGGCAGTTTTGCTAGAGAAAAACTATCTGAATCAAAACTATTTTTCACACACCGAAAGAATTTTGTTCATTACGGCTATGAAAACGTGCATTGGTTCTATGAAAAAATCATTTGAAGTTAGCCAATGATGCCCTTCATAGAATTTATGAAACAAATTCATACACTCAAAAAAAAAAGTTTTGTAAAATTACAAGTAAAAGGTCTTGTAATTCTATTTTACTAATATTTTTGTCTTTTTACAAAAATTGTTGTATATTTAATAAAACGAAAAGTTCAGTAAATTTATTTTACAATTTTTTTAGGTAAATTTACAAAAAAGTGAATTATTTTACAAATTAAAAAAATATTACAAGGTGTTTAGTTTTTTACACAAGAAAACTGTAATTGTACAACAAAATTTTACTTGATGTTATTAAGTCTTTTTACCAAAAAAATGTTTTATTACAAACATTTTTTTTAAAGATGATTTACAAGGTTTTCAGTTTGAAATGTATGTATTGAAAAGTACAAAATTCCAATGTAATTTTACTAAACTTATTTTATTACTAGAATTAATGTTGTTTTACAAAAAAAATTTAATTATTCAATAATAGGACACGCAAAAAATTTCTAAGTTCAGATTTTTTTTGCGTTTTGGAGTAAAAAAATTAGTTAAAAATAATTTTTTATAAAAAAAAAAATTCATGAAACAAATTTTTGGAAATTTTTTCAGTTCCGGACACAAACATTTTTTAACTAATTGGAAGCTTTAGCGAAAAAATTTAATTTTTACACCATTTTTTGGTTATTCGCGTTAAGTTAAATACCACAATTTTTATGAGTTTCTACTATATAATTGTTCTAGCTTTTTTTTTTTGTATTTTTACAATTTTTTTGGTAATTTTACCATATTTTTGTGGTATTTTTTTTTTTAAATTTAGCACCTAAAATGTCAATAAAAAGCTGCCAATTATGAAAAATTATGTTTTTCTTATTTTAACAGGTACTTAAACATCCAATCTACAATATTCCCAATTTTTTTTTTCCGATTTTTTAAAAATACTTGTGAAAATAATAAAAAATTCAAAAAAAAAATGTTATTTTCTGACTATTTTTTCCTGAAAATATAAGAAATTTCTTGTTTAGTCTTCTTCGCAATTCTCATATGTTTTACTTAAGAAAAACGAAATGTCGAAAAAAATAAAAAGTACAGTGTTATACTTTAAAAAGTTTGTTAAAAATGTTCAAGTGAAAAAAAAATCATTTCAGGTTGTTGAAGTGCTACTCCAGCTGCCGAAGAAGGAAAAATAAGAAGCACCAATGGAAAAAACCTTTAAATTTACAAAACAAATATGTAAATAAACCAAATTTTTTGTAAATTTACAAAACAAATATAAAAATTTACAAAACAAATATGAAAATTTAAAAAAACAAAATTGTATACTTACGAAAAAGGTTGTAATTTTACAAAAATGAAGTAGAAAATATAAAAACACTATTGTAAATTTACAAATTATTTGGTTAAACTACTGTTTTTACGGCAAAAAATAAGAAAAAATGGTATATAAGTATACAATAAAAATTGTAAATTTACCACTTTTTATTGTAAATATACAAGTTTTTTGTTATAAAAAACAGTAGTTTAACCAAACAATTTGTAAATTTACAATTTTGGTTTTTGATTTTCTACTTTATTTTGTAAATCTACAACTTTTTTTTGTAAGTCTAAAATTTTTTTGTAAATTTAAATTTTTTTTTGCAAATTTACCATTTTTATTGTAAATATACGTGTAGTATAACAGTAGTTTAACCAAATAATTTGTTAATCTACAATTTATTTTTTTCATTTTCTATTTTTTCTTTGTAAAATAACAACCTTTTTCTGTAAGTTTATAATTTTGTTTTGTAAATTTACCAAATTTTTTGTAAATTTACAAAAAAAATGTTCATCTCGAAGTTAATATGTTACAAAAAAAAATTGTAAATTTACATTTTCTATTGTTAAATCAATTTACAAATTATCCCCGAATTTTGTACTCTTGCCCAAAACATAAAATCATGATAATGTTTTGAGGAAGATTTGGGTGTACTTGCCAAAGCAAAGTTTTTTTACAAAAAATAATGTTATACATACTACTTTGCTATTCCATGTACAACAAATTGAAATATCAGTCGAGGACCCCATGAAAAAACCAAAAGAGCTGTACATTTCATAAGTGAGTGCAAAAATAAGTGCAAAAAAGTGTTTTTACATTTTGGAGAGTATAAAAGATTCGGCACCAAAGAATATAACACTCTCACTTGTTTAATGTACGTTTGATAAACAAATGGAAAATTTTTATGCGAAAAGCTTAGACTTGGTGAAAAAGTAGTTTTGGTAAAAAAAAATGATTTCTTTCACGAAAAACAAAATTATGTTAAAAAAATTTAATGAACCCAAAATTTTTGGTGAAAAAAAAATTTGATGAAAAAAAGTTTTTGATGAATTTTTTTCATGAAAAAAAAAAAAATTTTGATGTAAAAAAATTAATGAAAAAAAAAAAAAAAATTTGGTGAGAAAAAATTGATAATAAAAAATATTTAATGAAAAAAATATGATAAAAAAAATTTACGAAAAAAAATTTTGATGAAAAAAAAAAATTGGATGAAAAAAAAAATTATGAAAAAAAATTATGAAAAACAAAAATTGATAAAAAAAAGTTTGATGCAAAAAAAAAAAAAAAATGAAAAAAAAAATTGATGCAAAAAAAAGTTTGATGAAAAAAAAAAATTTGATGGAAAAAAAAAAATTGATGGAAAAAAAATTGGTGAAAAAGAAAAAAATTGATGAAAAAAAAAAAAAATGATGAAAAAAAAATTAATAAAAAAAAAAATTATGAAAAAAAAAATTTTATAAAAAAAAAAAAAATATGAAAAAAAAAGTTTGATGAAAAAAAAAATATGAAAAAAAAAAATAAAAAAAAAAAATCTGCTGGATAAAAAAATTTTATGGAAAAAAAATTGATGAAAAAAAATTGATGAAAAAAAATTTTTTTTTGTTGAAAAATAATTATGTTACTTTTTATTCACTAGCTGGTGAAAAACGGTTTTATTCACCACGAGGTGAATTATTATCCAAGTTACAAACCCAAGTTATTAAAATTTTTGGTTTTAAGAAAATTAAAATAGTAATTATTGTTTTCTTTTTCGTTAATTGTTAGCTTATATAAGCCCTGTTTTCGCATAACCGTATATACGCTTACCCATACAAATTTTAAATTATCCACGCTTATTTTTAGCGTGCATAATTATAGGCGTTAATTTAAAGCGTCGATAAAAAGTGAAGCCAAGTTCAAATTTTTAATGAAATAGCATAGACACAACCCTATTTTTCTTGTTATAGCAAAGACATACACCCATTTTTTCTTGTTTGCCTTATAAAATTTTGACACCAACCACAGTGATGCCAAGTACATTTTGTTAAACGTGGATGCGTTTTCGGTTAAACGGTTAATGTTAACATATATACGGTTATGCGAAAACAGGGCTATAGTCAAACTGAGGTGGCGTCCTGCAACTTTTTTAAAATTAGACACCATCCTAAAAACATTATCATGTTAAAAATTTATTTTTTTTAATTCTATTTTTATTTATTTTATTATTTCATTTTTATTTATTTTTTTTTATTATTTTATTTCTTTACAATTTTCTATTTTTAAACATTTTTATGTTTTTAACTTATCCCCACTGAGATTCGAATACAAAAGCAGTTGTTCGTGAAGCTTAGTCTCTAGCGACCGAGCTAAATTATACAAACAAATTATAAAACTTAATACGGGTTCACACTTGCTGTTTTGAAGTGTTCAAGAGTGAGATGTTTAATTGTTTAAGGTCGCAAGTGTGAATGCTATATAAAATACATTTTGTGTAATGTTCTGCTTTAACATATTGAGTTTGTATCAATGCTCTTACAAAAGCTGTGTGTATGTTTGTAGAAAACAAAATTTTTGTGTATTTGCAAAAAAAAAACGAACATTATAAAACTAAGTGATAGTTGGCTAGATTTTCCTCCTTTGGTGGCGCTGATAGCTAAGGCGTCGACAATAATTTTCACAGCCGGTAGGTCTTGGTTTCGAATCCCACCAGGGCAGCAATGTATATATATTTTTTTAACATTTTGTATGTTTTAATGTTTTTTTTATTTTTTTTAATATAATTATTCAATTTTTTAATTATATGTAGTAACATTTATTTATTTTTTCTATGAATTTAACAAAATCTATGACAAAAATTCTATGAAATATTTCACAATACTAATGAATATTCATTCATCCAATGAATTGTATCATAGTTTCTATGAATTTGGTTTAATGAAATTTGTTCATAGATATTATGAACAATAATTCTTTCAGTGTATATTAAAATAACCTAAAAAAAAATAACCCAAAAATATTTTCTTTTAGAAAAGTTATCAGAAAACACTTTTCATATAAAACAATCCAAGTTTTCATATCATATTTTCTATTGAAAAATTCTTGGATTCCATAACAATAGTTTTATAAAAAACAAGTAGAAAAGTTAAATTCGACTTTGCCGAATCTTTGAATACCCTCCACAATGCCTTTTATAAAGGATAGTACGTGAAAAAAATTAACAATTTTGATTAGAAATATTTTATTTTGAGTAAAAAACTGTTTTTTGTCACTTTTAAAATAAAATAAAATAAAACAAATTTAAAATAAATTACAAATTTTTTTTTTAGTGTAATGTTTTTTTCACTGTAAAAATATGTCTGAGTGAATGCACGTATGCAAAATATTGTCATTTTTTGAGTGTAAAATTTTTTTTGAGTGTAAAATTTTTTTTTTTGTGTAATTTTTAGTTGCCAATGCTTTTAAAACTAAACAAGTTTGAAAAGCATTGTTTATTTACCACCAATGCTTGTAAAACTTGTTTAACACGTGGCATTTAAGATGAAACCAAACTGAAATTCAGGGTTTTGCTTATAACTTTTGAACCGCTAGACCGATTGCGCTGAAATTCAATACCAAATAGGGTTGGGGAACGGCAAAGATACATGCCAAGCTTCAGCAGTCTCATTATTGTCTTTCGAAAGTTATCGTGTTTTTTATCTCGTAAATTCGCGAAAAACCCTTGCCTAAAAAAATTTTCTCTTTTGCTCATTACTTTTGAACCACTGAACCGATATGGCTGGATTGCAATACCAACCTGACCAGGAAAATTGTCAACATATATGCCAAACTTGAGTAGCCTCTGTAAAGTCTTTCACAAGTTAGCGTGTTTTCTACGGACGGACAGACAGACAGACGGACGGACGGACGGACATCGCTAGATCGACTTAAAATCGATCGAGGATCATGAATATATATACTTTATGGGGTCCTAGACCAATATTTCGATGTGTTACAAACGGAATGACAAACTTATATATAACCTCTATCACTAGAGTGGAGGTTATAAAAAAAAACTTTGCATACATAAATCCTCAGAAGCTGAAACATTTTCGTAGGATAAAATTTTTAGATTCTAAAAAATTCAGAAATTCTGTTCAAAATATTTTTCCTATAAACAAAATTCTGATACACTCTTCTTAATATAAAATCTTAAACTTTAAAGCATTTGTCATACAAAAATATTCTGAGATTCTAAATAAATTTTAACAGAAAATCTGATCATTTTCTGTTAAAATTTTGAGAGATATTTCATCAAAGAAAAATATTAGATTTTGATACATTTTCCTATTGAAAAAAATCTAAAATATTCTTCAAAATTAAAAAAAAAACGTTTTCCATAGAAGTATTTTCATATTCTAAATGATTTTTTTATACAAAAAACTTGTCAGATTCTCTAGTACACACAAAAAACCTCGCTAAGTTACTAGGAAAAGTCTCGTAATCCCATTATCCCAATATTTAACAGTTTTCCTTTTAGATCGAAATTTAAATTTTTTTTGCAATTTTACAAATTTCCAACTTTTTTTCAAAAAAAAATCTAGTAAGTTCACAAGAATTCCTTGTAAGTTTTATTTTGCCAAAAAAGTTGTAAATTTACAATTTTATTAGTAAAATAACAAAAAAGGTCGTAATTTTTACTAGGAATTCGCGTCAAATAGGAGGTAGCAAAAAATCTTGTAAGTTTTATCGCGTCAAAAAAATTGTATATTTACAATTTTATTGTTAAAAAGCTTGTAAAATTACAAAATTATTGGTAAAAAGCTTGTAAAATTACAAGAAATTCTTGTCAAATAGGAGGTTTTTCTTGTCATTTTACAAGGTTTTTTGTTGAGTGTAGCGCTTTAGAAAAACCTAAGCCTTATAAAAATCGGACAATAAACAACAAATTGGCAAGCACTTAATTTAGAGGCCCATATTTTGTATATTAAAAGTATTCGAAAAATTTTTAAAAACAAATGGAAATTTTTGAAATATATCTTAATTGTAATTTTCTAAAAAGCATTTAGAAAATTTTTAATATAAATGGAAATTTCTGAAATGGAATTTTCTGAAAAGCATTTAGAAAATTTTAAAATACAAATTGAAACTTTTGAAATTCAATTGGACATTTCTGAAATACAAATGGAATTTTAAGATAATTCAAAAGGAATTTTCATAAAATTATTTAGGAAATTTTAAAATAAAAAATGTTTGATATACATATAAATCTTTTTTTGGAGAGCAAACTTTAAGACACACGACAGCTGCGTCAATAAAAATATCATATTTATTATTTAGACTGAGTTTTTATTTCCAGAACGAAATTTGATTTTTATGATAGATGTTTTTATATAAAATTACTTCCTTCCACAAGAATTTATTGCGTTTCTAATAACACTTGTACACTAAATATTTGATATTTATACATAAATAGAAAATCCCGTATAATCCTATCGTTTGTATATTAATCCTATACATTATTTAGAAAAATACAGGCATACAATATACGCATTTCTTTTGTACTATACTTATACATTTGTAAGCCAATATGAACATTTTAAAATATTAGCCATATTTATTACAAAACATTATGTGCGTCGCCAACAACAACGTTACAAATGTTACAGCAAAATACAATTATTTCTGTGATCCTTTCTTTGGCAAAATGTATTATTGGCAACAATGTTGTTTTTTAAATCCCCCTTTTACGCGTTGTACAATAGAGAAAGTGTAGAAAAAGAAACGCGGATTTTTTTTTTCAATTTTTCACTTTAATTGAATTAAAAATTTCATTCGTTGCGCTTATGAAGCATTTATAAAGCTTATTGTTTGATGATGATGATGATGGTTGTTGGCTGCGTTAAAACTGTATAATGTACATCAAAGCCTCGTTAAGCGGACTAGTAAATGTTAAAAAAATTAATAAAAATAAATTACGGCTGGTCCAAACCAACTGTAATCTGAACGTCTGACAACCGTAATTATTTCATATTTATATGGATATTGTAGGTCTATGTCTTTATATACATATATCAAAATTGGACCAGGGTGAAAATTTCCCCCTTGAAGAACCAAATCAATCTCTAAAACCGCCATTTTATTTTAAAAGGTTTTTTATACTTTTTTTAAGTAGTGAAAAATTTTTATGTTGGAAGAAATAACAAGTCATGGATAAAACGGATAAAAAAAATCTATTTTTTCGGACCTCTCCTTTAATTTAAATAACGATATCATTGTTTTTTTTTTTCATTTATAGCAAAGAGGAAGGGTTACCGCAACGACCAATTTGATTTCCCTGATGAAACAGATTTGTTTACTAATTTTTCTTTCTTTAACATTCTGTTTTAGAAAACCACTGAAATTATTCTGTTATTTCAATTATTTGGTTGCCAAATTTTTATAAAATCAAAATGATTGAAACAAAAAATTGGAAAATTTAATATTTTTTTTAATATGTAGTTGTATTATTTTGAGAGTAGTTTTCTTCTTTTTGTAAAACCCTACACTTTTCTTTGTATTTTCTCTATTTTTTTAGTAACCTCGCAAATTTAGTGTACTCAACTCTTTTAAGTTAAGTACACTTGCATTAATATTGAAATTTTATTTTAAATTTTTATTACTCACACTTAATTTAACACGGTAGTTTTGCAAATAATCAGTAAGACTTACCTAAAAAGAAAGAAAATAAATATTGATTAATAGAATTCAAAGAAAATGGTAATATAGAATTATTTAAATAAAATAACATACACAAAATACCTATACAACATTTTGTAGAAATTTCGAATAGTATAAAAACAAACGTACTGGTAAAGCACTGGATATACAAAAAATACTACGCTTTGTCAAAATTTCTCATTACATACTCGGGAATTAAAAAAAATTAACAAATGTACTGGTAGAGCGCTGGGTATGCAAAAAATACAATGCTTTGTTTGGGCCTTAAAAAATTTTCAACAAATGTACTGGTAAAGCATTGGGTATACAAAAAATATGCTTTTTCGAAAATACGCATTGCATAACTAGGACTTCAATAATATTCAGGACTTAAAATTTCTCAAAAAAAACTTCAAAGTTTGTCAAAAAAAAAATCCTACAACTATTTTTAATGGCCATTTTTAGTCCAAAGCGCAAAAATTAAATTTTAAACTCTGAGGCGGTCCCCATACAATTTTTTTATTTTGTATAAATTTGTTTTATTTAATCCGCTTCTACCTTACCAATGGTGCATCCGAAAGGGGTTATTAGTGAGACCGACCCCCATTTAATTAATGTGGGTCGGTCTTGCAAATGACCCCTCTTTGACGCACCATTGGAGCAGTAGAAATGATTTTAAGACTGGACAATAGAGTGTCCCTTATTTTGGAAATGTTGGAAATGTTGAGACGGTACCCCCTCATTTTTTTCCTTTTGACTAAAAAATAACTCAGGAAAAATTTTACGCCCCTACGACCACGCCTTCCCTACGCGACGGGGCCTTAAAGAACGGGCCTTAAAAATCATTTTTCCATACAAACCAAAAATTTTTTTTTTGATTTTTAATTTTTTTGTTATTAATTATATTAGCCCTGTTTTCGCATAACCGTATATACGCTTACCCATACAAATTTTAAATTATCCACGCTTATTTTTAACTTGTATAATTATCGGCGTTAAAATGAAGCGTCGATAAAAAGTGATGCCAAGTTTATATTTTTATTGAAATGTCAAAGACACAAACCTTTTTCTTTGTTAATAGCAAATACACAAACCTTTTTTTACAGAAGTGATGCCAAGTAAATTTTGTTAAACGTGGATGCGTTTTCGGTTAATCGGTTAATGTTAACATGTATACGGTTATGCGAAAACAGGGCTATTATTACTTGCTTAGCTTATTCACGACAAAAAATTTGATTTTGGTGGGATGAGGCTTTCAGTTCTAAAAAAATTTGAGCTTTTGGGGTCCTTCAGTAAAAATTTTTTAAAAAATATTTTTTTTAGTTTTGACAAGAAACCGTTTTAGTTGTAATGTTGCTTTTAATGATATATATTCATAAAAAAATATTATTCATATCTGTGACATCTTGATCGTGTATCGAAAAACATCAAAAATGCATTTTTTACCCTTTTTTAGATCACGATAAAGATGTCACAGATAGGAATAATATTTTTTTATGAAAATATATCATTAAAAGCAACAATTCAACTAAAACGGTTTCTTGTCAAAACTAAAAAAAAATATTTTTTAAAAAATTTTTACTGTAGGACCCCAAAAGCTCTAAATTTTTTTTTTCGAAAAATTTTTTAGAACTGAAAGCTTCATCCCACCAAAATCAAATTTTTTGTCGTGAATAAGCTAACCAAGTAATATTATAATTAATAACAAAAAAATTAAAAATAAAAAAAAAATGTTTTTGCTTTGTATGGAAAAATTATTTTTAAGGCCCCGCTCTTTACGGCCCCGTCGCGTAGGGAAGGCGTGGTCGTAGGGGCGTAAAATTTTTCCTGAGTTATTTTTTAGTCAAAAGGAAAAAAATGAGGGGGTACCGTCTCAACATTTCCAACATTTCCAAAATAAGGGACACTCTACTGGACAATTACAACAAAATTTTTTCAAAAAATTTTAAAAAATAGTAATAAAAATAAATCAGAATTATTTACTTTAGTAAATTAACAAAAAAAATATTTACATTGACAAATAAATACTTCTTTAAATTACAGTGACTCAAAGTAATAATGGAACAGCATATATTTGTTACAAGTTCTTTAAAGGAAAAGTTATCAATACTAAACTTGATTATTATCAATTAGGGATGCCAAACGGGAAATCCCGATCCCGAAAATCCCAGGATTTTCGGGATTTTTTTAAAAAAATCCCGAAAATCGCGAAATTCATAACATTGAATTTTTAAGCTAAAAATAAATCTGATTTGGATGAATTGAAATATCACTTATTAAAATCAAGTTGAAAAGTTTTGCAAAGTGGTATGTATAGCAAAAACATAATTAAATAAAGCTATTGATAAGCGCAAAATTCTAATGAAATCTGCAAAACGGCAAAATAAAAATGTTTGTAAAGCATTTTAACCCTTTCAATACACGTTTTAGTGATCTTCTATGGGAATATTTGATAAAAATTACTAAATTTACCTCTAAAATGGAAGATAGAGGGCAAATATGTTTTAGGAAAAGAACCGCCATTGATATTTACCAAAGACACTAATACTATAAAGGTCAGCAGCAGTTTTAATACATTTTTTACTTATTCAACGAAGTTGAAAACAAAATACAAACTTTAGTTGGTCGTAAAAAAAGAACTCGACCTATGCTTTACTTATGGTATAATTTAATTTTTTTGTCTAAACATACTTAATTGTGTTGCACAGTTTTATATTTTGTTTTTTTCAACAATTTTATATAAATATTTGCATTAAAATATGACAAATAAAAATATTTAAGTTTATAATAATCTTATTATTTTTAATATAGTTTATAAAAAATCCCGAAAATATCCAAAAAACTTCGAAAATCCCGAAAAACCCGGGATCCCAAAAAATCCCGAAAATCCCGGGATCCCGAAATTTCCATTTTAAAAATCCCGAATCCCGGGATTTTTAAAAGTTTATCCCGTTTGGCATCCCTATTATCAAGCGACTATTTTTGAAAAAAGTGATATATAGGAAATTTTCCAAGCTTTAATTTAAGCTAGATAGCGTCTAGATTGAGCAAATATTAATTGAGATACGAGAGTCGCACTGGAAAATTTAATTATTTGTAGATGTTTTTTTGAAATTTTTTCAAAAATATTTCTAACAAAGGAAGTCTCCCTGGTGTTACCCTCCGATCTTCATGAAATTTGAATATGTTGTTAAGAACGAAAATTAATTCGACACGTATTTTTTTTTTAGCGGCCTAAACTCATTTTTAGGGGGGTTTGTATGGGGGGAAATTGACCTTTTTCAGTTTTTTACGATTTACGCCTATTTAAACAAAATTAATATAGGCATGTGTGGTATCAGATTAAAGGTATTAAAAATACCTATCAACGGGCCAAAGAAGTTAATATTTTTCGACTTATTAACAAAAACATCCTAAAATTTTGGTATTTTGCTCAATGTTACGAAAAGTTGTGCATGTTTGGACACGTTCTTAGCACACATAGATAGGTTTTCCAAAGACCTTTCATTTGGTATGTAACATGACTAGGTTTCTTTGCATAATATAGGAGATAAACGAAAAAAACTGAAAAATTGCCTTGTCTTCCGCCCTCTTTTTACCCCCTAAATATGAATTTGGGCCGCTAAAAAAAAAATACGTGTCCCTTTATTTTTTCTGCTCTACAAATTAAAACCAATTCCATAAAGATCCGCGGGTGACACTAGGGAGACTTCCCTTGTAAGTCGATTTTTTTCAAGTTCAAACATTAAAAATTTAAAAAATTATCCAGTATTTTTTTTTTAGTTGTCAGCTAGTTTTTCCAACAACCAAAACAAAAAATTATCCAGTAATTTTTATTTAGGTATCAGCTAGTTTTTCCAACAACCAAAACAAAAAATGAAATTCTTATATACAGTGAAATAAATCCGCATTTTTTGACTTCCAACTTGTTTGACCACAAATTTTTTGTAAACTTTTTGAATTTTTTTTTTGTTGAGAAAATTTTTTAAATTTTTTTTCAAAAATTTTTTGCTTAATTTTTAATTTCTAAGTCTAACTTTCTGACGCCTTAAAAAGCGGAAATTTGGAACCCAGTGCGGGACGGGGGAAACGTTGACATAAAGCGGGTTAATTCAAAATGGCATCATATCATTTTAAAAACAAAATTCGAAAAATGTACTTATTTAAAAACCATTGCGAAAAAATTATAACAAACATTTTTTACAAAACTAGAATGTTTACTTAAATATTACAAAATATCACTAAATAATGCCAATATTGCAAAAATATGCATTTTACCAAAATATGCAAAAAATTTGCACTAACAAAAGTCAGTTGTTTTTGTATGAAAAATATCAAACAACTATTTCTGTTAGTTATTTTAAGTCTTTTTTTGAACAACTAACAAAAAAGTACTGTGATGTAGCAACAGTTATTTAAAGTAGTTAGTTTTTTTTTTTATCTCTGAAAAATGTTCAAAGTTTTTTTCCAAATAATAAAAATAAAAAAAATTTGGAAAAAATTTGGTTCAATTTTTTTTCTGGAAAATTTTTTGAAATATTGGTTATTATATTTTTACTACATTTTAGTTGTATTGACTACGAATGTAAGTAGTTTTTACTACACAAGTCAGTTGTTTTTTGTCAGTTAAAATAACTAACATTGTTAGTTGATTTAACTGAAAAAGTAGTTGACCCCAAAACAACATACAAAGTAGTTATTTTAACTGGCATTTTTAGTTGATTTTACTAACACAATTTTTTGAGTGTGCTTTTTTAATGCAAATTTGTTGATTCGAAAAGATATCTCATTAACAATGTTCTCAGACTAACGAGAAAAAACATGCATTTGCATGAAGTTACAGTCTCTGGTAATAACCGCTATCCCACAATCCTACTAGGCAAAAAATTTGTAGAATCGATAGAAGTTTTGCACAAAAAAAAATTTTAAAAAATCAAAGAGTGCACACATTTTCAAAAATGAGATTTAGATTTTAAAACTTAAAAATCGCATACTAGAGCAATTTTGAGAGTTTTTTAGAATTTTTTTTAAAATAATGGTCCAATGGCAATTTGGACCATTATTTAAGAAGTTATGAGTAAAAGAATTTTGAGTGAAGAAACAAACTACCAATTTTTAAAAATCTTTTGAACGGGTCATCAAAAAAATCTGAAAATTTACCACAAAGTAGTTTTCGAAGGGTACTAAGAACTGTAAACCAATTGGGAAAATCTAAAAAAAATATTCAAAGTGTCCGATTTGACATGGAATGCCCCTTTTACATTCTATCGCCAATGTAGAAAGTATAGAAAATATTGGACCTGTATTAAAAAGCACATATGTTTAGTAAATTAAAAAACTATTGCTATTTTGATTACTTTAGTGATTGTTTCAATTACAAAAATAATTAATTCGGTTTCAGCTAATTTTTTAGCAAATTTGAATATTATTTTCAGCGTGCACTACTTTTACTTTAAAATCTTTTCAAATCAAGTCACAAATGTACTTTTTAAGTATTTTATATTTGTTTCTGACAAAAGCAACGCATTTCTTTTACTCTGTTGTGATTTTCCGGACTTTTCTTTATTTGGCATTTAAAGGGAAAATAAGTTGTCTGTCTGTCTGTTTGTTGGTGTTGTTTGGTAAAGTATTGATTAGAGTTTGTTTGTTGGTTGGTTAGATGAAGTTTTTAAAGTTTGTACTTTTTTGATAAAAAGATACGGTTGAAATTTATACACATAATTGCAACCCTTAGAAAAGCAAAAAAAAAATAAATAAAGGAAACCAAGTGAAAGTGTTGTTTTATGATGGGTGCTAAATTTTTTTATTTTGATTTTTTTGAAAACGGAAACCCAAAGTTAAATGAGTTCATTAACAAAAATTTTACACAATTTTTGTGGTTATATGAGCATGAAAATTAAAACATTTATTATAGAATTTGTGGCGGATGAAATATGATTTTTCAAAAATAACTTAAAATTTTAAGTAAAAAACTTAGTTTTATTAGTTTTTATTTTTTAAATTACACTGTGCTACAAAAAACACAAAATCGAATATACTTTTGAAATGAGGTAGTTAAGGTTGTAGGTCTCGTGGAAAAGATCACAAAATGCCCATCAAATTTGCCAGACACCCTCAAATTTTAAAGTTATTGTCAAAAAACGTTTTTTTTTTTGGGACTTTTCTCACTAAACCACGTGTAACTTAAGAAGTTTTCAACCGATTTTAATTTTTATACCCTCCACTCTAGTGATAGAGGGTATATATAAGTTTGTCATTCCGTTTGTAACACATCGAAATATTGGTCTAGGACCCCATAAAGTATATATATTCATGATCCTTGATCGATTTTAAGTCGATCTAGCGATGTCCGTCCGTCCGTCCGTCCGTCCGTCCGTCCGTCCGTCCGTCTGTCTGTCTGTCCGTTGAAAACACGCTAACTTTTGAAAGACTTTACGGAGGCTCCTGAAGTTTGACATATATGTTCTTCATTTACCGGGTCAGGTTGGTATTGCAATCCAGCGAAATCGGTCCAGTTGTTCAAAAGTTATGAGCAAAACAGTAAATTTCGGCAAGGGTATTTTTCGAATTTATAAGATTAAAACCACTATAACTTTCGAAAGACAATTCTGAGGGGGCTTGAGCTTAGCATATATATTTGTCGTTCCCTAAGGCTGTTTGGTTTTGAATTTCAGCAAAATCGGTTCAGTGGTTCAAAAGTTATAAGCAAATCACTGAATTTCAGATTTGTTTCACCTTAAACTGTTGAAAACTCGTTAAACAAGTTTTAAAAGCATGGTGAAATACCAGTTTTGTAAAACTTGTTTTTGTTTGTTTTCTTGTCGTGGGGTGCAGTTTAGTTGTTAGACAAGTAAATATTTGTTATTGTTTTGTTATTGTTAGTGTAACTGTATGTAACGGGAAAAAATCAAATAAAATATGTGTATGATTGAATGTTAATTTGTTTTTGATTTTTAAAGAAGAGGATGGTAATATAAATAGAGGTAAATATGTGATATAGTTTTTTTTTTTTTTTGAATTACATATAGGTATAAAACAACAAAAATATTTTACAAAGTAATTTGTTACTCAAAGAAATTGTACACTGAAAAAATATTTACACTCAAAAAAAAATGTTACACTCAAAACAAAAAATGTACACATTATTATTTTTTTTTTTTGTGAATGAAATGGCAGACTCAAAAAAATGTTGACAGTCAAAAAAATTTTACACTCAAAAAAATTTGATTGATTAAAAGAAAGTTTGACTCAAAATAATATACATATTTCTAATAAAAAATTTGTAATGCAATTTTTAAAATTTTTTTTAGAAAACTACTATCAGATAACATTGTGGAGGTTATTCATAGATTCGACCAAGTCGAATTTAATTTTTCTACTTGTTTTTATTGTTTTGGATTGAAGAAGGATATGGCTTTTTATGTGTGTGAATTGGTCTATACATATAGGAAAGATATGTATTGATTTTTTCAAAAATATCTAACTTTTTTGTTAATTTTTGAAAATTTTTTGAGTTTATCGATTTTTTTCTGCTATAGTTCGTTCAACAATATTTATAAACGTATTCTTAAAAACGATTTAATTGTGAATACGATGAGCTTTATGAGCTAATTGCCGTTCGGACAATAAAAAAAATAAACGAACATACTGAGAGGTCGCGTATCATTATTTTAAAGCCCCCTGAATTTGGATTTGACCTTGAAATTGCGCTATCTTATTAAGTTTTTGATATTTTAATTTTTGTTATATATCTCAAAAACCTGACGCGATAGAGCAATTTAAAGGCCAAATTCGGATTCAGCGCGCCAAAAACCTTTAAAAATATTGTACATGACCTCTTATGATAAATTTTTTTTTTTTTTTTTAGAAAAATTATCACAACTCTGTCAATTCTTATCTGATTTTTTCAAATAAAAGCTCGTCGTATTCAGAATTAAATTTTCTTTAAAAATACGTTTATAAATATAAAGGTTGTTAAACGAACTATAGCAGAAAAAAATCGATAAACTCGAAAATTTTTCAAAAAATAACAACAAAATTAGATATTATGGAAAAAATCAATTGACATCTTTCTTATATGTATAGACCAATTCACACACATGGAAAGCCCTATCCTTCTTCTATCCAACCAGTTAAAAAATTTAAAATCGGTTAAAAATTTTCTGAATTACACAAGGTTTAGTGAGCAAAGTCCCAAAAAAACGTTTTTTTGACAATAACTCTAAAATTTGAGCGTGTCTGGCAAGTTTAATGGGCATTTTTGTGATCTACTCGAAAAAACCAACAACCTACACAGAAAAAAATAAAAAATAAATTTGAGTAAATTTTTAATACTATTGAGTAAAAAATTACTCAATTTTGCACCAGTAAGCGATTTAATAAGTAGTATTGAGTAAATTTTTAATAAAAAATTATTAAATGCCTACTAAAAAAATTTTAATGGATACTATTAAAAATTTAATTAAAAATTTTTCAAGTTTTTAAGTAACTTTTTAATTGTGTCAAGTAAAAATTTACTCAAAATTTATTAATTTTTTTTTTTTTAAAGTTTAAAAAAGTTTCACATTTTTTTTCGAAAAAAATGTTTTTTCAAACTTTACCAAATATATTTATGTCTTGAAGACATTGGAAAATTTCATAAAGATGATTTCAAACTTTCATATACATACACAAAAAACTATAAACTAAACGAGAATTCAAAACACGAAGAGAATAAAAAAAAATAAAAAAAATATTAAATTTTGTATTAAATTATTTACTCAAATTTTTTTTTAGTTTTTGAGTAAATTTTTAATTGCGTCAATTAAATAATTACTCAAATCTTATTTAAAAATTTAAACAAGTGATTACTCAAATTGCTTTTCTCAATATTTTTTTCAGTGTATACTATGTCACATCAGAAGTATTTTTTCACTGTAGCACAGTGTTATTAAAGTAGAACATTTTTTTGTTCGTTATTTTTAAAACTTAAAAATTTTTAAAAAAATTTTAAAATTTATAATTTTATGGAATAAATTTCTTTTTTCGTTTATTTATATACATATTTTGAAAAAAAAAAAAAAAACTTTGTTATATAGAACCAGAAATTTGTTTTGTGAGTCATTTCAAACTCTTCGTTATCATGACAAATTTAGAAAAAAGTTTTGGATTTATATTCTTTTGTTTTACAAAATTATCCAAAAATGTACAATACTTTTTGATTAAAATCTTTTAAACAATAAATTTAAGTAAAAATATATACTTCAAATAGAATTTGATTTACTTTTTTAATCATAATCGCTTCTATAAAACTCCTAACATAACTTTGTTAAAACCCCTTTTGTATTACTTTCATTTAAATTTTCAATTGATCCCTAAAAGTATGCATATAAATTTCATTTCTTATTAACTTTTAACAACTTTTAAATGGTTTGACAAGCTATAAGAACATTGAATAAAAAAAGAAAAATAAAAAAGTTATTTTCTGTTATAGACGCCACTTAAGGTGTCAACTTAAATGAATAAAAAAAAAATATTTTCCCAACTACTTGCCAAAACGAAAATTTATTATGCTCAAATGAAACGTTTGAACAAATTGCTATAAAATACATTTAATAAAATTCAAATCGACATTTAGTCAATAAAGTTTCTACTTTTTTAAATGTAAGCAAAAAAAATTGTTCAACAAATTTTTAAGCTTTAGATAAAATAGAAGTTTTTTTAAGTTTATAACTTTTCCCGTAACAAAACGCAATTTTGTTTGTATAATATGAAAAGGATTTTATTTTTCTTTACTTTAAATAAAATCCAATAGGCTTAAAATTTGAAAAGAATAAAAAGAAAAGTTCAATAAATTCATATGAATAAAAATTGAAAACACAATCTTTACTTTCTCTGATGCGAAAAAGAAAATATGGCCGGAAGCAAAGTGGTTACCAACCGTAAGGAGTATAAAATTCTTGACAATGCACAGTGGAATGGGTTTTATAAAATAATTTACTTTTTTCCGCCAGATAACACTGTAGAATAAATATGGGGTCATTAATTGTATCCTGAATGGGTAAAAAAGAAATTAAATTATACCATTAGTAGAACAAAACCCCGAGGGGTTTTGAAAACTTAGCTCGAGTTATTTTTTTTATGGCCCACTGAATTTTTATGTTTTTTTTTAAAGGTGGTTGGAATAACTAAACAAAAATGTATTTAACATAGCTCTTAGGTAAGTAAGGTCTACAGTAAAATTTTATGGCGTTCTTTTCATAAAACATATTAACCCTCTGTTTCCCATTTGTAGTGGTCATTTTAGTCCTTTTTTCGAATATCCTCATTAGAGTGCCCAGAAAAAATGTTTTTATTTTTGAAGGTCTTAATCTATGGTTGCCAGATACTGGAAGTCAAATAACTGGACAATGGAAAATTTTCAACTGTATTTTGAATAAGTAACTGAACCCATACATAAATTTTTTTTTGAATAATTAAAAATAAACCAAACGATTTTCATACGAGAGATACAAATTTTTATTTTGGACTACTTTTCAAATATAACATCATTTAAATTGCCGTCTCTATTGGCCACGGTAAAATATGCCTTTTTTAAGGATTTCTATTACTTTTTCGAGCATCTAGAAATTTCGATGTTAAGCTCCTTCTGAAGGAGTCCTTCATTGGCGTCTGGGGGGGGGGCTTTGTCCCCCCAGAACAATTTTAGCCCCCCCAGAATAATAACACTGTACAACAAAATCAAATTTTTTCCAAAATTACAAGGTCAGACCAAAAAATTTTGATAGAAGAGACAAAAAAAAAATACACGTGTATCGGCGTTTTGAAAGTTTACATCTGGATTTCATTTTAGGGGGAGGTAAAGTTTCCCCCAAATGCAAATGTTGTATTGTCAGTCTTCATTGAATATCGAGTGAAGCTTACATTTAAAGTATATGGTATGTTCAGCAATTTTATATAAAATGTTACGGAGAACATTTTTGTGGAATATATTAACCCTCTAGCTCCTCAAGATAAGGGTCTTTTTTGTCCTTCTTTTCAAAAAGACCAAAAAACACCATTAAAACAGGGATTTAAGGGGTTTAAATGTTCCGCAAAAATATTCGCCGTAAAATTTTACTATAAGTCCTTGAATACACCAAAACGGAAAACTCAACCAGAAAGTCAGAAATAAGACACAACAAAAGAGAGCTTAGGGTTAATTTCGCATTTATTAAGAAAATCGAGTAAAGCTTACGTTTAAAGTATATGGTGTGTTCAGCAAATTTACGTAAAATGTTATGGAGAACATTTTCGTAGAAGAGGTTAACCCTCTAACTCCTCATGATAAGGGTCTTTTTTGTCCTTCTTTTAAAAAAGAGCAAAACACACCACTAAAACAGGGATTTAAGGGGTGAAAATGTTCTGCAAAAATATTCGCCGTGAAATTTTACCATAAGTCCTTTCACGGCAAATATTTTTGGGGAACATTTTAACCCCTTAAATAGCTGTTTTAATGGTGTTTTTTGCTTTTTTTTAAAAGAAGGACAAAAAAGACCCTTACCTTGAAGAGTTAGAGGGTTAACATATTCTACAAAAATGTTCTCCGTATCATTTTACATAAAATTGCCAAACACACCATTTACTATAAAGGTAAGCTTTACTCGATTTTCCTAATAAATACGAAATTAACCCTAAGCTCTCTTTTGTTGTGTCTTATTTCTGACTTTCTTGTTAAGTTTTCCGTTTTGGTGTATTCAGGGACTTATAGTAAAATTTCACGGCGGATATTTTTGCGGAACATTGTAACCCCTTAAACCCCTGTTTTAATGGTGTTTTTTGCTCTTTTTGAAAAGAAGGACAAAAAAGACCCTTATATTGAGGAGTTAGAGGGTTAACATATTCTACAAAAATATTCTCCATAACATTCTACGTAAATTTGCTGAACACACCATATACTTTAAACGTAAGCTTTACTCGATTTTCTTAATAAATGCGAAATTAACCCTAAGCTCTCTTTTGTTGTGTCTTATTTCTGACTTTCTGGTTGAATTTTTCGTTTTGGTGTATTCAAGGACTTATAGTAAAATTTTACGGCGAATATTTTTGCGGAACATTTAAACCCCTTAAATCCCTGTTTTAATGGTGTTTTTTGCTCTTTTTGAAAAGAAGGACAAAAAAGACCCTTATCTTGAGGAGTTAGAGGGTTAAAATATTCTACGAAAATGTTCTCCGTAACATTTTACATGAATTTGCTAAACACACCATATACTTTAAACGTAAGCTTCACTCGATATTTAATGACGATTGACAATACAACATTTGCATTTGGGGGAAACTTTACCTCCCCCTAAAATGAAACCCAGATGTAAACTTTCAAAACGCCGATACACGTGTATTTTTTTTTTGTCTCTCCTATCAAAATTTTTTGGTCTGACCTTGTAATTTTTTTTTGTGTTGCGCAGTGTAATGAATAATCATTCACAATTTTTTTTTTTAATAATTTAATGATTTCATTAATTTTTGCAACAATAAATAATAAGAATGAGTCTTTAGGACTCGTTATGATTATTCTACGATTCTAAAGAACTCGTAATGATTATTATATTAGATCTAATAGTTTTTCCTATTGAAAAGTAGTCTGAATTATTGAAAAAAGTTTTTACATGAATCTGATGCTCTTGTCAGTAATAAAAGCTTCACCGAATCTTTGGGTTTTAACTTCTGGAAAACATTTTAACTTCCTTGATTTAAAAAAGTTTTTAAATTCTAAGGTGTTTTTTTATAGACAAACGTTTTTGGAAAAAGAATCTGAGAATTTTGACTAATAATCATCAACTTTTGCAATTATCAGAACTTTTTCTTGAAAAAAATTATAGTAATCTTATGATTTTACTATAGGAAAAACATTAAAAATCTTTCATTCTCAAAACATTTCTGGGAGTTCTAAATTTCCGAAAAATCTTCAGAATCAAAATTTGTTAAAAAAAAAAAATATGAATTTTTAACCGCTTTCAGGGGGCATTCGTTTCTAGGACACCTAGACGCATGTTAATAGGAACTCTTCAGAAATAGGTCTGGGTTTTTCTATTAAAAAAAAATACCAAAAAATTTTGTGAGGTTATTTGAAAAGCTAAATGTACACCAACAATCCTCAAATCATCGACGAGCTCAAGAAAAACATGTGTGCCGAAATCAACGCTAGACTGCCCAATATGCTTTAAAAAATTGTAAAAAAAGTAGTAAAAAAGTAGTAAAAATGCAGCAAAAAGAGCACATTTTGCCGTGGCATTTATGTTTTATTCATTATTAATGTTTTATTAAAAAAGTATTAAAAAAAATGTAAAATATTTAATAAAATAATAATTGTTAACATTAAAGAAATTCTTTTTTAACTGGACAAATTATATTTTAATATAAAACCACACAACTTATTTATTATTTTTTAAAAATGTTGGTACGCAGTTGTTTTATTTAAATATCGATTAAATGTGTAATTTTGAGCTAATATTATTTTAAAACAAGTGAGAGTGTTAAATTCGGCCGTGCCGAATCTTTTATACCCTCCAACACGTAAAAAAAAACAGGGGCGTCTTTTTTTTGGGGGGGGGGGTTTCGGTGGTAGGAGACAACCTTTCTGGATCCAACTTCAGGACTTTGAACTTCTTCTGAAATAAAAAATGTTTTGTTTGCTAAGCACAAGTACAAAAAATCTATAAAAAATTGCCTTTTTTCAGAGGTTGGTTTAGTTCTTAAAGGGGGAACCGATTTTGCCCATCTCCGAACTTAACCAGCCTATGACCATAAGGCATATTCGTGCCAAACTTTAGGAGTCTAGCTCTTTTATTTTGGACTGTATCGTGTCCTCCACAGACGGACGGACAGACGGACGGAGGGACAGACGGACGGACGGACGGAAAGACGGACGGACGGACGGACGGACAGACGGACATCGCTAAAATGTCTTAGAATCGATCACTGATCAATAATATATATGGGGCATTCCATGTGAAATCGGACACTTTGAAAAACTTTTTTTTTAGATTTTCCCAATTTGTTTACAATTTTTAGTACCCTTCGAAAACTCCTTCGTGGTAAATTTTCAGATTTTTTTGATGACCCGTTCAAAAGATATCGAACTTTTAAAAATTGGTAGTTTGTTCCTTTACTCAAACTTCTTTTAATCATAACTTCTTCAATAATGGTCCAAACTTCAAATTTTTTTTCTTAAAAATTTTTGTTTTTTTACGTACTTTCTAAAAAAAAATCCCTAAAAATTCTTAAAAGCGCTTTAGTGTGCGATTTTTAAGTTTTAAAATTTAAATCTCATTTTTGAAAATGTTTGTACTCTTCGATTTTTTTGAAATTTTTTTGTGTAAAACTTCTATCAATTCTACAAATTTTTTGCCCAGGAAGATCGTGAGATAACGATTATTACTATTTTTTTAAATTTTTTGAAAAAATTTTATTGTAATTTTTCAATCTTAAAATCATTTCTACTGCTCCAATGGTGCATCATAGAGGGGTCCTTTATAAGACCGACCCCCATTAATTTTTACGTCTTAACATTTCTTTGGAACAAACTAATACCCTATCTCCAATTTCTAAGGGGCTCCCACACAAAACGACATTTTTTAAAATTTGTTCCAACCGCTCTAACTGCCCTAATAGTGCCCTTAGAGCAACAAAATGTATGACCGACCCATAATATGTTTTTAGTCCAAACATTTTCTCTGAGCACACCTACCCTCTATCTTTAACTGTTAAGGCGGTCCCCATACAATTTTTTTTATTTTTTGTAAATCTGTTTTATTTAATCAGCTTCTACCAGTCCAATGGTGCGTCCGAGAGGGGTCATTAGTGAGACCGACTCCCATTTATTTTTACCCTACAACATTTTTTCAAAAAATACCTAAGCCCTATCTCCACTCCCTAAGTAGGCTCCCATACAAAATTACATTTTTATAAAATTTGATCCAACTGTTATTTGTATGGGAGCCTACTTAGGGAGTGGAGATAGGGCGTAGGTATCTATATTTTTAATTTAATATTTTTTGGACATCACTTCCTAGGGGGGCTCCCATACAATATTAATTTTTTTCAAAATATTGCACAAAATTTCAAAGAGTAAAATTTCAATATTCAACAAAATTTTTAAAATTTCTTTACAATATTTTTTGCAATTTATATAGGTCTTACAATAGCAAATGTTAACACTAAACAAAATACAAAGATTTTATGAAAGGATTCCCCCAATTCCCAATTTGTTTGTTAACAATTTCCAAAAAACCTGATTTTTTGCAATTTTTCTGCCACGCCTATGTTAAAGGCGGGGATAAGCTATTCATGTTGTAAGCTACTTACATTTTAAAGAATCTATGTTTGCTTTGGTAGGCCCAACAGAGAGTTGCAATTTTTTCCCTGGGGGTAAAGATGAAATTTTGTGTTAAAAATGGGTCAATCTCGATGAGGCTGAGGAGCTCAAAATAAGAAATTATGACACGCAATTTTTTTAAAGTGCCCAGGCAGAAAAATACGAACGGGAGAGCGCTGGCAAAGTACCTTTTATGGTCGCTTGTGTGCTGGGAAAGCACCACAGTTTAGTACTCTCCCAGCGTTCAAAATGATAACCACGGTAAACGGTATGCCGTTGCTATTTTAAAGCGCTTTGAAAGCGCTTTAAAAACAAAAAATATGGTACTATTATAGCACTTTTAGAACAAAAAAATGGGACGTATCTAAATTGTATACATAAGTCCATAAGACATAACTTTTTTTGGTGTTTATTTGAATAAAGAAATTTTTAAATTAGGATAAAAAAATTTATTGACTCATTTATTAGGATAAAAAACTTTGAACAATCTTCCAAGTCCCGGAAAAAATTGTTTGCAGTTTTCTTTGCATTTTGGAATAAAAAATTTATTAAAATGTTTTAGGAAAAAAATTGGAAAATTCCGGAAAAAAAGTGGTGTATTGAACCGAAACGGGTATGTATCCGGAGTTTAAGGGTGATGTATCCGAAGTTTAAGACACGTCCTCACGAAAGAAACAGGTGTTTTTATATAAAAGGTGTCAAGTTTGTAATATGTAGGTCATTGTGTATAAGTGACATATCACGAGAACTATCAAGGACCGGCCGCTTATCCTGCAGGAAAATATAAAAATGTTCCAATTGTTATGAAAATTAATAAATTTTAATAAAAAGGTTATACTTTGAACGGATTTAAATAGAAAAACATTGGCAAAGCGCTTGGAAAGCACTTTTTCGAATTCATACTACCTTCTACACAAAAAATAAAGTGCTTTGCCGAGACTTTTTCTTTGGAACGGTTGGCAGTTTCTGCCTGGGTAACTATAAATTCGGATTGTAGGTGACCAACCTTTTTCGAAAAACTGAACTAGGATCGGAAAAAAACATTCCCCATTTAAATGGTTATTAATCGGAAAGTAAAAAAGAACTACTTCAATCAGGTTTTTTTCAATATTTACTTAAGCTTAAAAAAATCCAAATTTCATTAAAATCGGATAATAAACAACAAATTATCAAGCAACAAATTGTAAGTAAAAGGTGTCCTAATTTTGTGGGCTCATTGAAGCGCCCCTATTGGACATGTAGGTCCCTCCGACCAAACTTAAGATCAAAATTACCTTAGCTATAAATTTCACTGCAATCGGGTACTTACTGAATGGCCCAATTATTTCCAAAAAAATCGATAATAAACCATTGTGCAATATATGATAATTTAAAATTATACTTTTTAGATATTTTTCCTACATCACACCAAATTTTGGTCTTTAATAACCCCTAGTAAAATTAGATGCAGAACATTTTCGTTGAACATTTTAACCTTTTAAACGCACGTCATAGTGATCTTCTATTAGAATATTGGAAAAAGGACTAAAATGACCCTGAAATCGGAGATAGAGGATTAATATACTCTAAGAAAAGAGCCGCCATACAATTTTACTTATGACATCTATTAACATTACTTACCTCAGAACTATATTTAATACTTTTTATACTTATTCCAAACGCATTTGAAAGGAATTAAAGACTTCAGTCAGCCGTAAAAAAAGAATTCGAGCTAAGTTTTTAAAACCCTTCGGGGCTCTTAGTCTACTAATAGTAGAGTTGTCAACTGATTAAGTATAATTCGATTAATCAATTAAACAAAACCAAATTCTTGTCCGGTTAATTTAAAACAGTCGATTTTCGAATAACGAATAAATATACCCTCCAACCACAGTATCAAAATACTAGGACCCCATAAAGTATATATATTATTGAACAGTGATCGATTCGAAGATATTCTTGCGATGTCTGTCTGTCTGTCCGTCCGTCTGTCCAGTAAAACACAATTTTTGTACATATTTTTTGCATATTTGTTCAACAAATGAAATATTTTTATGCCATATGAAGTTCATTAACCTGCATTTAGACCAAGACGATTAAGAAATGCTATTTTTCTGCCAAATAAAAATTACAAGATAATGATAAAAGTGTTCTTTAGGCGTAAATAACGTAATAAATAAAGTTGTGAACATTTATGAAGAGGTAAAAAGGAGATCTCCAACGTCCCCCGCCGACTCCCCAACCCGAAAGTGGTCCTAGCTATTAAATTTTTAAGTTTTTTTATGTATTTTTGTTAATAAAATATTAACTATTTCATTTTTAAGATTTTAGTATGAATTGTTAATTTTTTTGTTAATAAAAATATTTTTTAATAACAACTTTTTATTCGTTATTCTCATCGACTAATCGAATAATTTTTTAGATTTAATCATTTGATCGAACGAACAAAAACAATTATTTGAATTATTCTTACAAAGTTGAAAGGCGAATAATTGTCAACTCTAACTAATAGTATAAGAACTTTCATTTTTTTTGGTCCCATCCAAGATACAAAATCGTGTGGCACAGTGTAATCAATAGATTCTTATAATCAATAAAGGCCCATTTATTCCTTATGGAATCTTAGGAATTTCTGAAGTGTTGCACACGGGATGGTTAAGTGCATATAACCCCAATTTTTTATGGAGGGTTCGGAAATTAGTTGAAATTTTTCAGATTTCATCGTTTTATAGATTTAATGTCGTTTGCAAAAAAGCATATAGCTTAAGTTAAAGTTAATTTCAAGGAGTTCAGGCCTTAAGATTTTTTTTTTAATTTCTTGAACATAGCCATATTTAAAAACTTTCAAAAAGCCATTTTCGAAATACCAATTAAATTTTTTTGGGGTTTAAGGAGACCTGATTTGGATGTAAAACGAGAACAAATTATTTTTTTGCTCTGAAATTTTTACTACAGATGGGTATTGCATAGGGAGCTATTTGATATCATTTCGGTCATATTTGAGTTGGCATATTTTGAATATAGGTTCACGAAATGAAAACCCTCAATATTATTTTTTAGTTCAGCGCTAGATTTTTTTACACGCATTTAAAGTTGGTGATTTAAAGTTTTCGTATACTAAACATGTCCTAATTTAGGAGCCCCTGGTGGTTCCTTTATTGGACAGGTGGGGTCCAGCGTCCAAATTTAAGCTTGACATTATGTAAGCTATAACTGGTATGCATTTCGCTGCAATTGGTCCAGTACCTTCTTACTAAATAGCCAAATTATAAAAAATAAACCACTGTACACCGTTGCGTATGGTTGTTATTTAAAGGCAATTACATAATTAAGCATACGCCACCTATTCAGTTTTCAAGAAATTATTATTATAATTAAAGTTCACCAACTTCAATTGAATTTAAAAAAAAAATAGTGCTGACCTAAAAAAACCTTGTGAGTTTTGTTAAGGAATATTACAACTTTCATTGCTTTTGGTTTCATCCCATTCCGGTTTTCGTTGTTGCACTGTGTGATCATCTACATTTTTATTTTTTTTTTAAATTCTTTTGGATATTTAAAATCGAAGACAATCCATTTCACTGTGCGTTTGTGAAAATAAAAAAACATAAAAAACTGTCCACATCATAAACACACTTACATTCATGAATAGGAAACGTAACGGTTTTATAAGACATTTTATAAACTGTTGACTCAGCAGCAGCAGCAACAACATAAGATAACTTTACGAATGTTAATACTCGAATCGTTCCCTTATTTTCGTATTTTTCTTTATTTCCTGAGGATTAAGCCTTTATCACCCTAAGGGGGAAATGAAAGACAAACACTCTTATACTTGTGCATACATATATCTTCGACATCGTGTTTTCTCTATCAAACATTGTTGTATCCTAAGCCCAACGCAACAAAAAGCAATATCCTTAGGGATCTGTTTGACGGTTTTAAGTGTTGTTGTGTTTGTATTTTTACGCAGCAACAGCATTAGCAACATTTGTAAGAGTTAAGAAACAAAAAATTCCAACATATTTTTTTTTTACAAGCCTGAAAGTATGCTAAATAAAATGGGAAATAAAAGTTTAGTAGAAAAAATACACACACTCCCATCATACAGTAGCAAAAGATTTCAAGTCAAGTACAACGGAATTTTTATGCTGAAATTTAAAAAAAATACACACACACTTGTTCTTGTTTTATTCAGTTTCTCATTTTTCCCTGTTTTTATTTTCATTTATTTTTTTGAATGTCTACGAAAACACTTGTGACAAAGTAAGGCACTTTTTTACACATACAAACACTTATTGTTAGAACAGTGCACAGTGAAACCGACTGATAAGACTGCGCTCGAGTAGAACATTACAATAAAGTTTTTCAGACCACTGTAACAGCAGCAATTAAAAATAGGCTCTATGCAACAAGAGAACATAAAAAAAAAATAAGTAACGCCCCATTTTTTTTGAGTGACTCGATGTTTTGCGTGGCTTATCTTCTCTTCATATTTCCTTTTGCCCGAAAAACGCAAAAAAGTATTTTAAAATCTGGCTAAACATTAATATTTAAATTTTTTTTTTTAATAATAGTGTGACAGAAAAAAATATGCTCGTGTATGAGTGTGGGAAATTTCTTTCCTGAGCGAGAGTGAGTGTGAGTTAAAAGTAACTCACCTCAAAAATAACTCACCTCAGAGTCAAAAGTAACTCACCTCTACCTCGAAAATAAAATTTAAGAGGTATTACATTTTCAACTAAAGCCGCATTCAGAAGCGTTTTAAGCATTTCGGGCTTACCACGCGGGGGACCCCGAAAGACCAAACAATTCGCTTACACGAAAAAAATTACTTAAGTTTCCATGATAATATTTGACTTTTTATTCTGCTTTTATTAGCGAATTTATAGCCAACACCACTCTGTTGTGGTACAGGGTATAATGGGTTTGTGCTGATGTTTGTAACTACCCGAAGTATTCATCAACTCAGAATAACCTTTTGAGTCGATTTAGCGATGTCTATCCGTCTGTTCATGTAAACGTTGTAATCACGATACAGGTTGCAATTTTCAATATCTTCAGCTGAAATTTGAAAAATAAAATTCTTATAAACTTCTTACTCTATTGAAATTATAAAAAATCGGTCCATGTTTTGACCTAGCCCTACACAAACGTCTCCTTTAGGTTTGGCTTAATCGACTCTTTTACCAGTATTATAACAGGTAGCTTTTCAAAATTTGGCAGGTGAATGTATTTTCTATACACCTGCCAAATCCTCATTCTAAATTTTAAAAGGAATAGGACCAGTTGTACCTGTAGCCCCAAATACAAACCACCCTCCCAATATTTCTAAAATCTCTTAAAATTCATGAATAAATTAATTATTTGATTAAAATTTTGTTTGTAGGTGTTAAACGTGTACCTGCTTTGGTTATCTAATCAAATCTGATTATTATTGGACCATTGTTGACCGTTATTCAGTTAAATCGGTCTATAACAGAAAAAAAGTTTAAATTTCGCTCAAATTTGATTTGTGTGTAATCTTTAAATTCTCTGTCCGATCAGCAGAAAAATTTATTAAAAATACATCCATTTTGAGCTGTATGAGAAATCTGCTGATTTTAGCAGACACATTTTGCTGAAAATCTGTCATGATTATCTAGATGAAATCAGCAGAGGAATCTATCAAAACAGCAGAGAAATCTGCTAAGACATTTTTTAGAAAATTTTTGTTTTTTAAAAATTTTGTTTAAATGAAATTTTAATTTTTTTTTTACTTAAAAAAATAAATTTAAAAATAAATGTTTTTTGTTAAATTAGCAATACAATTATATTATTATAATCTACTGAATTTTTATACCCTCCAACCACAGTATGGGGTTATACTCACTTTGTCATTCCGTTTGTAGCGCATAAAAATATCGGTCGGGGACCCCATAAAGTATATATGGGGCATTCCAAGCCAAATCACTCACTTTTAGACCCGACCCCTTTCGATTTATTTTATTTTTAGATATGTTTTAGTATTTATTAAATGCAACTTGGACACCAATTTTCAGCTTTTTATTTCAAGATGGTGTTTAGTAATCAATTTTTCAAAATGGCGATTTTCTCAAAAAAATTACAAAATTAAAATTTTTAATTAATTTTGACCATTAAAAAATATAGATATTTAAAAAAAAGTTGGACAACGTTTTGTTGGTATTTAAATATAGTTTTAGAAAAAAAATATGAAAAAATTATTCGAAGTAATTATCACTTATTTTTTGACGTTTAAAAATTATAATCGACTTTTTAAAAAAGTTCAAAACCTTCGATTTTTTTTTTTTAACTATAAAAATTCTACTCTAAATTACGCAACTTTTAAGCCATAATTCGAGATGTGATCACAATTCTTTCTATTTTTTAAAAAATTTTTAAAATTGCACCTTTTATATTTTGCCTCTGATTTATTTTATATGGTGATCCAAAAAAAATAAATCGGTAGATACTGACCGCAACTTACCCTAGATATATTCACTTCGAGGTAAAAATACGTCTCACAAAAATTTAGGACGATCGGAAATGGGTAAGGAGTTTAGCATGGTCCTTGAAGTTTTAAAAACGATTTACAAGGAAATATATGATTTTTTTCTGTTTTCTCAATTTTTTTGATATTTTAAGTTAAGTTTTAAATCAAGTGATTACAGAATTATGATGTAGAGTAAAAGGCCATTCTAATAAGATACTAAAAACTAAAATTGGTTGAAAATCAGCCAAGTTAATACAACTTCCCCAGGCATCTAGCGCGTGTCATACCACTTGATTAATGAATACGAGTCCCTTTTCTTAAATATATTGAAATTTTCTACTGTAATAACATTTTTTCATTATTCATGTTTCAGTGTAATATTTTTTTGGTTTTTCCAAATTTTAAAACAAAAAAAAAAAAAAAATTTTAAAATAGAGATTTCAAAAGGGTGTTGAAAATGCAGGCATTTTTAGCATTAATTTAAAAAATGTTAGCAAAATACAATATGAAAAATACTTGTCATCTAAATACATTCGAACTTGAAGAATAAAAAAATGTTATTACAGTACGAAATTTCAATGAATTTCGAAAATCGGATTGTATTGCTTAATCAAGTGGTCTGCCATACGTTAGATGCCTGGGGAAGTTGTAATAACTTGGCTGATTTTCAACCGATTTCAGTTTTTGGTACCTTATTAGAGAGGCATTTTACTCCGTATTATAATTCTGTAACCACTTGAATTTAAACTTAACTTAAAATACCAAAAAAAATTAGAAAACAGAAAAAAATCCATATTTTTCCTAGTAATCCGCTTTCTAAACTTCAAGGCCCATGCGGAACGCCTTACCCATTTCCGATCGTTGTTAATGTTTGTGAGACGTATTTTTACCTCGAAATGAATATATCTAGGGTAAGTTAGGGTCAGTATCTACCAATTTAATTTTTTTTAAGGACAATACAAAATAAATCAGAGTCAAAAAATATAAGGAGTAATTTTCAAAATTTAAAAAAAAAAATAGAACGAATTGTGATCACATCTCGATTTATGGCTTAAAAGTTGCGTAATTTAGAGTAGAACTTTTAGACTTTTTAAAAAAAAATCGAAGGTTTCGGACTTTTTCAAAAAGTCGATTTTAATTTTAAAACGTTAAAAAATAAGTGATAATTACTTCGAATAATTTTTTAATATTTTTTTCTAAAACTACATTTAAATACCAACAAAATGTTGTCCAACTTTTTTTAAGATATCTAAAGTTTTAACTGGTCAAAATTATTTGAAAATTTCAAGTTTTTAATTTTTTTGAAAAAATCGCCATTTTGAAAAATTGATTACTCAACACCATCTTGGAATAAAAGGCTGAAAATTGGTGTCGAAGTTGCATTTAATAAGTACTAAAACATATCCAAAAATAAAATAAATCGAAAGGGGTCGGGTCTAAAAGTGAGTGATTTGGCTTGGAAAGCCCCATATATTATTGATCTATGATCGATTCTAAGTCATTCTATGAACGTCCATCCGTCCGTCTGTATAAAACACGACTCAGGCCAGAATAAAAGAGCTAGACTCCTGAAAATTGGCACGAATGTGTCTCATGGTCTTAGGCCAGTTCGAAAATGGTTAAAATCGGATCAGGGGCAAAAAAGTTCCCCCTTAAGGAACTGAAAAAACCTCTAAAAAACGGCATTTTGTACAGTTTTTTTTTGCATTTTTTCCACACAAATGAAACCTTTTTATGTCAGAAGGAGTTCAAAGTCCTGTACTTATACCCCTGGGGCTACAAATTTAGTTTTTTTTTGGCCCGCCCCCTTTTGTGGGCATGGATATAAAAAAAATCATAAAAATGATGAGAAAATTGTATTACTTAAGATCAAAAAGCATAATAAATAAATTAGTAAACATTTGTCACGAGGTGGAAGGTATCCCCCACCACCCCGACCTCCCGAATAAAAGCATTTGCATTTTTTTTATATATTTCAACATGTTGGAGGGTATCAAAGATTCGGCACTGCCGAATTTAACACTCCCATTTGATTTTTTCTAGTTTTGTAAATTATTAGTCCTAATCGTTTTAATTGCATAAAAACATAAAAAATATTATTTTAAACACATTGAAAATTAAACATTACACTGGAAAATAAAACTTAAGAAAGTTTTCTTGAAAAAAGGATGACAGCAAACTATTTATGTAAAATTACAAAATAATCTGCTAAAAATATGGTCAAAAATATATTAAACAAGTGAGAGTGTTACATTCGGCTGTGCCGAATCTTTTATACCCTCCGCAATGTAAAAAGCAAAAGTACAAAAAACCCTGCAATAAATGTTGTTTTTCTTAGGTTGGTTTAGTTCTCCAAGGGGGAAATTTTTCCCCGTTGTCCGATTTTGCGCATTTCCGAACTTAACCTGCCTAGGAATATAAGACATATTCGTGTCGAACTTCGGAAGTCTAGCTCTTTTATTTTGGAATGTATCGTGTCCTCTACAGACGGACAGACGGACTATAAAAATATAGTTTTGATTGCAAAAAAAAAACAAAAAAAAAAATTAACAAAAAAACTTAGAAAATTTTCTTAAAAAAAGAATGTCAGCAAACTATTTCTGTATAATTAAAAAATAATCTGCTAAAAATATAATCAAAAATATTATGAAATTCAGCAAACAGAATCAGTAAAAACGCAGTAAAATTTTTGTTATTTTGTAAAACGGAAAGATTAGTAAAAATTTAAGATCTGCTGAAAGTTTGCTAATTTAAATTAAAAGTCGTTTTACAGATAATTTAGCAAAGGTTTTCTTTTAAGTGCACCAATAAAAGATCTAAAAAAGTTAGATCCATTCAAACCACGTTTGGATCCATTTTCTGGAAAACACTGGCGTGGGTTATAATATGGTCAGTGTTGATCGACTTTAATTTTTTAATTGTTTTATTTTTTTCTATTTGCTTTCAATGAAAATACATTTTCGTATACGAAGAACAAACGTCTAAATCGAAAAATGTTTTAGATTATGAAATTTTTTCGTATAGAAAATGGTTTAGATTCTGAGACCATTTCCTTCAGAAAAATATCTTAGGTTCTGCAGGCGCGGATCCAGCTTTTTAATTTTGGGGAACATATTTTACTGAAGAAAAAAATCACAAGGGAAAAAGTAAAAAATTTTAGTATTGATTACCAACGCCCGCACTAGATCATTTTGGACTAAAAAATTAGTACTTTAGTTAAAATTTTAGTTATGAATACCGACGTTTTTTTTTTGAGTGTAGTTTTTATAAAAATTCTTAATTGCGATACTTTTTCAAAAAATTTTTCTGATACTTAAAGACAAATATAATTTAGGGCTTTGTTACTCTATGAAATGAAGACCCATTACAAAAAATTTTATGATCCCCCCCTCAAAAAGTATAATTTTTTTTAAGTAAACATTTGTGCGACCTTGTTTCATTTATGATTTGGAGCCTCATTCCATTGGGGCCTTATGTCATAGAAGCATACACATTAGGGTGGGGCGATTAGTAAGGAAGGAAAAAAATCTTAATGGGCGCTTCGCGTTTCTGATTCATGGGATTGTACTGAGCAAAAAAGTCAACTAGACCAAACGTCTACGGTGAAAATCGAGCCTCCCGATTTTGGCTTGAAGTTTTTTCTCAGACTTTATTTTTTTTTGGAAAATTTGCAAATTTTTTTGGGCTCACATTTCGTAAACTATTTGAAATTTTGACTTATTTTCAAAAGTAAAGTTGTAGCTATTCTCTCGGGCTACAATTTCTCTGAAAATATTACTTAGAAAAAACTTCGTTTTCATGTCAAAAAGTCGAAAATGTAGAAAATTCACCACTTTTTGTAATTTTTTGGATATTTTGGCCTATAACAGCCAAACCATTGAGATTTTCGATCCAATAATAAGACAAAAATTGTAGCCAAGACAATAGTTAAGAACTCTCTAGTACATCGCAAAAGCATTGGAACGCTCCTTCAGGCAGTTTTGGCCTTGTGAATGTGCAAATTTTTTGTGAAAATATTGATAAGTTACCATTTTCAGTTGTTCATAGCGCAAAATCATAACTTACGTAACATCACAAATCCCGTAATACAGAATAATTCCTATTTCGCACACAGTGAAAATGTTTTGTTGAGCTGTTATACGATGATTGTAAAGAAATTCGTGCATTGGCACTCAAAAAAATATTGTATATTCGCGACAACGTATGTGATTAAACTGAGCTTCGCGAATATGTAAAACCAAACATCAATTTTGATTGTACGCATTTCGTTCACATGATCGATTTAGAGGACAAAGCATTGTTATTTGAACCGCCATTTACCAGGAAAATTCCGTATGAGCATTTACAACAATACCTCGAATGTGTAGATGATGAAGATCCACCATTTCCAGACCCACTAATATCTTGTCATATTCAAGGTAGGGCTGCACTCAAAATAATTACTCTGTAAAAAACTCAGTAAAATGACTGTAATCTCAATTCGACAGACATTTGACAGAGTTATCTGTCGAAATACAGATTTTAAGAATATACTTTGTATTTTCTTGTAACCGAAAAACAAAATTTTAGCTGTAATTTTACTTTTTATTTGTAATCTCTATTTTACAGATAATAAACAGAGTTTTTTGTTAAAATACAGATTTTATATATTTTCTCGTAACCAAAATACTAAATTTCAACTGTAATTTTACAATAAAACCTGGTAAATTTTACGAGAATATCGGGTAAAATTAGAGGTACTCGTAAAATACATCGTAATTTTCACAAAAATAAAAAAAAAGTAAATTTACAATTTGGAAGCATTAAAGCTGGAAAATTTACTCGGTGGCATTTTCCAATTGTCAACACTACTTGCACATTAAGGAAAGATAAATTGATCAGAAATCAAATAGTAAAATTCTGGTCGCTTTTATCAATATTTTACAGATAATTCTGTAAATTTACAAGTTTTTTTTTTTTTTTATCGAAATAATTTTACAGAGTTTTCTTCGTAAAATAACAAAAAATCTTGCTGGTTGGAAATCTATGGTATTTTCTGCTGGCTCAGCAGAGTATCTCTGTAATTTAACAGAGTGATTATTTTGAGTGTGCCAATACCGGACCGATATTAGAAAATCGGTATTTCGATATTGGAAAGTTCTCAATACCGAATTTTCGGTATTTTCGGTATTCATAGAAAAAGTACTTTTTAATTCATTTTATACATTAATTTACTTTAAAAGTGTATCCTTGAAGTTCTCAAAGTGTTACAAAAAGAAAACAACAATAGTTCTTCAAGTTTTTGAAGTCTCAAAAATGTTGGTCAAAATCTACTGCAAAATAACACATTTTTATTCAAATTTTATTATTTTTTTTTGATATTTGCCATCTTTCCATTTAAGCAAAAATTTAAGTACACTTATCTTGCTTAATTTTACTATATGGGTAAAAAATAACAAAAATGGTCTATTCGTACTTATTATTATTGAGAAACAAAATTTCATAAACACACCAAAATAAATATTTGACATAAAAATCACGGCACCAAGTTGAATAACAATAAATTTTATATTTAAAAATCAGAGCTGTGTTATTAAAAATATATCGAAATCATAATTTATTTGGAAACTAAGGAAATTTCACAATAAACTGATAACAAAATTTATTTTCTTAACTTTTTTTTTGGAAATCGTGATATAAATTTTAATTAAAATCAAAAAAAAAGTTGTTTGTAATACCGAAATCGAAACTGACTAAAAATCGGTATTTCGAATTTGAAAAAAGCCCTCGAATTTCGACGAATTCGGTATTACCGAATTCGATATTGGCAGCCCTAATTCAAGGTACGGAGCATCATGTCCAGCTACTAGCTAGAGTTGCTAAGCGCTCAATCGACAAAAAACCGTGAAGGTATAATGGCATCTGTATCTGAAGGCCGAAAGAAAGCGCCTCGTATGGAATCTCGAAAAGATTTGGAAGGCAATCTTTGAATGAAAAATACACTAAATTGGAATTCTTCTTGATTCATACCTTGTCTCTACCAATACAATTACTTTGCACTTTAAATGAATTTTCAAAATAAATATTGAACAAAACAAAAAAAAAACATTATATTTTTGGATAAAAAAGTGGAAAAAATAAGAAATAGAAATTTTTATGATTTTGCGCTATGAACAACTGAAAAAGGTAATTTATCAATATTTCCACAAAAAATTTGCACTTTCACAAGGCCAAAACTACCTGAAGGAGCCTTCTAATGTTTTTGCGATCTACTAGAGAGTTCTTAACTATTTTCTTGGCTACAATTTTTGTTTAGTATTGGATCGAAAATCCCAATGGTTTGGCTGTTATAGGCCAAAATATCCAAAAAAATTACAAAAAGTGGTGAATTTTCTACATTTCTAAGTAATATGTTCAGTAGACTGGGTCGACCATAAAGGAGAAAAAAAAAGTTCCCATTGGGCGGGCTTAATTTTAAAGCTTACCTCGAAAAAGTTCCATAGCCAAAATATTAGATTTTTGGGTCGCGATTTGGTACCCCCGAAATCGTTTTTATACCCTCCACTTAGTGATAGAGGGTATATATAAGTTTGTCATTCCGTTTGTAACTCATCGAAATATCGGTCTGGGACCCCATAAAGTATATATATTCATGATGCCCGATCGATTTTAAGACATTCTAGCGATGTCTGTCTGTCCGTCTGTCCGTCTGTCCGTCTGTCTGTCTGTTGAAAATGCTCTCGCGGACAAAATATTGCACAGAGATGACTGAAACTTAACATATATATTGGAAGTTCTCCCGAGAAGTTTGGTATTGCATTTGAGCGATATCGGTTCAGCGGTTCAAAAGTTATGAACGAAAATGTAAGCACACCTCAAAAATTTCAGTACATTCAACATAACCTAAAAATACAAAATGCTTTAATTCGGCTTCTGGTTGACATACGTTAACATAATTGAACACCAAATGGTATTTAAACAAGTACGAACATATTTTTTGACAAAAAAAAGAAAAAAATCGCGGATTTTTTTTTACCAAAATTTTTTTTTCGCGGAAATTTTTTTTTTTCAATTTTTTTTTTAAAAGTAATTTCTTTTTAATTAAAGTTGTTTGCAATATTCTTTTTGAAATTGTGGAGGGTATCACTACATTCGGCAAGGCCGAATTTAACTTTTTTACTTGTTTGTTCATAGCTTTGTCATTTGATATCCGATCGTTAAAAAAAAAATTGTTAGAAAGTCCTCAGCGAGTACTAAAGTTGACTCATATCTGGTTTTAACCTCAGAGGTCATCTTCTTGTTATGATTGTTAGTTTCTCATCTTTCTACCCACTTAAATGATTTTTATTTTTCCATGACAAAGTTATGAACAAATAAAAATCTAATATTTTGGCTATGGAACTTTTTCGAGGTAAGCTTTAAAATTAAGCCCGCCCAATGGGAACTTTTTTTTTCGACCCGGTCTAATGTTCAGAGAAATTGTAGCCCGAGACAATAGCCACAACTTTACTTTTGAAAATAAGTCAAAATTTCAAATAGCACAGCGTGACAAAATCTTGGATGTTAAAAGTAACCTGACATTTGACCATCAATTTTATATATTTCGGACATGCTGAATCCAATGGTGCAAACCATTTTTAAATCTAAGGTACAGTTTTTTCGCGAAATGTCTTCAAAGATTTTCACGTCCCCGTGAACTTTTTGAAATAAAAAAGTTTTTGTATGCAAAAAAGTCCCTCTTTTGCAATTGAAATTGAAGGACTGTAACTGTAGCTAAATTTTAAGTACCATATCCGCTATCAAATGTTTGAAATTCAAGTGATATTTCGCGTTTTATCCCGTTTTTCCAATTTTTTAGCATTTTCGCGATTTTAAATGCTTAAGTAAATACCGACCTAAACAACCGCTTCAGATTAGTTTAAATGCACCAAATGGGACATATTTCTATGAAAATACGTTTCAACTATCAAGCGCATCACTCCAAAAATGAGCGATTAGTCAAAATCTCTCTATGACTGCATCACTTTCCAAGATGACCACAAGGTCCAGCTTTTGACATATTATGTTAAATCCTCAAAAAAGTAATTGTGTCAAATTTCAAACAAAAATGTTTTCAACTTCAAAAGTTATTGTATCAAAACTTTTATTTCACCTTACTAAATTAAATTATTAAATTTAAATTACAAAAACAAAAGGAAAACATTGTACTAAATACTACTAATTTAAATAAAACACTTGTTTAAAATAATTTAGTAGGGCGAAATAAATGTTTTTTTATTAAAACTTTTTAAGATGAAATCATTTTTGTTTGAAATTTGGCACAAATACTTTTTTGAGGTTTTTACACAATATATCAAAATCTGGACCTTGTGGTCCTGTTGGAAAGTGATGCTGTCATAGAGAAATTTTGACAAATCGCGCAATTTTAGTGCTATGCGATTGATAAATGAAAAATATTTTAATGGGAATATATTTCCTTTGGTGCAAATATACTAAGCTGAAACGGTTGTTTAGGTCGGAATTTATTTAGGCATTTAAAATCGCGAAAATGCTAAAAAATTAGAAAAAATGGGATAAAACGCGAAACACTGTTAAAGTTTTAAACTTTTAGTAGCGGAATTTGTAGTTAAAATGTAGTTACAGATAAAATCCTTTAATTTCAACTATAAACGACTGACTTTTTCGCACACAAAATATTTTTTATTCAAAAAACTTCACGGGGACGTGAAAAACTTTAAAGACGTTTTGCGAAAAAACTGTACCTTAGATTTCAAAATGGCTTGGACCATTGGAATCAGCATGCCCGAATTATGTAAAATTGATGGTCAAAACCCAGGTTACTTTTTCACCGTCACACAGTGTAGTTTACGAAATATGAGCCCAAGAAAATTTGCAAATTTTCCAAAAAAATAAAGTCTGAGAAAAAACTTTAAGTCAAAATCGGGAGGCTCGATTTTCACCGTAGACTTATGGTCTAGTTGACTTTTTTGCTCAGTACAATCCCAAGAATCAGAAACGCGAAGCGCCCATTAAGATGTTCAAATCGCCCCACCCTAATACACATGTTTTCACCAAAAAATATTCTATATGTTGTTCCTACTTAATACATTTAAAAAACTTCTTTTTATACTTTCAACACTTTTATTCAAATGTTTCTTATTTTATGAACAAAAAAAACACTTTTTTATAATTTTTTTATTATGCTTTTTTATTTTTATTATAAAATAAAATTTTTTAAAAAGTATTAAATATATTTTCCAATTTGTTTTATAAACTTTTCTACACTTTTGGATTTTTCTTTATTTTTCTTCTTTCTTGTTGGTTTTATTTGCTATTTGGATTTTAAGGTTTTAAAAATAAACTTTACGTTTTTTTTTCTGCTGGTTGGTGATTTTTTTCTCATCAGCCTTATTTCAAGAGTGTTAAGGGATTTTCTATTTTGGTAAAAAAAGTTGTGTTGTGTACATAAAAATGTTGTAAAAAAAAATAATAGACTCTTCAAGTTTAAAAGTTGATGTTTGCCACTTTTAGTTGAATTGGTTGAATGTTGTATGTTTAGTAGGCTTTTAAAAATTTGTTTATTTTATAACTTTAACATCACATAAGTAGACTTAATAACATGTTATAAAATATACAGTAATAAGGACCTTAATTTAATAGCTCTCTTCATACAAAAGGTTAATGGCTGTTTTGAAATATTTATGTATATGCTAACAAAAAAAAATAAATACAAAGTTTAGCTATGAAAAATTATTTTGTTATTTTATTAATGCAATTTTAAAGTTGGTTTGGTTGAACAAAATTTTTAATAATTTTTTGGAAAAGGATTTGTTTTGGTAATTTTATTAACATTTTTACAATGAGTTGCTCTAAATATTAGATTTTATACTGCATGCACTTAAAATAGAACCACTATACAATTAGCAGATAAAACTGCTAAAAATATACTCATTTTGAGACATACACTCAAAAAAAAAAAACTGTAATGTTACCAAAAAAGCTTGTAAACATACAAGAAAATTTGCTGATTTTGAACCCACAATTTTTTTAGTAAAGTTAGCAAAAATGTTTTGCCAAAAATTAGTTAACTGAAATTTTTTATTTCAACTTACAAGGAAGGTCTTTCCCAGTGCACCCACCGATTGTCCTGAAACTTGCATATGGGAAAGAAGGGAGGAAAATAAGAGTTACCTGTTTTTTCTTAGCTGCCCAATCTTACATTTAGCGGGTCAAAGGGGAGAGGGAGAACGGGATTTTTCTCGTTTTTTTAAGAATTTTCACATTTCCTCAAAAGAAACTACAGTGACTGTCACTAATATTCGGTTTTTTTAAGTACCAAAAAGTAGACAAAACATCCCAGGCAGAAAAATACCAACGGGAGAGCGCTGGCAAAGGAACTTTTGTGGTCGCTTGTGTGCTGGGAAAGCATTACAGTTTAGTACTCTCCCAGCGTCCAAAATGATAACCACGGTAAACGGTATGCCGTTGCTATTTTAAAGCGCCTTTAAAGCGCTCTAAAAACAAAAAATATGGTACTATTATAGCACTTTGAGAACAAAAAAATGGGACGTATCTACCCAGCAAAAATATATCGAGATTTTGGCGACACAGCATCTTTTTATAGCATACCGAAGCGCATCCAAAGAGCGCTCTTGAGGATGCAGTAAAAGTAAGGGGAAAAGATTTTAATTTTTTGTTAAGATTTTTTATATAAAACTTAAAATATAAAATTACATTTCGATACAATTTCGCACATGCTTTCCAATTTAATATATTTAATACTTTTTGAATGAAAAACCATGAGTTTTGGACAAAGACACATGATTTGACTGCATAATTTTAGCGCATTAATCAACGCTGAAAAGAGTGCTTCAATCATAACACCTTTAACACATTTTGAATGAAAAAAAAATGTTGAGTACACCTTTTCCACTTTAATTTCAGAAAATGCAAATTATATTACAAAAAATGTTCAATCATATTTTAGAATCTCCAATTATAATTAAAAATTTCCAATTATATTTCAAAAATTTCCAATATAGTTGAAAATTTTTGAAATGTAATTGAACATTTTTTAGTTATAAATGGTAATTTCTGAAATATAAATGGAAATTTCTGAAATATAAATTGAAATATTCGAAATATAATTGGAATTTTTTTAAATATGATGGGAGCTTCATCTTTATTCTGCTTAAATTATATCTAAAAAGGTACATGAATTCACTTCATTTTTATAGCGCTTTTTTCAGCGCTCTAAAGAGACGTGATTTCAGAGCATCTTAAGAGCGCTTTTTCTGTGTATCCAACTAGCGCTCTAAAGTGGGACATCGCCTTAGAGAATCATGCATGAATTCAGCAAGTTTGGAAGCGCTACTTGACTCGGGATTCCTTTCCAAAAGCTGCTGCCAGTTCAGCAAAATTTCTGCTGGGTAAATTCTATAAGTCCCGAAGACACAACTGTTTTTGGAGTTTATTTGAAAAAGTAAATTTATTAAATTAGGTTGAAAAATTGATTGACTAATTTATTAGGATGAAAAAATTTTAGATATACTTTGAAATATTTTCTAAGTCCCGGAAAAATGTTTAAAAGTTTTTCAAGTCCCATACACAATTTTTTTTTTGGCTTTATTTTATACCCTACACCACTCTGTGGTACAGGGTATAATGAGTTTATGCTTATCGAAACTACCCGAAACAGTCCTATATTAACCTTTTAGCAAAAGTCCCAAAAAAAAGTGATGTATTGAACCGAAACGTGTTGTGTTCCAATTGGATAGACCAAATGACATTTCACATGTGATGTATCCGGAGTTTAAGACACTTCCTCACAAAAGAAATAGGTGTTTTTATATTAAAGGTGTTAAGTTTGTGTCTAACAAGGGAAGTATCTCAACCCTTATGAACCGATTTGCCTGAAACTTAAAATATATATAAAAGAGACAATTCTAAGGTTGGGGTGTCTCAGCTTATCTGCCATATCGGAGATTTATGGGTTCAAAACTTGGGTCAAAAAATGGCGAAAAAATCTTTTTTTTGGATTTTTGAGCCATTTCTATATGATGTTAACCTATATGATGTTAACCTATGAGAAGAAAGGTTTTTTTAATACCTATCCGAGGGTGGCATAACCTTGAAAAAAATCGGCTTCTTTAAATATTTTTTTTAGGAAAATGTGTAAATTTTGGGGGGTATTTATGTGAAGACATTGACCTACGATATCCATATAAATAAGAAATAATCTTTATTAAACTTAAGTCGACACGTATTTTTGCCCTAGACGATATTCCTATTAGTTCGGAAGTTATCGAAGTTTTCCCGAAGGTCCACATGGTTTCATAAGCAGACAAGGGAAAAATTCGAATTTTATTTAAAATTCATAAGGTATTTGAAATAAAATTTTTGTTTAAATAAATTTCTCAAAAACATTTGAATTTTATTATTTCCAAAAATAAAATTCTCAAAAAAAATAGAATTTTATTTTCCTATAAATAAAATTCTAAAAAATTAAAGATTTTTATTTTTGGTTTGAATTTCATTTTGTAAAACAAATAATAATAAAACAAAGTAATAACTGTTAGTTTATACTAATGTAGTAAACTAGAATTTTTAAATACTCTGTATGTTAATTAATGGTAAACTTTGATTAAAAAGAAGTTTATAAATCCATATTACAATAAATGTTAACATAGATAGAATGCAAAAGATAGTCTCTACATACTAAATTTTTTACATCCTTAAGATAAAATATTTCAGAATTAAAATAATTGCATATAAAAAACTTAAATGGCATTATAGTCGTGGACATTTTCTAACTGAATCTAACACCTATTTTCATAAATTTCTAAGGGAAAACAAATATCTCAAATATATTTTATAGAAAAATGTCTCAGAATTCCAGACATTATCTTTACAAAATATTTAAATGCTTATTTGACTCTGAATAAAAGAGTTTTTTTATTGAGACATTTTCCACGATTTTAAAATTTTTTCTGTAGGAAAAATATATTAAAGGTTATAACTTCTATAGAAAAGAATCTATAAAAAATAATCCCACAGAAACTGGGAATTTTTCCTAAAAAATACTGTTTCAGAATACCAAGAATCTTTCTGCAAAAAAGATTTCTCAGGATCGGATAACTTTTCAATAGGAAAAACGTTTAAGAATCTAAGCTTCTCTATGAGAAATATATTTTCAAATCTAAGAATTTGTGTTATGGAAATATTTTTAAGAATATGATTTTTTTAATCTTTTAGAATCTGAGAATTTTTATATAGGAAAATTTTATAAAAATCATTGATCAATGAACTTTTCTATAGAAAACTATATTAGATGTGAGATTTTTTGGAACGAAAAAAATTACTCTGAATCTAAACATTTTTCTGTTTGTAAGAATTTTGTAAGAATTTTCTATAGAAAATTTATCTCTAAATCTTCAAATTTTCTGTTGAAATAGTGTCTTAAAATGTTTCATTAGAAAAATGTCTAAGACCCTAACAATTTTCTATATGAAAAATGTTTCCGAATCTGAAAAACTGCCTCAGAAAACACTTTTTTATAGAAAATTACTATAAAATTAAAGATTCTATTTTTAGAAAAGTGTACAAAATTTCTTTATAAAGTTTCTGTTCGAAAAAGCTTTCAGAATCAGAGAATTACATTAAAATATGAGAATTTTTTAAGAGGTTTTCTATAAATAAGTGAATCAGAATTTGGAAATTACTAAAAAAATACTATTGCATTTTAAGTTTGAACTAAGTAAATTATTAAATTACAGTAAATTAGAAGATAGTGGCAATTTACTATCATATGAGGATGTATTTAGCTAATTAAGTTACCTTAATATATAGAAATACTCTAACATTATTAAAATATTTACTTGTTTGAAATATATTTATTTGTATGAAAATAAAATTCTTTTTTTTTATTAATAAAATTCTTTTAAGAATTTTAAATAATATTTTTTAGAATTTTATTTCTTTTAAGAATTTAAAATAAAATTCTTTAGAATTTTATTTAAAATTCAAAATTGAATTTTTTGAAAAATTCAAAATTGAATTTTATCAATAACGAATTTTAATTTTTATTGTTTTTCCTTGTCTGTTCATAAGGGGACAACGAAATTTTTAAACACTGATATGGCCGATAAGCCGAGACACCCTAACCTTAAAATCGTCTCTTTAATATATATTTTAAGTTTCACGCAAATCGGTTCATATGGGTTGAGATACTTCCCTTGTAAGTGACATATCACGAGAACTATCAAGGATCAATTACTTATCCTGCAGGGAAATGAAAAATATTCCAATTGCTATGAAAATTAATAAATTTTAATTACAAATTATACTTTGAACGGATTTAAATAGAAAACATTGGCAAAGCGCTTGCAAAGCACTTTTTTTATACTACCTTATACACAAAAAATAAAGAGCTTTGCCGAGACTTTTTCTGTGGAACGGTTAGCAGTTTCTGCCTGGGATATTGTAAGACAAGAAAAAAACGGAGCTATTGTTTTTCTTTTGTTATAGTGTCTCAAACATATAATGTATCAGTATATATTAGATATCAATTCTATAAGGATTGAACAAATATTAAATGAGATACGAGGGTCGCGCTGAAAAATTAATTATTTATAGACATTCTTTAAAAAAAATTAAAAATTAAAAAAATAAGTCGATTTTTTCCAGCTCAAACATTAATTTTTGACCTCCATTTCTTTTGACTACCAGTTTTTTTAAAACAAAGCTGATATTAACAAAAAAAGCTTGTAAAAATTTGGTCAACTCAATTTTAAATTTAGCAAAAAAAATAATTAAAATTTTGTTTAAAATTGCTAATGCGCTAAACGAAGTTTACGAGATATTTTTGCTAACATGCTACTCTCAACTTAAAATTTGCTAAAGGTTAGCTTACTAGCATTAGCAAAAAAAAATAGTAAATCTACTAATACATTATTTTGAGTGTATGAAAAATCTGCTAATTTTAACAAAATAGTTTGATAATCTCAGATTATCTAGATAATCTCTGTCTTAACCGCTGAAAACAGCTGAATCAGTTGATTTTATAAAAAAACTAAGAAAAATGCGTTTTTGGCTTTTCATTTTTTTAAAAACTGGCCTTTAAAGGTACCCAGAAAAATTTTCTGTTCCAAATAATCGGTTCCGGAACGCATCAAACTACCCTGCAACCGGTTCTACTTAACATTCCAGAATCAAATTTTTGTTTGAAATTGACCCGAAAGCAATCGTTTTTTAGAGCAAGTAGTTTTTTTTTAAATAATTTTACATAGAAAATTTTGTTGCGATTACCGTAGAATGTATTCAAGAATCTATTGAACCAGGAATTTGTTCCAAAAAATTTTCCTGGGTATAAGATAATAGAAAAATTATATAAATAATAGAAAAATTTAAAATTTGTGCCTAGTTCCCTTGATTAGGTATTTATCAAATTAAAACGGAATGCATCACAATCTCAAAAATTTAAATTTCTGTAAATTTGTTTAGGCTAAAGACTAAAAGTTTTTATTTTGCAAAGTTTTCAGAACCCGTTCCGAAATTTTCAATTTCTTAAAAAAAGACAATTAATCAAAAATCCGGCCATTTGTATACTCTCCAATCACAGTATGGGGGTACACTGATAGAAATTTCTACATGACAATAATGAAAATCTACATTAATGTTATGAAAAATGACGTTAAAAAGGAACCTATGAAGGGTTTCATTGAATTAATGAAATAGGTATCATTAAATGTAATTAAAAGAACAAGTTTCATAAAATTAATGAAAATTGTTCATACAAAATATAAATTGTATTTTATGAAAATTTGTCATTACTTTAATGAAAAAATTATTTAATTATTATGAAATACTTTCATTAAATAAATAATACTTTTTATTTTTGAAATGACATACTTTTATTGAATAAATGCTAAGTTTTTTTTTTAAATATAATATATGTATGAAATTGAAAAGATCTTTTTATAGAATTAAAAATAATAAAAAATGGTTTTCACTCAGTTTTCTTGCACAAAATTTTACTTCAACCTTAAATTGTAATACATTATTAAAACCACGAAGTAATATAAAACAGCCAAGTTAAAAAAACACCAATTTAAAAAAACACTTTCACATATTTTTTATTTTATCTATAGATTTCACTCAGTTTTCTCACACAAAATTTTACTATAACATTTACTTTTAATACATAAGGATAACCACGAAATAATATAAAATAACGCGAGTTTAATAAATACTTATAATTAATCAATAACATTTCATTTTAAATTTCGTATAAAAGTTCTACAAAAATCACAAATTATTTCGTGCCACTCTGATCAGCTGTTTCTTGCGCGAGTAAACTAATAGACTAAACAGACGCGACAAGACAGGTGTCAAAAAACAGCAAATTTTTTTTAAACAAAACTTAATGAAATTTTTTAATGAAACTACGAAATTTAATGAACTAAAATTAATGAAAATCTTGCACAATATGTATGAAATTTCATTCAACATATGAAATATTTCATTGTTGTAATGAAACAACGTTAATAAATTCCATTCATTAGTGATATGAAGCGTTTTTCTATCAGTGTATACTCACTTTTTCATTCCGTTTGTAACCCATCGAAATATCGGTCTAGGACCCCATAAAGTGTATATATTATTGATTAGTGATCGATTCTAAGACAGTCTGTAGAGGACACGATACAGTCCAAAATAAAAGAGCTAGACTTTCGAAGTTTGGCACGAATATGTCTTATATTCCTAGGCAGGTTAAGTTCGGATATGGGCAAAATCGGACCAAGGGGGAAAAAGTTCCCCCTTGGAGAACTAAACCAACCTGCGAAAACGTTATTTTTTTGCAGGGGTTTTTGTACTTTTTTAAGCAAATGCAACATTTTTATTTCAGAGGAAGCTTAAAACCCTACATGTGGACCCAATGGATAAACAAAATAAAAAAATAAGTTTGATCTTCCCCTTATGTGGGGGTGGATATAAAAAATGTATTTTAATTATGATTAATTGGATTAAATAATTGGAAGAATCATAATAAATCCATTTGATAACATCACCAAACCCCCAAACCACCCCCCCCCCCCCACACCTGAAATTTTTTTTATGTTTTTTTTACATTTTGGAGGGTATAAAAGATTCGGCACAGCCGAATTTAACACTCTCACTTGTTACACCCTCCAACAACAGTATGGGGATATACTCACTTTGTCATTCCGTGTGTAACGCATCGAAATATCGGTCTAGGACCCCATAAAGTATATATATTTTTGATCAGTGATCGATTCTAAGACATTCTAGCGATGTCCGTCCGTCTGTAGAGGACACGATACAGTCCAAACTAAAAGAGCTAGACTTTCGAAGTTTCGCACGAATATGTCTTATATTCCTAGGCAGGTTAAGTTCGGAAATTGGCAAAATCAGACCAAGGGGAAAAAAGTTCCCCCTTTTAGAACTAAACCAACCTCTGAAAAACGGTATTTTTTCTCAGGGTTTTTTGTACTTTTTTTAAGCAAATGCAACATTTTTATGTCAGAGGATGCTCAAAACTCTGCATGTGGACCCAGCGGATAAAAAAAATTTAACCCGCCCCTTTTGTGGGCGTGGATATAAAAAATGTATTTTGATAATGATTAATTGGATTAAAATATTGCATGAATCTTATATTATAATAAATCCATTTGATAACATCCCAATGTCTCCCACCAAACCCCCCCCCCCCCCAATACAAAAAGACGCCCCTGAAAATTTTTATTTTGTGTTTTTTTTACATTTTGGAGACTATAAAAGATTCGGCACAGCCGAATTTAATGCTCTCACTTGTTTTTTTTTTTAACTTTTCTTTTCAAAATGTTTAGATGTTTGTCTATCTACTCAAAGAATTCAGAAGGGCGTTTTTTCGAGAAAATTGCATTTAAATAATAGATATTTTAACATTTCTGTAATTTTCTTGTATTTTATTGTATCAATTTAAATTATCTTAGCATTGTGGTACAATTTATGGGTGTGTAAACGATTTGACTCACGCAAGAAATATTTAAGTCACTCTCCGCTCACTAAAACTTTTAGTTTACTCGTGCTCACTAATCAAGTAAGTTAATTTACTCACGCTCATGCAATTTTCGATTACGCTCTTAAACGATTTTACAAAATAACAAAAACTAAATATTTTCTATAAAAAAGCTTTCGTTTGATTTGAAACTAATTGTAAACCAAAGAGAAACTCTAAATTGATCGTAAATAATAAATTGGTTAAGATTATTTGGTGTGCGTTTACTATTATTTTTTTTTTTTTTGTAAATGCATATATCTGATATGTTGGTGTTGGATAAGTGCATTTAAGCGGATGCATCTAAACAGGCATTTCATTATAGGAACATATCTTTCAACGTTCAACATTTAAAAATATTTCCGCAACAACATTGAGTTATGTGTTAGTGTGACTCTTGCCTGAATTACGCAAATCACGTTACCAAGGCTTAAACTCTATTAGAGATGGGTGACTTACGTGTAAGTGAAAATTAATCAATATTCATGCGCCATGTTGATACAATAAAATACTCAAATGCGGATTTCTCAAAAAAAAAATTTCTTCCGATTTTTTTAAGTGTGGATAGACTACACTAAGAAAATTATGCCATTAACAGTTTGTAGGTTATTTTAAAAAGTAATCAGTAAAGTTATTTTAAAAGAAAAATCATTAATTTTATTATGGACTTCTTATTTTCTACAGTTTCTGTAGTTTAAAAAAAATAATTTACTGTATTAAAAACGAATTTTCTGTTACATTTAATTTCGGCAGTAAAAAATTTCCTTTTTAGTTTTACTGTTTTTCAATATTCACTAGTTTTCACTAGTTTTTTAATGTTTTGGTTAGTCACTAAATTAACATTTAAAATTGACTGTATCGTGTTTTTATTTTAAAAGAAAAAACACTGGAATGGTTTTTAAATAAAAGTTCATTTGTTTTAAGTGAATATTCACTGGAATTTACCTTCATAATTTTTTGAGTGTAGATAAACATCATAAATTAAAAAAAATTGGCCGGATTTTAAATAAATTCACTTTTTTAAATTTTTTTTTTTTTAATTATTTTAACAAAGAATGTTGCTTTCAATATTCATATGTTTAATGTCCTACATATTCATTCATCTTTAATCACATATGAATTTATATATTGCCGGTTTTTATTAAATTGTCTGGAAAATATATTTATAAAAATTTTTTATTGTTATAAACATAATTTTGTTTAACTTCTGCTGTTTTACAAGTGAATAAATAACATTGTACTTTTATGATTCTTTTGTATTTGATAACATATTAAATATTTTTTTTCTTTTTTCTCGCTTTTTTTTAAATTCTATTCATCTTGTCAAAATATATACAGTGCCGGACAAAAGTATTAACACAGAGCTAAAGTAGATGCAGTTTGTTAAAGACAAAGTTAAAAATTCCAAGTCTTTTTTATCAAACGAGATATATTTTAAACGGTGTTTTGTAGGTAATTTTTTAAGCCTTAGTTTAAGCTTAATATCGTGCAGATTGAATAAGTAATAAATGTGCTACGAGGGTCTAACTGGATAAGAAAATTATTGATCTAAAGAAATTTTTTTAAAAATATTTCTGATTCGATTTTTTAAAAGTTCAAACATTGGAGTGTTCCAATTCCCCATCATCAGAATTCTTTAGAAAATTAGGTTAGAAATCAAAATTCTTTAGAAAATGAGATTTTGCTTTTCTTTGTTTACTTTGCATTTTCTTTGTTTACAAAATATTGGTGGGAAAAAGAATTGGAAGTCGAAAAATGTGAATTCCTTTTACTGAATTTAAAAAGTATATCGATGGACTATATTCAAAACCCTCTATCTCCCATTTTCACGAAAATGACTTTTTGATGGCAAAATATTCAGTAAAACGGCGCTCATCTATGGTGTAAAATTCAGAACTAAAATATTTTTATCGCAATTTTATTTGCATTTTTGGTTTCCCGTCTATCATTTCAAATAATAAATTTATAAATATTTTTTTTTGAATAATTTCATTATGCAGTACATGTTTTCATACAAAATTCCAGAACCACGATTTTGGTCCACTGATGCTAATTTTTTCTGAAAATTCTTTGACTTTTTTGAAAAATATTGCTCAAAATTTGGATGTCCTGTGTACATTATGAAACAAAAATTTTAATCTTAAAAATCGCGATGCTGGTCAGCATCTGTGGACCAAAATCCCGTTTTTAATTTTTTTACTTTTTTTTACATAACATACTCAACAGTTTGTCAACTTTTGACATGAATTCGGTAAAAAAATAATTTTTGTCTTAAAAATCAGCACCTGTGGACCAAAACCACGATTTCGGAACTTTTTATGAGCCGTTATCATTAATAAATCACGTTAAAAATTTACCGATGTCGTAAATGAAATCATAATAATTTTTATTAAAATGCAAAACCCTCTATCTAATCATTTTCATTTACTTATTTTTTTGAGAAACAAACCCCTCTATCTATCATAAAATCCCCAATAATGCAAAATATAAAAAACCAATTATATGTGAGATTCAGTAGTTGATTTAAAAAAGTATTGTAGAATATCGAATTTTAATTACTCCAACAATACGCGAAATAAACAGTTTTTTGGCTCTCCTGAAAAGTTCCCAGCAAAACTTTGGTAATGGGTAGTGATTATATAACACATTACCAGGTAATGTATATACCTTATTTGTAGCATTATTTTATGATGTCTTACCAAATTTGTTTCACAACGTATTATTTTCAAGTGAAAAATAATGCATTACTAATAATTTGCTACGTAATGCATGATTATTGGAAAAAATGTATTTCATATTTATTATTTCTAAACATTTAATCATGGATGACTTATATTTGGTTACATTATGTATTATTTGGAAGTTTGAAATAATGCATTATTTATAATTGGATGCATAATGCATTACAATAACGTAAAAACTAATTATTTTATAAAAAAATGCATAAGTTTAAACTAGAGATGGGCTCACGACAGGAAATTTCTAACGACACACACTCACGAGCATATTTTATCTACTTACACTCACTTACAATCACATGAGTAAATTTAATACAACATTACTTTTTCACACTCGTAACACCTTATATATTATCTTCTGGTATGCTATATTATTTCATTTCTCGTAACCTATAAAATATCATATATTTTACACCTTACTCGTATTCTTCGTTATAAATTTATGACTTATTTTATACCTTACTGGTAGTCTTTGTGATAATGTGGATGCATTACTTTGAGTCTCATCGCCTGTTAAAATCATCAATGCTGCAATGTATAAAATAAGAGATCCTATACCTTATTTTATACCTTGTTTGGTAATCTAAGTTTTGCTGGGTTGTCTTTTTTCAGATAGAGGGTTTTGAATATAGGCCCTCGATATGTTGGAAAAATGCCAACGAAACGTCGGCTAAAAAATGAATAAATAGTGGAGAAGGGAAAAAACAGACCTTAAAAGCCTATGTTAAAAATAATTTCTATAAAAATCAAATAATTGAAAGGAAAAATGTCAATAAACTATAAAAATCTTAAAAAAAATAATAATTTTTGGTCGGGTAGTTGAAAAAATTAGTTGAAAACCAAATATAAACTATTGAACCACTTCTTAAATTTCCAGTGTTCAAACTTGGAAATAATTCGATTCAGAAATATTTAAAAAAAAAATTAAAAAAATGTCTAGAAATAATTTCATTTTCCAGTCCGACCCTCGTAGCATATTTATTATAAGCTCAATCTGTACGGTGTAAAGCTTAAATTAAAACCTAATAAATTAACTACAAAACACCGTTTAAAAAAATACTCGTTTTATAAAAAAGGTTTGGTATTCCTAACTTTGTATCTAACAAATTGCATTTACTATAGATCTGTATGAACACTTTTGTTCGGCACTGTATTTTGTTTTTTAAGGGGGAGATGCTATGGAAGTAAGTATATTATTATGTTATGTTAAAATGTGATTTTAAGTAGCATGAAGTTAATTTGTTTTCAGTTTTTTTTTCTTTTTTCCTCTTATTTCATTCAAAAGGCAATTTATTAACATTATTTGGCATACAAGTGTAAAGACCTACGACAAATGTTTAATGGAACAAGGATGTGTGTAGGTTGGTTGGTCGTTTTTTTTGGGCTGACTTTTGGCACTACATATAAAGACACAATTTTGTTTATTTCTGAATGGTTAATGGTATTTTTTTGTGAGGATGTTGCCATAAGTAATTGTCTGGAAAATTATGATTTTTTTTTTATAAATGTATGACTACGTTAATTTAGTGGAAATCTTGAATTTTTGAAGTTGTTAAAAAAACCTATTTTTTCTGTTTAAATATATAATCCTAAAAGTATGCTGCATGTAAAATAAAATAAAAAGTTTTCATGTTATCAAAAAATGAATTAAATTTATAAACAAAAATAGTTCTCTGATATAGAATTTCTATAATTTTTTATTAAAAAGTTTTAAAATAGGAAAAATCCTAACCTTGGTTTGACAAATTTAATAATTTTGTGATAAAAATCGTACGAGAAAAATTTAATATTTTTACTTGTGGGTATAATAATTTAAACTCCAATTTGTTTTAATAACAATAACACTAAAAATACTAATAATAACAACACTTACCTAATAATCCTTATCAAAATAAACAGTCAAATGCGTTTTCATAACATTTTAAATAAGCTATAAAAACTTTTTTTAATGTATGGAAAAACTTTTTTTACTTTATAAAATTTACAATTGTGAACAAATTTACAATTGAAAACAAGTAATAGTGTTCAATTCGACTGTGCCGAATCTTTTATACCCTCCAAAATGTAAAAAAAATAAAATAAAATTTTACAGGTGCGTTTTGTGTGAAGTGCACATTTCTTCCCTTGGTATAAATGTTTACATATCCATAACATCCAACAAAAACGTTATTTTTTCTGATTTTTCAACTATTGAAACGGAATATGAATTATTATGGCCTAAAAGATTCTTAAGACTTTTTTCAGATTTTTGGAAGGTCATGAAGAACTCGCTCAAATCGTATACTAATACACTTTTTTATTTTTTTTTTAACAAAGCCGGATAATTTCAAGATGCACTTATTTGACTTTAAAAATAAAAATTCAGAATTTCGTGAGTTCCAACCAGAGTTATAAAGTAAGGCATCTCCCGTTTTGTAGATCTGGCATCGCCTAGAATAATGGCCAAAATCTGGTAATACCACACTAAAGTTCAAACGCAAAACAAAACAATAACTATAGAAATATGCAATGAATGAATGTGATGTTGAATACTTTAGATCAGGGATGTTAAATGGGGTTTTAAATTTTGTACCAACTTTTGCAACAAATTGTACTTTTTGGACCCTCACAGTACCAATTTTTTTTATTTATAAAAACTTAACTAAAACAAACTTTTATACCCTACAACATGCAAAAAAAAATAAAAAAATAAAATTTGCCGTGGGCGTTTTGAACAATTTCCAAAAATCTAGCCTGCAGAAAAATGTCTCAGTGTCCGATACTTCATCTATAGGAATAACTCTCAAAATTCTGGAAATTTTCGAAAGGAAAAATGTATCTGAGTATGTGAACACAAAAAAATGTATGACGATCTAAAACTTCTTCGAAAAATAAAATGTCTCAGAATCTGCAATTAATACTATCTTACTTTTTCTGTATGGAAAAGTTCCATTATTGTCTATAGAAATGTAATTGGCTGAGACTTTTGTCGAAAATTCTTAGACTTTCTCTTTGATAAAAGTAAGTAAGAATTTTATAAAGTGACAATTTTTGAGACTTTTTCTTTAACAACAATTTTTTTTTTTTTTTTTTTTTTTTTTTTTCTCATTAATTTTTTATTGAATCTTCACTAAAACTATGTGAACTAACAATAAGTTTTCAAATCTTAAAACTAATATAAATAGCTTAATATTAAGTCCGGCCAGTGCCAGACAAAATTTCACTTGCTCATAAATTATCCAATGTTTTCAAAAGCATCATCCTTCATTTTATAGTACCAGGTCAGTAGTGGCCCTCCTTCTTAGGCGTTGGTGACCACTATTATTTAGAAGATTACGCGCTAAATTGTTTGGATGTGATTCTAGTCTCCGTAGGTAGTTCTGGGTATGTCTCACAATTTCATCTTTAACAAATGATACATTTAGATCTCTGTGTATGTTTGAGTTTCTAACGTACCAGGGGGCATCAGTAATCATTCTTAAAATGTTGTTCTGTTTTCTCTGTATTCTTTCCACATTAGACGCAGAGGCAGTGCCCCATAACTGAATACCATAGCACCATATAGGTTTTATAATAGAGCTGTAGATCAATAGTTTACAGTCTAACATAAGTTTCGAGTTTCTCCCAATTAGCCAATTTACTGCAATAGTTTTTAATTTTATCTGGGTTAATTTTGCATCTATATGGTTTTTCCACGTAAGACGACGATCCAGATGAATTCCGAGGTACTTAACTGTTGTGTGTTGAGGTACGATGTGATTATTAATCTGAATTTGAGGACATGTTTCTCGTCTCAACGTGAAAGTTATGTGGATGCATTTCTGCTCATTAACTTTAATCTTCCACTTTTTCAACCAGTCTTCTAATTCAAGAATGTGACTTTGCAAAATACGAGTTGCTTCAAGTGGGTTATTATGAGAGCTCAAAATAGCTGTATCATCTGCAAATGTGGAAGTATGCGTATTTCGATTAGTTGGCATATCAGAGGTATACAAAATATACAAAAGCGGTCCCAAAATACTACCTTGTGGAACTCCAGCTTGTATGATTTGTGGGGTACTAACAAAATCGTTTTCCTTTACTGTAAACTTACGATCTGTAATGTAATTTTCGAGTAACTTATGTGTATTTGGTGGTAACATATTCTTTATCTTATAGAGTAAACCCTCGTGCCAAACCTTATCGAACGCCTGCGAGACATCAATAAAAAGTGCAGAACAATATTTCTTTTCCTCATAGGCTCTTCTAATTTCATCTACCAGTCTATGAACTTGCTCAATTGTGCCGTGTTTTTTTCTGAATCCAAACTGGTGATCGGGGATAGAGTTGTTTTGAGTGACATAAGTTGTTAATCTGTTCACTAACAGTTTTTCAAAAAGTTTGGATAAATTGGATAACAGACTGATAGGCCTATACGATTCCACTTTTGTGTGATCTTTACCTGGCTTGGGTATCATTTTAACAAGAGAAATTTTCCATTCTGGGGGAAAATGTTGAAGGCGTAATATAGCATTAAAAATAAAAAGAATTATTCTTAATGCTATCCGGGGTAACTCCAAAAGCATTTTATTACTGATCTTATCAATACCAAATGCTTTTTTGGGGTTTAAATCAAAAACTGCCTTTTCGACCTCTCGCATCTCAAACCGGATGGGTACTGCTCTGCGCTGGGGTAAAATTGGTGGCAACTCTACTATAACACTTGATTCATTTGGAGTGAATACATTTTTCAAGTGCTCAACAAACAGATTTCCTTTTTCAGTATCATTTCTAGCCCAACCTCCATTTTGTTTTCGCAAAGGAGGCTTACATATGACAGGTCTTTTCATGTTTTTAGTAGCACGCCATAACGAATAATCCGTTTTTGATGTAGGCTCCAAATTTTCAAGAAATCTATTTAACGAGTCAGCTCTCTGTGATTCTAGCAATCTTCGCAAGTTGTTTGTGCATACCTTTAATCGTGATTTGAGTTGTGGAGATCTGTGCAGTTGCCACTCTCTACGAGCTCTCCTTTTTTCATTTAAGAGTCGTTCGACATCAACAGAAAAAACTGGGTTTTGTCTGGATTGTCGCTGGGGTTTAGTAGCAATTAGAGCAGCTAGTTTGAGATTAGATTCGAAATTCTTAAGCGAGAGGTCAATTTGATCTGGGTTGCTTAGCAAAATGTTTTCCGAGCAATGAGTACTGAGAAATTTTTTATACTTTAGCCAATTTGTTCCTTTGCCTGTCAGTGCTAAGCCACCAGAAGGGGATACAATTTCTCTGGGGTTTGAAAGGGTAACAATAGTGGGTGTGTGATCTGAAGAGAGCTCCAAAGAAGATTCAACAGATAATACGTTTTTCGAAATATTCTTAGACAATCCAAAATCTATAAGGTCTGGAATCTTATTTTGGTCCGAAGGCCAGTATGTCGGTTCTCCGCTTGAAATCACATCCATACCCATTTTACAAACTGTATCATACAACACACGTCCTCTCGGGGTAATGAGGCGTGACCCCCAGAATGTATGCTTGGCATTATAGTCGCCAGCTGCCAGAAAGCGTGAACCTAGTGATTCGTAAAATGTTCTGAACTGATTCTCAGTGATCCTAAATCTGGGGGGAGCATAAATAGACGAAATTACTAGGTTCATACCAAATTCCTCTACACATATTGTAGTTGCTTGAAGAAAATCTTCGCAAAGATCACACATGAGATAGTGTCTCAGTCGAGTTTTAATTAGAATGCCTGATCCTCCACATGCCCTACCTCTGGGGTCTTTAGTATCATATAATGTGTAACCTCGGATTGAAAATAAGCTACGGTGTGTTAAATGAGTCTCAGAAACAAGCATTATATCTATCTGCTTGTTTCTAAGAAAATATTCGAGTTCGTCCTTGTGTTGGCGTAAGCCGTTTGCGTTCCAGAAACATATTTTCAGACCGTTCATGGTTTGTTTAGCAGAGTCTGCAGCAACATCGACTGCATACTCAGCATCTCCTGCATCATATAACCCATTCTATCCGTAAAATTTGAAATTGCCTGGACAAGCGTATCAATAGATTTTTCAAGTCTAATAAAATCTTGATTCTGGCCGGATGGTCGAGTTTGAGGATTCTCTCTATTTAATCCTGATTGATAATTGGGAGTCGGGTTACCGATTCTTGGGTTGGGAGCTGTGGGTCGGCTTCTCAAAACAGATGCAAAGGATTGTGTATTTTGTACGAGATTCGGAACATTTACCGGGGGTTGTTGTTGGGTACAGAATTCTCGAACAAAGGATTGAGTATTTTGTCCGTGATTCTGAACGCTTAACGGGGGTTGTTGCTGAGAGCTGAATTCTCGGGCATTTTGAGCGTCCATGTGGGTAACTTTTGGCCGACTATTGTGGAAGCGCTTTTCCATGGTATACGCAGGGCAACCTCTATAGTTAGCAGTGTGATTTTCACCACAATTGCTACACTTTTTAACTCCGGAGTCAGTTTTGGATTTATTGCAGTCTTTCGAATTATGCAGATCGCCGCAAATGACGCAAACGGTAGGGTGTTTACAATATGCCTTCGTGTGGCCAAACTCTTGGCAATTATTACATTGTACGGGTCCATTTCTTTTGTGGGGTTCTTCAACTGTTATCTTACGATAAAGTAAATATTTTAATTTATAAATTGGGTGAACTTCGTTTCGCTTTAGTTTGATGTCATTTTTTAACATCTGAAAATTTTTCAAAAAAAAATTCACAATTCTGACTTGAAATTTCATTTTAAAACTACTTTAAACTGTTTTAAGACAAGAGCACAAAAACTAAAAAAAATCCCATTTATGGTGTAAATCGGTCTAGCATTTGTTCCCTTGCGAGCATTTTTATACCCTCCACTTAGTGATAGAGGGTATATATAAGTTTGTCATTCCGTTTGTAACTCATCGAAATATCGGTCTGGGACCCCATAAAGTATATATATTCATGATTCCCGATCGATTTTAAGACATTCTAGCGATGTCCGTCTGTCCGTCTGTCCGTCTGTCCGTCTGTCTGTCTGTCTGTGGAAAATGCTCTCGCGGACAAAATATTGCACAGAGATGACTGAAACTTAACATATATATTGGAAGTTCTCCCGAGAAGTTTGGTATTGCATTTGAGCGATATCGGTTCAGCGGTTCAAAAGTTATGAACGAAAATGTAAGCACACCTCAAAAATTTCAATACATTCAACATAACCTAAAAATACAAAATGCTTTAATTCGGCTTCTGGGTGACATATGTTAACATAATTGAACAACAAATGGTATTTAAACAAGTACGAACATATTTTTTGACAAAAAAAGAAAAAAATCGCGGATTTTTTTTTTAACAAAATTTTTTTTCGCGGAAATTTTTTTTCAATTTTTTTTTTTTTTCAAAAGTAATTTCCTTTTAAATAAAGTTGTTTGCAATAATCTTTTTGAAATTGTGGAGGGTATCACTACATTCGGCAAGGCCGAATTTAACTTTTTTACTTGTTTTTTAATAAAAACAATAATCTGGGGTCCTTCAAAAATATTTCGATAAAATTGAAAATTTTTAAATTGTACCAAATGAGTCGCGGTAGTACCACGGTACTTTTGAAGGTCAAAATGTACCAAAAAAAGTACAATTGTACCAACTTTAACATCCCTGCTTTAGATATGTTTACCAAATACCTTTACTTTGAAACCAAAATGGCACTTTAGTAGAAATTAAAAAAAAATAAACTAAACCAAACTCATTTTTACCCCATTTTATCGAAAATCGGAGTTTTTTTAGGAGTTTTTTTGTGAAGTTGGGTAATAAATTTTTAAGAAGTTTTTTCGATTGCAATTAGTGCAAAAACCCGGTTTTTTTATCAACCCGTTCTTTTGAGAAAAAATCGTGTTTTCGGTTAACAGTCTTGGAAACACAAACATTTATTATTTTCACTTTACACAGAAAAGAATAAAAAAAAAATTAATTAAAAAATTCGTAGATTTAATTAAAAAATTAATTAAATCCGGACCATACACTAAAATGCACATATACATTAAAAATATTTGTATGTCGTCAATTAAAAATAAATTGATACTTAGTTAAATAAAAACTTAATACTATAAATTGAAAAATTTAATTAAAATAAAACAAAAACTTCAAATTTTAATTAAATAAACTAAAAATTTAAATAAAAAAAAATTTAAAAACAATTCAAATTTTTAATTCTATAAATAAAAAAGTAAGACCGACCCAGCTTAACTTTTATCCCTTACCGAGTAAAAAAAGTTTATATATAATTATATATGTTTTATTTATTGTTGGACTTTATATTTCATAACTGAAGTTTTATTTATTTCGGTTTGAGTCCATATTAATTATTTCTGAGAAAAAATTATTTTTGTTGTACAATGAGAAAATCTGAAAAAAAAAATAATTGACAACACAGGCTAAGTGGAGATGTCGACAGCTTTCGGAAGAAGCCACCCTTCCTTCGTCAGCATTCTTCGATTGTCACTGTAGGTGTGTAAGATTAAAATCAGCTATTTAAACGTACATTAAGGTGAAAAAGCGGATGGGAATTATATCACATTTCATCACCCATATGTTAAGTTTAGCACGAACTTAATTAATCTATTTTTAACTTTTTCTAACACAGTTGTAATTTCTTACACTCTAGTAGATTTTCTCAGAGTTGCAACCCTTAGTAGGACTTTTCAAGTCTTGACAAATGTCCGTTAGGTTTGAATTTATATTTCATATTTCTAATTCTTAGAAATATTACTAAATTGATGGTACCTTATGAGTTGAGTGTTAATTCTGTTTTATTTATTGTTGGACTTTATATTTCATAACTGAAGTTTTTATTTATTTCGGTTTGAGTCCATATTAATTATTTCTGAGAAATAATTATTTTTGTTGTACAATTTTATGTATAATTATATAAAATTATATAAAAAGGTTAAATTCTTCAAATTATTTATATAATTTTATCCAACTTTTTGAAGAATTTAACCCTTTTATATAATTTTATATAATTATACATAATTTGATATAATTTTATCAAATTATATATAATTAATTATATAAAAAACTTTTTTACTCGGGTTAACATTTTTTTCTGAACATACCAACAACCTGTCTCACTTTCTAAGGGGGTTTCCATGAAATATTTCAAGGCATTATGTGATATTTCTTAATGAATGGGATATATCTCTTGGAATGGGCAATATCTTATCGAATGGATGATACATATTTTTAGCGTTAGTCTCCTTGTTGATCAATTTTTTTTTATTTCACTAATTTAAAGCATTTAAAAAAATTAAATATTAAAATTTTTAATAGAATACGGGTAATGTTTTTCAAAATGAGTTTTTTCAAAAACGGCTCGACAAGTTATGGGATATAATTTTTTTACAAACTATTTAGAATGTAAATAACCCAAATCAGTAAAAAAAATGATGTACTAAGACCCTTCATTAAAAGTTGGTTCAAGGACACCGCGACATTGGAACCTGAAGAAGAAAAAATGTTATTACAGTAGATCATTTCAATAAATAAAGTCCAAACCAGCGGAGCTACACTCTCGAAGTTTGGCAGGAATATGTTTTGTGTTTATAGGCTGAGTTAGTTCTTAAATAGTCAAAATCAGATAAGGAGTAAACATTTTCCAAGTAGTAGTTGTAAATATATTAGAGTCCGACCGAATATTCGGTTTCGGTCGCGGTTTCGGCCGAATAATGGGATGTCGGCCTCTATTCGGTATTCGGCAAAATTTTGGCCGAATATTAGCCGAAACCGAAACTTTTTGATATTTTAAAAAATATGAAAAAAAGTCGCTGAATTTTTTGATTTCGTATTTCATTTCACTTGTTTCAGTTCAATTGAAGAAAATGTTACAAGTTTATGCAATAAATGTAAAACTGTTTCAGTTCAAAAATTATTTTCTCCTAATCTACAAACGAAATATACAATTTTTTTGTAAGTTTTTTAAAAAACATATTTTTTTTTTAAAAATACAACAATTCCTATGGTTTAAAAGCATTATATGCTGTATATTTATCTTCAAAAACTTTTTAATAACTTTATTCATGCCAAGCGGTAATTTTTTTTTTAAGTTTCGGTTCGGTTTCGGCCGAATATTACTTTTTCGGCCGAATATTCAGTTCGGTTTCGGTTCGGCCTCGAAAACTGGGTTCGGTCGGACTCTAAAATATATTTAACTAAATTTTAAACTTAAGCTTCTCTCTAATTTAATCGTGTTCCCAAGGACGAAACCTATTGAAATTAAAGAAAATCATGAAACACAAATAAATAAATACAATTTATGGGCTTCATAATCGATATTTTAATAAGTTACAAACGGAATTCCAAACTTATATGCACCCTCTTTCGTGAAGTTGAAAGTATAAAAACTACATTTACATCAAGACAGTTTACACACAAATTAAATTACAGATTATTACCTGTGCTTAAAGCTCTAAAGAAATGCTCATAACTACTTACATATTTGTTTTGTTAGCTTTCTTAAAACCATTTAAGTTTGTTATATAAAGTAAAAAGAAAAGAATAAATGGATTTAAAAAAATAAACTTTTTAACAATTCACAATCTAAATATACACACTGGGATGTTTAAGCGGAAAAGGTTAACTTTTTGGCATAAGATGTTGTAGAATCATCTATTTTTTTTTTTTAAGAAAAGCTAGACACAATAACAATTCCCTAAACGTTATTTATTTGCTAGAGAATAAAACAAGTTGAAAAGTTAAATTCGACTTGGCCGAATCTATGAATACCCTCCACAATGCCCTTTTTAAGTGATAGTAAATTTTCTAACGTGAAAACAATAAAATTTTTGTTAGAAATATTTTATTTTGTGTAAAAAAACTTTTCTTTATTAATTTAAAAAAAAAAAAAAATTACTAATTTTTTTGAGTGTAAAATTTTTTTTGAGTGTAAAATTTTTTTTGAGTGTATTTTTTTTTTTTGTTTTAATGTAAAAATATTTTTGTGTGACAAAAATACCTTGTAAGACATTTTTTTTGACTTACAAATATTTTTAAAACATGTTTAACGGGTTTTCAACACATGAATTTAAGGTGAAACTAATCTGAAATTTACGGTTTTGCTAATAACTTTTGAACCACTGGTCCGATTTGGCTGAAATTTAAAACGAACTGGACCAGAGGAACAACAAATATATATGCCACACTTCAGCACCCTCAGAATTGCCGTTCGAAAGTTACCGTGTGTTTTATCTCGTAAATTCCAGAAAAACCATTGCCGAAATTCACACATTTGCTTATAACTTTTGAACCACTGGACCGATTCCGCTGGATTGCAATACCAACCTGACCAGGTAAATGCCCAACATATATGCCAAACTTCAGGAGCCTCCGTGAAGTCTTTCATAAGTTAGCGTGTTTTCAACAGACAGACAGACGGACGGACGGACATCGCTAGATCGTCTTAAAATCGATCGAGGATCATGAATATATATACTTTATGGGGTCCTAGACCAATATTTCGAGATGTTACAAACGGAATGACAAACTCTATCACTAGAGTAGAGGGTATAATAAAAAAAATGAACAACAGCAAGTAGCACAATAATATTAAATTTTACCTGCTTAAAGTAAATATATATTTTTTTATTTAACACTGATTACTCAATATCCGGTAAGTTGCTAACGGAAATATTAAGAGTAGACTTCTGTGAATTTTTGTATGCAGAGTTTAATAATGCAGAGAAAAATTTCAGAATCTGGACTTTGTCTTCGAATCTAAGACATTTTTTTATAGAGAAAATGTACTAGAATCTAAAACTTTTTGTACAAAATAAAAAAAAATAGACTTTTTCTATAAAAAAATGTCTTATGATCTCAGACAGAAAGAAACTGATACTTTTTCTATATAACAAATCTTTCAGGTAACGTTTTCTTAACTCGGGAAAACACAAAATAATCAGTTCACGTTTAGTTTACTCGCAACTGTATGCAAAATCGCCCAAAGAAAAATCGAGCGTAAAAAAAATTAAAATTCCCCAGCAAAACTTTGGTAATGGGTAGTGATTATATAACACATTACCAGGTAATGCATATAACTTATTTGTATCATTATTTTATGATGTCTTAACAAACATTTGTTCCACAGCGTATTATTTTCAAGTGAAAAATAATGCATTACTAATAATTTGCTACGTAATGCATGATTATTGGAAAAAATGTATTTCATATTTGTTATTTCTAAACATTAAATCATGGATGACTTATATTTGGTTACGTTATGTATTATTTGAAAGTTTGAAATAATGTATTATTTAAAATTGGATGCATAATGCATTACAATAACATAAAAAATAATTATTTTATAAAAAATGCATAAGTTTAAACTAGAGATGGGCTCACGACAGGAAACGACACACACTCACGAGCATATTTTATCTACTTACACTCACTTACAATCACGTGAGTAAATTTAATACAAATTTACTTTTTCACTACTCGTAACACCTTATATATTATCTCCTGGTATGCTATATTATTTCATTTCTCGTAACCTATAAAATATCATATATTTTACACCTTACTCGTATTCTTCGTTATAAATTTATGACTTATTTTATACCTTACTGGTATTCTTTGTGATGCATTACTTTGAGTCTCATCGCCTGTTAAATCATCAATGCTGCAATGTATAAAATAAGAGATCCTATACCTTATTTTATACCTTATTTGGTAATCTAAGTTTTGCTGGGTCGCCCAAACAAATGTTCATACAAATTTGGCCCATATTTGATATGAAAAGTATGTCAAAATTTTTGGGTAAAACTTTAAAAACAAATTTTTACAAAAAATCGCTCGATCTTTAAAATTTAAGTTACACACTTAATATTTTTAACTTCAAATACTTATCTGTAGTTTTTCACGTAATACCGGCCTTTAGTCTGGCTTAGGGATTATAAACAACATGCCTTAAACCTACGCTCTTCGCAAAATAAAGCTATTCTGAACAGTATTTTTTTTTTTGTAAAAATATTTTTAGATTTATTAGGGGTCTTCTTTGGGCTTTTTTCGTTATTTTAGGCGAAGTTTCGTATTTTTTTCGGTAATTTTTCATATTTTTTGGGTGAGTTTGCATTTGGGCGTTTTTTTCATAATTTTTTTTTTGGTGATTTTTGTTTGGGCGAAATTTGCACAGAAATATTTATTTAATCAGCAAAAAGAATCAGTAAAATTACAAAAAAAAAACATTAATTTCTAAAACTAAATGTCAGAGAATTTAAAGTCTGCTAATTCAAACTGAAAATTGTTTTACAGATTTGTCGTCAGATTTTCTTTTCAGTGTAGATAACTTATACCACCAGAACTTTCAAAAGGCAACTAACAAAAAAATGTTACCAACATTTTACAACACAACCTTTTTGCAGCTCTTCTAGGGCCGTCTTAATGTATGGCAGGGCCCTGGTATGTATGGCGTCTGAATCTATGGCCTATCGTATAGGAAAAATATTTTAGATTCTGAGATTTTTTGAATAGAAAAAACTATCTCAGCATAAGAAAATTTTCGTGTAGGAAAAATATCTGAGAATCTGCTTTCTCTACTTGATATTTTTACTCAGAATATCAACCTGTTTTTATAGGATGTCTAAGACTTTTCCATAGGAAAAATGTGTTAGAAACTGAGACTTTTCCTACACGAAAAATATTTCAGAATCAGAGATTTTTTCTATACGTCTCAGAATCTTATAATTTTTTATAAGCAAAATGTCTTATAATCTGATACTTTTTCTATACAAAAAATTTCTCAAAATCTGATGCTTTTTTCACACTTTTCTATACAAAAAATATCCCAGAATCTGAGACTTTTTCTTTACGAAAAATTTCTCAGAATCTTATAATTTTTTTTATACGAAAAATGTCTGAGAATCCGATACTTTTTCTATACGAAAAAAGTCTCGGAATCTGAGACTTTTTTTACGAAAATGTGTCATATATGAGACTTTTCTATACGGAAATGTCTCATATATTAGACTTTTCTATACGAAAAAAGTCTCAGAAGAGAAAAACTGAAACTTTTTCTATACGAAGAATGTCACAGAATCTGAAAATTTTCTATAAAAAAAATGTGTCAGAAATTGAGAGTTTTTCTATACAAAAATGTCTCAGAATTTGAGACTTTTTCTTTTAGAAAAAAGTCTCAGAATCTGAGACTTTTTCTGCATGAAAAATGTTCCAGAATCTGACAATTTTCTATACGAAAAATGTGTTTTCCTTTAAGAAAAACGTCTCAGAATCTTACTTTTTCTATACAAAAAATGTCTCAGAACCTGAGACTTTTTCTATACAAAAAATGTCCCAGAATCTGACAATTTTCTATACGAAAAATGTCTCAAAATCTGACACTTTTTCTATTGAAAAATTTCTCAGATTCTAAAACTTTTGTCTCAGATCTGAGAATTTTTTATATGCAAGAAGTTTCAGAAGAGATAATCTGACATTTTTCTATACAAAAAATATGTCAGAATCTGAGAGAATCTTAGACTTTTTTATACAAAAAGAATTCTAAGAATCTAAGACGTTTTCTTTACGAAAAGTGTTTCAAAATTTCTAAGAATCTTAGACTTTTTCTATACGAAAAATCGTTTTAGAATTTGAAACTTTTGCTATACAAAAAATGTCTTAAATTTTGAAACTTTTTCTTTACAAAAAATGTCTCAGAATCTGAGACTTTTTCTTTACTAAAAATGTCTCTTAATCTGAGACTTTTTCTTTACGAAAAATGTCTCAGAATCTGAAAGTTTTTCCATACGAAAAACGACTTAGAATCTGAGACTTTTGCTTTACGAAAAATGTCTTTTAATTTGAGACTTTTCCTATACGAAAAATGTCTCAGAATCTAAGACTTTTTCTATACGAAAAATGTGTTAGAATCTGAGACTTTTTCTATAAGAAAAATGACTAATCTGAGACTTTTTCTATATGAAAAATATCTAAGAATCTGAAACGTTTTCTAAACGAAAAATGTCTCAGAATCGGAAATTGTTCTGTACGAAAAATGTCTCAGAATCTAAAACTTTTTCTATACGAAAAATCTCTCAGAATCTCAGGAGTTTTCTATACGAAAAATGTCTTAGAATTTGAAACTGTTTCTATACGAAAAAATCTGAGACTTTTTCTATATGAAAAATGTGTCAGAATCTGAAACTTTTTCTATACAAAGAAATTTTTCGTATAGACATTTTATATAGGGAGAATTTCTCTTATAATCGGAAACTTTTTTTATACGAAAATGTGAATAGGTCTATAAGTAAAAATAAAGCTCCTTTTTTAATGTGTGGAGATTTATTGGCCTTTCGGGACTCCGCGAAGTCGGGGCCCTGCGTACGGGCCCCACGTGCCCGAATGGTAAAAACAGTACGGAGCACATCTAAATACAAAGAAATTTATAGCTTACAAGTATGAGGGTATATCATGTGGTTTATATGGGGTTGGTTTGGCGTAAACTGTCATTGTTGTCAAAACTTTAGCCAATTTGTTAAAAAAAACTTTTGCATATAAAATAAAATTTAAAAATGAAATTATGATGAACAAACTCAAAAGAAGCCAACATATGAAAGTCAAGGAAGCGTATTTTATGTCAATCATTTTTTCGCAAACAATTTGTTCACATTAGCTGTAGTACACAATAAAAACCTAAAAAATACAAAGAAAATAAATGTTTAAAAAAAGATTTTAAGGATAATCGCGGATAATAAGTTTTCTGGTGTTTTTTGTTAAAGAATTAAATCATAAAAATTTATTCAAAGAAAAAAGAAAAAAAAAATCAATAAAAATTTACAACATTTTAATGTAAACTCTGGCAGAGGAGCAACAGCATCAATTGCATGGAAAACAAAATGTACCATAAAGTAGTTTCCCTTGTGTAAGCACCATTCAACAGACAAAACACACACCACAACACAGCCTTACTCAATTTCCCTTTTCCAAAGATTTTAATACTCTTAACTTTGAATATATAATATCCCAGTCAAGATATGCTCCTACAATATAACGTACATTTTCCTCAGTGTCATCGTATCCTGTACGACCGTGCAATAGGCGAATATTATTAAATGTCAATACATCGCCAGGCTTTGTTTTAAATGCATAGGCATCCTTACGAGCTAGGCGTACAAATTTTTCATAGGCCTCATACCAGGGTATAACTTCATTCAATGCCACCGAAAAATGACTATCACGTTGGGGTATACTGTGATTTATACGCGTATAATTTCCGTCATTGTCTAAACTGTAATGCAAAAAAAAATATATATATAAGTTAAAGGAACAAAAAAATATATATGTATTGATGATAACAAAGTGGAAGAGTGATAACATTGGCCAAAACGATTTTTTTACATGCTACACTTAAAACAGAAATTGTAGACTAACATATTTTTTCTATATTATTATTTTTCTACGCCCACAAATGGGGGCGGTCCAAATGTGGCGGCCGTTATGTTAGAGGAGTGGCGGCGGATGACACCTACACTCTCGCTTTTAATGTTAAAAAATATTAAAATATTATAATAAATGTCCGGATGGTATCCCTGATCATATCGAGACCTGATTTCGAGATTCAGGAGGCCAAAGTACTACTTAAGAGTATGTATTCAAGGAGTCCGTGCAAAATTACACTGCGCAACAGTGAAAAAACAAGAACTTGACTCGATTCTATTACCATAAGGTAGAAAAACCCTGTACTCAGATAGTCCAGTTTGGTGACCAATTCCTTTTTATGGGCCTCCAAATATTCAGAAGGCAGAGGGACCCTCAAATTAGGGTGATATCAGTTTTTGCCCAACAGCTTAATCAGAGTTGGTGCTATCCTGGACTTTTTTTTTTAAATATAGGAAAAAAAATCGTTTTTTCACTTTTTTAGAATAGTTTGGCAAAATTGTAGCCACGGTCAAGCTGTACAATTCTTATAAATAAACCAAAACAATCTTAACAAGTTAATGCACCCTAACTTACTAATGAAGACTACTCCGTACTTTAAGTTGATAGATTTTGACTAAAAAAATCCACAGAACCCCAACAAATGCTCCGCAATTACCCCTAGAGGGATAAAATGCAAAACCGACCCTTATTAGTTTTCCAGTGCATAGGGCCTTTTCTAATCTAATCTAAATCTAATCTTTCCCTCCCCAACATTTTTTGCAAGCATACCTAAGCATTATACCCACTCCTTAAGGAGTGGGTACATGCATAAGAAATTTTATTTTGATTACGTCCGCAAAAATAGTCTTTAGTATAAGGATTTTTTTACCAACCTTGGGATAAAATATTTAAGAATCAAAAAAATTGCATATGAAAAACTAAAATTAAATTAGAGTCGTAGACTGAATCTGATAAATTTTCTTATAATTTTCTAAGAGAAAGTAAATCTAATAAATTTTTAATAGAAAAATGTTTCAGATGTCTTTAGAAAATATTTAGATACTTATTTGACTTAGAATTTAAGAATATTTTAAAAGAAAAATTATCTAATATTTTAAGAATTCTTCTGTAGGAAAAATTTTTAAGAATCTTATAAATTTTCTATAGAAAAAATCCATTGGCAACTGTTAATTTCCATAGAATACAATAGTTTAGAGTCTGACAAGAATTTTTCTGGAAAAAAAATCGAGTAATGTTTCTACAGGAAAAACGTTTCAGAATGTGATAGTTTTTTTATGAGAAATATATTTCAGAATTTTAGAATTTGTTATATGGAAAAAGAGATTTTTCCTGTTTAAATAATATTTTAGAATCAGAGAATTTTTCTAGAGGAAAAGTTTTTCAAAATCTATGATTTTTTCCAACAAGAAAAATGTTTTGGAATTTTTTTATAGAAAATTATATCAGAATCTAAGTTTTTTTTTGTATGAAAAATCTCCCAGAATCTGAAAATATTTCTATTGAGAAATTTTATAAAGGAAGTGTGTCTTTGAGTCTGTAAATTTTTCTTTTGAAGTTGCGTCTTAAAATTTTCTTTAGAAAAATGCCTTAGAACCTAATAATTTTTCTATATGAAATTATCTTAGAAAACATTGGAACTTTAAAAATGTGCCTTCTTTTTTTCCCTCCATTCTCAAATATTTTCTATTGTAAAATGCCCCTTGAAAAAATCTGTTGGATCTGATTTAATGTGTTTGGATCTAAAAAATATAATTTTATCTGAACAGGTCTTTTTGATCCGACGTTTTTCCACAATTTCAGGATCTGATCAGATTCAATTACGGATCAGATCTACCAGAGTTCGAAATTGGAGACAAATTTCGTATCTAGTAGATCTTATCAGATACAAATGCCATCATTAGATTTTTACAAATCAGACCAGATCCAATCAATTTTTTTCACGGGGCTATAAAATTTAAGTATTTATTTTTAGAAAAGGGTATCAGATTTTTTTCAAGGAAGAATTTTTTAGAAACCGATAATTTTTTAGAGTCTGAGATTTTTCTTTTATGAAAAATTTTTCAACATGTATTTAAGTTTAATAATTTTTAATTGAAAGCTTTTTTCGGAATATTCGAAGTATCACAATGAAAAAAATTTATGTAAAAATTTAATTTTAATTTATTTTTGATTTCAGTCCAGTAGGGTTCTCTTGTGAACAGTTTTTTTTGAGTAAACAATATTTTTCTTAAAATTTTCTTTATACACTCAAAAAAAAAAAACTGTAAAGTTGGCAAAAAATTTAGTTAAATTTAACTAAAAAAACACCTGATTTTGAACCTACTAAATTTCTAGTTAATTTAACAAAAAATATTTAGTTAACTTTTCGTAGAATGAATGTAGCAAAAAAACAGTAATTTTAACTAAAAATTCAGCTGAAAATTTCGTAACATTTTTTATTAGGTGAATTCAGCTAACCTTTTTTTTTAAATAAAAAAAAAATATTTTTCACAGCGTTAAGTTCAGCTTAAGTAGGACTAATGAGATTTGCATAGGAGGCTACACAAGAAATGTTTAAAATTTTCGACTTGACAAAAATGTTACAAAAAATCAGCAAATTAATTAGTAAAAATTCGTAAACTCAGTTTTAAAGTCAACAAAAAAAATTAATTCCAAATTTGTACAAAACTAGTATTTTCGTAAATCGAACTTAACTAAAAAAAGTAGTTAAAACGCTGATTTTAACTAAAAATTTGCTAAAAAGCCAGTAAACTCGAGTTAACAAAAAAAAGTTTGTTAACTTTACAGTTTTATTTTTTTGAGTGTACGGTAAGAAATAGTTAATATGCTCAAAAATATATTTTTAAAAAAAATATTAAAATAACCTAAAAATTGTACATTGCTATTCCAAAAGTCAAAAAGCGTGATTAAGCGGGATGAAGCGGGACTTTGTTTAAAAAGCGGGATCGGAGTTCTAGGCGGGATGAGACATCAAAGAACTGTCATTTCAAAGACGACTTCTATTAACATATGTACACAAAAAATTATTGGCTAACAATTTTCAATTAAATCTATTGATCAATAAATGTTTTGATCAAAATTTTTCTTATTTTCTTTAACTGTGGAATTATAAATTTTCAACATACCAGATTTTTTTCGCTTCAATTTATTTAAATAGGTTAATTCAAAAATATTCAAAATAATTTGGTTTCATTTATTTTTACTGTTGGCAACATATTGGAAAGCAAAAAAGATATTGGAAAGCAAAAAAGATGAATTTTTTGATGATTTGTGACAAGCTTACAATTCATTGTTAAATCAATCATTATTTTGATTGACTATATATATAAAAAAATGATCAATCTTTTGATCAAAATCAAAATAATTTTTATCCTCATTTGTAATGCTCTCCTAGAAAACCATTAAATCGTGCATTTAAAGAGTTAAAATGTTCTACAAAAATGTTTTGCATCAAATTTTACTACACCATTTACAGATGTAATTCGAAAAAGATCAATTGCAATTCGAAGATTCTATTTATAATTCGAAGATTCCATTTGTACAATTGATCTTTTCACTCAAAAAAATAAAACTGTAAAGTTAACAAATTTTTTTTTGTTAACTCGAGTTTACTGGCTTTTTAGCAAATTTTTAGTTAAAATCAGCGTTTTAACTACTTTTTTTAGTTAAGTTCAATTTACGAAAATACTAGTTTTGAACAAATTTTGAATTAATTTTTTTTGTTGACTTCAAAACTGAGTTTACGAATTTTTAATAATTAATTTGCTGATTTTTCGTAACAAATTTGTTAAGTGAAATTTCTTATGTAGCCTCCTATGTAAATCTCATAAGTTCTACTTAAGCTGATGAAAAAACAGAAAAAATAAACTTTAAATTTTTTACAAAATATTTTCTAAATTTTAGTTTACGAAAAGTAACAAAAAGTTTAGCTGAATTCAACTAATTTTTTTGTTAATATATGTACATAAAAACGTTACGAAATTTCAGCTAAATTTTTAGTTAAAGTTACGGTTTTTTTTTTGCTACATTCATTCTACGAAAAGTTAGCTAAATATTTTTAGTTAAATTAACTAAAAATTTAGTAGGCCCAAAATCAGGTGCTTTTTTAGTTAAATTTAACTAAATTTTTTGCTAACTTTACAGTTTTTTTTTTTAGTGTTCGGATTACAATTGGAATCTTCGAATTACAAATGGAATCTTCGAATTACAATTGGAGTATTCGAATTACAAATGGAATCTTCGAATTACAAATGGAATCTTCGAATTACAAATGGAATCTTTGAATTACAAATAGAATCTTCGAATTACAATTGATCTTTTTCGAATTACATCTGTAAATGGTGTAGAAAAACTGGGAGACACGGGTATTTTATTTTCGGCCATATTCACAAAATTTGTTTGTCTGGTTAATGTGTACTGCCAAAATTTGTCGAACAGCGTTACCACACAAAGATGCAGTTAAACATTTATAAAAAAAAAACCTATTGCATAAATATTTTTTTTTTTTTGTAACAAACCAGATCAAATTTAAAGAAATTAAGTAAATAAAGAAGTCTTAATAGCGGTATTTACAATTGATTATTTTTAAAAAAATCGCGAATTTTTTAGCTGGGAATTCAAAAATACAATTTTTGGCAACAAAAACATTGCAAGTGCAAAATGTGAATTTGCAGTTTTATTGCATTTCTCCTGAGAAATAATTTTTTGTCTACAGTAATTTTTTCATATCTCTCACCGTTTTTGAGATATGCTTAAAATGACAATTTTTCAACGTTTGACCGCGATTTTTAAAAAACGGCTCTGGCGAATGTTTTGATTTTTGCCGAAATATAGTAGTGGGGCACCCCAGATTCATAATCAAGAAATACATTTACAGTTGTCGTAACTTGAGGTTAAAGCTGGTTCGGCTGAGGTGTGTATCTTTTCGAAAATTTGGAATTACATATCTGCAAAACCATTCCAGTGGCTTTGAATTGAGCAATTTGTGTAAATAAATTTTGGGTTTTTTTTCGCTTTGATTAACTATCAAAAATTGCTAACAAAAGAGGCCTATCGAAAAGGACTCGGAGCGTATGATTAATAAATACATTTTAATGAACAATAAGTATACGCATGTACTTTAAATGAAAATTAAAATAAGTTATAGGATTTAAGAGTATCAGTGTTGCCATTTTGACGCTTTTCGGGTATTTTCTGGTGCTTTTTGGTCTGTTTACCCGGAGTTTTTTTCGAATACCCTTTTTAAAAAAAAGGGTATTCATGGCGCTTTTGGTGCTTTTTATAAAAACTTTGTGATTTTGTTATTATTTCGGTTTGCTGATTATTTTTATGTCAGGGTCTTTCAGCAAATATTTACTAAAGTTTTTGTAACAAAACTATTATTTTTTATGTTTTCTGAACTGTTGTTTCTTGAAACAATTCTGAAATTTGTTGGCTAAATTATAAACTGCCTTCAAGTATTTACAGTTAAATTTATTAAAATCAAATTTACCAAATATCATTTACAAAAGAGGCATTTTATAAAAAAAAATCTATTTCGTGGCGTGATGAGTGCGAAAATGAAACAGATTTATATGAAAGTTATTAATTTTTCTATAAAGACGAATATTTTTATTTAAATTTTGTGTTTATTGTTATCTTAATATTGTTTTAGGAAATTAAATTGCATTTTTTTTAGTTTTGTATCAATAAATTTAGTAAATTCACGAAAAAAATTATATATTTTTTTTTTTTTAGTTTAAGTTTTTGGCGCTTTTTACCCTTTTTATGTGTGAATTTTACCCTTTTTTATATGTTATTTTTGTAGTAAAAAAGAAAATTTTTAAAATAAATTTTTAACTTGTGACTTTTTCCTCTTTTTATACCCTCCACTTAGTGATAGAGGGTCCCAGGCCGAAATATCGGTCTGGGACCCCATAAAGTATATGGGGCATTCCAAGCCAAATCACTCACTATTAGACCCGACCCCTTTCGATTTATTTTATTTTTGGGTATGTTTTAGTATTTATTAAATGCAACTCGGAGACCAATTTTCAGCCTTTTATTTCAAGATGGTGTTGAGTAATCAATTTTTCAAAATGGCGATTTTCTCAAAAAAATTAAAAAATTTAAATTTTTAGTTAATTTTGACCATTAAAAAATATAGATATTTTAAAAAAAGTTGGACAACGTTTTGTTGGTATTTAAATGTAGTTTTAGAAAAAAAATATGAAAAAATTATTCGAAGTAATTATCACGTATTTTTTGACGTTTAAAAATTAAAATCGACTTTTTGAAAAAGTCCGAAACCTTCGATTTTTTTGTAAAAAACTATAAAAATTCTACTCTTAATTACGCAACTTTTAAGCCATAATTCGAGATGTGATCACAATTCTTTCTATTTTTTTTTTTAATTTTTAAAATTGCACCTTTAATTTTTTGGCTCTGATTTATTTTATATGGTGTTCCAAAAAAAATAAATTGGTAGATATTGACCCTAACTTACCCTAGATATATTCATTTCGAGGTAAAAATACGTCTCACAAAAATTTAGGACGATCGGAAATGGGTAAGGCGTTTTGCATGGTCCTTGAAGTTTAAAAAACGGATTACAAGAAAAAATATGATTTTTTTTCAGTTTTCGCAATTTTTTTGGTATTTTAAGTTAAGTTTAAATTCAAGTGATTACAGAATTATGATGAGGAGTAAAATGCCTTTCTAATAAGGTTCTAAAAACTAAAATCGGTTGAATATCAGCCAAGTTATTACAACTTCCCCAGGCATCTAGCGTGTGTCATACCACTTGATTAAAGAATACGAGTCCCTTTTTTAAATTTATTGAAATTTTCTACTGTAATAACATTTTTTCATTATTAATGTTTTAGTGTAATACTTTTTTAATTTTTCCAAATTTTAAAACAAAAAAAAAAAAAATTTTTTTTTTAAATCGAGATTTCAAAAGGGTGTTGAAAGTGCAGGCATTTTTAGCATTAATTTAAAACATGTTAGAAAAACACAATATGAAAAATACTTGTTATCTAAATACATTTGAACTTGAAGAATAAAAAAATGTTATTACAATAGAAAATTTCAATGAATTACAAAAATCGGATTGTATTGCTTAATCAAGTGGTCTGCCATACGTTAGATGCCTGGGGAAGTTGTAATAACTTGGCTGATTTTCAACCGATTTTAGTTTTTAGTACCTTATTAGAAAGGCATTTTACTCCACATCATAATTCTGTAATCACTTGAATTAAAACTTAACTTAAAATACCAAAAAAATTTTGAAAACAGAAAAAAAATCATATTTTTCCTTGTAATCCGTTTTTTAAACTTCAAGGACCATGCAAAACGCCTTACCCATTTCCGATCGTCCTAAATTTTTGTGAGACGTATTTTTACCTCGAAATGAATATATCTAGGGTAAGTTAGGGTCAATATCTACCAATTTATTTTTTTTGGAACACCATATAAAATAAATCAGAGCCAAAAAATTAAAGGTGCAATTTTAAAAATTAAAAAAAAAATAGAAAGAATTGTGATCACATCTCGAATTATGGCTTAAAAGTTGCGTAATTAAGAGTAGAATTTTTATAGTTTTTTACAAAAAAATCGAATGTTTCGGACTTTTTAAAAAAATCGATTTTAATTTTTAAACGTCAAAAAAAAGTGATAATTACTTCGAATAATTTTTTCATATTTTTTTTCTAAAACTACATTTAAATACCAACAAAACGTTGTCCAACTTTTTTTAAAATATCTATATTTTTTAATGGTCAAAATTAATTAAAAATTTCAATTTTTTAATTTTTTGGAGAAAATCGCCATTTTGAAAAATTGATTACTCAACACCATCTTGAAATAAAAGGCTGAAAATTGGTCTCCGAGTTGCATTTAATAAATACTAAAGCATATCCAAAAATAAAATAAATCGAAAGGGGTCGGGTCTAAAAGTGAGTGATTTGGCATGGAATGCCCCATATATATTCATGATGCCCGATCGATTTTAAGACATTCTAGCGATGTCCGTCTGTCCGTCTGTCTGTCTGTCTGTGGAAAATGGTGTCACGGACAAAATATTGCACAGAGATGACTGAAACTTAACATATTTATTGGAAGTTGTCCCGAGAAACTCGGTATTACATTTGAGCGATATCGGTTCAGCGGTTCAAAAGTTATCAACGAAAATGTAAGCACACCTCAAAAATTTCAGTACATTCAACATAACCTAAAAATACAAAATGCTTTAATTCGGCTTCTGGTTGACATATGTGAACATAATTGAACACCAAATGGTATTTAAACAAGTACGAACATATTTTTTGACAAAAAAAGAAAAAAATCGCGGATTTTTTTTACCAAAATTTTTTTTCGCGGAAATTTTTTTTTCAAAATTTTTTTTTTTTTTTTTCAAAAGTAATTTCCTTTTAAATAAAGTTTTTTGCAATAATCTTTTTGAAATTGTGGAGGGTATCACTGCATTCGGCAAGGCCGAATTTAATTTTTTTACTTGTTTACCCTTTTTTTTGTTTATTTTTACCCTTTTTTACCCTATTTTCCAAAATTTTGGCGCTTTTCTTCATTTTGGAAATGGCAACACTGAAGAGTATACTCTGAATATGTTGTCATTATGGGTGGTGGAGCTCAAACTTTTTTGTCGTAAGTGTTAATTTTGTTTTTGAAAAAACAACACATTTTTGAAAATTTTAAAATAAATTGGAAAACGCTGGAAAATATATGGCTATTATTTTAATAAAATGTTTTAGATTCTAAAACTGTTTTTCTAGAAAAGCTCAGATTTTGAGAAAAATATATAAAGAGACAAAAAATGTTATAGGTATGAAGCAAAATTGATTGAATTGGTGAACACAAAACGGATAATTGTTCACAACGTATTCTAACAATGCGATGGTTGTGTATACTACACTCAAAAAAATACGTTAGTAGATTTACTAATTTTTTTTTGCTAATGCTAATTAGCTAACTTTTAGCAAATTTTTAGTTGAGATTAGCATGTTAGCAAAAAATTCTTGTAAACTTCATTTAGCACATTAGCAATTTTAAACAAACTTTGAACTAATTTCTTTTGCTAAATTTGAAATTGAGTTGACAACATTTTTACAAGATTTTTTGCTAACATTAGCAAAAATAAATGGTAAATTTTTTTTTATTTTCAGAAAACTTAAAATGGCGCTATCTCGGAAACTAAGCCAGATAGAGCAAAATGGAGGGCGTTTTTGGTTCTTAGAATCACCATACTTTCGCGGGTCCTCTTCACATGTGTGGACCCTAATGGAACCTAACTTTGGATCCAAAAAAGTTAGCATTCCCGAAAATTTTAAAATGCTCATATCTCGGTAAATATTGCCGACACAACAAAAAGTCCAAAAGAATTTTTGTAGCTCTCAACACGACCGCAAAATAACAAAAAGCTCCCCGAGTAATATTTTTGAAGTTATCGAGTTTTTTAATTCTCAAGACCCCAGTGATCCCCTAAAATCACGTATCTCAAAAACTAAGCAAGGTAGAGCGAAACGGACACAAATTTTGGATCAAAAACTATAACGATTTTTAAGGAACCCAACTAGGTCTAGGCCCATCGGGGTCTGGACCTATTGGGTCCGAACCCAATGGGGTCCTCAAATGTGTATGAACTAAGTTCAAAAAAAAAAAAAAATCAGTTAACTAATTATTGGCAAAACATTTTTGCTAACTTTAGCAAAAAAATTGTGGGTTCAAAATCAGCAAATTTTCTTGTAAGTTTACAAGCTTTTTTTTCTAGCATTACAGTTTTTTTTTTTTTGAGTGTAAAGTGTCTGCCAATCAGTATTGTTAATGGTAGGCATATGACAAAAAATATCAAAGGTTCGATTCTCGTTGGGGTATACTTGTTAATAAAAAATTCACATATGTATTAGAAAAACGATTACCATTAGTGAATCAAGCCGACATTTGAATTCTACTGAAGATGACGGTTAACTGGAACTATGTGAAACCGGCATAGTAATACAAGAAATGTCTATAATTTTTAGAAGTTAACTTTACTTCTACATTTTTTCTATTAACAAAAAATTTTGTAGATTCAAACACTATTTATTGTCAGTATGATTTGCAAATGGTATTGCGAACTTAAAATACCTTGCATTATTCCATTTTTTAAAAACACATAAAACTGAAATATGAAAATAATTAATGAATGATTTTTACAAAAAACTTTACGAGAAAGAGACAAATATGCAGTGTTACCAATAGCTTTTTCTTTAATTCCTAAACTATAAATATAAAAATTCCCCAAAATAGTAAAAACACGTATAAAGCCTTTAAGTTTAATGGGTTATACCCAAGACATTTTTTTTTAACTTATTCCCATTGCAATATATGCTAGAATACATTCTAATGTAATCACAACAAAATTTCATTGTAAAATAGTTTTTCAAAAAAACTACAATACTTTCGTGACAATTTCAAATCATCGATTATTTCATGTTTAGTTGAATCGATTAAAAGATATCCTTATATTATACAATATAATGTGTTCTAGAATCGATTATTAGGAACGGAATATTTTGCTGGGTACTTTAACTTTTGACTTAATTTTTTTTTTTTTTTTGGATTTTGTGATATTTTTTCTGAGTTGTTAAATTGTCTTTAAAATTTCTCCAAAACGAAAACTCCATGATATTTATCGCAAATCCTAAATAAAGTCCCCAGCTAAGTTTTGGATATAAATTCCCAATTCTAGCATCCCTACGAAAGTGTGATATAAACAAACAAGAACGATTTCTAGGGAATAAACTTCAATATAAATTGTGGTGGTATTTCTGTTTCAACAATCTACTGCACTCTTTTTAGAGTTGTGGAGTAAGTAGTCAAGTGTTATAGTAAATGAAGTGTCAAAGCGATAAAATGTATTGCAATGTCTGTTCCTCTTTATATCTGTGTGGAACAAATAAGACAGCAGGAAATAAGAATGGTGAAAAAAATGCAATAAATAAATTGAAAATCGATTTTTATTCCTTTATTTCCCTGGTTTCCATGGGTAACCAAGTGCAACTATGTGAAGGTTTATTAATGTTTTTTTTTTATCGTAGTACCGTAGTACCTATTGTACTTAAGTAATGTTGGTAACTATCTACCATATGTTCCTGTACGTGGAGTACTATTTTACTGTTTGTCGGTTGTTACCGTGATACGGGACTTATATGCAAATTGAAAACAGTGTTTTATAGGGAGGGAAATATTTGATTTAAATTGCAATTAACTTAACAAGTCCTTTTTTAAACGGGTTTGTTTCGGGGGTACATTTGCACAAATATCATAGCAGGTGGGGTACTAGATGAGCCAAATCAGACCTGGGGAATAAGGTTCCCTCTTAAAGAATTAATCCAACCACTGGAAAAATTTTTGGTTTTTTAGAATTTTTGAAATTTATATAAAACTGGCAGGACCAGTCCGCTTTGCTAGTCCTAAGAAAACATATGTTTTAAATTGTATCTCAATTTAAGTATACAGTGTTGGACAAAACTAAAGCACGGGATCGGGTTAAGGTAGTAACCTTTAGTTTCAGCATCGGTTATGCCAAATTCACACCTGAGGTGAAATCTCGTTCGAACAAGATTTCGATTTTACGGTTGTGTATTAAATGATACAGAACAATATAATCGAAATATCGTTCAAACGAGATTTCATTCAGGTGGTAATTTTATACCTTTTTTCCGAATCGCGCTCTCTATAGTTCCCGCTCGGTTTGTACACAGAAAAAAAAAATGAGTAAATTTTTTATACTATTGAGTAAAAAATTACTCAATTTTGCACCAGTAAACGATTTAATAGTATTGAGTAAATTTTGATTAAAAAATTATTAAATGTTTACTAAAAAATTTTAGTAAATTTTTAATGTACACAATTAAAAATTTAATTAAAAATTTTTCGATTTTTTTAAGTAACTTTTTAATTGTGTCAAGTAAAAATTTACTCAAAATTTATCAATTTATTTTTTTAAAAAGTATAAAAAATTTCACATTTGTTTTTCAAAAAAAAAATGTTTTTTCAAACTTTACCAAATATGTTTATGTCTTAAAGACATAGGAAAATTTTATAAAGACGATTTCAAACTTTCAGAGAGAGAATTCAAAACACGAAGAGAATAAGAAAGAAATATTAAACTTTGTATTAAATTATTTACTCAATTTGTATACCCTCCAACCACAGTATGGGGGTATACTCACTTTGGCATTCCGTTTGTAACGCATCGAAATATCGGTCGGGGACCCCATAAAGTATATATATTATTGATCCATGATCGATTCTTAGACATTCTGTGAATGTCCGTCTGTTCGTCCGTCCGTCTGTATGTAGATGGCACGATGAAGTCAAAAATAAAATAGCTGGCCTCCTGAAACTTGGCACGAATATTTATTATGGTCCTAGGCAGGTGACGTTTGTAAATGGACAAAATCGGACCAGGGGAAAAAGTTCCCCCTTGAGGAACTTAACCAACCTCTGAAAAACACGATTTTACGTTTTTTTTTTTACATTTTTTTTTATATTTTTGTAAACAAATGAAACAAATTTATGCAAGAAGAAATTCAGAGTACTGCACTAGGACCGGGGGACTAAAAAATTTAGTTTTTTTCCCCGCCCCCTTTTTAGGACGTGGATATAAAAAATAGTTTAAATAATGATAAGATTGTATTACTTTAGTGCAAAAAGCATAACAAATAAATTAGTAAACATTTTTCGAGAGGGGGAGTTGTGCCCCACTGCCCCCGCCTAAGCTCCCTCCCAAAAAAAATACGCCCCTGATTTTTTTTTAACATCTTGGAGGATATTAAAGATTAGGCACAGCCGAATTTAACACTCTTACTTGTTTTTTTTTTTAATTTTTTAGTAAATTATTAATTGCGTCAATTAAAAAATTACTTAAATCTTATTTAAAAATTTAAAAAAGTGATTAATCAAATTGTTTTTCTCAATATTTTTTTTCTGTGTACTATTTATTAGTAGTGATATACTCGGTTTAGCCCTTTTTATCGTGATTGCAAAACAGGTATAACCTTCATTATAGTACAAAGGGGCGTGGCAATTTAAGTCTTTTTGTCCAATCGTGGTCTTTTATGTGTTATAGTTCCCCCTTGTTTAGCACTACCTGTGCAGCGATTTTTGGGATCGATCACACCGTCTTGGTGTAATTTCCGTAGTGGCAGATATATATTTTTATTTAATCAGTAGCATTCCGATTTCAAAAAATTTTTCAGAAATATTTAGAGTGTTCCTCCAGGGTGGACCTAGGCTAGGCTTCATCGACCACGCCCACTTTTACGCCCACTTTTTTTTCTAAAAAATCATCATCAAAAATTCATTCATCGACCACGCCCACTTTTCTAAAAAACGTAAAATTTTAATCCGATTTCAAAAATTTGTTTACCAATACATACTTGGAATAGTCCTTCAGGGTGGACACATGCTGCGCTTCATCGACTACGCCCATTTCCATGATCACTTTTGTCAAAAAATCTTAAAATTTTAATATCTACGAATGTTTTCACCAATATTTAGGGTGTTCCTCCTGTCAGTTAACATAGGGTAGGTTTCATTGACCACACCCATTTTAAAGTCCACTTTTGGTTAAAAGTCAAATTTTTAAACCTCCGAAACTATTCATCCCATTTTAAAACATTCTGAAAAGTATTTTTTGAAAATTCCGACCCTTCCTTAATCTGATATTTAATATTACCGGTAACGAAGTTCCGGTCGGTCATGCTAGTTATATTTATAGATGTCATTAGTGGCACAATTTAAAAATATGATACATCCAGCCCACACACAAAAAAAAATATTAAAAAATTGTGTACGTTTTGGGGATAATACAACCTATAAAGTGGTTTTTGATAATTTACCTAAGTTTTTTAGAGCAAAAACTTTGGTAAGTTATCTAAAACCACTTTATAGGTTGTAATTAAACCAAAAACTGGCACAATTTTTTTAATTTTTTTTTGTGTGCACGGTTCGGTCGAAACAACTTTAGCCTCAAGTTGCGAACACTGTAAATGTCTCTCTTGATTATGAATTTGGGGTGCCCCACTACTATATTTCGACGAAAATCAAAATCATCGCCAGAGCCGTTTTTAAATAAATCGCGGGCAAACGTCAAAAAATTTACATTTTTAGCTTATCTCGAAAACGATGAGAGATATGAAAAAATGGAGGAATATTTTTGCCTTTAGTAATTTTTTCATATCTCTCATCGTTTTCGAGATAAGATTAAAATGTAAATTTTTTTATGTTTGACCGCGATTTATTTAAAAACGGCTCTGCCGGAGATTTTGATTTTCATCAAAATGTAGTAGTGGGGCAACCCAGATTCATAATCAAGAGAGACATTTACAGTGATCGCTTGAGGTTAAAGTTATTTCGGCCTAGCCGTGAGCCGTTTTGGAGTTCTCTAGGAACATACACACCCATTTTTATGTATCGAAGGAAACTATTCAAAACTTGCTATCTGCAATATTTTCGAAAGAGAGTTTTTGTTAGAAATGTGTTCACGGAATAAGTTGTCTTACATCAAATTAATTTTTAACTGAAATATTATTTCAACAACAATTTATTTTAATTTATAGAAAAACATATTAATAATAACTCTTAGAATTATCAGTTCTTTTTGATCTCCTAAAAACTTTTTATTATGCAAATAGCAAGTTTTGAATATTCGTCCTCGATATATAGATTATTTGGAACAGTTGTATTTAAAACTCTCTCTTGTTTCTACCAAAGCGAATATTTTCATAATATGGTCGGTTTCGTTTACAATGACATCTTACAAAAGCAACTTTAAATAGATATAAGATCGACTTTAAATGGATTAGAAATTCGTAAGAACAAAATGTTTAAAGCAAGAAATGGGTTTAAACGGTCCAGTAGTTACTGAATGTCGAAATTATGTCCAAAAAATTCCGTAAGGATGCAGAAGGGTTAAGCTGTTAATTTATTTAAAAAGTTTAATTGCCATCCAATAACTATTTATCGAACTTTAAGTCAGAGAATAAAATAATTTTATAAAGCTGTCAAATGTGATATGTAATAGACTAATAAGGCTATGAAGCCGCTACACAGAAAAAATTTTAAGGAAAAACTTTTAATTCAAAATTTTAAAAAGTTCATTTTAGTTTTTAATCATTATTTTAATTGATATAATTATAATGCAATTTTTCCTTGTTGTAATTTTACAAATTTTAGTAATTGATACTATTACTTTCGTGAAAGGTGCAAAATCAATTAAAATAGTAATTGATGTAATTATTTTAGTGATTGAAACTCATTTTTATTTTTTTGTACCTTTTATAAAGCTGTCGAATTAGATATGTAATACGTCTAACCAGACAATAAAGCCACTACACAGAAAAAAAATTAGGGAAAAACTTTTAATTAAAAATTTTAAAAAGTTAATTTTAGTTTTTAATCATTATTTTATTTATTTAATTAAATTTTTTAATTGATTTCGCAAATTTCCGTAAATTGAGAATAAATGCAATTTTTCCTTGTTAAATTTTAAAAATTTTAGTAATTGATACTATTACTTTCGTGATAGGTGCAAAATCAATTAAATTAGTACTCATTTTAATTTTTTTGTGTGTACCTTCTAGTTAAGGCATCTCTAGCCTGCACCCAACAAAATGAATGACATTCACAAACATTACACAACTAACAATAATGTGTTGAACAATAAATTATTTACAAGAATCCTACACTACATCATTATAACACTTCCACTTTGTTTTCCCTTTTTTTTTAAATCTTCTTACCATATAACAGGAGCACGCCAAATATTATGAAAATGTTTACCATCCTCCTCACTGCCAATATCATTCCAATCGACAACAGTCTGTGTTAAAATTTTATAATCTTCTGGATGTTCTTGCTTCATACGATCGGCTATATGAAAGGCATCGACTAGTAAATTACTACCACCTTGTGATTTCGATTGCACCATGCAGTGTAAAATATTACAACTTGGTTTATATTCATAATAAGGTAAATCTGTATGCAATGGCAAAGGATCCGAAAGATAAGCAACATTTTTAGCACCCGGCTTTGACTGTACAATGAATTCTTCACTAAGAAATTGGGCGGATGGGGGAACAAAAAGTAACAATTGAAATTTATTGTACATTTTAATGGGTTTTTACTTGTAATTAATTTGCGATTTACCCGTATGTTGTACGGCGTATAAAACCAACACGTTCGGCTAAATGTCTTACAATAGTCTTGTCAATGGGAGCATCTTTAATCATGACCACACCACGAATAGCCAAGGCTTCTAGCCATTTTTTAAGGGCTTAAAATAATATTTATGTTTGGTAATTTAATAGATATTTCAGAAGTCATTAAAGAATGTTAGGTAAGGGTGAAAGTAATTTCGTTTTGAGATGAAATGTATGACCGACCCACAATATTTTTTTAGTCCAAATATTTTCTCTGAACACACCTACCCACTATCTTTAACTGTTAAGGCGGTCCCCATACAATTTTTTTTTTATTTTTTGTAAATTTGTTTTATTTAATCAGCTTCTACCGGTCCAATGGTGCGTCCGAGAGGGGTCATTAGTGAGGCCGACCCCCATTTATTTTTACCCTACAACATTTTTTCAAAACATATCTACGCCCTATCTCCACTCCCTAAGTAGGCTCCCATACAAATAACAGTTGGAGCAAATTTTATAAAAATGTAATTTTGTATGGGAGCCTACTTAGGGAGTGGAGATAGGGCGTAGGTATGTTTTGAAAAAATGTTGTAGGGTAAAAATAAATGGGGGTCGGTCTCATTAATGACCCCTCTCGGACGCACCATTGGACCGGTAGAAGCTGATTAAATAAAACAAATTTACAAAAAATAAAAAAAATTGTATGGGGACCGCCTTAACAGTTAAAGATAGAGGGTAGGTGTGTTCAGAGAAAATGTTTGGACTAAAAAAATATTGTGGGTCGGTCATACATTTTGTTGCTCTAAGGGCACTATTAGGGCAGTTAGAGCGGTTGGAACAAATTTTAAAAAATGTCGTTTTGTGTGGGAGCCCCCTTAGAAATTGGAGAAAGGGTATTAGTTTGTTCCAAAGAAATGTTAAGACGTAAAAATTAATGGGGGTCGGTCTTACAAAGGACCCCTCTATGACGCACCATTGGAGCAGTAGAAATGATTTTAAGATTGGAAAATTACAATAAAATTTTTTCAAAAAATTTTAAAAAATAGTAATAATCGTTATCCCACGATCTTCCTGGGCAAAAAATTTGTAGAATTGATAGTAGTTTTACACAAAAAAATTTCAAAAAAATCAAAGAGTACAAACATTTTCAAAAATGAGATTTAAATTTTAAAACTTAAAAATCGCATACTAGAGCGCTTTTAAGAATTCTTTGGGATTTTTTTTTAGAAAGTACATAAAAAAACAAAAATTTTGAAAAAAAAAAATTGAAATTTGGAACATTATTGAAGAAGTTATGATTAAAAGAAGTTTGAGTAAAGGAACAAACTACCAATTTTTAAAAATTCGGTATCTTTTGAACGGGTCATCAAAAAAATCTGAAAAATTACCACGAAGGAGTTTTCGAAGGGTACTAAAAACTGTAAACAAATTGGGAAAATCTAAAAAAAAAGTTTTTCAAAGTGTCCGATTTCACATGGAATGCCCCATATAAAAAAAATGTCTCAGATTCTGAGACACTTTTTCTTTATAGAATCAGAATCTGAGACATTTTTTCTATATAGAAAAAATGTCTCAGAATCTGAGACTTTTTCTATATAGAAAAAATGTCTCAGAATCTGAGACTTTTTCTATATAAAAAAAATGTCTCAGAATCTGAGACTTTTTCTATATAGAAAAAATGTCTCAGAATCTGAGACTTTTTTTATATAGAAAAAATGTCTCAGAATCTGAGACTTTTTCTATATAGAAAAAATGTCTCAGAATCTGAGACTTTTTCTATATAGAAAAAATGTCTCAGAATCTGAGACTTTTTCTATATAGAAAAAATGTCTCAGAATCTGAGACTTTTTCTATATAGAAAAAATGTCTCAGAATCTGAGACTTTTTCTATATAGAAAAAATGTCTCAGAATCTGAGACTTTTTCTATATAGAAAAAATGTCTCAGAATCTGAGACTTTTTCTATATAGAAAAAATATCTCAGAATCTGAGACTTTTTCTATATAGAAAAAATATCTCAGAATCTGAGACTTTTTCTATATAGAAAAAATATCTCAGAATCTGAGACTTTTTCTTTATAGAAAAAATATCTCAGAATCCGAGACTTTTTCTATATAGAAAAAATGTCTCAGAATCTGAGACTTTTTCTATATAGAAAAAATGTCTCAGAATCTGAGACTTTTTCTATATAGAAAAAATGTCTCAGAATCTGAGACTTTTTCTATATAGAAAAAATGTCTCAGAATCTGAGACTTTTTCTATATAGAAAAAATGTCTCAAAATCTGAGACTTTTTCTATAAAAAAAAAATCTCAGAATCTGAGACTTTTTCTATAAAAAAAAATCTCAGAATCTGAGACTTTTTCTATATAGAAAAAATGTCTCAGAATCTAAGACTTTTTCTGTATAGAAAAAATGTCTCAAGTTCTGAGACATTTTTTTTCTATATAGAAAAAATGTCTCAGAATCTGATGCTTTTTCTAAATAGAAAAAAAAATGTCTCAAAATCTGAGACTTTTTCTATGTAGAAAAAATGTCTCAAGTTCTGAGACATTTTTTATAGAAAAAGTCTCAGATTCTGACCCATTTATTTTATATAAAGAGAGTCTCGGATTCTGAGAGATTTTTTCTATTTTTTTTTTTCTATTTTTAGGAAAGGTCTAAGATTCCTAGACATTTTTTCTATATAGAAAAAAAGTTTTCTATATAGAAAAATTCTCTTTTTTTCTCCCTTACCCAATTATAATTCCTTAAAAACATACCTTTATCATCATTTAAAACATCTTTATAATCTAAAACTTCTGTTATATTTTCAAATTCCGAACCCTGCCAATGCTGAGATTTTGGTCGATAAAAATCACTTAAATATTCTTGACGTCTCTTTGCGTTGAAGGCACGTTCTCTTAGCCAATTTAAATCATAGACAGATTGATGTTTATCACTCCAATTGATAATTACTTGTTTCGTATCCTTATTTGTCTTAACGATTTTGAAGAAGGAAAATAAATTTTTATGGATCATTAAAAAGAAAAGGAAAAAAACGATGGAAAAATAATCTTTAGCTCACTTGCAATTTTTCGATTTTAACATTCACATCAAATTTATCCCAATCATGTTTACGTGATTTTGAGGTAGGATGAAAACATTGCGTACAATAACAATTATCACGTAACCAAACACCGGGAAATTTTAATGGTGCTTTTGATGGATTTAATGTTGTATCACAATCACCTCCTTCATTTTCACTGCCTTCATGAACCACAATGAATTTTTCATTTTCCACTGTGGCCCGTAAAAAACGTCTTTGAATCAATGTTGCTGTTATATTTAAAGGCTGTTGTATGATGCTGCTTTTATTGATTAAATAATTTAAAGTTTTTGTTAACATTTTTTGTGTGTGTGTGTTTTTAGGTTCGATATCGAACTAATGTTAATTTTCTTAAACCACGTCGCTGTTTACTTGTTGCCGGTTTTACTGAGACTGACCGTGGTGTTCTACAGATTACACTTTGTTGCCGTCTCTCTGTCCGTTAAAAAGATTATTTTTTGCTAGTTATCAGTATCAACAATCTGTGTTTAGGTATTAGCGCTTTAAATTATTAACAACTGATTAACATTTTTGTTTTTGTGGCATCTTGACTTTATTTTTAAATGCAAAATTAGTGATTTAAGTTTGGAACGACGGATTGGACTTTAGTACTTTAATTTTAAGGTGACCAAACACAGAAACCAAATTTTCAAATATCTAACTGAAATTCAGTTTATACAATTAACAATCGTTTGATACATTTGCATATAGGTAGTCTTAATTGAATATCGGTTGTCTCAACTAAATTCGGTTGATACACCAGACATTTAATTAAAACAACAACAAAACTCAGTTGGCACAGCCAAAAATAGTAGCGACAACCGAAATATGAGTTAATACAATTAAAAAATTCGATTGGAATTTTTTTTTTTTGAATGCAAATTGTTCCACCTCGCGATAAATATTTCCAAAAATTAATTTGCGTTTAAGTTATACAATAATTATTTATATACACGCCCACCAAAAGGGGCGGGCATTTTCTAGTCCCCAGAATCTAAGTGCAGGAACTCCTTCTGACTTAAAATTTATTTATTTGTTAAAAAAAAAACATAACGAATAGAGTTGATTTTGAAAATTTGATCTACGGGTATCATAATTTTTTTGAAGGATTTAGGGGAACTAAAAAGAATGGCGGTATTTTTTTCGCGCGAATTTTTCATTTCCAACCGACTTACACTTAAATAAAATTTTTGCTCCACCAAAACAAGTACTCAGTTAGATCGTTATAAATTGGTAAAGTAAAAACTAGTATAGTTCGTTTCCAAAACTGTTACCAAGAAATTATGTTCCCAGACTATGATAAATTCCAAAAAATTTTCTTGTACCATCTAAACGTCTTAAAATAAATAATGAATCTGAAAAAATTTGAATCTTTTTTAAATCGGTTGAAAATGAAAAAAGCCAAAACTCTTACCAAGAAATAATTAATTTCAACAACGGAAACATGAAAAATTCCCAATAATTTTCTTTTACCATGAAAACATCTTTAGATATGTAATGGAATTAAAAAAAATAAAAAAATTTTATTCTTCCAAATAAATTTTGTTCAAATTTTTACAAAGGGCACAAATGCGTAGTTTGCATGAATAAACCATCAGACAAGTTATGATTTCAACACCAAAATTTAAAAAAAGATGTTTTGAAATTCTTTTATTTGTTTCTTTTTTTGAGAGCGTCTAATGAATTTAAAATTGGGGCCTTATTTAATTTTTCAAAATGGGGATTTATTTCATATGAAACAAACCCCCAAAATTGGGGTGTTATTTCATTTTATTTTGGGGTGTTTTTGCATTCCGATGGGGATTTATTTATTTTATTTTTAAAATTGGGGGTTTATTTAATTATGAAATAAGTCCCCATTTTTGGGGGCTTGTTTCATTTTCATTTTGGAGATTTATTTCCTGGGGGGTTACTTCATGCTGCCAAAAATGATGATATCCGACAAACAGATGAAGTGACATACCCGAGTAAAAATTTTTGTATGGAGCAATATATGTTCTTATATTATTCCAGATCTGTTGATAGATCCGAGATTTGAAAGATCAGCACTGATCCGAAAAATGGATCGCTAAGATTAGATCAGTTTTAACCGGACGGATACAATTTGATCCGAAAAGTGGGTTTATCTAATTAGATCAGTTTTAATCGGTGGGATACAATTTCATCCGAAAAATGGTTGGATCTTATTGGACCAAGACAAAAAAAAAAAATTTTTTTTAGCTGGATAAAAAAATATAAAATTTCATACGAAAGAAAAAAAAAATATTACAAAAAACTTTAGATAAAATTTTATCCGAAAAAAAAATCTATTTTTAGAACTATATATAATTTAATCCGAACAATAAAATCTATTTTTAGAACTGATAAAGTTTTATCCAAACAATTTTTTTCAATATTAAGATATAAATATATATAATTAAAATTTATTTAAAAAAAAAAAAAAAACTTCGAGCGGCGGGGGAATCGAACAGCTACCAACTGTTTTGTAATCGCAATCTCTACCCTCTGACCCAGCGGACGTTGTTAATAAATGACAACTTTAAAAGACTATGTTTTAAAAAAACTTAGAAAATTTTTGAAAATAGTTTATCATATATAATTATATCAAGTTTAACTTATATATAATTAAATCCAGTTTATCTTATCGGGTATATGATTGCATCAAATTATATTCGACTTGAATTTGAACAAAATTTTAAAAAAGACTTAGAAAATTTTTGATAAAATTTGTGATTTTTTTTTTTTTTAGTTTATTTGCTGAGCTAATATGGGGTTTAATACTGAGTTCAACAACATGATTTTCATCATCCAATGCTCTTAATTTTCCAAGTTATAAAGCTTTAAAGTAAAAACGGTTTTTGGCTTATGAGCTGCACATTTTTCATCGGATCCAAATTTTCTTTCTGCCGTTGTATATTTAATAAAAATACCTTTAAAATGGTATAAAACATGTATAAACTTTTTTACTCACCAACGGCCAAATAATGAGTTTTAAGTTTTTTTCGGAAGTTTTTTCAGACAAAAATAATTTTATCTGAAAATATTGCTAACATAAGTTCGAACCAAATACACTTTTAATTATTGGCAACAAATAAAGCTTTGATTTGAGCTTGATCTGAGGACTTTAGCTCTCTTAAAACCAGAGATATTGATGGTTAAACATTAAAGTTTTAAAATATTTTTTTCTTCGGATTAAATAATATATAATTATATCAAAATATAATTATTTTTGAAATATTTTTGTTAAAATCAGGGATTTTATTTTTTTTTTAAATTTGAAAAACGAAAACGCATTAAAAAATCATTTAGATTAAAAAAAAATTTAAAAAAAAATAATTTTTTTCTTGACTTAGTCGGGACTCGAACTCAGGGTCCTCAAGAATTATATATTATCATATATGATGCAATATAGAAAGTTATATTACTATATATAAATAATATTTATTTCTAAATATTATCATAAAAAATAAATTAATCAATATTTTTAAGTTTAGTAAAAAATTAAAGCTTCTAAAACATATTTTCTTTAAAAAAAAAATTAAAAAAAACAACTTTTTTTCTTAGCTCAGCCGGGGATCGAACCCAGGGTCCCTAGGAACCATATATTAACTTATATGATGTAATATATAAAATTATATAACTATAAATAAATAATATTTATTTTTCGATTTTATCATAAAAATTTAATTATTCAATATTTTTAAGTTTAGAAAAAACAAAAAGCTTTAAAAACATATTTTCTTTTTTAAAAAATTAAAAAAAAAAACAGTTTTTTCTGGGTTGAGCCGGGAATCGAACTCGGGGTCCCCAAGCATCATATATTATCTTATATGATCTTAAATAAAGTTACACACAACTATTTAAGTAATATGCATTTTTTAAACATTTAACTTTTAAAATCCAATATGCATTTTTTTAAGTTTTAAAATACAATGGATTAAACAGATTTTTTTTCTATTTAAAAATTTATAGAATTTATATATATTTTTTTTTGACTGATTTTAGGTGCTTTGAGAATCATATATAATTATACAAGCTCTCTTGAATACTTAATTAAAAATATATATGATGCAACATTAAAAAAAAATATTGAAATACTGTCATATAAAAGTATGCATAATTACCCTGCAAAAAAAGTCATTACCACTTCTCAGTGGAGTGCTTTAAAACTATAACAAATGTAATGAAATACAACAAAAATAACAAAAAACACAAGACAAAAACACACAAACAGTTTTTTTTACTCCAGAATACATAGATATTCAGCACTTAACTCATTACCTATCGCGACACCTCCATACAAATGTAAGTAGATATTCAGTAGATAAGAACTACTCCGTGGAAGTAGTTGGAAGTTGTTTGAAAGCTCGGAGTACTTCTTATCTACTGAATATCTACTTACTTTTGTATGGGAGTGTCGCGGAAGGTAATGAGTTTAGTGCTGAATAACAACTTTTTATGGAGTAGAAAAAACTGTTTGTGTGTTTTTTTCTTGTGTTTTTTGTTATTTTTATTGTATTTCATTACATTTGTTATAGTTTTAAAGCACTCCACATAGAAGTACTCCGCACTTTTTTTGCTGGGTATTAGAGTGTCCCTTATTTTGGAAATGTTGGAAATCTTGAGACGGTACCCGCTCATTTTTTTCCTTTTGACTTAAAAATAACTCAGGAAAAATTTTACGCCCCTAGGACCACGCCTTCCCTACGCGACGGGCCCTTAAAGAGCGGGGCCTAAAAAATCATTTTTCCATACAAACCAAAAAAATTTTTTTTTGATTTTTAATTTTTTTGTTATTATTTATTATATTACTTGGTTTGCTTATTCACAACAAAAAATTTGATTTTGGTGGGATAAGTCTTTCAGCGCTAAAAAATTTTTCGCAAAAAAAAATTTTGAGCCGCCGGGGTCCTACAGTAAAAAATTTTTAAAAAATATTTTTTTTTAGTTTTGACCAGCAACGGTTTTAGCTGCTATGTTGCTTTAAATGATATATATTCATAAAAAAATATTTTTTGTATCTGTGACATCTTAATCGTGTTCTAAAAAAGGGTAAAAAATGCATTGATGATTTTTTTCGATACACGATAAAAATGTCACAAATATGAATAATATTTTTTTTGGAATATATATCATTAAAAACAACATAAAAACTAAAACCATTGCTTTTCAAAACTAAAAAAAAATATTTTTTAAAAATTTTTTACCGTAGGATTCCTACGGCTCAAAATTTTTTTTTTCGAAAAAGATAAAGATGTCACAGATATGAATAATTTTTTTTTTGGAATATATATCATTTAAAGCAACATAGCAACTAAAACCGTTGCTGGTCAAAACTAAAAAAAAATATTTTTTAAAAATTTTTTACTGTAGGACCCCGGCCGCCCAAATTTTTTTTTTGCGAAAAATTTTTTAGCGCTGAAAGACTTATCCCTCCAAAATCAAATTTTTTGTCGTGAATAAGCAAACCAAGTAATATAATAATTAATAACAAAAAAATTAAAAATAAAAAAAAAATTTTTTTGGTTTGTATGGAAAAATGTTTTTTTAGGCCCCGCTCTTTAAGGCCCCGTCGCGTAGGGAAGGCGTGGTCCTAGTGGCGTAAAATTTTTCCTGAGTTATTTTTAAGTCAAAAGGAAAAAAATGAGCGGGTACCGTCTCAAGATTTCCAACATTTCCAAAATAAGGGACACTCTACTGGGTATATATAAAATATTGTGAAAGAAAAAAATATTTTTTACCTTATACAATTGTATAACATTTTATATGGCGTTACATGTGCCACCATTTAAAATTATATATAGAGTTTTAAAAAAAATTGTATTTATATGGTACCTTACAAAACTATATACGGTATCTCATAAGCCATTTATAATTATATCTTTGATAATATTAAAAAAATAAATGTTTGATGCCATGTATAGTTTTATATAACTGTATATAGAGTTATATGTGCGACCATATATAATTATATTTGAAAATTTTTTTTTTCGTTTTTTAAGATGGAACCATATATAGTTTTAAATGGTTTCTTGTAAGTCATATATAATTTTAAATGGTTTCTTGTAAGTCATATATAATTATATATATAATGATATTGGATTTTTTTTAAATATGCTCGTATACGTTATTTGATATTAAGTCACATATAAATATGTATGCAATCAGATTAAGTTATATGTGTCACATATGATTATGTCTCCCACATGTATTTATATATTAATATGGTTATCATTAGATGTAATTTTATATAACTCCATTTAAAAAATTTGGAAAAACTCAATGCGTGATATAATTATGTACTTTGTTTGATATGAAAACATATTATTTCATATGGCTATATATACATACATCAACTAATGTAAAATTATATGTATTCATTTTTACTCGGGTAGTCACCAAACGAACTCTAATAAAGAACATAAAAAAATTGCAAGTTTTTGTTTTGTTCTTGAAGTGGATTTTTTCCCCCTTTAGCCATTTAGGAACTAAACCTTCCTATAACCACAAGACATATTTGTGGCAAACTTCAAGAGTCTAGCTCTTTTATTTTGGACTGCATCGTGTATTCAATGAGCATTCATAGAATGACTCAAAATCAATGACACAGTGCAACACAATTTTGTAACTTGGATGGGATCAAAAATAATGAAATTATAGCAATAGTAGAGCAAAGCGGAAGGGTTTTGAAAACATAGCTCGAGTTCTTTTTTTAGGGTCTACTAAAGTTTAAAAACTTTTTTAAAGGCGTTAAGTAAAAAAAAGTAATAAATCTAATTCTGAGGTAAATAATGGTAAAAGATGTCTTCAGTAAAATTTGATGGCGGTTCTTGGAACATATTAACCCTCTAAAAACAAAAAAAAAAAAAACAAAAATATGTTTTTTAATATTTTTTAATGTGACGATTTTTGACGACTTTTTTTAAAACTTTTGACGATTTTTTTCCAAATTTTGACGATTTTTCACAAAGAAAGCCTGGCAGCATTGATGATGTGTCATTACCAAGTTTTTGCTGGAAGCAAAATGAGGGATATTTTTGGTTCGTAAAATTATTTAATAACATGATAACATTTTAAACTAAAAAACTTGGCATCCCATAAAATTTAAAAATGTACAAATCTCAGTAAATGCCGACATAACAAAGAGTTCAAAGGTATTTTTGTAGCCCATAATATGTGGAACACGACCTCTGAATACCCGAAAACCCTCCAAGTAAAAGTGTTTAAATTACCCAGTTTTTAAGATTTTCAAGACCCTATCGGACCCCTAAATTCCCGTCATTCAAAATCTAATCAAACTAGAGCAAAAGAGCCAAAGTTTTTATATCAAAGTCAATGATGATCACTAAGGGACCCAACTTAGCCTGGGCCTAACTTAGTCTGGGCCCAACTTAGTCTGGGCCCAACAGTTAGAAATTAATAAGGTCCTTAAATGTGTATGATCTAAATTGTTATCCAATTTTTAGTTCATATTGGCATTATATTAAATATTTTTTTTATTTTCCTTATTTTAAAGAAAAATATAAATTTAAAGGAAAAAGAAAACATGGACACGGAGTTAAATTATTAAATATGTATTTTCTTTGAATTTAGTAATTTTTTCTATTTTTTATTTAATCTTTTTAAGTCAAGACATTTTAAACTGAGTCTAATTTTAACTATCTGGTCACCCTATATTTTTGTGAATATACTTATCATCTAATTGACAAGTACTTCCCAAAATATGGCAAAAAAAAAAATCGTACATATGACAAACATATGTAATTGAATAAAACAAGAGAATAAAAATAAATACATGATAATACGTCACAACAAATTTCATTGATAAGGATAATCATGGAGAGAGAAAAAACTCACTTCGACCAAGATAACGAATCGCTCAGTAAGTATCAACTCATATGACACATTTCCACAGAGTATAGCTACAAATCCCCAAGAAAATTATAAAAAAGCAGACAAACACACAGACAATCTAAAACTTACACATGTAACCAGAAACTATAAGTTATCAGTTCGTTATAGTTTTCTTTTCCAACAGCAGACAGACATACAGTCAGGCTGTAATATAAAAGGAGTAACAATGTCACTATGAACCATAGTTCATAAGTATACAAGATGTAAGAAATAGATTTTAATATATTTTATTGATTATAAAATGTAACATATTCATGGGGTAAACGAACTACAAGAACGCTAGAAAGATGAAAAAAAATATATAAATTTTAAATCCGCAAATATAAACAAGACACGTCAGTTGAGTAACAGATAAGACTTTAGGAAAACATGCATGAATGATGCACAGTGATAGATTTGGCAAATGTTTTGGAAATAATTTAGGCATTCAGTAAGTACTTAACCGATTGCGATTAAATTTGAAATGCTCATAGCTAATGTATTTTCCAGCTTAAGTTTGGAAGTTGGAGCCCAGCGATTAAACGAGGGAGGCAGTAGAAATCCCAAAAGTAGGGTACCTTTTGCATACGAAAACTTTTAACGCTTGGCATTTTTTGGTTGGTATCAGATTTCCAAAAAAAATTAAATGTGGACAATGAGGTTATCTCTTAAGCTGTATTTACATCATAGGATTTTCGGTATGATTACACGAACTTTCGTCGTTTTGCGTGTGTACCGAGAGAAAATCATACCGACAATCCTATGATGTAAACACTGCTTTATACTTTCTGAAATAGAGCCATTTTAAAAAGTAAAATTTTAAAGTTTGATTGATCCGGCTCCAATTTTTTGCACGGTCGAATTTATTTTGATTTATTTCAAACTAGTACATTTTGCAGCCGATAAATAAACGTTTTACTGAATGCGTTCCGTTATCTCGTATCAACGAGTGGTTTTAACTTTTATTAAAAATCGTTAATTAAGTTAAATTTAGCTTGTGATATAAAATAGATACAATTTTGAATAGCCCCAAAAATCCCAAAAATAATTTCTAAAATCCCCAATCCCCAAATGTGATTTCCTGTCCTTTTTGCTTGCATGAAACCCCCAACATTGGGTAATGCTGATAAATTTGGCAGCTCTGTATAAAATATAAAAATTCAGCATTATAAAACATAATGGGGAAATATTTAAAAACAAAACTAAGGGCTGGTAACTTATCAAAAGCTAATCAATCATTAATATTAATCAGTGATTAATTTTATAAAAATTGGACGTTTTGATTACCATTGGTTATCCTTAATCATTGATTATATTGTGATGAGTTACCAGCCCTAAAAAAATAAGAAAAATCAGTCAAATTCTACCAGGGTTGGCAACCGATATTCACCTAGAATAACGGTATTTGGCTATTGTACCGCAACCAATAAAGATATGGACATTTTCAAAAGCGATTATGAAAGCTGATGAAATTTGTAGTATTTTAAATGTGTCACTTCGTGTTTCTACCGGTTCGTTTTCGAAATATAGGTCAATACCTTTATAATACCGTTTGAAACGGTATTATAACGGTATTGGCCTATAGAACTAAAAATAACCGGTAGAAACACGAAGTGACACATTTAAAATACTAGAAATTTCATCAGCTTTCATAATCGCTTTTGAAAATGTCCATATCTATATTGGTTGCGGTACAATAGTCAAATACCGTTATTCTAGGTGGGTATCGGTTGCCAACCCTGCATTCTACGCTCAAAATATTTTGTAGGCAAAAACAAATGAAAAACATATTTAAAACAAGTGATAAAACATTTGAAAACCATCCAGTAATTATTCGTTTGTTTCAACAAACATAAACTTTTGTTTTTTACTGTTAATAGCATTTTCTAAAATAATAAACATTGAACATTAAAATATAACATCACTTTTATTTTTTTTTACCAACAAATTCGAAAAAAATAACCTACAAAAACATTAAAAATTAGTGATTGTTGTGATATTTTTAACAAAAAAAAATATTTACGAAAACCTTAAAAATTAATGATGAATTTTATTTAAAAAAATTTTGAATAACATTTTTTGGGAATCGATCCCGCAATCAACTACATTCTGGCATGCACTCTATCCATCGTGCCAAAGTAACTTCTTACAAACATGTTTTTATATTTCTATTAATAATTTTATGAATTTTTTGTCTACAAAAAAATATCCAACACAAGTAGGTAAAAACAAATTAAAAATGCCAACAATTAAAAAAAAAATAACGTACACAAATCATTAAAAATTAAAGAAGAATCACTTATTTTAACTTATAGAACAAATGACTTTAAAAATTGAATGCTAATGAAATTCTTTAATTTTTTATGCTGCTATTTTTGAAACAAAGAACAGAAAAAGTCATTTGAAAAAACTGGACATTAAACAAATGGGTTTTCTTTTAAAAATTACAAAACTTAAACTTGTAGGGGCGTTTTCTTTTTTTTCCTAGGGAAAAAGGTCGGCAGTGGTCATTGAGGGGACAAATGTCCCCTCGAAATATATGTTTGAATATTAATTCTTATTCTTCTTACACTAAAGAAATACAAATTTATCATTATTAAAATTTTTTTAATCCACGCCCACAGAAGGGAAGCGGAACGAAAAAAAGACATTTTATAATCCCTTGGGTCTAAATGCAGCATGAAAATAATGCATTTATTATAATGCATTCAGAGGTTGGTTTAGTTCTTCAAGGGGGAATTTTTCCCCACTGGTCCAATGTTTCTCATTTACGAACTAAACCTGCCTACGAACACAAGATTTATTCATGTCAAATTTCGTAAGTCTGGCTCTTTTATTTTTGGCTGCACCGTGTTAACTACATACGGACGCGCGGGCATCGCTAGTATTTCTTAGAATCGATCACTGAACATAAATATATATGGGGTCCCAGACCGATATTTTTATGCGTAACACAAAATAATTTAGACGAGAACGTTTTAACGCGGTCAAGCGCAATAAATGTTTAAAAATTCATTCATTATAACGAGAACGAGAAAGCTGATGAGCTTGCAAAGCTCAGGTGTGGTAAGAACTTTTGTTCATTTTAGACCCCCAGTACTACAGATCGTGAAGTGATTATCAGTGAATTTTCGTGGCGAACAGGCAATGGAGAGAAGTAAGTACAAGCCGAATTATAGAATAATCTGGACGCGTTACGACCTAAGAAGAACTCGCTACCTTCACTCAAAAAAGTATGTCGGTAAAATCTACTACAAAAGACAGTTGTTTTGACTACATTTTGTTGCTGAAAAGTCGTCCACTACATATTACGGTAAAAACCACTGAACATGTTTTTTTTTTTAACTATTGATTTTCAACTACAAAATGTAGTAAAAACTACTACACAAAACGGTAAAAACAACCCATGCCAAAACTACTACTAATACAATAAAAACAACTGTTTATATACAGTTGTTTTTACTACACTTGCCGGAAATTTTATTTTATTAAATTCTTAAACGTTTAAGTGATTGATATTTATTTATTTAAAAAGCAATACATTTCAGTTGGTTGTATAGAATTTCGACATGAAATTAAAGTTTTTTGGTGTATTTATCTGGAATTATAGAAGAAAAAAAATATATTAATAAAATGTTAAACAAAATAAATTGATTGTATTTACCTTTGTTTTTTTAATAGTTTATTTCAAATTTTCACTGCTACTGATCAAAATTTGTCTAGAATAAAAAAAAACGAAATGCTTTGGTAAATTTGATTTATAAAAAAAAGAATTAATTTGCAATGTTTCAAAAAAGTATGTACCTGTTCTGTTGTGTATTCAAAGAAAAGAAAGATGGCACGCTCATAAGTAAACAAAACACTGCATACATTTTATTTTGGTTTTTTCCGATTGGTTTTTACGCACGCTTATGTGAGCGCTATATTAGACACACTTGGTTTCTCATTTATCCACTTATTTTCTTTCGCTCAAGAATATTTTTCCACAAAAATATTTTTTGTTATATTTAAATTTAATAAATTGTAATTTAATTTATTTACATATTATTTATTTGGTATAAAAATAATTCCTTTCGCATCCCGCACAACTAATTCGTTCGACACATTCGTTTGCAATAAAAATTTCTAGAAAAAAACGAGTTTTTAGAAAAAAACTAAAAACAACTACATAAATCAACTATTGCTACAGTGTAGTATATTTTTGTATTTATTTTTTGAAACTACCTTAAAAATAAGTTGAATGAAATTTTTTCATACAAAAACGACCGAAATTGTGTTAAAAACACCAGCTACTACTTTAAGTAGTCTACTTACTACACAAACGACCGTCATGTAGTAACTGCAATAATTTTCTAAGTGTGAAGCAGTCCTTATTATTTTTTTATAAATCTTTTATATGTATATTGAATTAAACACTTTTCTATTTCATTTTTATATTAAAAACCATTCATTTCATTTAATTTAACGTAACTTAATTTGATTCATTTTGAATATTTGTTAATTTGAATTTAACGGTTTTCTCATCAACTACAACTCTGTTGATTTAATACTTTTTATAACAACTATGATAATCATAATAATAATACTTTTTTTATACAACAGTGTAATGTAAACGTATACAAATGACTATAAAAGGCGCGTCGTTTGCCAATATTTTTCAATTATCTTTCTGAGTTCAAACAGTAAGGTTGCTTTGTCCAGACAATTGCCAGGACGGGTGCTTTGCTTATAAAAAACGAAGAAATATTTAATTAAATAAAGTGAAATTATATTGTTTAATACAATTCCAAGTGTTTTATTTCATGAATAAATATAATTTAAGAAATAAGAACACTTCATTGGCTCCCAACATAGCGGCTGCGAAAAACGCCGAAACAGAGTCCAAAGCCGACAAAACAAATATAGACGAATCCGTAGCCGAGACGGACGACAACAAATCAGAAAAAGACGAATCCGTGGCCGAGACGGAAATCAACATATCCGAAACAGAATTGAAGGAAGAGTCCGTGGCCGAGACGGCAAGCTGCAACTTTAATCAAAACAGCATCATGGCTACATTTTCAGCTGAACAATTTCAGCAAATTTTGACAGCAATGGGTGGTAATGTCAGAGGCGGTTCTTTTACGAAATGTACTGCTCGTTATCGCGGCCAAGGAGACCCTGCTGCCGTTGAAGAATTTTTGACTGCAATCAGTGTTTATAAAGACATTGAGCTTATTTCAGACGCCGATGCAGTACGTGGTTTGCCTTTGCTGTTAGAAGACTACGCCGCAACTTGGTGGATAGGAGTGAAAGATCCGGTTTGTACGTTTGAGCAAGCGAAAGCTCTCATTCGGACGACTTTCTGTCCTCCTCTGCCCGATTGGCGCATATTTTTGAATATTTTTGAGGGCAAGCAACAACTTAAGGAGCCGACAGACAGCTTTGTTTGCAAAAAGAGACTCTTATTCTCCCAGCTGAAGGTAAACGTCACTGAAGAGGTGCAAATTAATATGATTTATGGCCTGCTTAATGTCAACATTAGAGAGCGAGTGAGTCGAATTAAGGTAAAAACATTTGAAGAGCTTATTTCTGCAAGCCGAGAAGCAGAATTATTTTTTAACGAAAATCGAATGAAACCAACAACTGCATTTGCTACAGATGTTAAAGATGAAACATCTACTGTCATTCGCTGTACTTATTGCCGTGTTAAAGGCCATACTAGCGACGCATGCTTTAAGAAAAAGAAAAATCAACAACAACAACAATTAAAGCAAGAAAATCAGCAACTAAATCAACAACTAAATCAACAACTAAATCAACAACAACATACAAATCAGCCGACAAATCAACAACGACAAGTAAGTCAATCACAACAACTGCCTTCTATGAAAAAACCAACTTTTTCGTGCTATGGTTGTGGTGCTCCAGGGATTTATAGAGCAAATTGTCCAACGTGCAGTAATCGCACTAAAGAGAGCCCGCAATATTTAGCCTTTAATACGATATCATCAACAGTTATTGGTCATACATTACCAACAACCCACATTGAAATTTTTGGCATGAAAGGTGAAGCTATATTCGATAGTGGCGCAAAAACAAGTGTCGCTAGCCTTAACCTGAAGAAAATTCTCACTAAAAATGGATGTATTTTCCAAGACGTACGTGCCGAGGTCACTTTGGCTGATGGAACTGTATCTACCGGCAAAGTTATGTCCACAATATGCGATGTTGTCATTGGAAATCGAGTCCGAAAGATTAGGCTCATTTATTTACCTAATGCTACCAAAAATCGGACATTGCTGGGTGCAGACTTTTTGGAGCAGGCCGGCATTGTTTTAAATATGGCACAGAAATGTTGGTATTTTGAGGATACTCCCAAAATGAAATATATTTTTACTAATCCCTTGGAAATTGGAGTTTTTTCTATGGATTTGAATGATGAAAATTCTCCTTGCTCAAGTGCCTTAAGGGAAGTTTCAAAATTCATAGAATTTGTTGAAAACAAAAAACTGGTATCACCATTAGCAAAAACTCCTAAAATTGGGGAAAACGATTATTCGCCACACTCTATACAGAAAGTTTTTGATGGGTCAATACCAGTAGGCAGTTTAACACCACAACAACAATCATCACTTTTTACATCACCAGTGCGTATAATGGATAATCAAAATTATACATTTATGAAACCTCACACACCACCGCTGAAACGTAGTAACGATTACTCACCACATTCCATACAGACTATTTTCCAAAATGCTTTGCCTGCTGGACAGAGAACGCCTAAAGATTCTTCCCGACTTTTTGCACCACCAGCAAAGACCAGAAGAACCGCTGATGAAATTTATCTAGATGATATTTTTATGCCATTATTTTCAATGGACATCAAAATCTTAAGAGAATCTGATGGTATTGGTCTCACTGATGACCAAAGGGTAAAATTAGATCAACTTCTAGTTTCAAATGATGACATTTTTAAAGAACCTACTTGCGCCACCCCATTTGCAATACATCGTATTCACACTGAAGAACATGATCCCATTGCTATTCCTCCATATCGATTATCGCCGAATAGAAAAATTGCTCTTAAAAACGAAATTTCTCGAATGATTAACTTAGGAGTAATTGTAGAGTGTCAAGCCGCCTGGGCCGCTCCAGTGGTTATCATACCAAAGAAGACTGGTGGAATAAGGGTATGTATTGATTATCGTGAACTTAATGCCATAACAAAACCAGATCGTTACCCATTGCCAAGAGTGGATGACATACTTCATGAGGCCAAAGCTACAAGCTATATGTCAACCCTTGATCTACAAAGTGGTTACTGGCAAATTGGTGTACATCCAGATGACCAGGACAAAACAGCATTTGTAACTCCTTTTGGTATGTATAAATTTACTCGCATGCCATTTGGATTACGAAATGCTCCGGCAACATTTCAAAGATTAATTGATCGTTTAAAGACTTCTCTCGGAGATACTATTTTATTAGCATACTTGGACGATATTATTTCTTGCTCGTCTAGTTTTGAACAGCATTTAAAAGATCTACAGCAAATCTTTCAGAGACTTCGTGAATTTGGTCTTAAAGCAAATCTGGACAAATGTCGATTTGCTTGTAATGAAGTAAAGTACCTAGGCCATGTATTGACCCCCAGGGGTATTATGACTGATCCAGACAAGGTTATCGCTCTGCGCCAGCGTAAAGAGCCGAAAAATGTCAAAGAAATGCTTTCCTTTTTGCAATCCTGCTCATGGTATCGCCGTTTTATACCATCTTTTGCCGAGGTGTCCAAACCTTTGTCAACCCTGTCTAAAAAGAATGTCATATGGTGTTGGGCAGAAAAACAACAGGAAGCATTTGACCAACTTAAAACACTGCTAACATCCGCACCTATACTGAAACAAGCCGTAGATGATGAGCCATTTGTACTAAAAACAGATGCTAGTGGTTATGCTCTTGGGGCAGTTTTGCTCCAGGGGGAGGGTGCAGATGAGCACCCTATTGAATACGCCAGCAGACTTTTGTCGAATGCCGAACGTAATTACTCTACTATAGAGCGTGAAGCCCTTGCCATCGTATGGGCTGTGCAAAAATTCCGTGGTTACATTGAAGGAGCATCAGTGAAACTTATTACTGATCACCAACCATTAAAATGGTTGATGAAAATTAAATCACCAACTGGACGCCTGGCTCGATGGGCTCTTTTACTCCAACCATTTGATATTCAAATTGAGTATAAGCCTGGAAAAACTAATGTTATTGCCGATACTTTATCCAGACCTCCCTGTGAGGATAGTCATGATGAAGCCACTCCATGTGAAATTTGTGCTTTTTCCATTGAGATGCCAAGAAAAAGTGCCAGTCAAATTAGAGAGGGTCAACTTAATGACCCCGAATTAAAGAAAATTATTGATTCTTTTGAAGCAAGTAGTGAAGATGTAGTTTATTGGTCCAAAAGAGGTTATGTTATAAATGATGGTATTCTTTATTGCTACAACAACGACGATTCTGAAGATGCTCAACTGGTGGTACCCAAAGATGAAAGATTGGAAATTCTGAAGTACTACCACAATGATGAAACTGCCGGTCACTATGGAATTGAGAGGACTATTAACAAAATTACATCTAGATATTATTGGCCTGGAATTAGAAGAGAAACTGAAAAGTACGTAAAAGAATGCATCGACTGCCAAAGATACAAAGCCACAAATTTAAAGCCAGCGGGATTATACCAGACTGTGTCAAGTAACCAACGGTTTGAAGTGATTGCTATTGACTTATTTGGTCCATTACCCGTTTCACCAAGAGGGTTTCAATGGATTTTTATCGTAGAGGACATTGCCAGTCGGTGGGTGGAAATATTTCCCTTAGAGGTTGCTACAGCTGAAGCTTGTGCCAAAATATTAATAGACGAGGTATTTTTACGCTATGGTGTACCCCGTAAAATTATCAGCGACAACGGTGTTCAATTTGTTTCTGCTGTTATGCAAAAAGTTGTATTTTGTTTGAATATTCAGCATATACTTACACCAGTTTATCACCCAGAGGCTAATCCAGTTGAACGTAAAAATCGCGACATGAAGGCTCAACTGGCAATTTTAGTTGGAAATGACCACCAATCGTGGGACGAAAAATTGCCAAGTATTCGATTTGCCATGAACACAACATTGTGCCAAAGCACAAAATATACACCGGCTTATTTAACTTTTGGAAGAGAACTTCGAACTTTAGATGATGTACAACATGACATAAAAGCTATTATTCAGTCAGAAAATTTTGTAGCTGAAATTACACCATACCTTAAAGTTTTGGTGGACGTTTTTAAGAATGTGAAGGAGAATGTACATAAGCAACAAGATCATAACAAACGTAATAGTAATGATCATAGAAGAATCCAACCATCATTAGAAATTGGTTCCAAGGTGTTAGTGACTACTCATGTTTTAAGCAACAGCAACAAAGGTGTTACATCTAAATTTGTTCCAAAGAGAGATGGTCCATACACTATTATAGAACGAAAGGGAACAACATCATACGTAATAGCACACGAAGATGACATCAATTTGCCATTGGGAACGTACCACGCTTCAGCATTGACACCTGTAATAGGCTCTTTAGAAGAACCCTTAAAGCCAGTAAGAATGTTGAGAAGAAGAGGTCGTCCACGTAAATAATGTTTTCTGCTGCCTCATCGGGACGCTATCGGCATCAGAGGGGGAGACTGAAGCAGTCCTTATTATTTTTTTATAAATCTTTTATATGTATATTGAATTAAACACTTTTCTATTTCATTTTTATATTAAAAACCATTCATTTCATTTAATTTAACGTAACTTAATTTGATTCATTTTGAATATTTGTTAATTTGAATTTAACGGTTTTCTCATCAACTACAACTCTGTTGATTTAATACTTTTTATAACAACTATGATAATCATAATAATAATACTTTTTTTATACAACAGTGTAATGTAAACGTATACAAATGACTATAAAAGGCGCGTCGTTTGCCAATATTTTTCAATTATCTTTCTGAGTTCAAACAGTAAGGTTGCTTTGTCCAGACAATTGCCAGGACGGGTGCTTTGCTTATAAAAAACGAAGAAATATTTAATTAAATAAAGTGAAATTATATTGTTTAATACAATTCCAAGTGTTTTATTTCATGAATAAATATAATTTAAGAAATAAGAACACTTCAAGTGTTATTTATCTTAACAGAAGGGAACGTCTTTTACTCACGGAAGTGGTCCAGGACACTGCCTAATTGCTTTGTACTCAAGAACGATTGAATTCATCTCTGACTTCAATTGCAGAAGATGTGAAGATCAGTTAAACTATTTGCTAGGCTATAGCTACACTCAAAAAAAAACTGGTAAAACGCCTGGTAAAATTCCTTGTAATCCCGTTCTACCAATATTTAACAATTTTCCTTGTTTTTTAACAAAAAATCTTGTACTTTGCTCAAACGAGAACTACAGTTTTTTTTTGGTAATTTTACAAATTTATTTTCGTAATTGTATTCTACCAGGTTGTTTTACAAAACAATACTGTAATTTTACAACAAAGTTGATTGATTTGCAAAAAAAAACTTTTATTTTACAAAAATTATGTTATATGAGGATTTATGTTGTTTAACAAAAAAAAAAAAAAATTTTTTTTTTTTGTAAATTTTCTATTTTTTTTTTAAATTTTCCAAGTTCCGGACAAAATTTATTTTTTTATTGAAAAATATTAAAAAAAAAACAAAACATATTTTATTGCTTGGAAAAATGGTAACACCTAACAAAACATATTTTTATACCCTCCAACTACAGTATGGGGGTATACTCACTTTGTCATTCCGTGTGTAACGCATCGAAATATCGGTCGGGGACCCCATAAAGTATATATATTATTGATCAGTGATCGATTCTAAGACATTTTAGCGATGTCCGTCCGTCCGTCCGTCCGTCTGTCCGTCCGTCCGTCCGTCCGTCCGTCCGTCTGTAGTTAACACGATGCAGTCCAAAATAAAATAGCTAGACCCTTCAAGTTTGGCACAAATATGTCTTATGTTCCTAGGCAGGTTAAGTTCGGAAATTGGCCAAATCGGACCAGGGGGAAAAAGTTCCCCCTTGAAGAACTAAACCAACCTCTAAAAAAATACACTTTTTTACATGTCTTTTTGGTATTTTTGTTAATTAAACGAAACATTTGGTATATTTATCGCGATGGGAAGGTGCTCTCAACGTCCCCCACTGACCCTATCAACCCCCCCCCCCAAAAAAAATAAACGCCCCTGACAAATTTTTGTTTTTAATTTTTTTTACATTTTGGAGGGTATAATAGATTCGGCACAGCCGAATTTAACTCTCACTTGTTTTTATTGAAAAATATTTAAAAAAAAAGTTGACAAAATTTTAAAAAAATTATTAGAAGAATTCTACTTAATTTACAAAAAAAAACAGTTATTTTACAAAAATGATTTTATTACGAGGATTTATGTTGTTTAACAAAAAAAAAATGGTACCATTTTTTTTTTGTAAATTTACTATTTTTTTAAACATATTTACCATTTTTTCTTGTAAGTTTACTTTTTTTCCATTTTTCCGGTTTTAAAAAAATATTTTTACCAATAAAATTGGGTATTTTATCAATTTTTGGCGCATTCAAAATTTCGTTGAAATCCTCGTAATTTTACGAGAATTTTATCTACCTCCTATTTTACGAGAAAAGCCTCGTAAAATCACGAGATTTTTTGGTAACTTTACAAGGTTTTTTTTAGTGTATGGTCCAGCCGGTCCATGTGAGGAGTTCAAAATTTTGAGCTTCACCACCCCTATCTCTCTGAAATCTACAAAAGATTATAGCAGGCCCTTCAAATTTTTTGCTACGATAATGCTCAACACTCATGTTTGTTTTTTTGTCAGTTCGTATTCTTTTTTTTGTTTGTTTTGTAACTCAGCACCTTGTTAAATCTAAACTCCTAAAAGTATGCTGTAGTATAATGAAACAAATAAAAAAATATTGTATGTGTGCTGGTAAGTATAGCGTAACTAAAATGCATTCGCGTGTAATAATTTGTGGTTTCCACAACGTTAACATTTAAGTTGATGTTTTTTCTATTATACTTCTTTTTCCTTTCATTGTGTGTGTTTTTTTTATCAACTTTTTTTTTTCAATTCGGTCGTTTTTCTTTTCAGCTCTTTTTCATGTTGGCAGACATGTCGCATTGCAATATTGTATTATTTTTTATTTAGTTGCCTCCTTTTCAAACAGAAAAGAAAAAAATGGAAAAGGATACATAAATATTTTTGTATTTGGAAAGAAAAATACAACGCATTACAATGCATCACATCTTTACAACACCAACATCATATCACATCTACATTAGTGTTTATATGAGTGTGTATAGTAAAATTCTAGTAGTATCCCACCAAAAAATACTGCTTGCCTATAAGCAGGTTTGTAAGGGAGTGATTTTTGTTGTCTGCTTACAAACCTGCTTACGTATGGCATGATATTTGTTCGCAATGTCCCACTTTAGAGCATTTCTTTCAAGCGCTTATATCGGCGCAATGAATATGAATTGAAATCATGCCTTTTCTTAAATATTTTTAGTATTTTTTTAAGTCACTGCCATACTTTACTGCAACCGGTATGCAGGTTAGTATGCCAACAAAATCTCTCCCTTACACTTCTGCATACGGTATGCAGCTGTGTAAGCGAATGTCATAAAAAAACAACAACATCAAAAATCATTCGCTTACACAAGTGCATTCTTGTATGCACTGCTTCCAAAATCTCGATTATTTTTTGCTGGGATGTTAGAATAGGCTGGCATTTTTTTTTTTTGTACGGAAAAACGTTTTTCATTCGATTTTGTATGACCGGGAAAATTTTTATTTTCGTGGGCCTAATGTGGCGATCAATGTTTTGAAATTTTTAAATTGAAAATTTAAAAAAAAAATTTATATAACTTGCTACTACGAATATCAAAAAAAAAAAAATAAAATCAGTCGAACAGTTTTCGAGATATCGCTATTTAAAATTGGCAAACAAATTTCGGTTTTTGCCCACGTTCAAGAAATTAAAAAAAAAAATCTCAAAATTTCTTTGTGCGCTCAATAGGTATTTCCACGCACGACCTTGATAGTCTTTCATTTAAACTTAATTTGAGACAAATCCGATTATTTTAAACCGTGGCGCCATTCGATTTAAATTTTGGATTTCTGGAAAATTGTCACTAATATTTTGGACTTTTTTAATTAAACCGCTCAACAAAACGAAGTTTTTTTTTTTGGCTCCGGTTTAAAGTTCATAGACAATTTTTATAGATTTTGACTCGCTGATTCTTCAAATTTTCTCCCATCACGTTTAGAATTTTAATCGTATAATTCCGTTTGAAAAACACGATTTTTATCTTTTTTGAAAGCCTGCACAGCAGCCATTGCGTGGAATAAAAATGTTGAAAAATAGTTCCTATATTGGAGACCATAGCCCAATTCTACTATTGCGCATTATACCCCAGATTTGTATTCCACTGAATGGCTGCTGTGCAGGCAGCCATTTTCGCGTTTTAAACAGTGAATAACTAAAAATATAGACGTGATGGAAAAATTTGGAGAACAAAATTGGAATCAGGAGGTCAAAGACTTCTTAAATTGATCATAAGAATTCAAGCCGGAATAAACCTTGTTGTGCGATATCGCGAAAAATTTTTTACCGATTTTAAAAATCTTAATATTTTTTGATATTCGTGTTCAGCGCATCAAATTGAATACATATGTATTATTCGTCGCAAGGCACATTTTATTTTTTCAATTTGAATAAAAACTAAATTTTGATAGCTGATTAAATTCGATTGGGCTTAAATTCGTACCACTTAATTTCTTGGTCTATTAGAATAATAAAAAAATGCCTCTCTAATGTTACAATCTGCCTGTAGTTTATACACGATTCTATGAACGTTTCTTTTTAACTGTCTTCGAGAGAATGTTTAGTTATTTCAAATAACATTTTCTGTTAGATGGATGGAATACCCTACCTTAATAGTATAAATTGATTAGAAAAGATGATTTTGTTTGGACTGAAAAAAACTAATTGAAACAAAGTTAGTTGGAGAGGAAGCCTATCACTTATTTTATACCTGAATTGATGTGCTCAATTCTTTCTGGCTTCGTTATTTCAATCAAGCGACTCCTGGGGATCAATACGTTTAGCTCTTCGCTGCACACAACCACCTTGTGCAGTTTTTTAATGCTTTTGAACTTTTCCTCACTTCGCAACTTGACAAGTAATTTGCCTATGAAAAGGTTCTTTGAGCTGAACTCGATGCTAGGAATGAAATCATTTAATTCATCTAAGCGTACTATGACAAAATCAGGACATTAGTATTTGGTTAAATCGACGTGCATAACTGTAGACAGATTCCAATTTGGGTACGCTTAATTCAATGGCGCTAGCCGTTTTCTAAGTTATCGCTGGTATTCGCGATATTCGAGATTTACAATTGTAAAACTTAAGTACCACAAAAATTAAATCTTTATGTTTTTGGGATAGTTTTTAAATATAAATTTAGAAAATGCATTGTTGTTTCTTCGAGAAAAAATTTTTCGCATAATACCAATACAATACATTATACAACACAATACATTAGTAAGGGGCATTCCCTGACAAGGGAAGTATCTCAACCCTTATGAACCGATTTGCCTGAAACTTAAAATATATATTAAAGAGACGATTTTAAGGTTGGGGTGTCTCGGCTTATCGGCCATATCGGTGTTTAAAAAATTCGTTGTCCCCTTATGAAACCATGTGGACCTTCGGGAAAATTTTGATAACTTCCGAACTAATAGGAATATCATCTAGAGCAAAAATATGGGTCGACTTAAATTTAATAAAGATTATTTCTTATCCATATGGATATCGTAGGTCTATGTCTTCACATAAGTACCCCCCAAAATTTACACATTTTCCTGAAAAAAATATTTAAAGAAGCCGAATTTTTACTAGGTTATGCCACCATTGGATAGGCATTAAAAAAACCTTTCTTCTCATATGTAAACATCATATAGTTTCTTAAAAAGAAATGTCTGAAAAATCCAAAAAACGATTTTTTCGCCATTTTTTGACCCATGTTTTGAATCCCTAAATCCCCGATATGGCCGATAAGCCGAGACACCCCAACCTTAAAATTGTCTCTTTGATATATATTTTAAGTTTCAGGCAAATCGGTTCATAAGGGTTGAGATACTTCCCTTGTGAGTGTTGGCTCAAAGTAAACACACAATTACTGCAACCAATATTAGAAAAAATTTAAATTGGATATATCTCTCTCTTTTAGTGTAGTGTTTTAAAAAGTCGCTTTTGATTACCTTTTCCCCCCGATTGTGTATCTTATTTCGGTTTGCCTGCTGTCGTTGTCTTTGCTTCGTCATGTCACTATGTTGTCTCGTTTTGCAGTTTGTGACAATTTGATACAAAAAAATTTAAAAAAGGAGGAATGAAATTCTCTTCATTAACAGAGTTGTGCTTGGGTGACATTTTTGTTTTTACCATCTTCTTTAACTTCATCATCACTATCCTGGGAATGTGTTAGTTGTTTTTTTTTTGTTGCACACAGAAAACAATTTCCGTCTAAAAACAAATGATTTTTTTTCTTACTACGAGTACATACTTTTTTTAAGAGTAGGGAAAATACAATTGCATGACGGTGAAAATTGTTAACCTCTCTACTGTGTAAGCATATAATGTAATGGAATATACTCATCTGGGTGAAAATGTCTAGTCCAAACACGCAGAGACTCTTGGGTGTACAAATGCTAGGAATTTTATATTAAAAAAAAGCAGTAGTTTGAATTAACAATGTAATGTATGACATATTCCACACCAAATCCGATACCTGACATGGTATATCATATGAAAGTTTATAAATAAGTTTTATTTTTTGTAAAAATTTTAATGAAAATGGCCAATATTTCAAAAAACTTTCCATGTAAACTCAAAAAAATACGTTAGTAGATTTACTAATTTTTTTTTGCTAATGCTAGTTAGCTAACTTTTAGCAAATTTTTAGTTGAGATTAGCATGTTAGCAAAAAATTCTTGTAAACTTCATTTAGCACATTAGCAATTTTAAAAAAACTTTGAACTAATTTCTTTTGCTAAATTTGAAATTGAGTTGACAACATTTTTACAAGATTTTTTGCTAACATTAGCAAAAATAAATGGTAAATTTTTTTTTATTTTCAGAAAACTTAAAATGGCGCTATCTCGGAAACTAAGCCAGATAGAGCAAAATGGAGAGCATTTTTGGTTCTTAGAATCTCCATACTTTCGCGGGTCCTCTTCACATGTGTGGACCCTAATGGAACCTAACTTTGGATCCAAAAAAGTTAGCATTCCCGAAAATTTTAAAATGCTCATATCTCGGTAAATATTGCCGACACAACAAAAAGTCCAAAAGAACACGTAGAACAAGACCGCAAAATAACCAAAAGCTCTCCGAGTAATATTTTTGAAGTTATCGAGTTTTTTAATTCTCAAGACCCCAGTGATCCCCTAAAATCACGTATCTCAAAAACTAAGCAAGGTAGAGCGAAACGGACACAAATTTTGGATCAAAAACTATGACGATTTTTAAGGAACCCAACTAGGTCTAGGCCCATCGGGGTCTGGGCCTATTGGGTCCGAACCCAATGGGGTCCTCAAATGTGTATGAACTAAGTTCAAAAAAAAGAAAATCAGTTAACTAATTATTGGCAAAACATTTTTGCTAACTTTAGCAAAAAAATTGTGGGTTCAAAATCAGCAAATTTTCTTGTAGGTTTACAAGCTTTTTTTGCTAGCATTACAGTTTTTTTTTATTTTAGTGTACAAGAAAATTAGTTCATGACCGTTAGTCATTGCAGTTTTGTGACAGTAGCTCATTTAAATGAAACCATCTATATCATGGATAATAAACCACAATTTACATGAAAGAAAAATCTCTACAAACTTTTTTTGTTTGTTGTAAGTTTATAAGATTCTTGCAACATTGCTTAAATCTTTTTTTCTTCTTTTTTAAACAGAGAAATCTTACACATGATGTGAATTTGATGAATTGAAATGATGTTTTAATTAACAGTTTTGTTAATGAAAAGTTGTTAGAAAGTATGAAGGAAAAAATATAAGAAAAATTTAAAATAAGAAATAAAAAAAAATATTTTTATTTTCAGTGTCGAATTTTGATAAATTTGTAAGAGGAAATTAAAGCCAGAGAAGTTCTTTATGCTAGCGACAATCGTTTTATACTATTTTTCATAACTCCTCAAAAAACAACTCAAAGTGGCCCTATTGAAAATTACGCCAGATAGTTGGAATGGTTAAAATTTTCAAAAGAATACAGAAATATATTGAAGAGCTCCTTTAAATTTGTGGAGAAACTAATATTGGTTTCTAATTTTGAATCAAAAAATCGTCTTCCCGAAACCTACTGAACTCATGCCAAATTTTTGTAGGCAATATCACAGTTACAGTAGAGCTGCAAAACTATCGAATGTACACTGAAAGAATTTTGTTCATTACGGCTATGAAAACGTACATCGATTCAATGAAAAAAATCATTAGAAGTGAGCCAATGATGCCCTTCATAGAATCTATGAATCAAATTCATAGAAACCAGAAACCTATGAAAAAGTTCATAGGCTATGGAAAAAAAAATTATTATTCAATTCTATTTTTATTTATTTTATTATTTCAATTTTATTTTTTTATATTTTATTTTTATTTATTTTTATTATTTTATTTATTTACAATTTTCTATTTTTAAAAATTTATATGTTTTTTTTAACTTATCCCCACCGAGATTCGAACAGAGAACCTGTTGTTCGTGAAGCTTAGTCTCTAGCCACTTAGCTAAATTATATAAACAAGTAACAACACTTAAAATCAAATTTGATTAGTATATTAAGTTTGTGTCTATGCTCTGTCACAATGCTCTCCCAAAACCTGTGTGTGTGTTTGTAGAAAACAAATATTTTGTGTATTTACAAAAATTAAGCATTATAAAACCAAGCGTTAGTTGGCGAGATTTTTTTTCTTTGGTGGCGCTGATAGCTAAGGCGTCGACAATTACCACTTCAACCGGTAGGTCTTGGGTTCGAGCCCCGGTCAGGGCAGCAATGATTTTTTTTTTAATGTTTTTTTTATTTTTTTTTTATTTTTTTATAAATTTATTCAACTATTTTAATTTTTGTAACATTATTTTAATTATTAAAAAAGTTAAAAGGCATATTGATGGCATTTTCTTCTATGAATGACATTCATTAATTCTATGAATTTTTTCTATGAATTTAATAAAATCTATGAATAAAATTCTATGAAATATTTCAGAATGCTAATGAATATTCATTCTGCCAATGAATTATTTCATAGATTCTATGAATTTGGTTTTATGAAATTTGTTCATAGATATAATGAACAATAATTCTTTCAGTGTACTATCGATAGTATCGATAGTTTTATTTTTAAAGGACTATCGATAGTTTTTACCCGATAGCGATACTATCGCCGAAAAAATATTAGCTTCAAAAAGATTGTCTCTTGCTGAAAACTTAATCAAAAAGTGAACCGTTTTAAAAATCTTTATATCATTTTGGAATAATTCTACTTTTTGAAGTATTAATGCAATGATACACTCAAAATAATCACTCTGTTAAATTACAGAGATACTCTGCTGAGCTAGCAGAAAATACCATAGATTTCCAACCAGCAAGATTTTTTGTTATTTTACGAAGAAAACTCTGTAAAATGATTTCGATCAAAAAAAACTGTAAATTTACAGAATTATCTATAAAATATTAATAAAACCGAAAATAATTTTACCAAAAAAAAACTCCGTAAATTAACAGAGTTTTAGTTAAATGCATTTAATGACTACAAAATTTTACAAAAAAAACTCTGTAAATTTACAAAGTTTTAGTTAAATCCATTTTATAAGTAAAACTTCTCTGATTCAAAAATATTAATTAAAATTAAATTAATTAAAATTTTGTTCAATTTCCAGCTTTTTTTATTTTTGTGAAAATTACAAGTTTTTAATGAGTAACTCCAATTTTACAAAATTTTGTTTTTCGGTCACAAGAAAATACAAAGATTTTTCTTTAAATCTGTATTTCGACAGATAACTTTGTCAAATATCTGTCGAATTGAGATTACAGTCATTTTACAGAGTATTTAACAGAGTTATTATTTTGAGTGTAGTAACCTCATGTTAATGTTATTGCTCAATTTAAGGTCCGAACAGAACAAGAACGCCATGGTGGAAGCTCGCCGTACTGAGTTAAAATAGACTGGTATGGCAGTGAACGCAAAAAACCGTCATTTGTGTGTTCAGAAGCAACGACGGTAGTCGGCGTTGCCTTTATAAGGATACCAAAAAGTTGGATTTGAAATCCAAATTAGCAAATCCAAATCCACGTGGTGGCGCAAATCCAACGTTTACAACACAAAATGTTGGCCTCTACATTTTGAGCATTTAGTACATTTATTTTATATTTAGTACATTTTTTGTTTTTAATACAAAAAATGGCATTATTAGGGGACAAAAAATAAAAATAAAACAATAAAATCGATATTTTCTTGTTTATTGTTAATTATTTTAATTTTATTTTTTTTAAATTAGCTGCTTTTATGAGAAAAATGTGAAAACTGAACGAAAATATAATTAACAAAAATTTAGTTAAAAATTATTATTTTTATTTTTTGATTTGTTCCCAATTTTCTTGAATTTTTTCCGACCTTTTTTTAGTTGTAGCGTTGTTTTGTACCTTTCTGCCCAACATTTTGTGTAGTAAACGTTGGATTTGCGCCACCACGTGGATTTGGATTTGCTAATTTGGATTTCAAATCCAACTTTTTGGTATCCTTATAAAGGCAACGCCGACTACCGTCGTTGTTCAGAAGTACCAAGTTGTAATGAAAAAAACGTAATTTTACGGAAAATCTTACAATTCCTTAAAATATCCGATACTATCGATAGTATCGATAGTTTAAAAACAAACTATCGAAAATATAGAATGGGACGACTATCGATAGTTTTGCAGCTCTAAGTTACAGCACTATTTTCAGTGCCATCTTAACCATTAGGAAGCACAGGGCATGTGCCCAAGGACCCCGAAAGTCGAATAAATTATAAAAAAAAAATGTAGTTCCATACTGTTTTTTAAGCACATACACACAACGCTTTTAAGAGAACATTTTTTGTTTAATTTGTTTTTAAAGAAAATTTCGTATTTTCTTATAGAAACAGTCTCACAGATTTTCGTATAGAAAATGTCGTAATCAAAGACTATTTGGGAAATTTGAACTAATTTCTTAAATTTATACAAAAAATCTCAGATAGTTAGATATTTTTCGTATAGAAAAAGTTTCAGATTCCAAGCCCAGCAAAAACTTGGTAATGACACATCATTACCATTCGAATTACTTAGTAATGACAGAAAATTACCTTTAGCATTATTTTGAAATGTAAAATAAGGACTTATTAATAATGACTTACCTAAGTCATTATAATAAAATAAAAAAATTTCTGAACTAGATTTTCACTTTTTGACTCATTATTTTGATTAAAAATAAAATTAAATTAAATATTTTTTTATTTTGTTAAATTTTTTTTTAAATAATTTTTTCATTACCTATAAGTATATATGTAATTAGTTATTTATACTGGTTTGATAATCATTACATTTGGCACATTTGCTTTTCGTATAAAAAAAGGTCTGAGAAATCACATTGGCGTCGAAACCCCGTTTAACGAGGTTTCGAGCCAAACCTGTTTTGAAAATACATATTTTCCCACACAAACCTTTTTGTATTGAGGTTTCAACGAAAGTATGATCGAAACCTTTTAAATTTCATAGTTATACTCTTTCCCAGCAAAAATTGACATTACTAGTAATGGGTTTTGTAATCCGAAACAGATGTTAATAAGTAGTTACTTATTGAATGAAACACTAAATATTTTAACAAGGGCGTGAGACAAAAATAACTAGTGAAGAGTATGGAGATAAATAAGTAGTTACTGCCTCGGATTACAAATAAGGAGTAAAAACCCATTACCAATAAGAAGTAAAATAATTAGTTAATTAAAACTTTCAAAATTTAACTTGTTTTTACTAAAACTTAAAAATAGCGTAATCTTTATTTAGTTTTTAAGTACTTTTTAAGCTAATTGAATTGTAAAGGTTAAAAACTGCAAGTGCAAGAAGATATTATTACTTAGAGGTGCTTTTATAACATATTACTGAGAAGTAGTTACTTTTGGGCTTAAAATAATGTTAATGGTAATGGGTACTCATTATAAATAATGTAATTGGTAATGATTACTTTTTACAACTCATTACCATGTTTTTGCTGGGTTTTTACAACTGTTAGAATAGAAGAAAATATATTATGGAAAGTGTCAAAAATAAAAAATTTAAAAATATTTAAATACTAGCCGAAGCGCCCGGCGTTGCCCGGGTCGACTTCGATATGAGTATCTTGATAGCTACTCCGCAGCGCCACCTATCGGGTCCGTAATAATACATAATTTTCTCATGACGAAACATATCGTCACCTAAAATGCAAAACGCCCTAACTAACAAAAAAATCAAAATCGGTATTTTGATAGATTCTGGTGTATTTTATTAACCTACACGTCCCAACAAAAATTAGGGTCAGATAATAAAAATTGGCGATTTTATAGCCAAAAATTTAAAACATGTGAATTGCGAAATCGCAAATGAACGCAAATAGAAATACATTTTTTAATCATTTTGTGATTAATTTTCATACATATTAACAAAACGTACGTCCTCACAAAATTTTAGAACAATTTAATCAAAACCAACAAAGTTATTAACAAATTAAAAATTTTACAACTGTTTTTGTCTTCTTCTGTAAAATTAATAAAATGTTAGTTAGGGGCTATTGCATTTTAGATGACGTGTCGTAAAATTTCACTGAAAAGAAGAATTTTGTTAATAACTTTACCCCAGCGCCATCTACAGGGTCCAAGTTTTATCAGAAAACTTATTTTTGTTTCATAAATATATCATGTGAATTTGAGCCAACTTGTACCATAAATTAGAATTAAAATGACAACAGTGCCACCTATCAATTTCAAATTTATCAGGAAACATATTTTTTATTTTTTTTTCGTTTCTATTTTTTGCTAAATAATCTTGACAATGGAATTTGACAAATTCCGAAACACGTGTCGATTAATTCTTGCAAAAATTACCAACATAAATAAATTTAAAATCAAAAAAATAATTTTCTTAAAAATTATGCTATGAGAATATCATGGTTTTAATTAGTAAAGAAAATAATGACCTCGAGCCAGAATAAACATCCTCAAAATATAATATTTTAAAGGTCGAATAAAACAATTTTTATTTTTAATAAAAATTAATCAGAATTTGAAACTTATTTTTGTTTAATAAATATATTGTTCGTATTTTAGCCAAATCGTTCCATAAATAAAAAAATAAATATTGCGAAATTAAACTTAAGAGACCTGGCTCCAGACTAAACTAATATATTGTCCAACTTTGGTATCAATCGGTCCAGCGGTTCTTGAGTTTTAGTAACACGTATCCGACACAAACGTTTTTATATATTAAGATAATTCCCTCCTCGGTAATTACTACCTGTGGTAAAAATTTCATTAAAATCGGTTCAGCCGTCCATGCGTGATTACAGAACATGCAGAAATAACGTTCAATAAAATGAAAAGGGTCGTGGCATTTTACGCTCCTTTGTCCGATTACTCTCTTTTATATCCTATAGTTCCCGCCTCAGTTATTACTATTTGTGATAAAGATTTTATTTAAATCTGTTCAGCCCTTTATGCGTGATTAAGGAACAGACGAAAATACCGTTCAATAAAATAAAAAGGGGCGTGGTATTTTACGCCCCATTCTCTGATGGCTGTATTTTATGGCCTATAGTTCTCGAACCGGTTGGTAGGATCTGTGGTGAAAATTTCATGGAAATCGGTAGAACCGTTTAAGACTGATTACAAAAAAGGCAGAAATAACGTTTAATAAAATAAAAGGGGCGTGGCATTTTACGCCCCTTTGTCCGATTGTCATCTTTAATTGCCAATAGTTTACGCCTCGGTTAGTACTATCTGTGTAAAAATTTCATGAAAATCGGTTTAGCCGTTTAAGTGTGATTACGGAAATGGCAGAAATGACTTTCATTGTAATACAAAGGGGCGTGGCATTTGACGCCCCCTTTTTTCGATTGCCCTCTATTGTGGTTCATAGTTTCCGCCTCGGTTAGTACTATCTGTGTTAAAAATTTAATTAAAATCGGTTTAGTCGTTTACGTGTTATTACGAAAAAGGCAGAATAACGTTTCAAAAATTAAAAAGGGGCGTGGCATTTTACGCCCCTTTGTCCGATAGCTTTCTCTTATGGCCTCGGTTAGTACTATCTGTGGTGAAAATTTCATGAAAATCGGTTCAGCCATTCTTCCCTAATTGCGGAACAGACAGACAAACCAACACTCAGATTTATAATATTAATAGGGATTTACATAAAAAACTATTAACAAAAAATGTCGATATATTATTTTCAAATATCGGGGAAATTAATTAATTGTGTGTTTTTAAAGCCGGTATAACCGTGAATATTGTTCTGTAAATTTCGAAAACGTGATAAGTTTCAAATTTGTAGGGTCTGAACGGTTGAGTTTTTAAAATGAAAGTACGTATTTTTAACGAGGTTTCAAGGTCATTCTGAATGTACTATTAGATTCTCAAACATTTTTCGTATGCTCTTTTTGAAATAATTTCAGTTTCCTACAACAAACTAGGTAAATTTACACATATGCGTAATTCTACTTAAAAGTATTAAAAATTTAATCAGTTTACAGTACTATATTATTAAAATTTTTTGAAATTTACCAAATTGTTTAGAGTGTATAGAAAAAAACTCAGATTTTGAGACATTTTTCGTGCAGACACAAGTCTCTTTTTTTGAGAAAAAGTTTTCTATAGAAAAAATATCTGATTTCAGTGCATTTTTCGTATAGAAAAAGTCTCAAGTTCTAAAAATTTTTCGTATAAAATGTCGTTCGTTATTGTCAAAAATGTATAAACGTTGGGGTAGTTTATATGTAGATCTATATACGTACGACCCCCAAAATCATATATAAAAATTTCTATATCTCTCCTGTTAATTCGGCTTTTACACGGATTTTCCCGAGAGCCCACATTTTTTCATAAGGTGTCAACCCATTCTTAAATTTGAGATTGGGTAGCTAAAAAAAACAGGTAGCTCTTATTTTTCTCCCCTTATTCCAATATTTAAGTTTCAGGACAATCGGTGGGTGCCCTGCGAAAGACCTTCCTTGTTAGATTCTAAGATATTTTTCGGATAGAAAAAGTTTCAGATTCTGAGATACTCAGAAGCCGATTTCTCATATTCTGAGACATTTTACGTAGAAAAAAAGTTACATATTCATGACACATTTTTTGTATAGACAAAAGTTTCATATTCTGAAACAATTTTTCTGTGGAAAAAGAAGCAAATTCTGGGAAATTTTGCATTCTGAGACATATAGAAAAATACTTAGATTCTGAGACGTTTTTTTCGTGTAGGAAAAGTCGCAGATTCTGACACATTTTTCCTGTAGAAAATGATAACCTGAATCATTTTTTAAGATCGCCCAGCAAAAATTGGCATTACCAGTAATGGGTTTTGTAATCCGAATTAATTGTTAATAACTAGTTACTTATTGAATGAAACACTAATTATTTTAACAAGAGCGTGAGATAAAAAATAACTAGTGAAGAGTATGGAGATAAATAAGTAGTTACTGCCTCGGATTACTAATAAGGTGTAAAAACCCATTACCAATAAGAAGTTTAATAATAAGCTATCAAATGGGGGTAATTAAACATTTAACATTTAACTTGTTTATAATAAAAATTAAAAACTGCCCAACTTTTATTAAGTTTTTAAGTCATTTTTTAGTTAATTGAATTGTAAAGGTTGAAAAATGCAAGAGCAAGGGGATATTATTACTTAGAAGTACTTTGATAACATATTACTGAAAACTATTTAATTTTATATTACTTAAAAGTATTTCAACAATATATTATTCAAAAGTAGTTACTTTTGGGCTTAAAATAATGTTAATAGTAATGGGTACTCATTATAAATAATGCACTTGGTAATGATTACTTTTCACATCTCATTACCATGTTTCTGCTGGGCGTTTTCTTTTAGAAAGAGTAATCTAAATAATTCTATAAGAATTTTATGCTTTTAATTTGTAAAGAAAATAACCTCGAGCTAGAATATCCCCATCTGTCACCTTGTACGTACGATTCCTACAGGACGCAATTTGTATTTGGTTGGTCTGAAAATAGAAATTTAAGTTCTCCTGACTCAAGGGCGAATTGACTCAATTGGAAAAAATCGGTCCAGGTTTAGACATAGTTCCCATATAAGTCATACTTTTTTACTTTTACGAATATCAATACATAGATTTCTGATAGCATTTCTAAAACTCAATTTTCACAAGATTTGTCAGATTTCAACATTTTATTTTTCCAGTGTTGGACGCTTTTTGAAGGCTAAGATCCCAGTCGATTTTAAATGATTTGTTAGACAATTCTTTAATTGTGAATGTGTAAATATGCAATCTAAAATTTAATTTAAATTAATAATAATGTGTTCAATTGAAATAATTTTATTGATATTTTCTTTTCTAAATTACCAATTCATATGAAAACCGAAAAACAATTATAAATAATGCTATAACAAACAACTTTACAATAAACACTTATAACTCGATAAACCAGATGAAAAAAAAAAACTTTAAGATCTATAACACCAAATTATTTTTCCAAATTTATAAAAACTGTAAAAAAGAATATATTTGGATAATTTCATATTATAAATACTTGTTGTGTTTCTCCATTTAAAATGAAGCATTTTAATCGAGGGATTGGTGTATTTTACAATATAATCGATTGCCCACAATTTAACAGCAATAAAAATTGTGTTACCAAAAATGGATATTTGTTGTTGTTGACCACAACACAGCATAAAAAAATCATTTTTATTTTTATACCCTCCACTCTAGTGATAGAGGGTATATATAAGTTTGTCATTCCGTTTGTAACACCTCGAAATATTGGTCTAGGACCCCATAAAGTATATATATTTATGATCCTCGATCGATTTTAAGTCGATCTAGCAATGTCCGTCCGTCCGTCCGTCCGTCCGTCCGTCTGTCTGTCTGTCCGTAGAAAACACGCTAACTTTTGAAAGACTTTACAGAGGCTACTGAAGTTTGGCATATATGTTTGTCATTTACCTGGTCAGGTTGGTATTGCAATCCAGCCAAATCGGTCTAGTGGTTCAAAAGTTATAAGCAAAAGAGTAAATTTCGGCAAGGGTGTTTCGCGAATTTACGAGATAAAAAACACGATAACTTTCGAAAGACAATAATGAGACTACTGAAGCTTAGCATGTATCTTTGCCGTTCCCCGGGTCTGTTTGGTATTAAATTTCGGCTCAATCGGTCCAGTGGTTCAAAAGTTATAAGCAAAACCCTGAATTTCAGATTAGGTTCATCTAAAATGCCACGTGTTTTAACAAGTTTTAAAAGCATTGGTGGTAACTAAACAATGCTTTTTAAACTTGTTTAATTTTAAAGCAATGCTTTTTAAACTTGTTTAGTTTTAAAAGCATTGGTAACTTAAAAATTACACTCGAAAAAAAATTTACACTCAAAAAAAATTTTACACTCAAAAAAAATTTTACACTCAAAAAAAAATTTACACAGAATAAAATTTATTTTTTTTTTTTTTTAAAAATGACAATATTTTGTGTACATACGTACGTGCATTCACTCAGAAATATTTTTACAGTAAAAAAAACATTACACTCGAAAAAAATTTTACACTCAAAAAAAAAATTAGTAATTTTTCTTTAAAAAAAAAAAAAAATTACAAAAAAAGAGTTTTTTACTCAAAATAAAATATTTCTAATCAAATTGTTCATTTTTTTCACGTTAAAAAATGTACTACCCTTTCAAAAAATGCATTGTGGAGGGTATTCATAGATTCGGCAAAGTCGAATTTAACTTTTCTACTTGTTTTTATTGATATTGATTTCAATACAATTTTACAAGATGAGAATTTAAAGATTTCAACTAAATGAAAAATAAAACTGGGGAATACAGAGATGGAACAGACAGACAGACAGTAAGACGGACAAATATAAACAATTCAATATAAAATCTAAATAAACCGCTTCACAAACAATAACATCAAGAAGAGAAAAAGTCAACGTCGCACAGTGATTCGTTCCCATATATCGAGTGGGCAAAAATAGAATATTGGTCGCAGATTTCTGAAATTTGGTACACAAGCATTAAATTATCTAATCAAGAAAAAAACGAGTTTTTGGAAAAATCGGAGCAAGGACACGCCTACCCCCCATATATCCTGAAATTTAAATATGTGATTAAAACTACAAAAATGGTCACAAAATTCCCAAGCTTTGTCAATGTTACCAATTTTGATATAGTATTTTATGTGTAAATTTTTTTCAATATTGAAGCAAGGACTCGTGTGGCTGCCATATATCCTTTTTCTTAAAAATATTGTAAATCGCTCAAAAATTACTCGATACCCTTGAAATTTTTTGTTAAAATTTGAATAAGTGATGTCAATGTGTGTGCCAAATTTCGCTGAAATCGGTGTTGTAAAACAAAAGTTATTTATATATCCTTTTTAAAAACTGCAATAAAGTGTTAGTATAGTTTAATCACAAAAATAAAATAGAAAGAGTTGTCAACGATTTTCCAAATTTGGTATGCAGGCACAAAATTAATTAATAGAAAAAAAAATAAAAATTTTGAGCAAATCGGTGGAAGGACATTTGAACCTGTCGTATATCCTGAAATTTAAAAGTGGTGTTTTAGCCACAAAACTTTATATAAAATTACTTAACTTTGTTATAGTCTTAGAAATTTAGATAACTATCGACGTAAAACATTTGCATTTTAATCTGAGCAAGGACTCTCGTGGCTGCCATATATCCTTTTTCTTGAAATCGCTGTAACTATTTTAAAAATTTTTCAATTGCTATCAAATTTTAAATATAGATTAGATCAAATGGCGTCAATAAGTGTGCCAAATTTCGTTGAGTTGCTTGCAGTAACCAAAAAGCTGTTAATATATCCTTTTTTTAAATATAGTCAAAAATATAAAAATACATAATAACTGCAAAAACAAAACATTCGCAACACTTATTTCCTATTGCATTACGAAAATAAATTTATTTAAAATAAGTTTTAAGTAAACTCGTTTAATACTTGTTTTATTTCTAACTGGGCTATTCATAATGAGTAAATTAAATCTAATGTAGGTTTATTTGACTGATATTGCATGAATATTTGTCAAATAAACCTACTTTAAGTACACTTTAAGTATTATGAATAAAGGCCTAAGTATATACCTCGTTAATAACAAAAAACTTAAAAAAAAATTTTTTTTTTTGGGTACTTAAAATTTTTTTTTTGTTTTTTTTTCAAAAACTTGGTTATTTTTATTATTTGATCGTATAGAAAACAGTCCAGGATGTAAAAAAAATCAATAAAAAATAATTTTTAAGTACGAACTTTTTTTATGTAACTCAAAAAAAATTTTGGTTTTGATTTGGGATACCAACGAAAATCAAATAATGGTTTTAAAGCAAAATGGCCCACTGTATACTTATTTTATCGAATTATTTACTATAAATTTATGGTATACAATGCAATAAATCCTTTTATATAAAAAAACACTAAAATGTTGATGTATTTTTTAAATTTATTTACAGTAAATAAAATAAAAAATAAAAAAAAATAATCCAATTTTTGATTTTTTTAAAAATTTTTTTTTTTCAACTTAAAAAAAAAACTTAGTTATTTTTATTCTTTGATCTTATAAAACATAGTTAAAGGTACAAAAAAAATAAAAAACAAAAAAATTTTATTCACGAACTTTTTTTATGAAGGCCATTAAAATTTGGTGATTTTGGGGATTTTAGTAAAAGTCGTAGATAACTTTTAAAGCAAAACGGCACACGTACTGCATAATTTTTTTCTGATTTTTTTATTATATTTTTACAGAATACTATATAATATATCAATGTGTAAAGAAAAAATACTTAATATTGGATTTTTTTTCTAATATTTTTTCCATTAATAATATAGCTTTTGAAAAAAATTAAATAAAGACACAAAAAAACCTAACTTTTTTCCAACTTCAGACAAAAACTTAGTTATTTTTATTGTTTTGCCTTATAAACCATAGTCCGAGCTATCGAAAAAGCGAAAAAAATAATTTTTTGACTCACGAACTTTTTTTATGCATTCCATCAAAATTTGTAATTTTTTGGGGATTCGGTAGAAAAAATATAGATTTCAGAGCATTACAAAAATGTATTTTAAGATTAATTCCAAAAAATTGCAAATACAACTTTTAGCAAATATATTTAAGTAACTTTTGCCAAAAAAAGTTCATTGATTTCTTTAAAATTCGATTTTTAATAATTATTTTAGTAAACCTATGAAAATCAATTTTTAGGTTTTAACACAATAGCGTTGAATTTCCATACTTTAGCGCCCTCTTGTGGCAACATATGACTTCTTAAAAATAAGAAAAGTACATATTTCTTTTAGTTTACTATTAAGCTGTAAAAATACAAAAAATCATCAACATTGAAGACATACTTTTTTTTTTGATTTTTGCCAATGAAACGAATCACTGTGCGTCGTACAGAATGAAAGAAATGAAAAAAAAAACCTTATTTTCAAATAAAAATAAACAAATGAAAAAGACATCTCTGTAACGTTATTTAATCTTTGTTGTTTTTATAGATTCGCATGTATTTGGAATTTTTTGGTTTGGTAACCAGAAGCTGAAGATGGGTTTAATGGAAATCATACGCATCATACCCAACCAACTATCATCATATCTTATTGGTAAAAAGATATATACACATTGAATCGAAGAAAACGTAGAACAAGTAGGAGGTAGGAATAGGGTTGCCAATTCGATACGAAAATGTGTTTGAATCTGAAAACGGTTTTATCGTCTTAGAATTTGAAAATTTTTCTATAAGAAAAAAGTTTCTAAATCTAAAAATATGTCAGAATCTGAGAATATTTTGACACGAAAAATTTCTCCAAATTTATTTACTCCAAAAATGTCTTAGAATCTGAAATTGTGGACAAAAAATGTAATGAAGTCTAGGAACCTTCTATATGAAAAATATCTCAGATTCTGAAAGGTTTTATTAACGAAAATCTAATAAATTTCCTATACGAAAAATGTCACAGAATCAGAAAATTTTTCTATGCGATTAATTTCTAAGAATCAGATAATTTGGTACATAAAAAGTGTATCAGAATATTGTTTATACGATTTTCGGAGATTTTTTAATTTTATCTTTATTAATGTCTCTGAATCAGAAACTGTTTCTATGCGATCAATTTCTAAGAATCGGATCATTTTTGTACATAAAAAGAGTCTCAGAATATCGTTTTTACGATTTTCAGAGATTTTTTCAATTTTATCTTCATTATTACTTCAATATACGATGCGTATTATTAATTATATCGCGTATAAAATAGATTTATAATACGCACACAGAAAAAAATATGGAGGAAACTAATTTGAGTAATCACTTGTTTAAAATTTAAAACAAAAATTGAGTAATTTTTTAATTGACGCAATTAAAAATTTTAAAAACAATTTAAGTAAATAATTTAATAAAAATTTAATAGTTTTTTAATTTTTTTAAACTCTCATAGTTTTTTGAATTCTCGTTTAGTTTATAGTTTTTTTGTATGTATATGAAAGTTTGTAATCGGCTTTATAAAATTTTCCTATGTTTTTGAGACACAAACATCCCAGCAAAACTTAGATTACCAAATAAGGTATAAAATAAGGTATAGGATCTCTTATTTTATACATTGCAGCATTGATGATTTTAACAGGCGATGAGACTCAAAGTAATGCATCCACATTATCACAAAGAAAACCAGTAAGGTATAGAATAAGTCATAAATTTATAACGAAAAATACGAGTAAGGTGTAAAATATATGATATTTTAGAGGTTACGAGAAATGAAATAATATAACATACCAGAAGATAATATATAAGGTGTTACGAGTAGTGAAAAAGTAATTTTGTATTAAATTTACTCACGTGCACTCAAAAAAAACCATTAACTTAAACTTTGGAAAAATTTTCTTCAAAATAGTTTATAAATTTTCCCACAATTTAGTTAAATTTAACTAAAATTTTGGAAATTTTCCCAACTTTTAGGAAAAAATTTTAGTTCATGGACTGTTAAATAGGCCATAATTTTCCTTAAATGGAATTCCCTAATACATGGAAAAATTCTTACCGCCAAAGAAATTTTCCCTAAATAAATGAAAAAAAAATCTTTATTTTTAAGACATATTTCTTAAAACAAAATTTAGTTTAAAAAATTCAGTTTTAGGACGTAATTTACTTCTAATTAGTTCATCATATTTACCTTCTTTAATTTGAGGAAGTTTTTTCCAGAAGTTTAGTAAATTTTTCATAACATGAAATTGTTTAGTTGATTTATTATTTTTTTTCATGCTTGCTTGTAGTTCACATTTTGTTTATTATTTGTAGTATATGAAAAAGAGAGTTTGGTCTTGCATAACAAGTAATAAATTTAATGTTTACATTTTTTTCTACACATGTATGTGTGAGGGAAAAAATAATATTTTAATCACAACAAAGGCCTTAGCTTTGGCGTATTTTCCCATAGTCTGGGAACAAGCGTTAAAGACAAAGTCTTTGTTGTAATTTAACTTTAAAAACTAATGAAATTTATTACTTGACCATAAGAAACAGACGTTTTTTTATAATTTAAATAAAAAATGTACACAATGAGAATTCTGTGTGTATTCACATGCGATTCTATAAATAAACCAATAAAAATATGGAATTAACTAATTTTTAGGAAAAATGTCCTCATCAAAAATGTTTTTTTTAACTAAAAAATGGGAAATTTTTTCCCACTTTCTAGTTCAAATTGGTCCTAATTTTTAAAAAAAATATGGACTAAAAAGTAGGAATACATGGCAATGGAGCTAAATCATTATCAACATTCCTTGGATTTAGTTAATTTTCCCATTTTTTAGTTAGTTTTTTTTCTGAGTGTGATTGTAAGTGAGTGTAAGTAGATAAAATATGCTCGTGAGTGTGTGTCGTTAGAAATTTCCTGTCGTGAGGGCATCTCTAGTTTAAACTTATGCATTTTTTTATAAAATAATTATTTTTTATGTTATTGTAATGCATTATGCATCCAATTATAAATAATACATTATTTCAAACTTTCAAATAATACATAATGTAACCAAATATAAGTCATCCATGATTTAATGTTTAGAAATAACAAATATGAAATACACTTTTTCCAATAATCATGCATTACGTAGCAAATTATTAGTAATGCATTATTTTTCACTTGAAAATAATACGCTGTGGAGCAAATGTTTGGTAAGACATCATAAAATAATGCTACAAATAAGTTATATGCATTACCTGGTAATGTGTTATATAATCACTACCCATTACCAAAGTTTTGCTGGGATGTTTGGTAAAGTTTGAAAAACAAGCTTTTTTAAACTTTAAAAAAAAAATAAATAGATAAATTTTGAGTAAATTTTTAATTGTGTCAATTAAAAATTTACTCAAATTTGTTTTCAAAATTTTAATAAATTTTTATTAAAAACTTACTCAATACTATTAAATCGTTTACTGGTGCAAAATTGAGTAATTTTTAACTCAACAGTATTAAAAATTTACTCAAATATTTTTTTTATTTTTTTTGTGCACCGTGCATCAAGAATGAAGAAACGAAAAATTCATCATAAAATCAAATAACACCGCTCAACAAATCGAAGGTTTTTGGCTCCGGTTTGAAGTTTCACATACAATTTTAATTTTTCGCGCTTGAAAATGCGAAAAAAACACGATTTTTGCCTTTTTGAAATCCTACACAGCAGCCATTGGGTGAAATAAAAATGTGGTATAAAGCGTTAGAGTAGAATTGAACTATGATCTCAAATATATGATCAAAAAAATTTGAAGTTGTTGCACTATTATTGGCCTTACATGTTTTTTAAAAACACTGTGAAAAAAATTAGAAAAAGTACAATTTTCAAAAGGTTCTAAAACAAAACCCAGATGATCTATCTTTACTGTGATGAGCTCAAAGTTTCGGCAAAAGTTCATTCTTTCTTACACACTTTTAAACCCATTCAATTTGTAAAATATTTATTTTTTTTTTAGTTTTTTAAAAAATGGTAACTTTAACATCACACAAAAAATTATTGGCTAAAAATTTTCAATTAAATCTATTGATCAACAAAATTTAAATGAGTCAAGCAATGTTTTGATTAACATTTTTGTTATTTTCTTTAATTGTCGAATTACAAGTTTTCAACATACCAGATTTGTTTTCGCTTTAATTTATTTGAATAGATTAATTCAAAAATATACAATATAATCTGGTTTTACTTTTTTTATTGTTGGCAACATGATGAATTTTTTGATCATTTTGTCATAAGCTTGCAATTTATTTGTTAAATCAATATTTGATTGACTATAAATAAAAAATTGATAAAATTTTTTATCAAAATCGTAAAATAATATTTTAAAAATATTTGATTAAAAAAAAATTGAACCAATCACCTACAATTTCATGATTGGTATAAGAATTGTTTTAATTGGAGGAATTTCAATTAAAAATTGATTGAATCCACGTTTTTGTTGATAAAAAATCGTTTCAAATTTTTTCTGTGAGTATCATTTTAAAACGCAAGTGTAACCCAACCAAACGCAATAATTAGAAAAAAATTGTTTTCTATGTTGGAGACCATAGACAAATTGCGCTTTATACCAGATTTGTACTCCACTAAATGGCTGCTGTGCAGGCTTTCAAATAATGCAAAAATCGTAATTTTTCGCATTTTCAACCGTGAATATCTAAAAATCTGGACGTGATGGAAAAATTTGAAGAACAGATTTGGAATCAGGAAATCAAAGTCAAACTGGAAAATGAGTTTTTAGCGGTGTAATCTATTAACATTTTTTGTGTAGAAAAATTATCAAATTCGTAGAGAAAAATACCTGCGAATTTCGTACTCTTGCCCAAAACATTAAGAGTAATTTTTGTGAAAAAATGTTTTTAAGCAAAAATTTAGTAAAAAAACTTTCTTATGAAAAAAATTTTGAAGAAAAAAAATTGATAAAAAATTAATGAAAAAGAAATTTTTCATGAAATAACATTTTTTTATAAAAAAAAACGAAATTTTAATGAAAAAAAAATTTTGATGTAAAAAATTTTTTGATAAAAAAAAAATATGAAAAACAAGTAAGAGTGTTAAATTCGACTTTGTTATTCCCTTCAACATGTTAAAAAAAAAAATAAAAAAAAGAAAAATATTTTTGCAGGGGCGTTTTTTTGGGAAAGTGGGTTGGAGGGGATCATTGGGGTACACCATTTTCCTCACAATAAATGTTTATAAGTTCATTTATTATGCTTTTTCACTAAAGTTATTAGTTTTATCTTTATTTAACTACATTCTTCATGTCCATGCCCACAAACAAAAATCATTTTCTTCTCCCCAGCACACAGTGGGAAAAATTGCCAATCTGGCGGGAAATAATTCAAAATATAACTAACAGATTTTAACAAAGTTATAATGCAATTTTAAAGTGGGATAGTGACTGCGTTTTAATCCGTTAAGAACTTAAAGTTTAGTTAACCCATTAGGAAATTACACACTATCAAATGTTGACAATTTATTGGGCTCTCACAGTTAGTTGTTTATAATAATAAACTTGTCATCGCCGTGTATCGGAAGGGGTAAGCCGTTACCTACCAAGTGTTTGATTTCTTTTAAAGGGTGCTATTAGGTATATTATGTATAAATTTCCATACGTTATCTGTTTTGCGAAGGCTCCCCTGTAACGAATTACATAAACAACGTTTTTTTTTACTTGTTTAAATTCTTATGGAGCTACCAAAAAAACGCTGTCAGATGCTGCTTAATCTTTAATTATAGATTATTCTAGATATAATGAAGCATTACTATTCAAAAAATTAGCTGCGTAGGCCTGCGTAGCGATTTTTTAAAATTATTTTTGTAATTTTGGTCATTCAATAATTATAATTCTAAACCTAGGCAGCGATGAACGCGACTCACGTATATGTTGAGAATCGCGAAGGATTGTTAGTAATTTGTTTTTAACATAGTAGAGCGTCGAAATCTTGAAAAAAGTTCGTGCTGAATTAAAATTATTTTTGATTTTATGATTTTTAAATAACCGATTTAAGTCGCATTCAGTTGGTGAAAAAATTCTTAATAAAAATATTGTTATAAATAATAATAAATTTAATACTATCATTTGAATTGGTTAATAAACTCTTTGGTTTTTTTAAATTTGTCTGACATGTAATTTCAACGGAGAGAGATTTTTGAAGTTTGGCGTAAATGCGACAGTGCTTCTGATCGGAACTCAACAGTTATCAATTATATCTTGTCCAAACTTGGAAATAACATCTGCAACGAGAACGATAGCTATAAAAAACTAACTGTTAGTGTTCGAGATTTATGTAGTAAATTCAAATAGTTTTATATATACATAGTTTTGAAAATCATTACAATATATGGTTGAATGAAAATATAGATTTTCTAGTAGAAGACGAAGAACCAGGACCTTCACAACCTCGAGGGCGTCCTTTGAAGACTTTTTTGGAAACGACAAAAAATCCAAGAGGAGTCGTGTTTCGGATCTTGTACAAAATAACATCAAGGAATAATTATTGGTCGCTACGAAAGTAAGTCTGTACAAATCTGGAAAGAGAGATGCAGCCCAATTATTAGATGAAATTAAAAAAAACACCAAAAAGGGCTACAAAGATGAAAAAGACGTATTTTACCCCTCTGAAGCACCGACATAATACACACCAGAAGAGGCAATGGCACTATACATTGACAAAAGGTTAACTAAAAATTCGTATATGCTTATGCAATCAGGTGCTAAGACTCCTATTTTAGTTATATGCTGGATGTAGGGTATATGTTCAAATGTTATTAGATTTCACTTACAATATTTGATAACCCCATTTACTTTTCAAAAAGTATAAAATTCTTATTTTAAACATAATTTTCCACAGCTAACAGGTAAAAAAAAAATACTCCTGAGGTAGTCGTATATAACACCTTTTGGGGCACCCTGTATTGAAAAACAGTTTCTTATTATTCATTATACCAAAAGCTCATATCCTTAGCTATAAAATCTCCAAGTATTGTTATCGGATCAGACCAATAGTTTAGAAGATATGATTTTTTTCCTGCCAGATTGGTGTTTTTTCCCACTGTGCAGCAGGTCGTGTCCTGCGTCACTTATAAAATTAATTAAAAACGGTTTAATTTTGAGCCAATTGCATGGTTCAATTACAACAACCAAAATTTTCGGCTGCGATAACCGAAATTTGTTTATAACAACTTAACTTCTGTTGGCCCATATAAATTTCGGTAATTGCAACCGAAAATTTCGGTTGTTGTAATTAATTTACAACAACAGCATTTGGCTCTAAATTCGGCTGGCACTGTTTTCTCTGTACAGCGTAAAAACATTATTATGGTTAAATTACACCACACAACAATTTCAAGCATTTTACAAAATTACATGTTTCCGACGGTTGATTTTGGCGTTTTAAATTATAACATCGGAATTTCGTTTTGGAGGCGGTTATTGTTTTATCAGCTTTGACCTATTCTTGCAGCATATCGTTACATGAAACTATGATTTTTTTGGTCTCCTTTACCAGAATCAATTATTGGAACTCCGTTATTTTTTTAGTGTTGTACTGTGTTAATGTCTGAGACAATATTTTAATAAAATAGTTCTTAGATTCACACATTTTTCGGAAGGAAAAATTCTTCAATTCTGGGATATTTATCGTACACACATATTTTAACTTTCTAAAACATTTTTCGAATTGAAAATTTTTCTGAAAAAAGTTCTGAAACAGTTTTATTACAAACAAATTCTCAGATACAGGGACATTTTTGGTGGCGACAATTTTTTTTTATATTCTAAAACATTTTTTGTAAAAAAAATTTATTTAAAAAACTTTGCAGATCAATTGCATTTTTCCCTGTAGAAATACTTTCCTATACCGTGACTTGGCCACCCTGTTTTTCTTATATATAATTTTGTTTTTTTTTTTGTGATGAGGGTATTACAGGCTAACGTGTCCACCATAAAAGGAGCTAAAGTACAAATCGTTGTCACATGTGAGTTGCATTTTTATTGCAACAACTTGGGAATTTGTTGCTGCTGCTGTCCGATTGTTTTTTTTTCGGTTTGATTTTATTTTCTGGTTGTTCAAACATTTTGCCACTGTTGAACGTCGACAATGGTCGTAACTCTTAATATATTTATGGTCTGGTAAACATATTTGGACAAAAACATTTTAGATTCCAATATTAACACTTGTAAAAGAAAAATCACAACGTATCGTAGTAATGAAATTATTACTACTATGATGTACTTCAATTCAATTTGTACTAAAATAAATTTTGAAATAAAATTTAAAAAGATTTTTTTTATAATTTAATAAAATTGTGTTCGTTTTAATCAAAAAGTTTCTTAATGTTTGTTGTTTGTGTTTAAACAAGTTTTTCTTTTTTTGTAAATTTGTTATTGTTTTCGAAAAAAAAAATATTTTTTTCCATGTTGACTTGTCTCATCAACCAACATCCACTTCATCATCATTGTTTTTGTTTTATTATGCTATATGGATGTTTTGGTTAATGTGACCAAATATATCTAGAACTAAACTTAATAACCTTTCCAGAAAACATTTACTGAAGCGGCTTTTAACAGTATTTATTATCGAAAGTTAGGGTTTAAAACCGTATATCAGCCAATGGATGTATGGTGAAATAATTAGACCAATACCCATGGTGCCTCGTGTGGTGGAGGGCTTTTGATAATAAATTTATAACTTTGCAATCTACAACGGCTGATGTGTGTGGGTTTCCCTGGTTTTAAAAGATCGGCAACGTGTTCGGACTAGAAGTGACACTTAACATTTAGCCAAAATCCGGGAAGGGCGTCTCCCATGGTTTTGACGTCCTTTATTATTCCATATCGAGGATCCAGGATAGTCGCGCAAGCAGTGGCAGGAGATTTAAATATTCACAACACTTACTGGATCCTTTACTCTAATTATTCCACTCCTGTTGGCGATTACGTCGAGCTATTTGCTGCGCAAAATGACCTGTCACAATTAGAGAACGAACCAACGAGCTCTCGACCTTTTTCTTACTTCATATCCTGAAAAATATGAAGTAAAAACTTTTGCATAACTTGGTAATTCGGATCACTGCACCATTTCTGCATCTTGCTCGTACTTCCTAACGTTTCAACGACAGCTACGAAGCGCCCAATTTTTATGTACGAGAAGGCTCGTTGGGCAGAGCTCAATGACTATTTCTGGCATTTTAATTGGAAACTTTGTTTCTTCGACAACAACTTTGACGCCGCAGCGAAAATTGTTGAAAGTGTTATAGTGCTTGGAATGAAGTCGTTCATTGCACCGAAGCGCATTTGGCTAAACCAAGGGATAAATTTTGGTTTAACCAGACTTGCAGGAATGCAGTCAGATTCAGAAATTGTAATCTTAACAACAATAACGTTAATACTGATCTGCTACTTAAAAAGGCGCGATCTGAGTGTGCAAGGCATAAAAAGTTTGCTTACGAACAGCGCCTTCGTCCTAAAGTTCGATAGGCTCCTAGGAAAGATTTTGGTAGTTTTTTAAAAGAGTGAAGGAAAATGCTAGTCCTTCTATACCGACTGTCTAAAAAACGTGTGTTCACGTGTTCACCGAACCGGTTGACAAAGCTAACCTATTAGCTGGTCTCTTTGCGAGAAATTCTTTCTCTCCGGAAACCAATCAAATACTGCCCGAACTTTAAAGGGTATCACATACTATACCCGATTTTTCTTTTGAGCTCTTGTAGTTAAAAGGGTTCTTGTAGATATCAACGTAAATAAGTTCCCGGGGCCAGATGGTGTACCAGCACTGGTGCTGAACCAGTTCTTTTCGACGTTAGCACGTCCACTGGCTCATATTATTATATTGACGTAACGTAAGGGAGTCTTTCCCGCTTGTTTGAAGGTTGCCAATGTTCAGCAAATACCCAAAAAAAGGCAGCGGCTAACAACCCTGGTAACTACCGCCCAATCGCAATATGCTCTGCGTTTTCGAAGGTGATGGAAACTATGGTTAATTTCCATCTTGCGAGGTATGTGGAGGCTACTTTACTTTTGAACGATCTCTCAGAACTCGTTCTATAGAAGACCTTCTGGCGTTACTTTCGGAATGTTGGAGTCGTTTGATCCAAAATTTTGGAGAAAGTAAAGTAGTTGCTTTAGATATCTCCAAGGCGTTTGATTGTGTGGGGCACGGAACGTTCATATCTCAGCTTAATTCCTTTGGAGTCGGTAATGATTTCTCTCGATTTATTTCGAGCTTCCTAAAACGTCGTTCTGTATGTGTTGTTGTAGATGGATTCTCACCAAACTTGTTTCAGCTTCAATTAGGGGTACCGCAAGGTAATGTTTTTCTCCTACCCTTTGTCTTATTTTTGTTAACGACCTTTTAAGTCAAAATTCAAATCCTTCTAAATCAAACTTCAAATTCTGTATACTCTTTTGCAGATGACACCAACATTTGTTGTTTATTATTCTTTGATCGTAGGCCAAGCCTTGTTAAGGTTGAAGGCAAAAGACAGAATACGAATGACACACGTGATTAAGACCCAACAGCGTCATCTGTATACATGAGTGGTATAAGTATCGAAGAATCGGACAATCTTGATGTTCTGGGCATGAAAATTCAGTGTGATGTCGAAATAGACACGTTTTTCAAGTGTAGAAAGATGCATTCAAGTCTCGGTTTTTTAAACAGGTTGAAGAAGTACTTCACCTCACTACTCCCTAATTCCTCCTTCTCATGACCTATTTTCCCGATATCAACTAGAAAAGCTGGTCAGAAAACTCTGTTTATCAGAGAATGGAATCTCAATTTATCCGCAAAATACTGTCGAAAATTTAAAAAATTTTTCAAATGAGTAACAAAGCAATATATGGCTTTATTTCCAACAGTGGTTGGTAATAAGGCCATATGGCCTTATTTGTAAACTCATTGGAAAATAAGGTCCTATACCCTTATTGCCTATAATTTTTTTTCACAATGTATCAAAGAATGATGTACAGGTTCGGAAGTTCATTCTCAATGCCTCGAAATCAGAGTGTAATTGAGGCTTTTGGCCTAATGTTGTGTGTTCCAATCTGAGGTACTCCGGACCTACGTTTTTGCGTCATAAACAATTTCGTGGACAGTATTGCAGCTCTGAAAGCCTTGGAATCAAACACTTAGACATCCGAAATCGTAAGAACATTTAGCTGATGTCGGTGGGGGAAGAGGTTGAACCTGACATGTCGGTTCCCATAGTGGGATTGATCAACGAAATTGACAGTAGATCAAAGAATTGAATGAAGAATAGGGGAATATGCTTAGCCTTTTTTTGCATTTTATGTGCTGCGATGTGTTATTAAAAAGGTATAACAAAAATCTTAAAAGGTTTAGTTGGTCACATTATAAGGTAGTTTTCATCATACATATATTTGTAAGAATCCATGTATGTTTAACCTTAATATGTTTCATCCAAACATAAATACAATTTTTTTGCGAATTTTATTGCTTTCACGGGAATGCATTGCCTTATAAAGTCAAGCTCTAAAGGAAATGTCGTTATATGACTTTTTTGTATGATGCAGCAACATCATCAAGAAGTCACTTTGTATTATTGCGCCGCGCATCTTTATAACTCCACATATGTATGAATGTTCGTTAGGGTGATAAATATTATTGAACTTTTTTAAGGAAAAATGTTGTGTTGTATAGAGTTCTTGTCAGTTAGCCTATTTTGCAAAAGTGGGTCAACCTTAGCAATCTGCAGAGGTGCAGAGAATTAAATAAGTGCATATTTTTTGCAGCCATTCGCCTTACACCTTCGGTTGTACTAAACATTCTAGTACATTACAAAGGTGAAGTTACATTAGGAGCAATAGGCTGAATTGGCAATCGACCATAGAATGAAGACTTTACTGCTTCAATGAGACGTTTTTGAAAAAAACTGCATACCCCAGCAAAAACTAGGTAATTAGTACCCATTCCCAATCTGATTACCAGGTAATGTGTACTAATTACTCGCTGCGTTACTTTATACCCCAAAAAAAGGCCTTACTTTTAACTTGCGATGTAAATGATTTGCAATCTAAATTTTAAAAACCAGTTAAGTTTCATAAAAATATATAAAAAACAATTTTACTCTTAATTTATTTTCTGTCATTTAATAAGAGCAACTAATCAAACAATGCAGTTACTTTTTCAAATTTTCGTAAGCGAGCTAGGAATGGGCTATTATTTGTTAGCTTTTTCGTAAGCGAACAAAGAAGGCCTTGCCTCCAATGACATCGCCTTGTTAAAGTAATTAACAATGAAATTGGGACGTAACTAGTTACTCATTTTCGTTATAAACCCTTAAGATAATTACTTGGTAATGGAAGTTTTTGCTGGGACTACTTAAAGAAGTTCTGACTATGGAGAATGGTCTCACGAAGGTACAGAGAATGGCGTCGATGTGCATCACTGGTGCTGTTTGTACTACACCTACGGTTGCATTAGAAATCCTCCTTCACCTGATCCAATTGGACATATTGGGCAGGCAATATGCGGCTACGTCGGCAATTCGACTTAATAGCACACTGCAATGGCGGAGAAGCAATTGTGGCCATTGCGCGATCTTGAAGAAGATAAAAAAGACCACAAAATGCAGAATGATTCTTTTATTAGCCTTTTTCCCGCCACTTTACAACTATGATTCCACCCAGAGAGTCTTGGATGAGGGTAGTGAAGCTTCCAGGGAGCCAGAGTTGAGCCTAGCTCAAAGATTGTAAGATCATTGCAGTGTAGACCAGGCAGAGATGCTGGCAATTAAGGAAGTTGCTGACTGGTTGAGTTGCAATGTATTGTCTACAACTGCAGTCGACATATTTTCTGACAGTCTAGCCGCGGTCAAGTCTCTGTAGTCAATGTTAGTAAAAACAAGATCTACCCTTAACTGCCGTGAGTCTTTAAATGAGATGACAAAGCAGTTAAATTGTTAATTTGCTATCAAATTAAGTGCCACCTTAGTACATATACATAGACATTTGTACAAATGTTCTGTGTGTGTCTGTTTGTATTTTTCACTTGTGAGAATATTTTGATTATACTGCATGCCAGAGACCACATTGCATTTTATTGCATTTAGTTGATGCATTGAAGCATTATAAGTAAAATTTCTACCAGAAGCAGCAGCAGCAGCATCGACATCAGCAGCAGGCATTAACAATACTATCACCAGAAGTTCTATATTAAAATGATTTCCTATGTTAAGGTAGCTTGCAGTATTATTATTTTATGTATTATACGACGATTTCGCCCCGTGTTTTGGTTTAAAGCAGTTATATGAAATTACAATGTACGTGTCTGGGTTCGAGATATCATAATGGCATTGTTTGTAAATCCTTTACATAAATAAAGGATTATGGGTGTTGTAAATGCTAGAAGATGTTTAAATTTTATCAACGCATTGTAATCGAATAGCGAACACGCACATACACAATGCATTTTAATCATATTAAATTTTATACAACATGTTTAATTTTTTCTTTTTTTTTTTCTTTAAATGAAATGTTTTTTTTTTTTTTGTAAAAGGCTTTTAAAATCTTGTAATAGTAATTTTTATGGGCTCTAGAGATTTTAGTAGAATGATGAAAATGATGTCAGTGATGTCAAAAATTCTAATGAGATTATCGCGAATTTTTGAATTCCAATAAGATTGGAATTAATATGATGAGAGTTTTTGGTGTGAAGTTTCTAAAAAACCAAAACTTTGATCGATGGGCGCCACGGGTTAAACTGATCGGATTTGGCTCAAATTAAGTTTAAATGAAAGATTGTCTCAAACTCTATGTTAAGACAAAGAAATTTTGAGAAATTTTTTTTAAAAAATTTCTTGAATGTAGGAATAAACCGCCATTTTTTATAAATTTCAAATGGCGAAATCTCAAAAATCGTTTGACCGATTTAAAAATTTTTTGGTATTAGTGCTCAGAGCATCAAAATTAACAAATATAATGTGCCGAAATATATATTTTTTAAACGTTTTTTTTGCAATTTTTCAAAAATCTAAAACTTTGACCGTTAGGCGCCACGGGTTAATTTAATCCGGTTGCCCCAAATTTGTACCACATAAGGTTTAGACCTGGTACAATAAAGATTTGCCCGGACACTTGGCTAAATCAAAAGTACTTTGGCACTTCTTGTGCACCCCCCACTCCTCCGGCCTAGTCCAAAAATCCTCAATTTCGAACTTAACCAGCCTATGAACACCAAACATATTCATGTCAAACTTCAGCGGTTTCCCATCCGACAATCCAGAGTAATCATCTGATGCCTAGATCCCAAAAATGTATGTCTCTATGCAAAAAGCACCGGAATTGTTCAATAGTTTCCAACTCCTTCCTCAGCCATGCAACTCTCCTTTTGGGATCAATCTGCCCATCCGTGATAAGTTTTCCTTGCTTGCAAGTTTCTACAGGCATACCTACACATTCCAACACAACCTGTAAAGTATTTCCCCGTCATCGGCTTTGACTATGTTGTCTCTGGGACCCATATGAGTGTTACATCAAACTGCTTGGCCATGGTTTGTTTTCAGAAACTTGACTGTGGTTTGACTGTCAAAATAGATGTTGACTTCGTTTGTAGACAAGACACATCATCTCCACTAGTTAGCTACTTTCTTTATTCAATCTCCAAGGCAGCCTTAACCCAAGCTCCCCTGAAGAGACTCCTAAGATTACAAGTTTGTGTGACTTCGACCCATCTGTGCAAAAATTTAAGGAGGTACTATTACTCGGAATGCCACCTAACCAATACTTCCTGGATGGTATGTTCAATCAATATAGGCATAATTGTTATTTCCGAAGCAATCTCAGATGCTTGGGCGTCAGAGTGTTGAGAAGAAAATCCATCAATTCCCTACTGGAGGCTTGCCAAATCTCAGTAGAGTTCTTTAAGTATATTGGCCATTATATTTGGCCCTATAAAAGACGAAAATTGCAGTACTGTCCTAAAATTTGTTTATACCTCTTTCAGAAGACTGGACAGTAAACTCACGTTATAACAGAGAATGCAATTTAAATTTTTACGGACGTATTAAAGATTGAGATAGATACGGGTTCGGGGGTATATTCCGAATACCTTGAAATTATTGAGACTTCTGGAACAGTGTAGTGTTTTACAGGCAGGGGTACTTGCGATTGATAAAGCCGGGCAGATGTGACAAGAGACTTATGTACGTCTATGCGCCATAAACATTTTCGTGGAAAGTCTTGCATCTTTGAAGCCCTTGGAAATCGAATATCGTTAGGAACTGTATACAATCCTTTCGACAAATCCGTAGCACACTGTCATGATAATCTAGGTCCCTGGTCAAGCGGGGTCGCTGGGAACAAATTGACTGAATGTGCGAGAAATGGCTCTCAGTCGATGGGGGAACATGTTAAACCTGTCATCTAGATTCCTATTCTACTATAGGAATCGAGATGATTAGTAAACGAAACTGGCAGTATCTCAAAAAATAGGATGAAGGATTGGTGGATATCAATGACTACGTGTAGGTTATCGCGAACCCTTTGGCCACTGCCAAATCCAGAAGGTCTTCTAACTTTCGGTAAACGGACGGTTAGCCTATTGGTGCGAGTTCCGAAAGGACATTGTATAATCGATCTATTGTTGGAGAAGTGGAGTAGGAAGAATCGGTGAAGCACTTGATATAAATGTCCAGGTCTGATAAAGCAACGCCTTAAGCATTTGGGACTAAGATTTTTCGATGACCTAGATTACCTTAATTATGTCTCATTGACTTCTCTAGCAAAATATCTTTGGGAATCAGGATGGTTTCAGAAGCAGATCATTGGAGTGAGGGGAGTAGGGAAATGATTATTAAGGCAACAACAATGGGCGTATGGCCACCAAGTGAATTCGCCAAATGACGGACACACATACAATATAACCTAACCTTTCAGAACAGATCAATCCACGTTTTGCTTGAATAGATTCAATGACCAGAGAGGCTCTCTCGTCAGACACCACCTAACTAATGAAAAACAAGTAAGAAAATTAAAGTCGGTCAAGACCGACCATAAAATACCCTACACCAGAGTTTCCCTGAAAATGGGTCCCAAGTTCAAACATGGACTGATTAGATCTATATTTTGTCAAATCTTTAATAAGTGAAAAAAGCACTCACTAATCAAATTTGAGTGAATAGGCTTCTTTTTGTTGACAATAAAACGCTTCAACAGAATATCGGGTAAAATTTCCACATGGGACCTAAGTCCAAAAATAGTCCGATGATAATTTGATTTGATAAGGTAATTAAAGTACGCGTTTAAAATACACAAACAGAATTTTAATTAAATATTTTCTATTTTCATGAAATTTGAGAGATTTATGTGAAAATCGGGAAGGTGGTTTGTATGGGGCTACAAGAAGAACTGGTACGATTTCTTTAAAAAAAGATACCTATTAAAATGCGGCTATTAGAGTCATTTTAGCCAAAACTAAAGAGGATCTTTGTATGGGGGCTAGGTCTAAATATGGTCCGATTTGTTTACACCGTTTACATGGACAGACGGACGGACGGACAGAAGGACGGACAACATCGCTAAATCGACTCAAAAAGTGATTCTAAGTCGATCGGTATACTTAAAAGTGGGTCTAGGACCAATATTTCGGGTAGTTACAAACATAAGCACAAACTCATTATACCCTGTACCACAGTGTGGTGGAGGGTATAATTAATCTTGGGTTATGCAGATTAATGAATCTAAATTCAAATAAACAAAATTGTACAAAAGATGACCAGTTGACCGCAGCTTGTTTTCCCAGATCACAGATGGGAGTTTTCAAATACTAATTAATTTTAATTATTCAAAGACCCATTTTAAACCGAAAGGGAACTTTCGAAAGCTCTTAATTTCTTTGATTTCTTCTTGCTTTCAGCATTTTTCCCTTCTACTAGCAATTTTGGGTCAAATATTTTTACGCACAAAAATTAATAAATTAAGTTTAAGACACAATTTAAACTTTAAAAAATATCGATCCTTCCAAGTTAAAATATTTGTTTAAAATAAATATCTCTCCTACAAAATGCTTCAATAACTTTTTGGCCAAAACTTTATTAATGACTACACAAAGTATATTTTACCAACTGTTGATAGAGTTCCAACTGCATGTATAATGTGCACATAGAAATGCAGGAGGTATATAAGACAAACATATAAATAGAGACGGGCGGACAAACAGAAAAATAGACAGATATCAAAAATTTAAAACTAAATTCTCTTTTTTTCACAATTCAATAGACAACCCATAGTTTTTCAATTTCAGCAAATCAAACTTAAACGATTTGTATGTCAAGTTGTATGCTACTTGAAAATATTTTATTTTATTAGGGTCGAATTTTTTTCATTGGTATACAGAAATTTTCAGAATAAAGAAACAAATTAAAATCTTGGCTACTTGAACAGAAAACAGGACTCCCTGATCGAAACTAAATAATAAAATCGGCTTAATATATTTGAATAAAACTTAGCTTACTAGGTTGGTCACTCTGGTTTCACACTCCGATCTTCTTGAACTTTATAAAAACTGGATTTTATAAGAAAGAATCCCTCCGCTTCCTATCAACCGGTATAAATGCCACGAACAAAAATAGTTTATTTTCTCAGATTTTCACCGAAACCCTACGAAACTTAATTTTTACTCGGTTGCAGAAAGCAATATCTTTCTCTAGAGCAGTTTCTTATTAGCTTGGAACCAACTTCAAACAAATTCTTAAACTCTTTATATTTTCCCCAAAAATCCCCACAAATATATTTTGCCACCTTAACAGTTACAGCAGTTGAATAAAAGATAAATAAATAAACTAAAATCCATTTCTGGCATGATGATAATATAGTTTACAAAACCAGAAAAAATACCAAAACTATTGGACAATATTTTTTTTTTGTCTAAAAGAAAAAAAAAAAAACATGAATTTGTGATGATGATGATGCTACTACTATTGCTACTGCTGCTTTACAATTTCTGTTGGTTGCCACTGGTTGTTGCATCAATGCAGTTCAACAGTTATTTAGATACCCACACATAATGGCCTCAAAAGTAGTGAAAAAAGTACAGATTTTTACTTGACGATGGTTCATTTTTTTTATCAAAGAACACATAAAAAATACCAGTAGTCAAACTCTTGAGTAAAATATTATTGAAAGTAAAAGAAAAATGGTAAAAAATTTCCAAAAAGTTGGAAAATCTAAAAGAAAAACTTAAAAAAAGTGACATTGAACAATATTCCAAAGGGATATTATTGACAATAGAAGTATATCTAAGAACGAAATTAAGAATTTTAAGTTTGTGCAGCAAGATAACCACATAACACAGTAAAATATATTATTGCCAACTGAATGGTTCAGTTGTCGCTACCGAAAAATTCGTTTGTGACGACAAAAATTAGGTAATTGGTATAGAAATTCGTTTGGAACAATATATTTGGACGGACTCATTCAATATATTCCAATTAGAATTAAATTATGTGTTAAATAAATTCAAACTATTTTTACTACAACTAGAAAGTTTTGTTTACTTTTTGTATTAGTTAAAATAGTAAAAAAGAGTAGATTGTCGTAACGTAATCGAACGGACCTATTATGTATTTAAATTTGTTAAAATTTACCAAACTTATAGTAAACAAGTAGAAAAGTAAAATTCGACTTGGCGGAATCCACGAATACCCTACACAAAGCCCTTTTTAAGTGATAGTAAATTTTCTACTGTAAAATTAACAATTTTCAATTAGAATTATTTTATTTTGAGTAAAAACTTTTTTTTATTAATTTTTGTAAAAAAAAAATAATAAAATTTTTTTTTGATTGTTAATTTTTTTTTTTTATGTAAATTTTATTTTCGAGTGTAAATTTTCTTTTTGTGTAAAAATATTTTTGAGTGATAAAAATGTTTTGTAAAATATTTTTGTGGCTTACCAATGTTGTTAAAGCATGTTTAACGTTTTTTCAACATGCGAATTTTTTAAGGTGCCCAGCAAAAAAAGTGCGGAGTACTTCTATTTGGAGTGCTTTAAAACTATAACAAATGTAATAAAATACAACAAAAATAACAAAAAACACAAGAAAAAAATGCAAAGGACTTCTTTTCTACTCCATAAAAAGTTGATATTCAGCTCTTAACTCATTACCTTCCGCGACACTCCCATACAAATGTAAGTAGATATTCAGTAGATAAGAAGTACTCCGAGTTTTCAAACAACTTCCAACTACTTCCCGGAGTACTTCTTATCTACTGAATATCTATTTACATTTGTATGGGAGTGTCGCGGAAGGTAATGTGTTAAGAGCTGAATATATATGAATTCTGGAATAGAAAAAACTGTTTGTGTGTTTTTGTCTTGTGTTTTTTGTTATTTTTGTTGTATTTCATTACATTCGTTTTAGTTTTAAAGCACTCCACTGGGAAGTGGTAATGACTTTTATTGCAGGGTGAAACCAAAGGGAATTTGTCGCTCAATTTTAACAACAACAAGCGCTCCGACTTTTAACAAGTGAAAATAATTTCAGCAGCACACTTCCTATTTTGTTTTGTTATTTTCATTTACACAATAAAAACTGCGACAGTATTAGTGTTCTTTCCACGATTCTTCTTTAAATATAAGAATGTGTTAGTGAAATTTGTCTCCAAATTACGAAAATGAACAAAACAAGGGCGAAGTGTGATTCTCCAAAAAATTTCAATTCGCTGTAAATTTATAAATCTCTACAACTTCATCTCTTTCTTATACTCTTTGGGTGAAACCAATCTGAAATTCACCGTTTTGCTTATAACTTTAGAACCACAACCAGAAAAGTGAACCGATAACTAATATTAACAAAAATAAATGGTATTTTTTTTTTAAGAAAACTTAAAATGGCGCTATCTCGGAAACTAAGCCAGATGGAGCAAAATGGAGGCCGTTTTTGGTTCTCGGGCTCTCTTATATAGTATCACCGATCCTCTTTACATGTAAGGACCCTAATGGGTCCTAACTTTGGATACAAAAAATTAGCATTCCCCAAAAATTTTAAAATGCTTATATCTCACGGTGCCCTGGAAAGGATTTAAATAAAATTTAGGTGTTACTCCAATTTTTAAGCGGATTATGTTTTTTGACTATAAAAGAAAGAATATGAGCCAAAAAAGAAAAAAAAGTACTAGGCGCTTTTTTTTTGGCGGGCAAAAAAGAATTACAAAAAACGAAAAAAGAATTTATTCTTTCAAATGCATTAACATTTTTTTATACAGATGAAAATTCATCGCATATTCACTTATTAGTGAGATTTAAATATATTTGTGACATATTTTTTCAGACATGAGACTTAAAAGAATAATTTCACTATTTAGTGAGACTAAATCAAATTCCTTCTTTAATTTAATGAAAATTTTTACTTTAGCAGTTTCTTCACGTTTAATATTGATCCTGTTTCTAGATTTTGAAGGAGAGAAGTTACCCCAACAATACAAACAAATTTTACAAAGGAGTTTTTGAAATAAACAAAATTAAAAAATTATATTTAGTGCGTCTATAAGATTGACAATAAAGAAGTAGTCCCAACTACTTTCTGCATTTCTTTTCAAACTATTTATATTGTTTTACTCTTCCTTAGGCACTGCAAACGCATTTGCAATGGTTTTTTCTATAGTTTTCTGTATTTTTTTTTTAGTTTTGAAAAAATATATTTAACAAAAAAGTATAAATTCTTTTAAAATGATATGACTCACTAATGTCTAAAGTGAGGCAACTTTGTGTTTTGCTGTCCGTCTGAGTAGTACACTGAAAACATTTAAGATTTTACATTTTTAAATAATTTACAAGGACATATTTCATTTTGTTTCAATTAATAGTGAAATTATTCTTTTAAGTCTCATATCTGGAAAAATAAGCTATACATATATATTTAAATCTCACTGATAAGTAAATATGCGATGAATTTTTATGCGTATAAACATATTTGAACGCATTTGAAACAATAAATTCTTTTTTGTTTTTTTGAAATTCTTCTTTTTGACCGCCAAAAAAAAAGCGCCTAGTACTTTTTTTTCTTTTTTTGCTCATTTTCTTTCTTTTATCGTCTAAAAACATAATCCACTTAAAAATTGGAGTAACACCAAAATTTTATTTAAATCCTATCCAGGGCACCGTGATCTCGGTAAATATTGCCGACACAACAAAAAGTCACAAAGCATTTTTGTAGCTCTCAACACGTAGAACAAGACCAAAAGCTCTCCGAGTAATATTTTTGAAGTTATCGAGTTTTTTAATTCTCAAAACCCCCAGTGGTCCCCTATAATCACGTATCTCAAAAACTGAGCAAGATATAGCGAAATGGACACAAATTTTGGATCAAAAACTATGACGATTCTTAAGGAACCCAACTAGGTCTAGGCCCATCGGGGTCTGGACCTATCGAGACCGATTACAATGGGGTCCTCAAATGTGTATGAACTGAGTTCAAATAAAAAAAAAAAAAATCAGTTATCTAAAAAAAAAAAATGGCGATTTTTTAGAAGTTGGTTTAGTTCTTTAAGGGAGAACTTTTTTGCCTCTGATCCGATTTTGCCTTTTTCCGAACCTAACCGGCCTATGATCATGAGACATATTCCTGCCAAAGTTTCAGGAGTCTATTTTGGACTGCATCGTGTTTTATACAGATGGACGGACGAATGACTTAGAATCGATCATAGATCAATTATGTATATACTTTATCGGGTCCCCGACCGATATTTTAATGGGTTACAAACGGAATGACAAAGTGAGTATACCCCCATACAGTGGTTGGAGGGTATACAAATTTTGTAACGGTGATCTACACCATTCAGAAATTATTAATTGTATTTTAGAAGTTAATAATTGTACTTCAGAATTTATCAATTGTATTTCAGAAATTATCAATTGTATTTAAGAAATTATCAATTGTATTTCAGAAACTACACCGAAAAAAATCCATGCAACATTTTACGAAAAAAAGTTTCGTACTTTTTATTTTCGTAAAATACACGAAAGTTGACTACATATTACGAAAAACTTTAGTACTGAATTTCGTATTTTTACGAAAGTAACGAAAATGATTAGTAAATATTTTTTTCGTAATATTTACGAATGTTGACTACATATTACGAAAAAAATGTTGTAAAAACTTTTGTAATTTTACGAAAGTAACGAAAAAAAGAATGTAAATGATGCTTTCGTAAAATATACGAATGTTGACTGCATATTACAAAAAAAGTGTACAGACTTTCGTATTTTTACGAAAATAATTCGTAAAAACTTCTTTCGTAAAATATACGAAAGTGGACTTTATATTACGAAAAAAATAATCAAGAATTTTGTAATTTTACAAAACTAATGAAAAAAGAAGAAATCTTCAAATGCATGCTTAAAGGGTGTTTTTATGCCCTCCAACTACAGTATTGGGGTATAATAAAAAAATATCGGTCGGGGACCCCATAAAGTATATGTATTATTGATCCATGATAAATTCTAAGGCATTCTATTAATGTCCGTCTATATAAAACACGGATACCACGGAACAAGTCTTTTGGTAATCAGCAGGTTAAGTTCGTATGTGGGCAAAAAAGTTTTATTTCTTTAAACCAACATCTGGAAAACTAAATTTTTTTAAAGTGTTTTTTGTTGTTTTGTTAAACAAATGAAACATTTTTTTGTCAAAAAAAAAATTAAAGTAATGAGCTTCGACCCAGGGGATTATAAAATGCCATGTGGTCGTGGGTATAAAGAATTAATTTCAATAATGATAACTCTGATATTTTTTGTACATATTTGGGGTAATAAAAAATCGGCACAGCCGACTTAAAAGCTCTCTCTTGGTTTTTATTTATTTTAAGGATCAATTAAAATTTGAGGCTAATTGGATCAAATAAAATTTGAGGCTTGATGATATAAGTTTTTTTTTACATGTGGGGAGGTGGTCCTCCAAAAAAATCATCTCAACATATCATAAGTTCTTGTAGTGTGAACGTAGCCTTAAAGAAAATCACTGTAAATAATGAATGAAATCTTATAAGTCTCTGTTAAGAAGAAACAATTAATTGCTTGGAAATGTTGCTGTCAAAATGTTGAAAACGTTGTTCTTATTCTCAAGAAAGAATTTTTACATGTAATTTCGTTAATTTAAAGATTTTTTTTTATTTACCAAAAAATTTTCGTAAAAATAAAAATATTTCGTTTATTTTACGAAATAATTTCGTAAAACAAAAAAAATATTTCGTTTATTTTACGAAAATTTTCGTAAAACACAAAAATGTATTGCATTTATTTTACGAAATTTTTTTGTAAAATACAAAAACAATTTCGTTTATTTTACGAAACAATTTCGTGCATTTCGTACATTGTACGCAAGAATTTCGTGGTGCGAAACAACGAAATTTTTCGTACAATGTACGAACGTTTTCGTACATATAAGGCAGGAATTTTTTTCGGTGTATCAATTGTATTTCAGAATACATCAATTGAAGGTGAAGGGTCCAAGAACTTGATAAGCAACATTTTATTTTTTTGTGTTTTTCGCCTTCTGCTGTTGTTCCATTGACAGATTTTTGCCAGAAGTCCTACATTAACACTTGGTACAATTATATTGAGAATAAAAGTTCTGCAAAAGTTCTATTTTCTACATTATTTTAAAAGTTTTAAGGCAAAAACCATAAATGAAATATTGCTTATCGAGTTTTTACAATAAGCCCTTCAATTGTAGTTCAGATATTATCAATTGTATTTCAGAAATTTTAAATTGCTTTACGAAGGTTACTGTCTGACATACAATTGATAATTTGTAAAATACAATTAATATATTCTGAAATACAATTGATAATTTCTCAAATACAATTGATAATATCTAAAATACAAATGATAAATTTCCCGTTTTTTTTAGTGTGCACTATTCAGAAAATATCAATTTTATTTCAGAAATTATCAATTGTATTTCAGAAGTTAATAATAGTACTTCAGAATTTATCGATTGTATTTCAGAAATTATCAATTGTATTTCAGAATTTATCAATTGTATTTCAGAAATTATCAATTGTATTTCAGAAACTATCAATTGTGTTTAAGAAATTATCAATTGTATTTCAGAATTTATCAATTGTATTTCAGAAAATATCAATTGTATTTCAGAAATTATCAATTGTATTTCAGAAATTATCAATTGTATTTCAGAATTTATCAATTGTATTTCAGAAATTTTCAATTGTTTTTCGAAGGTTAGTTTCTGAAATACAATTGATAATTTCTGAAATACAATTGATAATTTCTGAAATACTATCGATAATTTCTGAAATACAATTTATAATTTCTAAAATACAATTGATAGTTTCTGAAATACAATTGATAATTTCTGAAATACAATTGATAAATTCTGAAATACAATTGATAATTTCTGAAATACAATCGATAAATTCTGAAGTACAATTACACTACGTAACATCAAATTTGCGACAAGAGGTCCGACCATCATTTCTATATAATTAAGGCATGCTGATTTCAATGGTGAAGTCCGTTTTTTAATCAATGGAACAGTTTTCTTGCAAATCTTCATCAAAGTTTTGCCCATTTTTTTGCGGTTTATTAAAAAAAAAATCTGCTTGCACAAATTTAAATTTTTTTGATTCGGGAAATGTGGATTAGACCCATAGCAATATATTAAGTAAGTACGAATTTGGATTAAATTGTTTTCGTTTAAGTGGTAAAAATCGCGTCTTTTATCATAATTTATTAATTTTGCGATTTTTTTGGCAACTCCGTAAATTATTTCAAGACCTGATCTGATTTATGTAAAAAGACTAATGTGAGTTATTAATTTATGCAAAAAAAAAAAATTATATATATGTAAGTTTTTTTGCAATTCGCGAAAAATCTTTTCGTTATAAAGGTGGCATCCCTTTAAAATGAGATGTATCACTTCATCTTTTAGTATAATATGTAAGCATGCCTAAAAACCTTATGTTTCAAATTTCAAGCAAAAAAGTTTATATTTGCAAAAGTTTTCTTCACAAAAACTGTTTTTAAAATAACTTATTTAACAAAATTTTTATATTTATGGCTAACAAAACATAAAAATAAATAACATAGTTTTAGGAGTTTTACGATAGCAAAAATAAAATATATTAAGGGGATTCACTTAAACCTAATGAAATATTTTAAATGTTTTTGTAAATATAAACTTTAAACATAATGGTTTTCAAAATAAAATGACTGCCCAATTTGCAAAAAAACAGATGACAATGCACCGGAAATTTGGCATGTGAGAAATCTACTAGTTTTAAAAGATGCGAGTTGCTACATTTGTAAAAAAAAGTTGTAAATTTACAAAAAAAAACTTGTAAATTAACAATTTTATTAGTAAAAAACTTACCAAAAAGCTCGTTATTTTTACTAGAGGAGGTAGCAAAAAAAAAAGTTACAAACTTTTTTTTTGTTCCTTTTTGTGCAAAAAAATTTCGGTTTTTTTTTGGGATTTTTAAAATAATATCTAGAGGTCGCGATCTCGCGTTTTATAACGATTTATTTTTTTTTAGTTTTTTATTATTTTAAATTGTTAAATATGATTAATATGATAAAATATTAATAATTTCAGACAAAAAAAAAAATAAATTAAAAATTAAATATCGCTCATTCCATGAGATGTCTCCCAGCATTTAATCAAATGTTCTTTAATTTATTTGAAATTTCGCACACAGGTACACTATGGAGCAATTAAAATAAATTCGTATTTAGTTTCGCGAAAATCCACGAATTCGCGAACGCGAATATATTCGCGAATTCACGGATTTTCTCGGAACTAACAACTGATTTATTTTAATAGCTTCATAGTGTTCATGTGTGCAAAATTTCAAATAAATTAAGGAACATTTGATTAGATGCTGGGAGACATCTCATGGAATGAGCGATATTTAATTTTTAATTTATTTTTTTTTTGTCTGAAATTATTAATATTTTATCATATTAATCATATTTAACAATTTAAAATAATAAAAAACTCAAAAAAATAAATCGTTATAAAACGCGAGATCGCGACCTCTAGATATTATTTTAAAAATCCCAAAAAAAAACCGAAATTTTTTTGCACAAAAAGGAACAAAATTTGCAGGTATCCCCCAAGAAAATAAAAACTTCGCCTTTTTTCTGGGCAGTCTAATGCTTATACATATTTGTATTTGACTAAACGTCATATTTAAAACAGTCTACAATTAGAATGATAAAAAAAAAAACTAAAATTGGAAATAAAAAAAAAAAAAAGTTCCGCCAACTGGCGGCGAACCCGCAACCTTCATGATTCGAAGCTAGCACACTACCACCGTGCTATTCCTCATGTATAATTAAAGTTGACTAAATGCGTACATAAGGTGTCTGTGATTTCAATATGCACTTTTTGCGTTTTTAAAAATAAATAATAATCTCAAATAAAAAAAAAACAAAAATAAAAAACTGTTCCGCCAACTGGCAGCGAACCCGAAACCTTCATGATTCGAGTTTAGCACACTACCACCGTGCTATCGTCGCATATATTTGTGCTTGATTAAATGAGTTTATAAATTGTTTGTGTTATTAATGTGAATTTAGTGGAATCTTTAACAATGATTTTAATTCATGCGTTTAATTGGAAATAAACCCGGATTTTTGTCACATTAACAATACCCATTGTTGATACAATTAAAAACGTTGTTGAACTAGTATTTCGTTGGTAACAATTTGTTTTGTTACTCTTGATTTTACGATATTTTTTTCTGTGTTACGTCTTTATCTTTTTCGGAAAAAAAAAATTTGAGACGTTGGGGTCCAACGGTAAAAATTTTTTAAAAAATATTTTTTTTTTTAGTTTTGTCAAGCAACGCTTTTAGTTGCTATGTTGATTTAAATGATATAAATATATTCATAAAAAATATTATTTGTATCTGTGACATCTTTATCGTGTTCTAGAGCTGAAAGCCTTATCCCACCAAAATCAAATTTTTTGTCGTGAATAAGCTAACCAAGTAATACAATAATTAATAACAAAAAAATTTAAAATCAAAAAAATCAATTTTTTGGTTTGTATGGAAAAATTATTTTTTAGGCCCTTTAGGCCCCGTCACGTAGGGAAGGCGTGGTCGTGGGGGCGTAAAATTTTTTCTCAGTTATTTTTAAGTCAAAAGGAAAAAAATGAGCGAGTACCGTTTCAACATTTCAAACATTTCCAAAATAAGGAGCACTCTAGTGTAGAGGGATTGGACCGGTTTTTAAAACCTTTAAAACCAGTTTTGTTTTCAACGGTAGATTTTTTTTTAATTTTGACTATTCAAAAAAAAAAAATGGATTTAAGTGCAAAAACATTTTTTAAGTAATGCCAATTGTTTTATGTATAAAAAATATTTTGTAGCCCAAAAGTTTTATTTTAAGTAAGTTTTGTATGTTTTAAAAATATTTTTTTTTTTTATATAAGAAATCCAATTTAAGAGATTTTTTTTTGAGTGCAAAATTTTTATAGATGTTAAAAAAAAATTGAGTTGCAAATGAACATTTTGAATAAAGAAATTTCCTTTTAACTTAATTTTTTTTAGTGTTAATTTATTTACTTTTTTCTGTAAACATTTTTTAGAGTTTCAAAAACTTTGTTTTTTAAAAAAATATTTTGTCGCCAAAAAATTTTATTTTGATTAAATGTTTGGTGATATATTTTGTATTTAAATAAAAAATCCAATTTTAGAGAATTTTTTTTTTGAGTGTAAAATTTTTGTTGAATGTAAAAAGAAATATTTAAGTTGCAAATGAACATTTTGAATAGAAAGTTTTTTGTGTGGAATTTTTTTTTGAATGTCAAAAACGTTGTTTTGAGTACTTTTGTTTTACAGAGGTACTATTTGTTGTGAAAAAAATAATAATTCTTTACTTATTTTTGTGAGTGTACCAAAATTTTCTATATTTTTTTTTTCTTAAATTGTACTATGTATTTTAGGCGTGTTAGTGGGTCCTGACATTAGAAAGCTTTTGGCAGATGATAACTTTGAACTTTGGCTTAATGCTTCCCAAAAAGAAGCTTGGATATCAGTAAAGAAAGTAATAAATGAAGTATTAGGAAACAATAAATCTGTGATGTTTAAGGAGTTCGTATCTGAAATGATAAAAAACTATAAAGAAATCGAAGTTTTAATGTTCTTAAAAGTTCATGTTTTACATGCCCATCCTGACCTTTTTCCAGCATGCTTCGGAGATGTTTCTGATGAACACGTAGAACGGTTTCATCAGCAACTAGCACCTTTCGAAAAAAAGTTTTCATTCAAATAATAACAAAATTACACTAGCAGAATTTGTGTGGTATATATTAAGAGCGACCCCTAACCAAGCCTATAAAAAACAAAAGCATTAAAAAATGTTTTTAACTTTATTTTTATTTATTGTTTCATTAAAAAAAATTTAAATAAAATTTTTAAAATTTTTGTTTTGTTAAAATCCCTAAAATTATGTTATTTATTTTTATGTTTTGTTAGCCATAAATATAAAAATTTTGTTAAATAAGGTATTTTAAAAACAGTTTTTGTAAAGAAAACTTTTGCAAATATAAACTTTTTTGCTTGAAATTTGAAACATAAGGTTTTTAGGCATGCTTACATATTATACTAAAAGATGAAGCGATACTTCTCATTTTAAAGGGATGCCACCTTTATAACGAAAAGATTTTTCGCGAATTGCAAAAAAACTTACATATATATAATTTTTTTTTTTTTGCATAAATTAATAATTCACATTAGTCTTTTTACATAAATCAGATCAGGTCTTGAAATAATTTACGGAGTTGCCAAAAAAATCGCAAAATTAATAAATTATGATAAAAATCGCGATTTTTACCACTTAAACGAAAACAATTTAATCCAAATTCGTACTTAATATATTGCTATGGGTCTAATCCACATTTCCCGAATCAACAAAATTTAAATTTGTGCAAACAGATTTTATTTTAAATAAAAAACCGCAAAAAAATGGGCAAAACTTTGATGAAGATTTGCAAGAAAACTGTTCCATTGATTCAAAAACGGACTTCACCATTGAAATCAGCATGCCTTAATTATATAGAAATGATGATCAGACCTCGTGTCGCAAACAATTTTTGGTTTTTTGTAACGTAGTGTTATTAACTTCTGAAATACAATTGATAATTTCTGAAATAAAATTGATATTTTCTGAATAGTGCACACTAAAAAAAACGGGAAATTTATCAATTGTATTTTAGATATTATCAATTGTATTTCAGAAATTATCAATTGTATTTCAGAAACTAACCTTCGAAAAACAATTGATAGTGTCCGTAAATTACTTATTTTTAGGAGCGTAGGGAATTTGGAAAACTTCGCCTGGCATCACTGACTTAAGCACAACTATTTCAAATATATGTAAGTGCCATCGGTGTAGTACTTACTGAATAATCGAAATATTTTCCAAAAAAAAAAATTACACAGTTCGGTACAATACCGTCACCATAAAATTTAGCATTAAATCTTACTTATAATTCCAGAATTTTTTTTTCGTAGAATTTATCTTTAATTTAATAACAATAAATTAATTTAAAATTATTTCATAAAGAATTCTCTATATAAAGCACAACCACAATTTAAACCCCTTTTTAGTATCAGTAGTGTCTTCTAAGTAGAGTAATCTTAATGATGAAAAGTTTTAAAAAATTCACACAAGTTTTTATACTTTTATTAGTATTTTTTCAAAAAGTACTATGTGAACTTAAATGGATTCAAGCAAGAGACGGAAACCGTTATATTATAGAATCAGATGTTAAAGTGAGTGCGGGTAAAAAGAAGACCTCAGAGACAGAATCGTCTTCGAGTATCGGTATTTAAAAACTTTGCCATCAGCAAAGTTTTATAAAAATGTTTTTAAATATATGTTTAGGTCTTAGCAAAAATTTTTTTTTTATTTTTTAATTTTAGGTTCCATGGTTTCAAGCTATGTTTGAATGTGCATACAGAAATGGCAAACTTGCTGCCATTGAGTCGGAAGAAAAAAATCTGGCATTAATAGAAATATTGGAAAATCTTTACCAAGGAGGTTTGTACAGAAAATAACACTAAATAATAATTGCTGGTAACACCGTCCGACAAAAATGAAAAAAAGTCATTGAACACGAAGTGGATAATATACGTTTGAAACTAGAGACTAAATGTAGTAAAACTGCATTTACACTTTTTCATTTCGTGATCCTGTTTCCTTTTAAAAGGACTTCAAAGTTTTAGAGGATTTAATTTTATAAAATATTTTTTTAATATTTGTACTTGTCCTAGGATGCTACTATTGATAGAAAATGAAAGAGAAGGATCTCCCCTAATTTTCCAACTTTAATATTTTTACATATCAGGAAAACGGAGGTAAGTTACGTCCATTCAAAAATGTGCCCTTCAATATCATTCAAAATTGTCAACAAAATATTTTGATAAAGTTTTCAAATGACAAAATATAAAAATGGAAAAATTAGGGGAGATCCTCGTCTTTCATCTGCCATTATTTTTAAAATATTTCTAAAATATTTTTAAAAATATTTTAAAAATATTTTAAAAATGTATCTTTTGAAACTTAAAAGTCCTTTTAAAAGGAAACAGGATCACGAAATGAAAAACTATAAATGCAATTTTACTCCATTTGATCTCTACTTTCAGATGTATATCATCCGGTTCATGTTTAATATTGGCTGTCGGAGGATGTAATTATTTGACATCATTTACAATTCTAGAAGACGAGTTATTTTATTGGATAGGAGGCATGGATAAATTTAGCAATCTTAAATCGCGTCCATTTTATTGGCTGAACAAAGGTGATAAATTTACATTTACAAATTGGGCAGTTGATCAACCCGATAACAGTGGTGGTATCGAACATTGTGTTCATATTAAAAAGACGAAGCTGGTAAACTATGAATGGAATGATTTACCTTGTGATCATTTATTAGGATATATATGTGAGGATAAACCGTTGATTCCAAATATAAGAGATTTATATAAAGTACCAAATGTACCAAGAGAACCAAAAGTATACAGAGTCGAAGACTATATACGACCAATACAGTCAGATTAATTAATGCCGTCAGAATAAAATGATCTTAACTTAAGAAAATTTGCATACTACAACAACTAAATTGCGTGCTTTCAACATTTTGTTTAATCAAAAACTTTCAATTTGGGAAACGAATTGCCAGTGATAATACAAGTTAAAAATCTATTTAAAATTTTTTGTAACTTAACAATATTGGGTCTTAGAAAAATATATCTATTTAGTACTCACATTGATACACAAATTTGGATTATATTTAGGCACTCACCTGCAAATAAAAAACAAATTTTTTTAATTAGTTACCATCGACCGGTTTTTAAAAATAATAAAAAATAAATTAACTCAATAAACCCAACGATACCGTTGTGATATCGATGCAATATTACCTAATTATCAAATATTATACGAAAACGATAGTGTTTTCGTTCTTAATGTACCTTTCCTTATGGTATCGTTTTTCCCAAGGTTGGCAATCGATACGCACCCAGAATAACGGTATTTGGCTATTGTACCGCAACCAATAAAGATATGGACATTTTTAAAAGCGATTATGAAAGTCGATTAAATTTCTAGTATTTTTGATGTGTTACTTCGTGTTTGTAACGGTTCATTTTCGTTATATAGGCCAACATTGGCCTATATTTCGAAAACCAACCGGTACAAACACGAAGTAACTCATCAAAAAACCGAGAAATTTCATCGACATTAATATTCGCTTTAAAAAATATCCATATCTTCATTGGTTGCGGTACAATAGCCAAATACCGTTATTCTGGGTGCGTATCGATTGCCAACCTTGGTTTTTCCCTAAAAATATTTTATCGTTTTCGCTATCGTTAATTCCAATCATAACGATAGTAAAATCGCCATTTTTCAGAATTTATCGAAAAACTATCGTTATTCCAGGCAATAATATATAAAAATAAATATGGTTTTATTTAGTTCATATTTGCTTTTTGATCGGTGTTAACTTACAATTAGTCCAATATAAAAATATGATATAGTTTTAGCTATCGAAATTTCTCAGGTTCCTAATAGAAAGTCTCCGATTTAGAGACATTTTTCATACGAAAAACTCCTGCACTCAAAAAATTATGTAGGTAAATTCCAGTAAATATTCACTTAAAACAAATGATATTTTTTTTAAAAACCATTCCACTGTTTTTTCATTTAAAATAATAACATATATCAGTCAATTTTAAATGTTAATTCAATGACTTACCAAAACATTAAAAAACTAGTGAATATTCACTTATTTTGTATTAAAAACCATAAAAACTATAAAATAAATTTTTTACTGCCGAAATTAAATATAACAGAAAATTCATTTTAAGACAGTAAATTATTTTTTTAAACTACAGAAGCAGTAGAAAACAGAAATCCTTTATAAAATAATTGATTTTTCTTTTAAAATAACTTCACTGATTACTTTTTTAAATAACCTACAAACAGTTAATGACATAATTTTCATACACTCAAAAAATTATGCCATTAACTGTTTATTTAAAAAGTTTTAAAAGAAAAAACATTTGTTTGACGTTATGTTTTTATTAATGACTACTTCTGTCCTTTGTTTCAAAAATAACACACTGAAAAATAAAGACTTTCATTAACATTAAATGTTTAAAGTCATTTATTTTTGTTCTGTAAATAAAAACTACTTATTATTCTTTAAATTTTTAATGATTTGTGTAAGTATTTTTTCTTTAAATTGTTGGTATTTTTTAATGAGTTATCATTAGTTTTTACCTACACAAGTCGGTTATTTGTTTGTAGGAAAAAAATTCAAAAAATTATTTATAGAAATATAAAAACATGTTTGTATCAAGTGACTTTGGCACGATGGGTAGAGTGTCTGGCAAGAATGTAGTTGATTGCGGGATCGATTCCCAAGAATTTTATTAAGAATTTTTAAAAAAAATATATCAATACAAAATTGTAAAATATTTCGTAGGCAAAAACAAATGAAAACACACTTAAAACCAGTGAATAAACAATTGAAAACCATCCCAGTAATTATTCATTTTTTTTAACAAACATCAAACATTTATTTTTTACTGTTGACAAAATTTTCTAAAATAAATAACATTAAACATTAAAAAATTACGGTTTTTTCATTCTTTTTTACCAACAAATTCGAAAAAAATTACCTACGAAAACATTAAAAATTAATGATAGTTCTGTTATTTTTACCAACAAATTCCAAAAAAATAACTTAAGAAAACATTAAAAATTAATGATTTCGTAGGTTGTTTTTTACAATTTTCTATTGAAATATTTTTTTAAAAATTTTTAATAAAATTTTGGGGAATCGATCCCGCAATCAACTACATTCTGGCCAGACACTCTACCCATCGTTCCAAAGTCACTTGATACAAACATGTTTTTATATTTCTATAAATAATTTTTTGAATTTTTTTTCTACAAAAAATAACCTACTTGTGTAGGTAAAAATTAATGATATCTCATTAAAAAATACCAACAATTTAAAAAAAATGACTTACACAAATCATTAAAAATTTAAAGAATAATCAGTAGTTTTTACTTACAGAACAAAAATAAATGACTTTAAAGATTAAATGTTAATGAAAGTCTTTATTTTTTAGTGTGTTATTTTTGAAACAAGGGACAGAAGTAGTCATTAATAAAAACTGAACATCAAACAAATGTTTTTTCTTTTAAAAACGACTAAACGGAAAACTTTTTAAATAAACTACAAAGAGTTAATGACATAATTTTTTGAGTGTATAGAAAATGTTTTAGATTCTTAGACCTCTTTCCAGACTACACTCAAAAAAATAAAACTGTAAAGTTAGCAAAAAATTTAGTTAAATTTAACTAAAAAAACACCTGATTTTGAACCTACTAAATTTCTAGTTAATTTAACAAAAAATATTTAGTTAACTTTTCGTAGAATGAATGTAGCAAAAAAACCCGTAATTTTAACTAAAAATTCAGCTGAAAATTTCGTAACATTTTTTATTAGTTGAATTCAGCTAAACTTTTTGTAAAAAATTTTAAGTTTGGTAAATATTGGTTTTAAACACTAACACTTCACTTATTTTTTCTTTTTTTTCACAGCATTAAGTTCAGCTTAAGTAGGACTTATGAGATTTGCATAGGAGGCTACACAAGAAATGTTTAAAATTTTTCACTTGACAAAAATGTTACAAAAAATCAGCAAATTAATTAGTAAAAATTCGTAAACTCAGTTTTAAAGTCAACAAAAAAAATTAATTCAAAATATGTACAACACTAGTATTTTCGTAAATTGAACTTAACTAGAAAAAGTAGTTAAAACGCTGATTTTAACTAAAAATTTGCTAAAAAGCCAGTAAACTCGAGTTAACAAAAAAAATGTTGTTAACTTTACAGTTTTATTTTTTTGAGTGTATCTACGCAATTAAATAATATATAAAATCATAACTAATAATATATCGTGATAATTATAGGCACCCCCGTCAAATTTACAAAAAAACATTAATGTACATTGGTGCGTATGATTAATATATGGGGGTTTTCGTGTCAACTGACACAACTTTTGAAACCGATATCTTCCGATCGGGATGAAATTTGCACCATGGTTAGTCCTATTAGATAGTAGTTCAGACACAATTTTTCAGCGAGATCGGTCAAGGACTCTCTGAGTTAGAGGCGGTCGAAATTTGACATTTTGGGCAAAGAGGTGTTTATTCTCATCCATGTAACTTCTTACCTATTGTTTTTAGCAAAATGTGTCCCAAAGAGTTTAGATAGCTATTTCTTCAGTCTTTCGAAAAAAAATTATAAAAAAAATAAAAAAAAAATTTTTGATTTTTTTTCTTAAAAATCTAAAACTTTTTTGACTTTTTCCTCAAATTGGGCCCTTTTTTTTTTTTTTTTTTTTGATTCAAAAGAAAGCTTAGGTCTTTTCCTTTAAGAGCTATGGGGTCGCTTAGTGGGATGCGAGTGGGATATCTATGAAAAAATTATTTTTTTAACTTTGGAACACAAAAAACGGTTCTTCAATTTGCACTATTAGGCGTGGGATAGCTAACCAGTTTTCGATTTCGATCCGCGACACCCTCTAATTTTTATAGGTTCAAAAAAGAAAGCACGAACCAAAAAATGAGGGCGGTGGGGTTGGGCCATATGGATCCTCATCGGGGTCAAAATTGGGCGTAAAGAGGTTACAATCCTCAAAAAGCCTCACAACTGCCCTAGAACTGCCCACGGAGGGGTGCAATGTGAGACGAACCTCTATTAATTTTCTGCCCCCAACATTTTTCTTGAATATACCTAACCTCTATTTCCACTTCCTAAGGGGGCTCCCATACAAAATGACATTTTTATAAAATTTGCTCCTACCGCTCTAACTGTCCATAGGGTGCCCCTAGAGAAGTAAAATATATGACCGACCCCCAATATTTTTTCATCTCCAACATTTTCTCAGAATATACCTACCCTTTATTTTCAACTCTTAAGGGGGTCCCCATACATTTTTTTTTATTTTTTTATTAGTTTTTAAAAATACATGTTTTTATAACGTATGGGAGCCCCTTAAGGAGTGGAGATAGGGTGTTATTATGTTCGGACAAAATGTTGGTAACTAAAAAATAATGGGGGTTGGTCATAATTTTTGCCTCTCTAGGAGGCACGGTAGGGGCGGTAGGAGCTGGTTTAATAAAACAAATTTATAAAAAATAAAAGAAATGTATGGGGACCACCTTAAGGGTTAAAGATACATTGTAGGTGTGTTCGCAAAAAATGTTGGAATTAATAAAATAATGGGGGTCGGTCATACATTTGGCTCCACTTGGGGCACTTTAGGGTAAGTTAGAATGGTAGGATCAAATTTTTTAAAAATGTTTTGTATGGGAGCCCCCATAGGAAGTGGAAATAGGGGTAAGGTATGTTCAAGAAAAATGTTGGGGGCAGAAAATTATTGGAGGTTCGTCTCACATTGCACCCCGCCAGGGGCGTTTCTAGGGCAGTTTTGGGGCTTTTTGAGGATTTTACCTCTTTACGCCCAACTTTGACCCCGATGAGGGCCCATATGGCCCCACCCCACCGCCCTTATTTTTTGGCTAGTGCTTACTTTTTCGAACCTATAAAAATTAGAGGGTATCGCGGATCGAAATCGAAAACTGGTTAGCTATCCCACGCCTAATAGTGCAAATTAAAGAACCGTTTTTTGTGTTCCAAAGTTAAAAAAATAATTTTTTCATAGATATCCCACTCGCATCCCACTAAGCGACCCCATAGCTTTTAAAGGAAAAGACCTAAGCTTTCTTTTGAATCAAAAAAAAAAAAAAAAAAAGGGCCCAATTTGAGGAAAAAGTCAAAAAAGTTTTAGATTTTTAAGAAAAAAAATCAAAAAATTTTTTTTTATTTTTTTTATAATTTTTTTTCGAACGACTGAAGAAATAGCTATCTAAACTCTTTGGGACACATTTTGCTAAAAACAATAGGTAAGAAGTTACATGGATGAGAATAAACTCCTCTTTGGCCAAAATGTCAAATTTCGACCCCTTCTAACTCAGAGAGTCCTTGACCGATCTCGCTGAAAAATTGTGTCTAAACTACTATCCAATAGGACTAACCTTGGTGCAAATTTCATCCCGATCGGAAGACATTGGTTTCAAAAGTTGTGTCAGTTGACACGAAAACCCCCATATATAATAATTGCTAGAATCGCGCCTGCAATTAGTCATAGCCAATATAAAATTAATTTATCTTATAGCACCACAGGGCACATTGAATTCGACTTAATCCAAAATAAAATTATGCTTTATTTACTACTACAAAAATATGAGAAATAAAGGCATATCCACAAATTTTAACAAAATCAATAGTACAGAAGAGCTTCAGAGACCAGTAGCAATAAGAAGAAGAAAAAAAACTGTCAATATAAGAATGTTAAACTTCAATATATAAAACATACATACTTTTAGTAAGAAACAAGTAGTTGAAGATGAAAAAGATTCGATATTTATGCAGTCCCATAAGGTTTTTCTTTTTTTTTTTTCAATAATACCGCATCCACCCTTTATCAGGCTGTTTGCCTTGGCAAAATTTCAATTCTTGGTAAGAAATGTTGCTTTAGTAGTTTTTTTTTGTTGTTAATGGTATTTTAAAGAAAGTGCCATGAAATCTGTTGCAACTGTGTTTTTCATTTCACACATTCTTTACGATCGCCCTTTTTATTCAACCATCAATACATACAGCCCAATGTTTATTGTATTCCTTTGAAAATATTTATATATGTCCACAATGTTATTTTAGTTTCTCCCAACAATAGTTTAAGATTTTTGTATTCCCTCCAATCAATATATAAGTTTGTCATTCCATTTGTAACACCATGAAATATAGGTCTAGGACCCAATAATACATATTAATCGCCAAACGATTTTAATTTGATCTAGAGATGTCCAACAGTACACAGAAAAAAATAAAAAAAAAATTTGAGTAAATTTTTAATACTATTGAGTAAAAAATTACTCAATTTTCCACCAGTAAACGATTTAATAGTATTGAGTAAACTTTTAATAAAAAATTATTAAATGCTTAATAAAAAATTTGAGTAAATTATTAATTCACACAATTAAATCTTTACTTAAAATTTTTTAATATTTTTAAGTAACTTTTTAATTGTGTCAAGTAAAAATTTACTCAAAATGTATCAAATTATTTTTTTTAAAAGTTTAAAAAGTTCCTAATTTTTTTTTCCAAAAAAATTGCTTTTACAAACTTTACCAAATATACTTATGTCTTCAAGACAAAGTAAAATTTTATAAAGATGATTTCAAACTTTCATATACATATACAAAAAGCAATAAACTAAATGAGAATTCAAAACACCAAGAGAAAAAAAAAATAAAAAAAAAAATATTAAATTTGTATTAAATTATTTACTCAAATTTTATTTTCAATTTTTGAGTAAATTTTTAATTGCGTCAATTAAAAAATTACTCAATTTTTTTTTTAAAAATTAAACAAGTGATTACTCAAATTTGTTTCCTTCATATTTTTTTCTGTGTACATCTGTCTGTTTAAAAACAAGCTTACAGGTTCCCAGCCAGAAATTGCCAACCGTGCCAAAACAAAAGTACTGGCAAAGTAATTTATTTTTTGTATAGCAAGCTCTTTTTAGTAAAGTACTTGGTTTTACCGAATTTAGTACTTTTTCCAGTACTTTTTTACCAAACTAAAGACGGTTTCTTTATTTGAAATATTTTTTTAATAATTTAATTAAATTTTAACTTAATTATGTTGTAAAGTTATTGCAATAGTGTCATTATCAAATTTAGTAAGAATAAACTTTGATTCTACTTTGTGGGTTCTGATTTCAATGTTATTGGCTACATTCAATTAAAATATTGACGTTTAAAAAAATATCAGGTCTATTCGATTACCTTTCTACAATCTACTATTTTTGTAGTTTTTGTTAAGATAACTTTTGCAAATGAAAACTCTTTTGGACAAATTTTTGGTCAGTTAATTGCTTAAGGTTCCCCCATTATATACTTTAAAATGGACCATTAAATCATCATCATTAAAATGATTCTGCTATATTAAAAAAAATTACGATTTTTAACATGACGGTCCATATCATATAGATGTTTTTTGTTCACTATTCTTAGTGTTAGGGATGCCTTTATGATCCACTAAAAGCAAGTTTTTTTATCAAAGACCAATTTAGAGGTTAATTTCGCGAGAACCTTGAAAAATAAAGAAATCCGCGAATTTAAGTTCCTAAGATGAAAAGCTTTAAACCAAATTTTAAAATTTTTTTGTTACAAAACAGGCTGGAAATAAGATAAAAAAATTTGGCCATTTTTGGGCGCCTATAAAATAAGATCCTGACATGCGAATGACTTCATATCAAGCTCATTCGAAAGTGCGTAATTTTCTCTTTAAGACCAAATCAAATTTTTTTGGAATTTAATTTTTTTTAATGGTGAAAAAATCATTAGCTACAAGTGCTTTAAATCTAATATTTACGTGTGTATTTGTATGGAAATTTGTTAAAAACACTGTGTAAATAAACTAAATATTTAAAAAATGGAAAGTTTTTTGTTAATGATTTTTTTACCATTTTAGAAAATTAAATTTGAAGAACATTTTATCTTGTCTTATAGAGAAAATCAAATACTTTTGAATGAACTTGATACCAAGTCAATCGCATGTCAGGATCTTATATTATTAGCTTTCAAAAAGGGTCCAAAATGGCCTTATTCGGCACTTTGACCGCGACTAACTCAAAATCCTGACGTGATAGACATATTTGGGTTGCAGATTTGGAATCAGCGCAACAAAGACTACCTAAATCCCTTACCAGAATACAATACGCATTTTCATGTTGAGCTGTGTAATTTATTTAAAATTAAAAAAAGACTTCTAATGTACAAATTATTAAATAAAAAAAATAATTTTCTTCATACATTTTTAATTTTGTAATGGATTATTTAAGTTAAAAAGCTACTTAAAAAAATCTCGGATAATACTTTTCAAAGTACAGGGAAAGCGCTTTTAAAAGTACTTTGCCACTACTAAATGGTGTTATCATTTAGCATCTTAGCAAGTACTAAAAACCCAAAAAAAGGTACTTTGCCAGCATTAATACCACCTTATTAGGTACTTTGCCAGATCTGGCCCGTATGTATTTTTCTGCCTGGGTTGTTATTAAATTTCAGCGAAACCGATCCAGTGGTTGCGAAGTTATTAGTAAAATTGTGAATTTCGGATTGATTTCACCTCAAACGCTTTAAAACTAATTTTTACACCCAGATAAAATATTTACACTCAAACAAAATTGTACAATCAAAAAGAAAAATTTCAATAAAAAAAAAAAATTATACTGATAGTTTTTTAAATTTTTGTTTTTTTCAAAATTACTTAAATTTTTTTTTATTTAAAAATTTTTAAACAATTTTTGATTTTCTTTAGGTTAAAAAATGTTCATAACTTAAAAAGGCATTGTGAAGGGTATTCGTGAATTCAGCCAAGACGAATTTAACTTTTCTACTTGTTTTGTTCTGAAGTTCGATACAGTATTATTTTATTTATATGAGCAATTGTCATTAACTTTTAATATTTAAGAAAAAAAAATAGCGTTTTTTTTTCGTGGCACATTGATAAGACTTTGTAGGTAAAAAACATTATAAATAAGACGGTATTTATACACAGCCTTTTTTTGCTTGCAATAAAGTCTTGCAACTTTTTTTTGTAGGCAAACGGGGGTAAAAAGAAAACGGGGTAGAAAAAAAATCACAAATTCTGTTTTCCTTCTTCTATGCTTCTCACTCCCGTTTGCCTACAAAAAAAAGTTGCAAGACTTTATTGCAAGCAAAAAAAGGCTGTGTATAAATACCCTCTAAGTAATTCAAATCCGTCCGCGTGCATTAATTTGAGCGATCGCACCCAAAACTATGGCGGTTTAAAGTTAAAATTTTTAAAAAAATTGTCAAAACTACATTTTTTATCCGAAGTTTACCAAACGTACCATTTTGTATTATGCTTACCTAGAGCTAAAATACATATTCAAACATGCATAAAATCTTTGCTAAATATCGAGAAATTTGCATTGAATCAATTTTTTTTCGGCACATTTTCCAATATTTTGGAAATAAAAATGTTTCCTGCGGTTTTATTTTTTTAGAAAAATATTACCAAATGCATTAACAAAATTTCAATAAATTCTTAGTTAACACCATTATTCTATCTCTAATAGGTTAGAAACAGCAGTGGTTTAAAGGGAACATTTTTGAAAAAAAAAATACTATTTTTTTATTTATTTTTTTTTTTTTTAATATTTAAAGTCTGATTTTACAGTGTTGTCTTTCACTGAATATTGAAACTATTCAAAGTATGATTAATAATGATAATATTAAGGTTATTACGAAATATTTTAACGTTATTACTAATTTTATTAAGGTTATAACAAATTTTAGCGATTTTTCGCAATTTTCGCGACTACAAAAAACAATTGAATAATTTTGAAATCTTATTCAAATTAGACATGTCAAAATAAATCAAAATACATTTCTTTTCTACTTTTTTTAAGTAATGCAAGATTTTATATAACCATTAAATTTAAAGGTATCAAAAATTTAAAACCACCGAAAAACCGCTAAAACGTTAAATTTTTTCGGGTGCGAATTAATTGAAGATAGAGAATTAAAAAGACTACCAAACGCGCCTTTCACCGACCAATTTCTATAAGCGGCCTGGATGTTCCTTACAAAAAAGTGAAAACTGAAAAACACCACGGAATTCGCCAATATTAACTTTTGATCAATGTTGCTTTCCATGATTTATTAAATTTGTACATACCATTGTTTCTACATGTTCAACTTTCAGCCATGCACATTTGGCTGTCAAATAATGCAAAACTAAAATATCGAAATTTTGCAAAAAAATTAAAAAGTTCATAAAATTGGGTGCGTTTGTAAATCAAGTGGGAAATGGTAAATTTGGAACCATTCGGAATAAAACTGGGAGTGTGCCTCACAAAAAACAGACTTTTTAAAAAATTCACGTTTTTTCTTCCCATCTTTGGAGAGCTGCAGCCTCGTAACCATTGCGAGCACATCACTCGAATCAGGCTCAGATTGTGCATATTTACAAGGGATTTTACCATGTGTATTTGAATTTTAAAATTACAGTTTGCACCAAAAACTACAATCAAAAAACTTCGAAAAATTGAAAATTGAAAAAAATTGGTATCAAAGATTTAGGTCCATGTAACTTTTTTCTTATTGATGGCACATCCACTGAACCTACACCAAATAATTGTCCAAGTCTACTGATTAAACGGTATTAAATATGGAGCAATAGCTTTAACGCACCCAACAATATGGAACTTTGAACGAAAAATTTCATGAGAGTATCAAGCGATTTTTTTACATTTTTCAACTTTGCACTTTCCTTACCATGAGATAATGAGACTATTTGCGCTGTGCCTTTGCAGAATTACTCATTATGGTTCCCTTAACATATCTACATTCACAGGTACCTCCTAGTTTACAAATAAAAATGTTATTGCGAAATTAGTAAAATATCACAAGCGTTAAAAGTTAATGGCAATTGTCCATATGTATGTTTGATAAAAGGTTTTAGCAAAAAAAAAAAATACATTTACAACAAGTTTATTTAAATTTTGTAATAAATTTTATACAAACATATTGGCATATTAAATCAATACTAAATACCGTAAACTTATGTCATCAATATTTTACTTGAATTTATTTATTGTGATTTAAACAAAAAAAAAATAAATACAAAAACATATTCTTTGGGTGATTGCGCATAATATGAGCATTAAAACAGTGACAGGTGAAATTATAAAAAATAATGGGGGTTATTTTGTAAAGTTGGATATGTGAGAAAATTTGGATGATTTTAGCCCTTAAAAAAAATATGACCTCTGAAATAAATATAGAAAAATACCAAACTAAACATGTTTGGCTGTGGCGAACCTGCACTGATAGAAAAACGCTTTATATCACTAATGAATGGAATTCATTAATGTTGTTTCATTACAGCGATGAAAAATTTCATATGCTGAATAAAATTTCATATATATTGTGCAAAATTTTCATTAATTTTGATTCATTAGATATCGTAGTTTCATTAAAAAATTTCATTAAGTTTTGTTTAAAAAATTTGCTGTTTTTTGACACCTGTCGGGTCGCGTCTGTTAGTTTACGCGGACAAAAAGCAGCTGATCAGAGCGGCATGAAATAATTTGTTATTTTTTTTAGAATTTTTACACGAAATTTAAATGAAATGTTATTGATTAATTATAAGTAGGGATGAGATTTCCATGCAAATGCATGTTTTTTGTCGATAGTCTAAAAACGATATCGACCAATCATTTATCCGAATCAAGAAATTAGCTGTAAAATGGCATGGATATTAGTGTGGTTCATATATGGCACTTTTTTTTTTTTTTTTGATTTTTGTATGGGGCACCCGGAATATATATTAAGCACCATGAAAAACTGACCCGTGATTTTTTTCAAATTTTTTCGTTAACATTTAGGGGTCGCTACCGGGCCCTAAACTTTGGGTCATAAAAAAAATTTTTTCACACAATGAAAAAAAAAAAATTTCGTTTTTTTTATATTTTTTTTTTATTATAATTTAACTTCATTAGCTTATTAACGGCAAAAGATTTCATTTTGGTGGGACAAGTTTTTCAGTTCCAAAATTGACCATGAAAAAAAAATTGAGGCTGGTTGGGGTCTTACTCTAAAATTTTTTTTTTTTAGTTTTGATAAGCTTACGCTATAGGTCTTTAGTCCCTCTTGATACTACATTCTTCGTAAAAATTTTTGTTCTTTCCGAAACATCATTAACATGCGGCGAAAATCAAACGGATATTAAAAAAAAAAAAACATATTTTCAATGTAAATTTTGGAAATTACATACTTTTCCGACCATATCGAATTTTTGTTTGCCGTTAATAAGCTGGATTAGCTTATCAAATTATAATTAAAAATTAAAAAAAAAAAAATCGATTTTTTTCACCGTTTTTTTTTTTTTTTTTTTAATATCCGTTTGATTTTCGGCGCATGTTAATGATGTTTCGGAAAGAACAAAAATTTTTACAAAGAATGTATTATCAAGAGGGACTAAAGACCTATAACGTAAGCTTATCAAAACTAAAAAAAAAAATTTTAGAAAAATTTTAGAGTAAGACCCCAACCAGCCTCAATTTTTTTTTTCATGGTCAATTTTGGAACTGAAAAACTTGTCCCAACAAAATGAAATCTTTTGCCGTTAATAAGCTAATGAAGTTAAACTATAATAAAAAAAAAATATAAAAAAAAACGAAATTTTTTTTTTTTTATTGTGTGAAATTTTTTTTTTTATATCCCAAAGTTCAGGGCCCGGTAGCGACCCCTAAACCTTAATATAAAAATTTGAAAAAAATCACGTGTCATTTTTTCACGGTGCTTAATATATATTCCGGGTGCCCCATTCAAAAATCCAACTTTTGTTTTTATGAACCACCCTAATGGATATGTTTTTGCATATTTTGGTGAAAATGCATATTTTTGCATATTTTGATTTTAAATGCATATTTTGTGCATATTTCGAACTTTTTAGTGCATGTTTTGACATAAATTAGCAAAAACACAAATTGAAATTTATTTTTTCCAAAAACTATTTAAAATTTTAAAAATTTATTTTGAAAACAAGAAAAAAATTTTTTTTTCTTTTCATTTTTTTTTTAAGATTTTCTTAATTTCTAAAAAAAATCTTGCTCATATAAAGTTTTAAATGTTACTGTTTAATCCCGGCGTTTTTTTTTTGCTTTTTAAGATGTTTTTCCTATGAAAACAAGATTTTTATTGTACACATTTTTAGTTTTTAGTGCATATTTTAAGGTTTTTTAGTGCAAATTTTGAATTTTTTTAGCGCATATTTTAAGCGTATATTTTAAATTTTTTAGTGCATGAAATTCTCATCCCTAATTATAAGTATTTTATTTTATTTTATTTCGTGGTTTTACTTATGTATTAAAATTAAATGTTATAGTAAAATTTTGTGTAAGAAAACTGAGTGAAATCTATAGATAAAATAAAAAAAATGTTAAAATGTTTTTTTAACTTGGTTATTTTGTGATTTTTTCAGACTTTTCTATTAAATTTTAAATAAAAAGTAAATTATTAATTTTATATTTACTGAATTCGCGCTGTTTTCTATTACTTCGTGCTTTTAATAATGTTACAATTTAAGGTTGGAGTAAAATTTTGTGCGAGAAAACTAAGTGAAAACCATTTTTTATTATTATTAATTCTGTAAAAAGATCTTAACAATTTCAAACATATATTTAATTTTAAAAATAAAAGTAGCATTTATTCAATGATAGTATTTCATTCCAAAAATAAAAAGTAGGATTTATTCAATGAAAGTATTTCATAAGAATTAAATACATTTTTCATTAGAGTAATGAAAAATTTTCATAAAATACAATCTATATTTTGTATGAACAATTTTCATTAATTTGATAAAAATTTGTTCTTGCAATAACATTTTATGATACCTATTTCATTAATTCAATGAAACCCTACATAGGTTCCTTTTTAACGTAACTTTTCATAACATTAATGTAGATTTTCATTATTCTCATGTACAAATTTCTATCAGTGTATATATAGGGGACGTCTAAAGTGACTCTAAGATGTCCGCGAGCCTTCATTAAGGATGGCTCAATGATATTGCCAACTGGCAGAATCTGAGAATTTTTCAATAGAAATCGGAATCTGAGATGTTTTCTCCAAAAAAAAATGTATCAGAATCAGAGAATTTTTCTATATGGGGCATTCCATGTCAAATCGTACACTTTGGATATTGTTTTTTTAGATTTTCCCAATTTGTTGACAGTACCCTTCGAAAGCTCCTTCGTGGTAAATTTTCAGATTTTTTTGATGACCCGTTCAAAAGATATCGAATCCCAGCAAAACTTAGATTACCAAATAAGGTATAAAATAAGGTATATGATCTCTTATTTTATACATTGCAGCATTGATGATTTTAACAGGCGATGAGACTCAAAGTAATGCATCCACATTATCACATAGAATACCAGTAAGGTATAAAATAAGTCATAAATTTATAACGAAGAATACCAGTAAGGTGTAAAATATATGATATTTTATAGGTTACGAGTAAGGTATATAATATAGCATACCAGAACGTAATATATAAGGTGTTACGAGTAGTGAAAAAGTAATTTTGTATTAAATTTACTCACGTGATTGTAAGTGAGTGTAAGTAGATATAATATGCTAGTGAGTGTGTGTCGTTAGAAATTTCTTGTCGTGAGCCCATCTCTAATTTAAACTTATGCATTTTTTTATAAAATAATTATTTTTTATGTTATTGTAATGCATTATGCATTTAATTATAAATAATGCATTATTTCAAACTTTCAAATAATACATAATGTAACCAAATATAAATCATCCATGATATAATGTTTAGAAATAATAAATATGAAATACATTTTTCCAATAATCATCCATTACGTAGCAAATTATTAGTAATGCATTATTTTTCACTTTAAAATAATACGTTGTGGAACAAATGTTTGGTAAGACATCCTAAAATAATGCTACAAATAAGGTATATACATTACCTGGTAATGTGTTATATAATCACTACCCATTACCAAAGTTTTGCTGGGATTTTTAAAAATTGGTAGTTTGTTCCTTTACTAAATTTTCTTTTAAAACTTCTTTAAAAATGGTCCAAATTGCAATTTTTTTTTTCAAAGTTTTGTTATTAAAAAAAAATCCAAAAAAATTCTTAAAAGTATGCGATTTTTAAGTTTTAAAATTAAAATTTCATTTTTGAAAATGTATATCGTCGGTGCGCCGACCAGAACACCTATGTGTTTTTTATGAATTGTTCAGGAGAGCGAAAAAACCGTTTTATTTTGTCAATTCGCAACATTTTTTTAAAGTAAATTTTTTTTATTTTTCCTAAACCCATTTAAAAATATTACGCGTTGAAAAACATACAAAATCTTTTTTTAATCTGAAGTGGTACAAGATTTTAACAAAAAACTACACATAGGTGATTTTGTTTCGGACTTTTTACATGTTTATAAAAAATATATAATACACATAGGTGTTTTTGTTCTTAAATTTATTTTAAATAAATTTTTATTTGTTGTTCAAAAGTAAAAATTTTGCAAGTTATATATCCGCATGGACTTGTAGCGAAATATTGATGGTATTCACGTTAGAATTTTTATCCTTGCAATGTGCGAAATGCAACATTTACTACAAAAAACACACGTAAAATTATTTTGGTGTTTTTTCAAAAGTTTTTCATTTCGTACTTTGCAAGGCTGAAAATTTCTGATGTGAATTTTGTTATCACAAAGAGACGGAAAAACTTTACCAATGCAGAAAGTGATTATCAGGAAAACCAAAATAATAATAAGTAATAAGTCAAAAAAAGTATTATATATAATTCTGATGCAAAAAATGGCAAAATGTATCTTCAGTGAAATGAAATGGCGAATCTTTTCGTAGAACAAATTAACCCTCTATCTGCCATTTTTAGGGGTCATTTTTGTCCTTTTTTTAAATATCCTCATACAACACCACCTACACCACAAAAACGTACATTAACGGGTTAAAATCTTCTACAAAGATTTTCTGCAGCAGATTTTACTAGGGGTTTTCAAAGTCCAAAAGTTCCTGCAAAGTGCAAAATGGTTAAAAAAGTAAAATTGTTAATTACACTGTGCAACAAATTTTGGGTCATCGCATTGAGCCTCAATGCCTTCAACGCCATATAAAAGTAGACCATCAAGTGGACAAAATCACCAAAGGGTTTTGCAAAGTCAGTTCGGATTTCTTTTTTATAGCCCACTGAAGTTTTCATTTTTTTATCGAAGGCGTTTGGAAAACGTCAAAAATACTATAATAAGAACACATCTGAGCTTCAAAGTATAATTTTATGTCTTCAGTGAAACTGCTTTTTTTATAGACTTTTTTGTATTATTTAAAAAAAAGGACAAAAATTACCCTTTAAAACGGGAGCTAGAGGGTTAATTTGGTCAAAGAAAAGAATCATCATAAAATTTTATAAAACACATCAGAACATCATTTTTAGCTCAAAAGTATATTTGCACTGTTTTTTGTCGATATTTTTTAACACTGCTTTGGTAAAAAAAAAATAACAAACATTGATTATTTATACTTGACCCTTTTTAAGCACTTTGCGCATGTCGCACAAGCTTTGACCATTCGACAACCCCTAGTGAAATTTTATGAGGAAAATATTTGTAGAACATTTTAACCCTATAAATGGACGCTTTATTAGAGTTCTGTGTTTAGTTTTTGAAAAAAGGACTAAAACGACCCCTTAAAAAGGCAGTTAGAGGGTTAAAATGTTCTAAGAAAAGAACTGCCATAAAATTTCACTGGAGACATCAAATCATATTTTGAAGCTCAGATGTGTTCTTATTATAGTATTTTTGACGTTTTCCAAACGCCTTTGATAAAAAAAATGAAAACTTCAGTGGGCTATAAAAAAGAAATCCGAACTGACTTTGCAAAACCCTTTGGTGATTTTGTCCATTTGATGGCCAACTTTCATATGGCGTTGATGCCATTGAGGCTCATTTTTCTTGTTGCACAGTGTTATCAAATACTGTTAAACTTTTTTTTTGCAAAAGTCGAGTGAAATAAGTCGAAAAAAAATATAAATCTGCTTTTGAGCTAAATAAAGTTAAGAGATAATTCAGTGAAAATTGATGGCGGTTCTTTTCTTAGAACATGTTAACCTTTTATCCTCATTTTGGTGCTTTTTTTAAATATCATCATAGTCCACTACTAAGGCATACGTATAAAGGGTTAAACAATTTTACAAACATTTTCTGCATCAAATTTTACTAGGGGTTGTCAAAGGCCAAAAGTTCGTGCGATGTAAGCAAAAGGTTTAAAAAAGGAAAATTTCAAATTATCATAATTTGTTAAATTGTGTCTTACCAAGATACTTTACAATTTTACTTTTTTAAGCACTTTTCGCACGAACTTTTGGCCTTTGAGAACCCCTAGTAAAATTTGCTGCAAAACTTTTTTGTAGAACATTTTAGCCCTTTTAACGCATGTTTAAGTGAAGTTCTATGAGGGTATTTGGCAAAAGGACCAAGATTACTCCCAAAAATGGAAGATAATGTGTTCCAAGAAAAGAACCGCCATCAAATTTCACTGAAGACATCATCATTTAGCTCAGACAAAGATTTATATTTTTATACCCTCCAACTACAGTATGGGGGTATACTCACTTTGTCATTCCGTGTGTAACGCATCGAAATATCGGTCTAGGACCCCATAAAGTATATATATTATTGATCAGTGATTGATTCTAAGACATTCTAGCGATGTCCGTCTGTCCGTCCGTCCGTCTGTGGAAGACACGATACAGTCCAAAATAAAAGTGCTAGACTCCTGAAATTTGGCACATATATGTCTTATGTTCATAGGCTGGTTAAGTTCGGAGATGGGCAAAATCGGACCAGGGGGGAAAAGTTCCCACTTGAAGAACTAAACCAACCTCTGAAAAATATCATATTTTTATATGATTTTTTGTGTTTTTGTTTAACAAATCCAACATTTTTATGCTACAGGAAGTTCAAGATCCTGCATTTGGACCCACAGAATTAGAAAATATCGTTTTACGTTCCGCCTCCCCCTTTTATGGGCGTGGAATAATTTTTTTTTTATATAATGATAAATTTGTATTTCTTTAGTGCACAAAGCATAAGAATTATTTTTTTTTAACACTTATTCGAGAGGAATTCTGCCCCCCAACTACCACTACCGACACCCCCCCCAAAAAAAAAAAGAAGACGCCCCTGCAATTTATTTTTTTTTTTTATTTGCATGTTGGAGGGTATAAAAGATTCGGCACAGCCGAATTTAACACTCTTACTTGTTTTTTACTTATTTTACACGACTTTGGTGAAAAACAATTTAACAGTTTTTGATAATTTACAATTAAATTTATTTAACCATTTTGCACTTTTCGCACAAAATTTTGACCTGTGACAACCCCTAGTAAAATTTGATGTAAAACTAATTTTTTTGTAGAACATTTTAATCCTTTAACCGCACGTTTTAATGGCGTTCAACGAGGATATTTAAAAAAAGTACCAAAACGACACGTAAAAATGGGACACACAGGGTTAATGTATGTAAATGTATGTTCTTAGAAACGAACCGCCTTAAAATTTCACTAAGGACATCTTTTGATATTATTTACCTCAGAATTATACTTTATACTTTTTTTAGCTTGTTCAAAACGCATTTAAAAAAAAATTGGAAATTTTTTTTTTAAATCGTGTTGCACAGTGTAATGCAATAAAGTTTCGGAATATTACAAAAAAATGTTCAGAAAACTTTTAAAATATCGATTTATAAAAAAACCAAAGGCAGACGCAATGTTTTTACGTTTAAATCAAAAACAGTTATGTGTACTAATAACACATAAGTGTTTTTGCCGGAGAATTTCTATTATAGGTAACACATAGGAGTTTAAGCTAACTTTGAAACCATTTGAGATAACGGGAAACGCTCTGGGGGATAAATGCATTACCTGATAGGCTTCCTAATGGGCCAATAAAAAAAAATAAAAAAATTACACATAGGTGTTCTGGTCGGCGCACCGACGATATGCTCTTTGATTTTTTTGAAATTTTTTTGTGTAAAACTTCTATCGATTTTACAAATTTCTTGCCCAGTAGGATCGTGGGATAACGATTATTACTGTTTTTTAAAATTTTTTGAAAAAATTTTATTGTAATTTTCCAATCTTAAAATCATTTCTACTGCTCCAATGGCGCGTCATAGAGGGGTCATTTCCAAGACCAACCCCCATTAATTTTTACGCCTAAACATTTCTTCGGAACAAACTAATACCCTATCTTTAATTTCTAAGTGGGCTCCCACACAAAATGAAATTTATTAAAATTTGTTCCAACCGCTCTAACTGCCTTAAAAGTGCCCTTAGAGCAATCAAATGTACAGACCCACAATATTTTTTTAGTCAGATTCAAACACAATAAAAACAAGTAGAAAAGTTAAATTCGACTTTGCCGAATCTATGAATACCCTCCACAATGCATTTTTTTAAAGGGTAGTACATTTTTTAACGTGAAAAAATTAACAATTTTGATTAGAAATAATTTATTTTGAGTAAAAAACTCTTTTTTTTGTCATTTTTAAAAAGAAAAATTACTAATTTTTTTTTTTTGAGTGTAAAATTTTTTTCGAGTGTAATGTTTTTTTTACTGTAAAAATATTTCTGATTGAATGTGCGTACGTATGTACACAAAATATTGTAATTTTTGTAAAAAAATAAAATTTTTATTTGTGTACATTTTTTTTGAGTGTAAAATTTTTTTGAGTGTAAAATTTTTTTTGAGTGTAAAATTTTTTCGAGTGTGGGTTTTAAGTTACCATGCCCTTTAAAACTAAACAAGTTTAAAAAGCATTGCTTTAAAATTAAACAAGTTTGAAAAGCATTGTTTAGTTACCACCAATGCTTTTAAAACTTGTTAAAACACGTGGCATTTTAGATGAAACTAATCTGAAATTCAGGGTTTTGCTTATAACTTTTGAACCACTAGACCGATTGAGCTGAAATTTAAAACCAAATAGATCCGGGGAACGGCAAAGATACATGCCAAGCTTGAGTAGTCTCACTATTGTCTTTCGAAAGTTATCGTGTTTTTTATCTCGTAAATTCGCGAAACACCCTTGCCGAAATTTACTCTTTTGCTCATAACTTTTGAACCACTGGACCGATTTGGCTGGATTGCAATACCAACCTGACCAGGTAAATGACAAACATATATGCCAAACTTCAGTAGCCTCTGTAAAGTCTTTCAAAAGTTAGCGTGTTTTCTACGGACGGACAGACAGACAGACAGACGGACGGACGGACGGACGGACGGACATCGCTAGATCGACTTAAAATCGATAGAGGATCATAAATATATATACTTTATAGGGTCCTAGACCAATATTTCGAGGTGTTACAAACGGAATGACAAACTTATATATACCCTCTATCACTTGAGTGGAGGGTATAATAATAAAAAACTGTAAATGTTCTGAGACTTTTTCTACAAAAAAAGTTGAGATTTTGAGACTTTTTATAGAAAAATTCTCACATGGTACCTGGGAACAAACTTAAATCTAAAAGCCCGACCGCCAGAAATGTTTATTTATGAAAATGTATTTGGGATATCTAAGAACAATTTAGCAATAAAAAATTTTTATTTTCGATTAAGATCTTTTTGCAAAATCCTGGTCTAAAAATATAATTTGAAATTTTATTGAAAAATTGAGTGATATTAAAGAAAGAGACAATATATTCTGTCAAAATATAAAATAAATTTCGAATATTTTTAAGAATTTGATGTAAATAGGATACATTTTCAATTTCGAGTTCGAGTTAGAAATTAATCGGCGATGATTAAATTTTTTTTTTTTGATGATACAAAAGTATTTTTTTGAAATCTGTATTTAAACAGAAAATTTTGTCAAATATCTGTCGAATTGAGATTACAGACATTTTTACACGGTATTAAACAGAGTTATTATTTTGGGTGTACGAAAAAACTTACCGTAACGATTTTGTAGATAATATTATTAAGATTTAAAATTTATAAAAAACTTTTTTCATAAAAATTTCAACAAAAAATGGTAAAAACAACATTGGAATAACATTTTTGCTTGACAAGGACACCACGGATTTCCAAAAAAAAATTTTTGTTTAAAAGTTTAGAATGTCCCTTTAATAATGTTAAAAATTCAGAAAGGTGGTTAACAAGGAATGTTGTTAAATAAAAAAAATAACAAAAGTGATTAAAAAAAAAACTAAAACAAATCAGTGATCAAAAAATATAATTTTAAAAATCCGAACCAATCCTTAAAATATATTTTGTGGTTAAATAGGTTATGTGTGATCAGTTTTATTTCAAAAATTTGCAAAAATCTCTTCTAAACTCCCTCTTGTCCACACACCTGATAACAATTTTTACAGTTTTATTCTCTCTCTGTAACATTCAAACTGTATGACATCTCGACGAGACATTAAGTCGAGACATACATATGTATGTAGTTTTTAATACCAAAAACTTTAATATCAGCAGCCTGTTGTTAAATGTCTGTCTGTCTATCTATATCTATCAATTGGTTATCGTTCATATTTGTACGATGGACATTGTACAATCTCAAACATCAATTCAATATGAAAACCAACATATATGTGAAGTAAAAAGTTTAAATTTTTAATGCTGATATTCGTCATCCAGTTAGTAGTACAGCAGCATCAGCAGTACAAGTTGTAGTTTATAAGTTTTATTTTGACAAAACTTCTTGGCAATCGTCAAAAAAATATCTACTTGTTGTCCATATTTGTATAAAAAATATAAAAAAAACAAATTTAAATTTAAAATATTCTTGAAATTTTTTTTTATCATACTCTTATATGGATGAGAGAATATACTAAGTAGTTATAGACAATATTTTATGTTTTTATGAATTTCTATTAAAAATTTATGAGCAAAACTATTACAAGTACGTAATACTCGTTCATACATAATATATGAATTTTGTTGATGTTTTTCAGCAATTTATTTATGAATTTAAAAAAAAAAATAAAAAAGAATTTCATGACAACTACTTGTTAGATTTTTATATGGTATTTAACTTTTGAAACATGTTTTTAAAGATTTTAAATATTTAAAAAATTGTTGCATACTTTTAAGATGATTATATCAATTAAGTTGTGGCATACTTTTAGGTTTTTAAATGTATATTAATTTAATGTAGAGCAAATGATTTTTATTATTTAAACGATAACAAAGTAATAAGATTTAAAAAAAATTATACAACAATAGTTTATTACATCAAAAGACAAGTAAAAAAGCTAAATTTGACTTGGAAGAATCCATGAATGTTAGGGTAGATCGATTCAATCAAAAATTCATGTCATTAACTGTTTGTAGTTTATTTAAAAATATTTACGTTTTGTCGTTTTTAAAAGAAAAAACATTTGTTCAATGTTTAGTTTTTTTTTTAAATGACTATTTCTGTTCTTTGTTTCAAAAATAACAACACAAAAAATAAAAACTTTCATTAGCATTCAATTTTTAAAGTCATTTTTTTTTTTTGTTCTGTAAGTAAAAATAAGTGATTCTTCTTTAATTTTTAATGATTTGTGTACGTTATCTTTTTTATACCCTCCACTTAGTGATAGAGGGTATATATAAGTTTGTCATTCCGTTTGTAACTCATCGAAATATTGGCCCATAAAGTATATATATTCATGATGCCCGATCGATTTTAAGACATTCTAGCGATGTCCGTCTGGCCGTTTGTCTGTCTGTCTGTCTGTGGAAAATGTGATCACGACCAAAATACTACACAGATAGGACTGAAACTTAACATATTCATTGGAAGTTCTCCCGAGAAGTTTGGTATTGCATTTGAGCGATATCGGTTCAGCGGTTCAAAAGTTATGAATGGAAATGTAAGGACACCTCAAAAATTTTAGTGCATTCAACATAACCTAAAAATAAAAAATGCTTTAATTCGGCTGCTGGTTGACATATGTGAACCTAATTGAACACCAAATGGTATTTAAACAAGTACGAACATATTTTTGGACAAAAAAAAGAAAAAAAATCGCGGATTTTTTTTTTTAACAATTTTTTTTTTTGTGGAATTTTATTTTCAAAAGTAATTTCCTTTAAAAAAAACTTTTTTCCAATAATCTTTTTGAAATTGTGGAGGGTATCACTACATTCGGCAAGGCCGAATTTAACTTTTTTACTTGTTTAAATTGTTGGAATTTTTTTAAGAAAAGTCATTAGTTTTTACCTACACAGAAGAATTGAAAACGAAAGTCAATCAACAAAAACGCGGATTCAATTAATTTTTTAATTGAAACTCCTCCGATAAAGAAAATTGTTATATCAATCATCAAATTGTAGGTGATTAATTGATTTTTATTTCAATTAATCATTTTTTTGATTTTGATCGAAAATTTTATTGATTTTTTATTTAAAGTCAATTAAAATAATTATTGATTTAACAAATGAATTTCACGCTTATGAAAAAATTATGAAGAAATTCATATTTTTTGCTATCCAATATGTTGCCGACAATAAAAAAAAAGTAAAACCGTAGTAAAAAGTATATTTTTCAATTAATGTATTCAAATAAATTGAAGCGAAAAAAAATCTGGTATGTTGAAAATTTGTAATTTGATAGTTAAAGAAAATAACAAAAATGTTGATCAAAACAATAATTGACTCATTTAAATTTTGTTGATCAATAGATTTAATTGAAATTTTTTAGCCAATAATTTTTTGTGTGTACTTGTGTTGGTTATTTTTTTGTAGACAAAAAATTCAAAAAATTATTTATAGAAATATAAAAACATGTTTGTATCAAGTGACTTTGGCACGATGGGTAGAGTGTCTGGACAGAATGTAGTTGACTGCGGGATCGATTCCACAAAAATTGAACACCAAATGGTATTTAAACAAGTACGAACATATTTTTTGACAAAAAAAGAAAAAAAAATCGAGGATTTTTTTTTGTTATCAAATTTTTTTTTTCTTGGAAATTTTTTTTCAAACGGATATGACTGAAACTTAACATATTCATTGGAAGTTCTCCCGAGAAGTTTGGTATTGCATTTGAGCGATATCGGTTCAGCGGTTCAAAAGTTATGAATGAAAATGTAAGGACACCTCAAAAATTTTAGTACATTCAACATAACCTAAAAATAAAAAATGCTTTAATTCGGCTGCTGGTTGACATATGTGAACCTAATTGAACACCAAATGGTATTTAAACAAGTACGAACTTTTTACTTTTACCAATTTTTTTTTTTCGTGGAAATTTTTTTTCAAAAGTAATTTCCTTTTAAAAAAACTTGTTTCCAATAATCTTTTTGAAATTGTGGAGGGTATCACTACATTCGGCAAGGCCGAATTAAACTTTTTTACTTGTTTAAATTGTTGGCATTTTTTAAAAAAAAGTCATTAGTTTTTAACTACTTGTGTTGGTAATTTTTTTGTAGACAAAAAATTCAAAAAATTATTTATAGAAATATAAAAATATGTTTGTATCAAGTGACTTTGGCACGATGGGTAGAGTGTCTGGACAGAATGTAGTTGACTGCGAAATCGATTCCCCAAAAATTTTATTAAAATTTTTTTTTAAATAAAATTCAATAGAAAAATTGTAAAAATAACCTACAAAATCATGAATTTTTAATGTTTTCGTTGGTAATTTATTTTGAATTTGTTGGTAAAAATAACACAACAATCATTAATCTATACTAATATTATAAAGAGGTAATGTTTGTATGTTTGTTTGTTTGTTTGTTTGTAGAGGGTAATCTCCGGAACTACTTATCCGATTTCAAAAATGTTTTCAGTAATATTTAAAGTGTTCCTCCAGGATGGACATAGGCTAGGTTTCATCGACCACGCCCACTTCTACGCCCACTTTTGGCCAAAAAACGTAAAATTGAAAAATCTCAAAAACTACTGAACCGATTTCAAAAATTTTTTCACCAATACATACTTGGAATGGTCCTTCATGGTGGACATATGCTGGGTTTCATCGACCACGCCCACATCTACGCCCACTTTTGGTAAAAAAATTAAAATTTAAATATCTATGAAACTACTCATCCGATTTCAAAAAAGTTTTCAGCAATATTTAGAGTGTTCCTCCAGGGTTGACATAGGCTAGGTTTCATCGACCACGCCCACTTCTACGCCCACTTTTAGCCAAAAAACGTAAAATTTAAAAATCTCCACAACTACTGAACCGATTTTAAAAATTTTTTCACCAATACATGCTTGGAATGGTCCTTCATAGTGGACATATGCTGGCTTTCATCGACCACGCACATTTCTACGCCCACTTTTGGCCTAAAAACTTAAAATTTATATATCTATTATACATCTCATCCGATTTCAAAAATGTTTTCACCAATATTTAGAGTGTTCCTCCAGGGTGGACATAAGCTAGGATTTATCGACCACGCCCACTTATACGCCCACTTTTTGGCAAAAAAACTAAAATTTAAAAATCTCCAAAAATGTTCATCCTATTTCCAAAATTTTTTCACCAATACTTGGTTCTTGAGAGTTGAAATATTCTAGGTTTTATTTACCACGCCCATTACTACGTCCATATTTGGCAAGAAAAACGTAAAATTTTAATATGATCAAACTACTCATCCGATTTAAAAATGTTATCACCAATATACATACATTAAAAATGGTGCTTCAGGGTGGACATGGGTTAGCTCTCATCGACCACACCTACTTCTACGCCCACCTTTGCCCAAAAAACGTAAAATTTCAAAATATCCGAAACTACTCATTTAAAAAATGTTTTCTCCAATATTAAGAATGGTCCATCAGGTTAGACATAGGCTTTGGTTCATCTACGTAAAATTTTTAAATATACGAAACTCATTATGAGATTTCAAAAATGTTTTCACCAATATTTATAATTTTCTTTCAGGGTGAGTTCGGGAAGGTTTCATTGACCACACCCATTTTAAAGATCACTTTAGGTTAAAAGACGTAAAATTTTAAAATCTACCAAACTACTCATCTAATTTCAAAACATTCTGAAAAATGTCCTTTTTGGAAAATCCTATTGCACTGGGTCAAATACGTGCAAAGTAGTGAACTTTGAAACTTTTTCTATCTCCTGAAAATTTGGTCATAGTAACTTGAAATGTTGGATCCTCCAGCCCAAAAAATCATTCTGGAAATTTAGATTTTAATAGGGATAAGGGTAAACTATTGTAATGCGGAACTTTTATTTTTTTTTAAAGAATGAAGCCTACATGGATCGAAATGAATTGGAATTCAGAACAAAATTTTAAAATTTGCTCCAACCGCTCTAACTGCCCTAATAGTGCCCTTAGAGCAACAAAATGTATGACCGACCCACAATATTTTTTTAGTCCAAACATTTTCTCTGAACACACCTTCCCTCTATCTTTAACTGTTATGGCGGTCCCCATACAATTTTTTTTATTTTTTGTAAATTTGTTTTATTTAATCAGCTTCTACCGGTCCAATGGTGCGTCCGAAAGGGGTCATTAGTGAGACCGATCCCCATTAATTTTTACCCTACAACATTTTGTTAAAACATATCTACACCCTATCTCCACTCCCTAAGTAGGTATATTTTTATAAAATTTGCTCCAACTGTTATTTATATGGGAGCCTACTTAGGGAGTGGAGATAGGGCGTAGTTATGTTTTAAAAAAATGTTGTAGGGAAAAAATAAATGGGGGTCGGTCTCACTAATGACCCCTCTCGGACGCACCATTGGACCGGTAGAAGCTGATTAAATAAAACAAATTTTCAAAAAACAAAAAATAAAAAATAAAAAAAATTTTATTAGAGATAGGGGGTAGGTGTGTTCAGAGAAAATGTTTGGAGTAAAAAATATTGTGGGTCGATCATACATTTTTTTGCTCTAAGGGCACTATTAGGGCAGATAGAGCGGTTGGAGCAAATTTTAAAAAATGGCGTTTTGTGTGGGAGCCGCTTAGCTATTAGAGATAGAGTATTAGTTTGATCCAAAGAAATGTTTAGACGTAAAAATTAATGGGGTCGGTCTAGGAAATGACCCGTTTATGACGCACCATTGGAGCAGTAGAATTGATTTTAAGATTGGAAAATTACAATAAAATTTTTTAAAAAAATTTTAAAAAATAGTAATAAAGCTGTGTTTATATCATACCACTGTGTATTAATACTTGTCAAAAAAATCGTGTGTAATCTGATTTTGTTGACAGTCCAATAAGACTTTTGATTTTATGAAATATTTAAAAAAATGGCTGTGTGTTATTAGATTTGCATACAAACAGCTGTTTTTAAAAATGTCTGATTTTGTTTATGATTTTTTGGCAGTATTAAGACACACCTTAATCGATATCCCTTCCTACTGGCCAAAAAATTTGTAGAATCGATAGAAGTTTTACACAAAAAAATATCAAAAAAATCGAAGAGTACAAACATTTTCAAAAATGAGATTTAAATTTTAAAACTTAAAAATAGCATACTAGCGCGCTTTTAAGATTTTTTTGGGATTTTTTTTTTAAAGTAGGGAAAAAGTTAAAAATTTTGAATAAAAAAAAATTGAAATTTGGACCATTATTGAAGAAGTTATGAGTAAAAGAAGTTTGAGTAAAATCTAAAAAAAAAAACTTTTCAAAGTGTCCGATTTGACATGGAATGCCCCATATGTAAATTTACAGAGTTTTTCTTTGCTAAATGTTGTTTTATTTAACCAATATTTTACTAGAAACTCTGTAAATTAACAGTTTTTTTTTGTCAAAATCATTTTACAGAGTTTTTTAGTAAAATTACCAAGAAATTTTGCCAGCTGGAAAAGTATGGTGTACTCTGTTAAATTAGCAGAGTTTTTCTGTAATTTAACAGGGTTATTATTTTGAGTGTAGTACAGATTATCTTAATTCAATATTTAAGTATTTATTGTGTATGGAATTTAATTCTTCAAAAGAAAAATATCAGTTAAACCTTTTAATTTTTCTGATGTTCAGTTTGTCTATAGCCTTAGGAAATGCATCAAAATGTTGTCTGAAAAGAAAAAATACATACACAGAAAGTAAAATACCATCACAGTTTAGTTCGGAAATCAAAAAAATGCTGCATGTTTAGGAAGCAGCATTTCATCAAAAACAACATTTGCTCATCTTAAATTTTTCGCTAAGTGTATGTGTGTCATTACTGACCACGTACATAAAACTACAACCGCAATTTGGTAAATAACGTCAACATCAACACTTTTTTTTTTTTTTTTTTTTAATTTTCCGCAAAATGAAAATAAAAAAAAATAAAAAAGTAGAAAAGTTAAATTCGACTTGGCCGAATCTATGAATACCCTCCACAATGCCCATTTTAAGTGATAGTAAATTTTCTAACGTGAAAAAATAACAGTTATGATTAGAAATATTTTATTTTGTGTAAAAAAAATTTTTTTTTTGTAATTTTTGAAAAAAAAACTTATTTATTTTTGAGTGTAAAATTTTTTTCGAATTTTACATTCAAAAGAAAAATTTCTAATTTTTTTTTGAGTGTAAATTTTTTTTTAGTAATTTTTGAAAAAAAAAAATAACTAATTTTTTTTTTTGAGTGTAAAATTTTTTTTGAGTGTAAAATTTTTTTCGAATTTTACATTAAAAAAAAAAATTACTAATTTTTTTTTTTTTGAGTGTAAAATTTTTTTCGAGTGTATTTTTTTTTGTTTTGGTATAAGAATATTTTTGAGTGACAAAAATACGTTTTAAAATATTTTTGTGACTTACCAATGGTTTTAAAACAGGTTTAACGGGTTTTCACCACGTGAATTTAAGGTGAAGCTAATCTGATATTCACGGTTTTGCTAATAACTTTTGAACCACTGGACCGATTTAGGTGAAATTCAATACGAACTAGGCTGGAGGAACGAAAAATATATATGCCAAGCTTCAGCATCCTCAGAATTGAATTTCGAAAGTTATAGTGCTTTTTATGTTATAAATTCACGAAAAACCTTTGCCGAAATTCAGTCTTTTGCTCATAACTTGAACCACTGGACCGATTTGGCTGGATTGCAATACCAACCTGACCAGGTAAATGCCCAACATATATGCCAAACTTCAGGAGCCTCCGTAAAGTCTTTCAGAAGTTAGCGTGTTTTCAACAGACAGACAGACGGACGGACGGACGGACGGACGGACGGATATCGCTAGATCGTCTTAAAATCGATCGAGGATCATGAATATATATACTTTATGGGGTCCTAGACCAATATTTCGAGGTGTTACAAACGGAATGACAAACTTATATATACCCTCTATCACTAGAGTGGAGGGTATAAAAACGAAAGCATCATATTACCACTAAGAATTATAAGACAGTTAAACTTTTGGAAGACCATGAGCAATTTCACTGCCAATACCAGCATTACATGAAGAGATAAAATAGTGAATCTTGTACACTCCTGGCATTTAATTGTTGTTGCAACATGCAATATGAGTTGTATTTTCTTTTCAGACATTTTTTTTGTCATGGTCTACCAAAGGATAAAATTATTCCATTATGGTGTAAAATTCAATTTAAGTTTCTTTTTTTAGAATTTTCCTTGGATGAGAAAAACTTTAGCTATTCTTTTCTACTCACTTTATTTATTTTTTCGTGGGGGTCTCTTTTTTTCTTAATGTCTTTGTAAATATCAGCTTATTTTTGGGAAAATTATTTGTTAACTAAGGCTTATTTGAAATGCATTCCTGATAATAGTTTGAGTAGTAGGAAATTGTTTTTTTTCCACTGTGTCTTCTTTAGATTTTTTTCAAACTTCAATTTCTTTTACTTGTAAGTACGTGCTTACAAAAGTTTTAATTTTATTTTTTTCACATTTTAATGAAATGACTGTTGAAAATTCAAGACAAATCATGGTTACATTTATTACGTCTTAAGGTGTTTTTTTTTTGAGCTCAAAGGAAAGTCGAAAAACCTACACAGAGAGAACAGTTTAGTTGTGCCAGCCGAATTTAGAACCAACTGCATAGTTTAATAACAATAACCGAATTTTTCGGTTGTGATAACCAAAATTTGTTTTGAAAATTTAACTTCTGTTGATCCAAATAAATTTCGGTAATCGCAACCGAAAATTTCAGTTGTTGTAATTAAACCATGCAGTTGGCTCTTAATTCGGCTGGCACAATTAAACTGTTTTTTCTGTGTATGAAAACCGGACAATATTGAGTGCAAGCAAAAGTTCAAAAGAAGCTAAATTTAGCCGGAAAATGGCTAAATTGGCAACACTGGCTAAAACACTTTAAATTAACCATTAAAAGTATCATATTGAGCAAATTTGATCAAAATCAATAATAAATTTTTGAAAAGTTATATCCCAAGGATCTGCATTTTTAGAATTTTGGAATTTAAATCATATAAAATAATATTTTTTTTTAGCTAAAATCTTTAAAAATTCATTGACCCCTTAAATGTTTACAACATAACACATCACATAAATAATATTAAATGTATACATTAATGATATAACAACATAATATTAAATGTGAATAAGATATACAGTGAGCGTCAAAAGAAAGTGTACTACTGGTATAAAGTATGATGTAGTTCATTAAAGACAAATTTAACAATAAAAGCTCTTACAAGGGAAGTATCTCAACCCTTATGAACCGATTTGCATGAAACGTAAAATATATATAAAAGGGACAATTCTAAGGTTGGGGTGTCTCGGATTATCGGCCATATCGGGGATTTAAGGGTTCAAAACATGGGTCAAAAAATGGCGAAAAAAAAGTTTTTTGGATTTTTTAGCCATTTTTTTCTAAGAAACTATATGATGTTTACGTATGAGAAGAAAGGTTTTTTTAATGCCTATCTAACGGTGGCATAACCTTGTAAAATTTCGGTTTTCTTAAATACTTTTTTCACGAAAATGTGTAAATTTTGGGGTATTTATATGAAGACATAGACCTACGATGTCCATATGAATACGAAATAATCTTTATTAAATTTAAGTCGACACGTATTTTTGCCCTAGAGGATATTCCTTTTAGTTCGGGAGTTATCGAAATTTTCCAAAGGTCCACTTTGTTTCATAAGGGGGACAACGAAATTTTAAAACTCTGATATGGCCGATAAGCCGAGACACCCCAACCTTAAAATCGTCTCTTTTATATATATTTTAAGTTTCAGGCAAATCGGTTCATAAGGGTTGAGATACTTCCCTTGTTACTTAGTATGCTGTTTGGAAATTTATTAATCTTTAATTTAAGTTAATAGCGTGTAGATTAAGAAAATAGTCAAAATTTTTTAAAGACATTTGTAAGTCCAAACATTAAAATTTTAAAATTGTTGAATACTACTAGTTTACATTCAGTTATCAATTAATTTTTTCAACGACCAAAACAAAAATTAAAATTTTTTAAAAGCATTTTTTTGACTTTCAATTCTTCTGACCACAAATTTTTTGTAAACAAAGAAAAGATTTCATTTAATATTAATTTTATTATATCTAAGAGTATAAGTCAGTGGCGGGTACAGCTTTTGGGTTTGGGGGGGAATATTTTTTTTACTTCGAAAAAAAAATCATGAATACACCTTTGTTGACGAGCAAAAAAAGGGATACGTGTTTTTTACAAAAAAAAAAAAAAAAAAGATGGGAAAGCTATAAAATCATCAAATTTATTAGTTTTTGCCGAAGTTGGTTTGTTTTAATGATCATATTTCGTTTATATAAATTTTTTTTAATTTGTTTAAAAAGAAAATTGTATATTTTTCGTATACATAAGAAGAGAATTTTTTAATAGAAGAAATTTTCCCTACACAGAAAACATCAGATGTTGAGACATTTTTCGTGAAAAAAATATTTTTTTATAGGGAAAATGTCTAAGAATCTGAGACTATTTTCGTATAGAAAAATTTTAAATTTTTTAAAAGAAATTTAAAAGAAAATTGTATATCTTTCGTATACATAAGAAGAACCTAAATCGGAGAATTTTTTAATAGAAGAAATTCTTCCTAAATAGAAAATATCAGATAGAATTTTTTAATAGAAGAAATTCTTCCTAAATAGAAAATATAAAATTTTTTCCACCGAAAAAGTCTCAGAATCTGAGACATTTTAGAAAATGTCTATTTTAAAGCATTATTGAGACATTTATTTTTTGTTAGATTTGTTTCGTACTGAAAAAATTTTAGATTCTGAGACCTTTTTCTATAGAAAAAGTGTTAGATTCTTCGACATTTTTCCAATCGAAAAAGTCTCAGATTCTAAGACCTTTTTCCTAAAGCTAAGTACTCTGTTTTTTAAGGTGAAAATTTGGCTTAAACTTTAAACGCCTCAAATCGCAATAAAACATTTAAAAATCAACAACTTTTGACAATTATAAGAAAGAAACGATCATAACAAAACTGAAATGTCACTTTTTCACGGCAATTTTAATTGTCTTGTATAACAAAAAGCGTGAAAACTTTTTTAACAATTTCCCTATAATTCCTAGCGTTGCCAAATTTAATTTTTGTTATATGGAGTTTGAGAGATTTTTTCTCGTGAAATCAAACAGAGTACTTAGCTTAAAGAAAAAGTTTCAAATTCTGAGATACTTATTCCTTAAGCAAAATGCTCAGATTCTCAGACCTTTTTCCTAAAGAAAAAGTCTCAGATTCTGAGAGCTTTTTCTAGGGGCATGTCACAGACTCAATTCCGTTCGGATTTGAAAAAAGTGGTTTACTCGTAAAACGTAAAGCAAATATTTTTTTTGGGAATGCAACCACTTTTATGGAATTCAATTCCACTTTGATTTTTGAAAGTGATTTCATTCCGAAAAAATAATTTTCGTTTTGCGTTTTACGAGTAAACCACTTTTTTCAAATCCCAACGGAATTGAGTCTGTGACATGCCCCCTAATATAGAAAAAGTTTAAAATTGTTTCCCATTTTCTCTAAAGAAGAAGTGACAGATTCTGAGACCTTTTTCTGATTTTGAAATCTTTTCCAGTTCTAAGACATTTTTCCTATATAAAAAGTCGGAGATTCTGTGACCCTTTCCTAAAGAAAAAGCCCCAGATTCCGAAATGTTTTTGCTATAGAAAACGTCTCAGACTTTAAGACCTTTTTCCTATAGAAAGGTCATAGATTCTGAGACCTGTTTCCTATAGAAAAAGTCTGAGATTCTGAGAAATTTTTCTGAGACCTTATTCCTATAAAAAAGTCTTAGATTCTAAGACCTTTTTCCCGTTAAAAAAGTTTCAGATTCGGCGACCTGCTACTAATTCAGTAAGTTTCAACTTCTGAGACTATTTTTTAACAATAAAAAGTCTTAGACTTTGAGACCTTTATCTTTTTAAAATAAACTCAGATTCTGAGACCTTTATCCTTAAAATATGTAAGTCTCAAATCCAGAAATTCTGAGACTTATTTCCCATAGAAAAAATTTTCTGCGAACTTTTTCCTATAAATAAGTTTTGAGACCTTTTTCACATAAAAAAAGTATCAGATTCTGAGAATTTTTTCTTTAGAAAAAGTATATTCTTAAGAAAAAAAAAATTTTAAAATAGTTTTACATGTGTAAGTTCGACTATCAAAATTTTAAGATTTTAAGATATTTTTCGTATTGCGATGTAGAAGACAAACATTTTTTATATAAATCAAATTAAGATCCTGTAACATTTTTCTATAAAAAAAGCATATTCTTAGTAATTTGTTTATGCCAAAATTCATAATAAGATTGACAGTTATT